>NW_004624730.1:19041748-19072309 GCF_000247695.1 Heterocephalus glaber | reverse complement strand
TATACTGTTACTAGGTAATTAAATAGAAAAAATGTACCTAGGCCAGGTTCTGGTTTATAGCAGATACTTAAATGGTATGATTAATAAAGAAGAAATATGAACAAAGTCAGTTGTTTCTATGCAGTCATGACCCAAAATTTCACTGTAAATCAGTCCTTGGGAAAAATAGCATAAAAACTGGGCCTGGGAGCATGCATCTTAGTCCCACCACTAGGGAGTCTGAGGTAAGAGACTTGAGCCCAGTATTTTAGGGCAACATAATGGGACCCTGTCTCTTAAAGTAAATAGCCTATATCACACTGATTTTGCAGACCCAAATTTTAAAGTAACTAAATATAGTTTAAGAATAGGTATATATTATAGGTAGCTAATTTTGTATACTTTGTTATATAATTGCTACATCATTTGTAACTTTTTTTTTTTTTTTGAGACAAGGTCTTGCTATTTTGTTCAGGTTGGTCTCAAACTCACGAGCATAAGTAATTCAGCCTCCTGAGTACTGGGATTACAGGCCTGCACCACCATGCTTGGCGCATTTACAACTTTCTTGTACCCTTGGTGCTAAGTATCCTGTGTACACCCAACTGCCTGCTACCCACAACTACAGCCCCTCTATTTTTGTTTTTTGTTTAGTTTTTTGTGTTTTTTTTGGTACCGGGATTGAACTTGGGATCTTGCTCTTGCGAGGCAGGCACGATGCTACTGAGCTAAGTCTCCGGCCCTATTTTTGTATTTTTAAATTTAGTTCAGAATCCTAAATTATTAGAATTGCTTGTCTCTGAATTCATGTCTGTTTCTCCCGTGCTCTTTATTTCAAGTTAAGCACACAGATATTTTGTCAATGGGCTATGTTGCTATCCAGGAATTAACTCTGTTCTTATATATAGTACAATTTAACTTGTGAAGGAATGTCACTTTAAATGGCTCTACCAGAAGTCATTAATAAAAATGTTTTTAAGAATGAAAATATTAAAATTTTCTTGTTTCTGGATAGTAATAACTACTGTGTATCTAAGTACAAAATAAAATTCAAATGTAATTTAAAAATTGATACAATCAATAGAACATCTGAATCAATGAAAAAAATTTAAATACCACTTTTAAATTTAAATAAATTAAAATTTAGTGTATATGATTTTCTTTTAATAGGTCTGAATGGACAGACAAATTAAACACATACAGAGTGGAAGCAGCTTGGAAACTGTCACAGTGGGATTTGGTGGAAAACTATTTGTTAGCAGGTGAAATACTTCTTAAAATATAAGCAGTTTTAATTTGCCACATATATTCAGACTTAGGTAGTTAGCAGTATTCATGATTAATCTTTTAGCCTGCTTTACGTTTGCATTTTTCAATGTTTGAAGTAGAGTAAAGCCTATTTCTGCTGACCATTTTATCAGATGAAATAAGGCTAGCTTTTGGACCCATCTACTATGGCATTTCTTAACTGTCTATTTGATTTTCAGATGGAAAATCTACATCATGGAGTGTCAGACTAGGACAGCTACTATTATCGGCCAAAAAAAGAGATACCACAACTTTTTATGACACACTGAAACTAGTGAGAACAGAGCAAATCGTACCTCTTTCTGCTGCAAGCTTTGAAAGAGGCTCTTACCAGCGAGGATATGAATATATTGTGAGGTATTTGGGGGCTCCCATTTTTATATTCCTGGTGTATAAATGTCACCTGACAGGATTGAAATTTTCTAATGAGTACATAATTCTGATAATATGTGTGTTATATTGTTTAGCTACACAGAGTGGCTCTTTTTTCTTTTTACTTCACAATCACCCTGTAGTTTTTTAAAACAAATTTTCTAACCTACATCCTTTTAATTGGAAAGGTAATTATGAGACTAATAACAACATAAAAAGATATTTATCCTCTTCTAATAGCATAGTTTACTTTCTGTGTAACTAACTTAAATAATCTAGACATCGGCTATATTTGCCACATGGGAATTTGGTACTTATTGGTTCCCTTTCCTTATTCACAAATTCATTACACACACACACACACACACACACACACACACACACGGAGGCATTACATTACCAGAAAAAAAAAAACTTTTACAGGTGATTTTAGCTATATTAACTCACCTGTGAAGAAACTGATAAAATAAGTGTTGTAATTGAACTGTGATAAATTTAAAAGACAATTATGCTTTTTTTCAAGTTAGAAGAACTCAGTGTATTTTGTATCAGCCCCTCTGTTTGACATCTTTTTTTTTTTTTGATACCGGGGATCGAACTGGGAACCTTGCGCTTTTGAGGCAGGCACCGGACCCACTGAGCTAAATCCCCGGCCCTGTTTGACATCTTAATGAAACCAGAGATTGGGCCACTAAATTTAATTGAGTTTTAGCTAATCAGTGATATCCTTGTGCATTGCACACTGAATCATAGATACTGTCTATTATACCAGGGGGGAAGTTAGTGTGAATATACAGTGGTTTCCATGAAAAAAATGAAAACTGCATTCATTTCACAATTTTTTACTGGCAGCTACTGTGGCAGGCCCTTCTACAGTGGCACCAACAGTATGCAAATATTTTATGTTTATTTATTTATTTACTAGGTTTTTTTTTTGAGTCAGGGTAGTTCAGGCTGGCTCTGAACTCATTATGTAGCCCAGGCTGGCCTCAAACTCAAGGCAATCCTCCTGCCTCAGCCTCCTGAGTGTGGGGATTACAGGTATGTGCCACCATTCCCCGCTCTATGTTGATTTATAATGGATCTATATTTTAAATTTTTCATATAGGTGATAAAGTTTGACTGTTACACATTTCTATTTAGACTTATATGCCATTCTTAATATAGTTCATAAAAATTTGGGGATTGCATCAAAGGACTAAATACCTAGCATAAATTGGTGTTTAGGCTCAATTTGAAATCAAAAGTATCAACATTACTTGTTATATATCAAGCATATATATTGAAATTATGCCAAAGAAACTGTACATTCAGATTCTTCAGGGCTCACTTGAAATACATGCTTTAGGTAGTATGAAATCTGTGAGATTAATAAGACTGAATATGCTAACATTTTAACAGGCTCTATCTGTCTTCAGATTGCACATGTTATGTGAATTGGAGCATAGCATCAGACCACTCTTTCACCAATCTACAGGTGATAGTTTTCAAGAAGACTCTCTAAACTGGGCAGCTCGACTAGAAATGACCCAGAATTCCTACAGAGCTAAAGAACCCATCCTCGCTCTCAGGAGGGCTTTATTAAGCCTCAACAAAAGGTTTCCACATTACTTCTTAAAACTATCAGTTATCTTGAATTTAGTGTTATGTTTGGAAACTACAGTATTTGATCATTATTTTTGTTTCTTAATTTTCTGTTTGAATCTACATTTTTGTTTTCAATCTTCCAGACCATACTATATAGTTGAAACAAACCTAATCTTAATAAGAATTAATCTTATATGTTACTTATTTTTTAATGTTAAAAAAGTTATCTTTGAATAAATTTTCATATATTTAAAGCATCATAAAAAAATTAAAATCACTTTAAAATCAAATGAATCATTGATCTGTGAAATAGTATATTGAGAAGGTTCTATGTTAGGCAGAGATGTTTTAGTCAAGTTGGTGTATACACTAACAAATGCTTTTTTTCTCCTGTGTTTTGTCATATCCCTTCAGACCAGATTACAATGAGATGATCGGAGAATGCTGGCTACAGAGTGCCAGAGTAGCTAGAAAGGCAGGTCACCACCAGACAGCCTACAATGCTCTGCTTAATGCAGGAGAATCACGACTTGCCGAACTGTGCGTGGAAAGAGCGAAATGGCTCTGGTCCAAGGTAATGGCCAAGAGAATTTTATGAGATAAATATATTTTGTTGGGAGTTATGTACTTAATATAGAGGCCCAACTGAGAGAAGTTCCCTAATTCAAATTTAGAACCTTTTTTTGTCACTTTTCTTTGTTATTTATCTATTGTAGTCTGGGAGAAATTGTTCCTTCTAGTGTACAGATCTCAAATGCCTTCTCATTTCAAGGCTAAAAATATGTTTTGTTTCCAGTTTTCATCTACCCTACATTTTTCTAGAGAAAAATAACTAGTTCTTACTTTATTTTTACCTTTTGTATCAGTACAGGATACAAGGATACATGTAGTAGGCACTCAATAAATATTTAAATATCTGAACCACTTGCAAAGTTTAGGTCCCATATTTAATGGCTATTATATATCTTCTCATGCTTGGCACGAGTTTAGAATTACTAGGAGGCTTAATATCTGGGTCAGCTTTCCTATTGCTTGGATAAAATATCTGACACCCATAACTTAAAAGAGTAGAATTTTAATTTGGTTCAGTTTCAGAGGTCTCAGCTCATGGTTGTCTGGTTCCAAGCAAAAACATCGTAATAAAAGATGGAGCAGAGCTGCTCACTTCCTAGAAGCAGAGCAAGTTGGAGAGAGTGCTGCTGAGAGATACTCTCCAGAGCACACCTTCAGTGAGTCACCTCTAGCTGGGCCCCATCTCCTAATAACACATGCAGTAATGAACATCATTGGATTAAATTGCTGATAAGTATAATGCCCCCATGATCCAATCACCTCTCTGGGAGTCTGTAGTCAAATTAACATTTTTTTTTTTTTTGTTATGGGGGATCAAACTCAGGACCTTGGGCTTGCAAAGCAGGCGCCGGAACCACTGAGCTAAATCCACAGCCCTCAAATTAACAGTGTTAACCATCCCATATATCATGTTCTGAAAGTTGAAACTTGGCAGCTATAGTTGAAGCTGTCTGTAATTGTACCAACTTCATGGTAGCTGAGGAATATTAGGGAAGGAGATATTTCCTGGATTGATGTGGAAGGTAATAATTCAATCTGCATTAGTTGATATCTACCCATAGTATGAGCTAGTGCTAGACTAATGTGTATTGCTTACATTCAGTATTTTCAAGATATAATTCATATTGTCTGATACTTAATACCTGTTTCTCTTTCTGTATTATGTACTTTTCTGAGAAAGACTTTATTCCATCCTCTCATCTAAAACAACTCTGGGCTTCATCTTATTAGGCTCCTTCCTTACCCTCACTTTTTACATATAGTTGAAGACTAAGTCTTTTTTTCATTGTCCTTTGACATTTTTCTTGAATATTCTTCTTCGTACTTATTTCTACTGCTTTAATTCATGCCTTTATTGTTTATAGCCTCTACAAATATTAACAACCTTTATTAGTTTCTCACAATGACTTTGTCTTTTATGGTAGTTTGAAATCTTTCTGAAATACACAGTGAAACATGTTGCTTCATTAATAAAATTTCAAAGTATTCTTAATACCTTTAGGATTAGTCTGAACTCTACAAAGTACACATAAGAACGTTCTGATCACATGTCATTCCACATTCACCTTCATTCATCATTGTCTCACAAACACTTTAGCCTTCAGCTAGGTCCAGACTACAGATGTTCCTTGACTTATGATGGAGTTTCATCCCAATAAATCCATTATAAGGTGAAAGCATCATAGGTCAAAGTGCACTTAATTAACCTAACCTGCTGATCATCATAGCTTAGCAACACAATATTGCAGCAGTTCTCCTCTTGTCCTTGGTTTCACTTTCCATGGTTTCATTTACCTGAGGTTTCAGTTACCTGTGGTTAATCTCTGACCAAAAATACTAAATCTCTGTCCAAAAATACTAAATACCAGAAATAAATAATCCATACATTTTAAAATTTGCTTTGTTTTTAAAGTTTCATTCTTTTCATATTTGCTCTGTAGTCCAGCGTAGCCTGGAACTCACATTCTTCCTGCCTCAGCCTCCTGAGTGCTGGGATTACCAACATGCACCACTACTCCTGGATCCTTAAGTCTTAAATAAGTTTTGTTATAGCATATTGTTTTATTTTATTATTAATCGTTATTTTCTTACTGTACTTTATCCATTAAACTTTTATTATAGGTATACATATAGGAAAAAGTATAGTATATGCAGGTTTTGATACTATTCATAATTTCAGATATCCTCTGGGGGTCTTGGAATGTACCCTGCAGCTAAAGGGGGGATAGTAGAGTATCCATTATTTGCCCTCTTGATCACATGCAGTCTGTGAGCTGTGACTTGCTGCCACTGCCCAGCATCACAAGACAGTATCCTACACCAGCCCAGGAAAATATTTGCATAGCAAAGGAAATAGCCAACAGAATGAAGAGATGACCTACAGAATGGGAAAACGTTTGCCAACTACTCCTCAGACAAAGGACTAATATCTAGGATATATAAAGAACTCAAAAAAGTTAAACCAGGGCTGGGGATTTAGCTCAGTGGTTCCACCGCCTGCCTCGCAAGTGCAAGGTCCCGAGTTCAATCCCTGGTACCAAAAAAAAAAGTCAGACCCCCTTCACATTTAAAGTCCCACAGTCCAAAGCTGGGCATCTAAAATGAACAGGCACTTGTTAGGTGAAGAAGAACAAATGGCTAATAAATAAATCAACAGATGTTCAACATTGCTGGCCATTTGAGAAATGTAAATTAAAATAATACTAAGATTCTATGTCACTCCAGAAAGAATGGCTGCCATCAAGAAATCAACCAATAAGAAATGCTGGTGAGGCTGTGGGGAACCCTTCTTCATTGTTGGTGGAAGTATAAACCAATATGGAAATCAATGTGGAGATTCCTCAAAAAACTAAAAATAGATATTCCATTTGACCCAGTAATTCTTCTAACTCCCAAAAGAGTTAAAGACATTATTACACAATGATGTATGCATACCCATGTTTATAGCAGGTCTATTCGTAATAACTAAATCTTAGAAGCAGCCTGTATGTCCATCAACAGATGAATGGATAAAAAAGTGGTATCTATACAGAGTGAAGTACTGTTCTGCCATAAAGATAAATTTGAGTCATTTGTAGGAAAATGGATGCACCTTTAATTTAATTTTTTTTTTGTTTGATGGTTTGGTACCAGGGATCAAACTCAGGTCCTTGCGCTTGCGAGGCAGGCAGCAGAACCACTGAGCTAAATCCCTGGCCCCTGGATGCACCTTTAAAGTATAATGTTAAGTAAAGTAAATCAGACACACAAGCTTGAATATCGCATGGTTTCTCCTATATGAGAAACTATATAAAGTACGAAATAAAAGACAGATAATAGGAAAAAGATAGAAAAAAGTTATTGGAACCCAGCATGGACAATGTATCTAAAAGTGTACCTTGATTTAGTATAATTGTGTTATGTGTTTTTTATGTTTTTTGGCCTCCTAGTCTGGCTGTTAATCTGTATGCATGATAATTAACTTTATAAGGACTTATTAATAAATGAATCTGATGCTGGCAAACAGGTGGGGCCGGGGGAGGCAAAAAAAGGATTTAAGATATGTTATATACATGTACCAATTCCCTGCAATGAATGTAATCATGAGGTACTGCAAACATGTACTAATAATAATAAATAATTAAAAACAGTGATTGTAAAGTATATTAAAATCCAGTTTTCATCATAAAAGTTTGCTAAGATAAATTCAAAGTATGGCTTCTACAGGATGTATATGGGTTTTTATACCCTTGAAAATTCAGAAAAATTCTAAGTGGAAACCATCATAAGTTGGGGACTGTCTATACTTTCTTTTTGTACAATTAAAATTATTTCTACCTAGAATGTCTTTCACTAAGTTCTCTGCCAGGAAAATTTCTGCTCACTTTTTAATACCTAATTCAAATTTTTCCCCATTGAAAACCTTTCTTGATTCCTACTGTCCTCCACTCTCTATCTTTATGCAGATTTAGGGGACTCCCTTCTCTGTCCTCTGTAATGGATATTTCTCTGTGATAGCACTTGACATAATGTGTTATTTTAACATACTTTGTTTCCTCAGTTGCTGTGAAGTTTTTTAAGCCAGAGATTTTATTTATGATTGTTATTCTAAATTGTTTGCATATTTCTTTAGTTTCTTGTACTTCAGATATAAAATGAATGAGTAAATGAAGACATGAAATGAATCAATGCTTTCTTTGTATAGTTTTTCTTTAATAAAAGGGTTATGAGAAATAAACATGAAATTACAAATGGATTTGTATTTCGTATCTAAATATATAAAATGAAATTTAAAATTAAATAATTTTGTTTTTCAGAAAATAGGAATATTGCTTTTTTTCTTTTTCATTTTTTTTTTTTTTGGTACCAGGGATTGAACTCGGGACCTTGTGCTTGCAAGGCAGACACTGGAACCACTGAGCTAAATCCCCAGCCCTTTTCTTTTTCTTTTAGGGTGATGTTCACCAAGCACTTATTGTTCTTCAAAAAGGTGTTGAATTATATTTTCCTGAAAATAAGACCCCAACTGAGAGTAAGAACATGTTAATCCTTGGTCGAGCTACACTACTAGTGGGCCGATTCATGGAAGAAACAGCTAACTTTGAAAGCAATGCAATTATGAAAAAGTATAAGGTGAGTGTATATTTAATGTAATTTCATTTAGAAACCCAGAGAATCCATTTTACTTTTGAAACTGGATATAATGATTTTTAAAGTCTGTATGGAAAAACATACATATACATATAAATAGTCCGGAAACTAGTAGAGCAGATGACTAGAATGTGTAGGACAGACTAAGAGAAAAGAGTTAAACAAAAAGTGAATTCCTATTTGCCTAGGAATCTCCCTGAGTCTTTGGCCAAATACCAGATCATAGGATTAGGAGTCCCTTGGTGCACCAGGCAACTGGAGAGGCCTCATTGTAAACATGGAGCAGTCAGTAGAGACCTTAAAAATATCTCACTGTAGATGAAGCTAAATTAGCCCTACACTAAAAGCTCCTGTACACTGATCCTAGAAGAACATTAAAACAAGCTTTGAAATAATAAAGCTGATTTCCAAGTAACCTTACTGCTTACCATTTCAAAGGCTAATACTCTTTAAAACAGTACAACAAAAGCTAAAACTTAACAACGTAGTGGCCTGTGTCTAGCATCTAATTAAAGAATCACTATCCAAAGCAAGTGACAGACACTGCTAATCTTTAGATCTGCAGATGCTGCGTTCTAAGCAATAAATATCATAGGAGTCCAATGCCCCCTCCCTTGTTCACAAGATCTCTTGCCATCTAAGAAACTAACCTTGCTTTGCATCAAAAACTGTATTGAACCAAAGGGTCATAATAGTGAGGTAGGTCTTGAAACTATACATATAAATTTTACTTTATAAAGGGAGATCATCTAGCTGAGTGTGATGATACACACCTGTAGGTAATCCCATCACTAGGAGGCCAAGGAAGGGGGATTGCAAGTTCAAGCCCAGCCTAGGCAATTTACTGACATCACGGGACTCTGAATCAAAATAAAAAAGGTATTTATAAAGGGCAGGGATGTACCTCAGTGTGAATGCCATAGGGTCAATACCTGGTAGTTTATGTGAGGGGGTGTCACCTGAATGTATTCTAAGGCATATCATCTGAGGAACACAGAAACTCACCCATACAGCAAAGTTTGATAGCAGACACTCCAGATCTCCCATCTCTGCCTGGGGTATTAATGCCTGGGTTGAGGGAAGAGATCCCCTCGTCATACCAACTTTTCAAGATCTGATTTTTCTGGGTACATCCCCAATTTCTATCACAGTGATTTCTTTTGTGTCCTTCTTTTGTGCCTGTTGCCTACATATCATATAGACAAAAGGCTTGAGAAAAACTAAAGGCACACTACTGTAGTGACATGGAGATCAGAAGGACTGCAGATCCTGTGATTCCATTAATGTGAAATGACTAGAATATGCAAATCCATAGAGACAGAAAGTAGATTAATGGCTGCCAGAAGCTAGGGGTGGTAGAAGGAAAGTGAGTAGCAATTTGCAGGATTTTTTTTTAAATGATGAAAATGTTCTGGAATTATGTAGTGGTGAAGGTCTCAACTCCTTAACTGTAATAAAAAAACTAAATGTGTGAACTTTATAGCCTTTGAGTTATATCTCAGAAGAGCAGTTATTTTTAAAAATCACTCAAATGAAATTATTCTTTTGTCATTTTTATGTCATTTTTTAAACAATTCTTTACATGAAAAAATATATCTGAAATGAAAAATACTTAATGTTATAGTAACAAACTATTTCTGTGGAAATGAAAATTAATATACATACCTACTAAGTAACATATCCATTCCCTTCCTAGATATTTATCCAAGAGATATAAAGTGGGATTGATAGCAAATTTGATATTATAAAAGTAAAGATCCATGAAATAAGAGACACAGGCCAAAAAAACCTCTCAAAATGAAGCACAGGGACTGGAAAAAAAGCAAAGCATTAAAAAACAAAATGCAGAACCATAGTTGCTTGTGGGATAATGTCTAGCAGCCTTATAAACTACATGTAGTTTCAGAGGGAGTAGAGAAAGAGTTGAAGGACAGAAAAAAATAATTTAAATAAAGGTAAGTCTAGATGGAAAACAACATATAGTAGAAAAAAACAGTAAACCTAAAAATTCTTTGAAAAGACCAGTAAAGTTAGTAGATTCTTATGAGTTTAAAAATTAAAAAGGAGAAAAGACATAAAAGTGTAATATCTGGAATAAATAAAGCGCAATTAGTATTGATCCTATAGATACTAATAACTTCATACACGAACCTGCACATCCTTGAAGCACCACATTTTTAAATGGCAAATTCCTACCAAAAAAATTTACTTAAACTAACACAGAGAAGTGAAAAAAAATCTCAATAATTATCTTAATTGCTAAAATAATTAAACAGCTTACCACAAAGATAACTGGGAATACTGATCTTCACCTTTTGAATTCTACCCAATATTTTAAAAAGAAATAATAGTGATCTTTTTCAGACTCTTTCATACAGAATAGGGAAAGGAGAAACTTTTCCCAATTTGTTTTAGGAATTTACCACAATCTTGATACCAAAAACTAACAAGAACATTCTAAGAAAAAATTAAAGTCCACTTAAATTCAACAATCCTAAACAAAATACTTTGAGTTTATTCCAAGGTTGGTTCATCATATGAAAACCAGTTGGAATAATTTACTACATTAACAGGATTAAGGAGATAAATCATATAATCATAAATAGATACAAAAAAGTATTTGATAAAATTACTATCCAAAATTTTAAATTCTTAGTAAATTAGGGTAGAAAATCACTTGCAAAAAATATGGTATATTTACAAAAAGCCTACAACTTCTTAACTATTCATAACAGTAGAATGTTGGCAGTCTTCATTTTAAGATTGGGAATGATATGGGACGCTTACTATCACCAGTTCTATTAAACATTACTGGAGATTGTAGCCATAATAAAGAAAAGAAAGTAAAAGGCAATCAGGAGAAAAATAAAACATTTATTAATTTCAAATATATGATTATTTAGAAAATGGAAAAGATTAATAGTAAACTATTGGAAATATTGAATGAGCTTAAGATTGCTTGATATAGTATAATATAAAAATTAACTATCAGCAAGAAAGTAATTTAAAACATAACGTACAAGCAACTAGTGCTTGAACAGCTAGAAATCTGTGTGAGGAAAACATAATCTTTGACTCCTATTATACTACCTTAAGTTACTTTAAAGTGAATTGTATACCGACACCGAAAAGCTACAATTATAAACTTCTAGACTAAAAAAATAGAAGGAAAACTTTACAACCTTAGGTTAGGCAGAAGTTTCTTAGGTCACAAAAAGCCTTAACTATTAAATAAAAGCTGAAAAATTGGATGTCCATCAAAGCTAAAACTTACTGTGGAAAAGGCACATCAAGAAAATGAAAAAGGAAGCCCATAGACTGGGGAAAAATACAGTGTGCATCTGTCTGACAGAGGAATTGTATTCAAATTATGAAGAATTCTAAATTTGATAAGACAATTCAATTTAAAGATCTGCCAAAGTCTTGAATAGACTCTTAAAAAATATATATTAATGGCTAAAAAGCTTATAAAAAGACATCATTAATCATGAGGAAGATGTTAATTTTTAAAACCACAATAAGATCCACTTCACACATTAGAATGGCTAAAGTCCACAGATCTCTCACTGTTGCTAGTAGTAAAATGAGCAGATAACATGTATCTAACATAGACCTACCTAGTCATTCCATTCCTTTATCCAAGAGAAGTCATTGCATATTTCTGTAAAAAGACTAGCAACTTTATTCAGACTAACAAAAAAAAGCCAAGGTGGCCATCCATAGAAGAATGGATAAACAAACTGTGGTATAGTGAATAGGTGAAACTGATATAAATTGCTAGAAATCAAACAACCCAAATGCCCATCAACTGATGAATGAATAAAGATGTGGGTTTTTTATACAGTAGAGTACTACTGTGCCATAAAGAAGAATGAGCTTGAGACATTACTAGCTAAATGAATGTACCTTGAGCCCATACTCTTAAGTGAAATAAATTGAACACACATGTTTAAATAATACATTGTTTCTCTGGTGTGAGAAACCAAAAGTGAAAATATGGACTGAAATGTATAATAGATATTGGGAAATGGGAAGAAAATATTCAAATGAGAAGGGGAACAAGGGAGAAAGGAAGGAAGGGACAAGAAAACTAAAAATAGAAGGATAAAATTTAAACAAAGCTTTTGCATATGAGGGGGTGGGAAAAAGGCAGGCTATATCATGTACAGGTGCAAATTCCCTATGATGAGTGTTATCATTATGTATATCTAAAATGTACCAATAAATATTTTGCTTGAAAAAATAAAAATAAATAAAAAATAAAATGAAATATAATAAAACATACTAAAAAATATAAATTGCTAGAAATCATGTCAGTAGTTGCCTGGCTAGTAGGTAGGAAGAGATTACTGGCAAAGGTGGCACAGAAACATTTGGAGGAGTTAGATATCTTCATTGTCTTGATTGGTGTGATCATTCAGCGGGTTTATATATTTGTCAAAAAAATGTATGCTTAAATATGAAAATTATATTGAAGGAAATTATGCCTCAGTAAAAATTTAAAACATACTATTTAGAATAGCATGAAAAATATGAACGACCGGGCCGGGGATTTAGCTCAGTGGTTCTGGTGCCTGCCTCATAAGCGCAAGGTCCTGAGTTCAATCCCTGGTACCCCCCCCAAAAAAAGGAAAAGAAAGAAATTTAAAAAAAACACGAAAGACCTAGAATTAAATTACACAAAAATGTTTAAGTCCTCTATAGAAAAAAAAGCCTAAAACATTATTGGAGAAGTCTTAAAAGACCTAAATAAATTGAGAGTTGTACCATGTTTATGGATAAGACAATAATGTAAAGATGTCATTTCCATACAAATTGATGTAGAGGTTTAATGCGGTCCTTACCAAATGCTAACCTGTAATTGATAATTAGAATTTAGAATTTAGAAATGTACATCGGGTGTGGTGCCCTATGCCTGTAATCCTTGTACTAGGGAGGCTGAGGCAAGAGGATTGCAAATTTGAAGCCAGCCTGGACTACACAGAGTGAGACCCTGTCTCAAAAAATAACTTAAAAAATGAAATTTGAGTAGAAATGTAAAGACTGAGAATAACCAGACACATTTTTTCCCTCTCTAGTGCTTTTACTTTTAAAATTTTTATTTTGAAATAATTGTAAATTTAAATATTAAGTTGCAAAAATAATAGAGAATTCCTATATCTACCCTTCATCACATTTCTCCTAATGTTAGTATCTTATACAACCATAGTACAGTGATCAGAACTAAGAAATTAACATTGATACATTACTACCATTTTTGTTTGTGTGTTTGTTTGTTTGTTTTGGTACCAGGGATTGAACTTGGGTCCTTGCGCTTGCACAGCAGGTGGTGAAACCACTGAGCTAAATCCCCAGCCCACATTACTACCATTTTTGTCAGTGATTTTTTTTTCTGTCTAGAGTAAATTCAGGATCTCATATAGCATTAATTCATTTCCTTAATCTACTCTAATCCATCCAAGACACTCTTTACAATATTGTATGAGGTTGGGTGCATTCGGAAAATAGGTGGCACAATCAAAAGAAATAATTGAGAGTTTAATGAAGAATTAGGTTAAAGGGAATCAATAAAGGATTGTGAACCTATCCTATTTCGAGCCTTATCAAGGAACCTTTCCCTCTCTAGATCTAAAAGATCAAGAAGAGACAGCATTTACTGGGATCTGTAAAAAGACCTATTTTTAAGGAAGGGGCCATCTGATCAGAACGGAACTTTGGGGGAAGAAATAATGCCTTTGTCAACTATCTCCCACCAAGAGAAAATAGGGTAGAAAGACTTTGACCTCACTTTCCTCATGCCCGCTAATCTCCTGTTGCAACTTTCCATTTCCTAAACCCCTCAGAAAGCCAGAGACCAAACAAGCCCATTGATATAAATCATCAATGTCAATTTCTGGGCCCTTGAGCAAGTTTAAAAGACTAAAAGGTAGCAAGTATATCTGAGTAACCAGCATACATATTATACTTTATTTAAAAATTATACCAATTAAGGTGGAGGTATTTAAAAAAAAGAGATGGCTGTGTATTCCTCTAAAGTTGACAAACCAGAAGAACAAAGCAGAGACCCCAGATAGGTTCCACATAGCATTATAAGATTAAAAAAATATAGTCTTTTCAATATCATTTGTATCAGCAAAATGGTGTATCATTTGGATCATCTTATAGGAAAAAATAGCAAACTTGATCCCTTCATACTATAAACAAAAATGACCTTCAGTTACTTAATTGGTCTAAGGGAGAACTTTTTTTTTCTTTACAGTGGTAAAGATTACAGTAGGGATTAAACCCAGGGCCTTCATACTGAGCTGTGTCATACCCCTTTTAAAAATTATTTCTATTGGGAGGTTGAGGCAAGAGGATTGACATAAGTTCTAGGGCAGCCTGGGCTACACGGTGAGCTCAAGGATAGCCTAAACTAGAGAGCAAGACCCTGTCTCAAAAAAAAAAATTATTTTGAGACAAGGCTTCACTAAGTTGCCCAGGCTGGGTTCGAACCTGCAGTCCTGCCTCTCAGGCTCCCAGAGTGCTGGGGTTATAGGCATGTAAGGTCACCATGCGAGGTCAGGATTTCTTAAACACATCACAGCACTTAACAGAAGAGAAAGAACATCTTCATCAGAAGATACCATTTTAAATTAGAAAGAAGCTATAGATAGAAAATATTTGTAATATATCTAAATGATAAGAAGTATACATATATAATATCACCCAATATGTCCTCATAGGATATGTTCAAGAAAGTACATAGCATCATTATTTCTGGGTTTTATACTGGAAGTATTTCAGAGATCGATCAGTTATGGAATGGATAAAGTTTTGTGTAGTGTTATAATGAAATGTAGCGAACTGGATATGCAACAGCTTGGACTAGGTGTGGGCCTTATACTTTTTTTTTTTTTGTACAGGGGATTGAATTCAGGACCTTGTACTTGCAAGGCAAGGCATGGCGCCACTGAGCTAAATCCCCAGCCCAGGACCTTATACTTTTGAGCCTTAATCAACTGTTCACATTTCTCAGTATAGTGTGAGATATTTTTAGGTGCTGAGTTCCTCTGTTCTTTCTTGTAGGATGTCATCTTGTTCCTGCCAGAGTGGGAAGATGGACATTTCTACCTTGCTAAGTACTATGACAAATTGATGCCCATGGTAACAGATAACAAAATGGAAAAGCAGGGTGATCTCATCAGATATATAGTTCTTCATTTTGGAAGGTGAGTGTGAGAACTGCATTACTCCAGATTAAATATGTCAGGATGACAATTACCATATCTTAGCATATTCAACGTGTATTCTGCTATATCTTTTTTTTAAGCAAAACATTTATTGGAGTATTTTAGATATGCATAATGATAACATTCATCATAGGGAATTTGTACCCGTACATGATATATCTTACTTCTTTTTTTCCCATTCTCCACCTTCCCTCTGACTCCTCTTCCCCTCCTTATTTATAAAAAGCTTTCTTCCCCATTTTTTTCTTCTATTCTCTTTATTTCTTTTCCCTTCTCCCCCACCCACCCACTTCCCTTGTTCCCCTTCTCATTGGAAAAATTTCCTCCTATTTCCCAATATATGTTATACACTTTGGTCCTTATTTCCACTTTTGGTTTTTTACACCAGAGAAACAATGTGGTATTTAAACACGTGTCTGATTTATTTCACATAAAAGTATGATCTCAAGGTGCATCCATTTAACTGGAAATGTCTCAAGCTTATCTTTCTTTATGACAGAGTAGTACTCCATTGTACTAAAAAAAAAACCACCACATCTTCTTTATCCATCAACTTTATCCAGTTGATGGGCATTTGAGCTGTTTGCAAAATTTAGCTGTTACAAATTATGCCGCTCTACATGGGTGTGCATATAATTGCTATGGTATGATGGTTTTAATTTTTTAGGGAAGATACCAGGAAGGGGAATAGCTGGATCAAATGGAATCTCTAGTTTTAGTTTTTTGAGAAATCTCCACACTGATTCCCACAGTGGTTGCACCAGTCTACACTCCCACCAACGGTGGAGAAGGGTTCCTTTTATCCCACAGCCCTGCCAGCATTTGTTATTGGCTGAGTTTTTGATAATGGCCATTTTTTCTGGAGTGAGATGAAATCTTAGCATTATTTTAATTTGCATCTCTTGAAAGACTAGTGATGTTGAACATTTTTTCATATATTTATTTACCATTTCAACTTCTTCATCTGAAAATTCATTTCAGATGCCCATTTTTGGATTGGATCTTTAAATTTCAGGGTCTGATATTTTTCAGTTCTTTATATATTGTAGATATTAGTGCTTTGTCTGAGGAACAGCTGTCAAAAAATTTTTTCCCATAGTATGGGTTGTCTCTTCACGCTGTTGGTGGTTTCTTTGGTTGTGCAAAAGTATTTTAAAATGATTATTTAATATAATAAGATGAGAGCCCAGTTGTTGATTCTTTGTGATATTTCCTGTGTGATTGGGGTTTTGTTCATTAAATCTTTGCCTACGCCAATGTTTTTGAGAGTTCTGCCTATTCTATCTTCCAGCAGATTTAATGTTTCTGTTTTAATATAAGGTCTTTGATCCATTTCCATTTGAGCTTAGTGCATAGTTAAAGATATGGTTCTAGTTTTAATCTTCGCCAAGTGGAAAGCCAGTTTTTCCAGCACCATTTATGAAAAAGCTATCTTTCTTCCAGTCAAGGTGTTTGGTTCCTTTGTCAAAATTAGGTGGCTGAGTATGTCTGGAGTTGTTTCTGCATCTTCTAATCTGTTCTGTTGATCCAAAGGTCTCTTTTTTTGCCAGTACCATGCTCTTTTTATCACAGTAGCTTTATAATACAATTTCAAGTCAGGGATTGTGATGCCCCCATCTTGCCTTTGTTACCCAGAATTTCTTTTGCTATTTAAGGCCTCTTCTGATTCCATATGAATTTTGTTTTCTGTAATTCTGTGAGGTATGCTATTGGAATTTTGATCAAGATTGCATTAAATCTCTATAACAATTTTGGAAGTATGGCTATTTTCACTATATTGGTTCTACCCAAGAACAAGGGATTATCTTTCCATTTTCTGATATCCTCTTCAGTCTCTTTCAGAGTTCTGTAGGTTTCCATGTAAAGGTCTTTTACTTCTTTCGTTAGATTAATTTCTAAGTATTTCATTTTTTGGATGCTATTGTGAAAGATGTTGTTTCCCTAATTTTTCTTTCAGAAGTTTGTTATTCGTGTACAGGATTGCTATTGATTTTTTTTTTTTTTTTGGTACCAGGGATCAAACTTGGTCCTTGCACTTGTGCAGCAGGCGGCAAAACCACTGAGCTAAATCCCCAGCCCTGCTATTGATTTTTGATTATTGACTTTTATCCAGCTATGCTACTGAATTTGGTTATTAAATCTAGTGGTCTTTTGATGGAGTTTTTGGAGTCTTCTCTGTAGAGTATCATGTTATCTGCAAATAATGATAATTTAACTTCCTCTCCTAACCTTCTTTTATTTCTTTCTCTTGTCTAATTGCTCTAGCTAATGTTTCCAGAACTATATTGAGTACAAGTGATAGCACTGGACATCCTTGTCTTATTCCTGATCTTAGAGTGAAAGCTTTCAGCTTTTGTCCATTTAGTGTGATGTTGGCTGTTGGTTTGTCATAGATGGCTTTTATCAGGTTGAGATAAAGACCATCTATTCCAATTTTCTTTAGGGGTTTTTTTGTTTTTGTTTTTGTTTTTGGTACTGGGGATCAAACTTGGGACCTTGTGTTTGCATGGCAGGCGCCAGAACCACTGAGCTAAATCCCCGGCCCTTCTGTAGGGTTTTTATCATGAATCAATGTTGGACTTTGTTGAATGCTTTATCTGCATCTATTGGGATTATCATATGGTTTTTGTCTTTGGCTCTGTTAATTAGGTGTATTACATTTATTGATTTGTGTATGTTGAACCATCCCTACATCCCTGGGACGAATCCTACTTGGCCATGGTGTATAACCTTTTTGATGATTTCCTGTATTCTGTTTGCCAGTATCTTATTGGGGAGTTTTCCATTTCTGTTCATTAGGGTGATTGGCTTGTATTGGTTGGATCCTTCTCTGGTTTTGGTATTGGGGTAATGCTTGCCTCCAGGAATGAATTTGGGAGTATTGCTTCCCTTTCAGTTTCATTAAAGAGTTTGAGAAGTAGCAGCATTAGGTCTTTAAATTTCTTCAGGAATTCAGGGGTGAATCCGTCATGGCCTGGGATTTTCTTTGTTGGTTGGTTTTTAATTATATCTTCAATTTCATTGGCTGATAATGGTTTATTTAGAATTTTTATATCTTCTTGATTCAGTTTTGGTAATTCATATGTATCTAGGAATCTGTCCATTCTGTGCTTTTCCATCTTATCGGAATACAGGTTCTTGATAATCTTTTGGATTTCTTCAGGATCTGTTGTGATTTCTTCCTTTTCATTCCTAATTGCTTAGGTTTGAATCTTTTCTTTCCTTTTTTTGATAAGTTTGGCTAAGGGTTTGTCAATTTTATTTAATCTTTCAAAGAACCAAGTCTTCGTTTCATTGATTCTTTGTATTATATTCTTAATCTCCATTCCATTAATTTCTACTCTGATCTTTGTAATTTCCTCCCTCATATGAGCTTTGGACTTGACTTCCTGTTCTTCTAGAAGCTTGAGGTCCAACGTTAGGCTATTTGAGCTCGCTGTTTTTCTGATATGGGAATGCTTCAACAACAAAAACTAGAAACAATGTTCATACCTATATAAAAAGAAGATCAAACAGGAGAACAAGAAAACAAAACAAAAACAAGAAAAAAGTAAGAAAAGAAAGACACTTCAAGGCATATCTTTGTTGTCACTAGTAGACAAAGTGGGCAGATAGATTCCAGATCTGTGTTGATTAATCCCAACAAATCAGCCATAGATTTATGGCAGGGTAGTGGATAATCTCATCGAGCCTGCACCTTTAATTCTGAAGTTTAGGCTGGTTTCTGGCTCTGCAGCTGGAATCTGTTTTTTTCAGCCTGCAACACTTTGCGTGCCTCCTGCTGGCTTGAACTTGGCTCCTTGACCTGCTGCCAATTTGAAATCAGTTCCTTCTCACCCTGATGGAGCCAGCCCAGCCCTAAGCTGCTCTGAGTTCCAATCTTAATTGGGCCCTCTCTGAGATCTCCACCGGCCAATCACCCTCTCCTGGAGAACGTCTAAATCTGAATAATTTACCAGCCACTGCAGTCTGCTGTGTCCACTGCTCCATTCCACTGGTCTGTTTGTCTGTGGAGGCCTCTGGGGTCACTATTAGTCACAGTGCATCTGCAGGTTCAAATCTCCCTTCCCACACAGTGAGTTAGGGCTCAGGGAAAAGCACCACTTGCTGCCTCCTTCATTGAAGTCTGTCTCTTTACCCTTCCTGTTCACTTTTACCTGAGCTAATATTTAACTAGGGAGAAACCCTTAAGTACAGAAAACATGTAAATAATGATACATTATAGAATATATGAGTAGATACCAAAATAATGTAAATACCAGAAATATCTTTCTAATGTTAGCAAGATACCAGAAGTGAACCAGACAAATCCAGCAGTCATTGACTTTGGGTATATCTGAGATCAAAGCTCAAGCTACTAGCTTTATGGTTTGAAAAGAAAAGTTTGTCTCTTTTTGTGTATCAGTTAAAGTTAAAAAGATCCCAGCACTCTGGGAGGCTAAGGCAGGAGGGTCATTAGTTTCAGCCTAACCTGAGCATTTTAGTGACTTTGGAAGACCTTGTCTGAAAAATAAGCAAGGGGAACTAGGGATATAGCTCAGTGTGAAGGTCCTGGGTTAATCTCCATCACCCCCAAAAAAATTAAAAAGAAAAAAAGTTTCTTTGTACTACGTTCATACTAGGCCTCATGCAAAATATACACTAACAAATCAAATTCAACTACACATTAAAAGAATTGAATTGATCATGATAAGTGGAATTTGAGCAAAGATTCAGGGATGGTTCAACATATGCACATTTATAAATGTTATATACTATATTAACAGAATGAAAGATAAAAACCATGCTATTGTTTCAATAAAAACAGAAAAAGTGGGCTGGGGATTTACCTCAGTGGTTCCACCACCTGCCTCACAAGTGTAAGGTTCCGAGTTCAATCCCTGGTACAAAAAAAAAAAGAAAAAGTGACAAATTTCAATAACTTTTCATGATAAAAACTTAAAAGAATTCAGGGACAGAAGGAAAGAATTTCAACACAGTAAAGACCATATATATCAAAACCATAGCTAGCTTCATGCTCAGCAGACAAGAATTCAGAGCTTTTCCTCTAAGATCAGGAACAAAACAAGGATTTAGAATACTAGCAATCCTAGTCAGAGCAATTAGACAAGAAAAGGAAATAAAAAGGAATCCAAATGGAAAAGAAGTCTGGTTGCAAATGAAATAATCATGTTTATTAAAAGCCCTAAAAACTAACAAAAGTCTGTTAGAAATGATAAATTAATTTAGTTATAGGATTAAGATCAGTATACAAAACTAGTAGCAATTTTATATACTAATAATTAACTATATACAAAAGAAACCAAGCAAAAAATCCCATTTATAATAGCTACAGAAAAAGTAAAATATTTAGGAAAAAAAGATTGACAAAGGAGGCAAAAGACATGTAGGCTGAAAACATTGGTTAAAGACTTTGAAGATGACATATATAAATAGAAAGATATCCTGTGTTCATTAATTCAAAGAATTAGTGTTCATATTACCCAGTACTTTATACATTCAATACAATCTATCCAAAGTCCAGTGGCACTAAACAGTGATGAATAGCTGTTATTGCAGCTACTGAGGAGGCTAAGGCAGGATGATCACAAGTTCAAAACCAGCCTGGGCAACTTACTTAGACCTGTCTCAGAATAAACAAGGGTTGAGGATTTTCATTTTGAGGCAGGGTCTTGCTAAGTTGCTCATGCTAGGCTAAGACTTGCAAGCTTCCTGCCTCCATCTCCCCACCCAGTAGCTGAGATTATAGGCATGTATTACCATACCCAACTCCCATTCTTTTATAGCTACAGAAAAGCAGATGTAGTTCTCTGTCATAAACTCTTCCTACAGGGTATAAAAAGATACTCATATGCTCATAGTCACAGCAGCGTTATTCACAGTAGCTAAAAGTTGGAAGCAACCCAAGTGTTGTCCATCAAGGGATGGATGGATAAGTGAAGTATGATATAGCTATATAATAAGATATTATCTCAAAGGAAGACATTCTGATACATGCTATAACATGAATGAATCAAAGGACGTTATGCTAAGTGAGATAAGCCAGTCACAAAAATACAAACACTGTGTGATTCCACTTATGTGAGGTACCTAGATTAGTCAGAATCATAGAGACAGAACAGAATGATTGTCAGGTTGAAGGAAGAGAGGAATGGAGAGTTAGTGTTTAATGAGTATCAAGTTTCAGTTTAGGAGGAGGAAAAATTCTAAAGATGGGTAGAGTTGATGGTTGTGTAAGAATATGAACATATAACTGTGAATATACAACTGAACTGTATGTCTAAAAGTAGTAAAGATAGTAAATTTTGTTATGTCTATTTTACACAATAAAACCTTCTTTTTGATAAAATGACCAGACTTCAAAAAAGTTACAGTAAGGAGAGAACATTAGTAACTTGACAGATTTTAAAAGAAACAAGATTGAATGGTTTTCTCACAGGATGGTAAAGAAACTATGATTGATGAAAGGTATGTACTGGTGAATAATGAGAAGAAGATTGGAAAATTACAGAGAAACTACACTGTGAATATTTGATACCCCAGCATTATTTCATATAGTCCAAACTCTAGGTTGTCAGTTCCTATTTTTGAATAAGGGAAAGCATGATAAGCTTAAATTTGAGGAACATTAGTCCATTATCTATTGAAGGGAAGAAATGAGGAATTGGAGTGACTAAGTTATTATAATTTCCAAGAAAAAATAATTATGGACCTGACCTAATCTTATGGCCATGAAATACAAATGAAGGCACAGACCATAAGGACAATTTTAAAGAATTGACAGGATGTTAACTAGCTCTGACCTTGTATAATTTTTGATAGAGGCCATGTAGATCTAAGAATATTGCCAAGTGTGATGGTGCACGCCTGTAATCATAGCACTTGGGAGGCTGAGACAGGAAGTTCACCACGAGTTCAAGGCCAGCCTAGGCTACATAGTGAGTTCAAGGCTAGCCTGAATTACATAGCGATACCCTATCTCTAAAAAACAAAAAAAAAATAGAAGAAAAAAAGGAGAGAGACATCAAAAATAACTTCTACTTGGAACATTGACACCATGCTTGTCAGAAGACTATATATAAGTAAACTGTTAGCTTGTCCTTAAGTTTTAATTCATATAACATAAAAATGACCAGTATGCTACTAATATTTCTTATCTATACAATTACAGATCACTACAGTATGGAAATCAATTTATATATCAGTCGATGCCACGAATGTTATCACTATGGCTTGATTTTGGTGCTAAGGCATTCGAATGGGAAAAAGGTATAACTCTTCCTGTAAAAATTTTAAGGGAATAGGAAGAATTGTAACTTTGGTATAAAGTCCTAGCTTTGACAGTCTACTTTACTAAAAGTAGTGAATGTTGGCTTGATAATCTAATTTACTAAAAGTTAATGATGAATTTTATTTTTAAAATGCTCTGTGAATATGAAAAAGGAAATGGAAAGATAAATTGTAAAGTAGGTACAATTCAGGGTTTGCAAGGACTTTTTTTTTAATAAGTTTTATTTTATCCCATTGCCCCCTTAAACCTCCTCCTCTCGCTATGTACAAAAGCTTTGTTTGCAAGTTTGAATATAAAGTATATTAAAAGATGTTTAAGCAAATAATGTACCCTAAAAATTACAATGGCTGGTGAAAATTAATGACTTTTGACCCTTTTTTCTACTTGTACAGGGACATCTGTCTCTTCACAAATTGGCCCGTGCTACATAGCTTTGGACATGGAAATAATAAATTTTAAAGCCATTAAAACAGTTTTGAGAATATGGACAGGAAAAGAAGGGGAAGTAAAAAAAATTAAGATGTGTTACATACAATACTCCCCATGATGAACGTAATCATTATGTACTGCAAACACATACTAATCATTTTTTTGGGTGCAGCAGTCTTCCTATGTAGTTCAGGCTGTCCTCAAACTCATGGCAATCCTCTTGCCTCAGCTTTCAGAGTGCAGGGATTACAGATGTGCACTACCACCCCTGGCTAGAAGTTTTTTTAATTAAAAAATAAAATAAAAGAATTTTGCTAGGTCTGTTGGCAGTTGCCTGTAATCCCAGCACTTGGGAGGATGAACCAGGAGGATCATGAGTTTGAAGCCAGCCTGAGCTATATAGTGAGAGCCTGATACATACCTATCATTTTTCTTCTGTGAAATGATCTGATATTACTGAGTTTTTTTCGGTTTAAAAATTTTTTTTTTTTTCTAGCTGGCCGTTCTGATCGTGTACAAATGAGAAATGACTTGGCTAAAATAAATAAGGTTATCACAGAGCACACAAATCAGTTAGCTCCATATCAATTTTTGACTGCTTTTTCACAATTGATCTCTCGAATTTGTCATTCCTATGATGAAGTTTTTGTTGTCTTGATGGAAATAGTAGCCAAAGTGTTTCTGGCCTATCCTCAGCAAGCAATGTGGATGATGACAGCTGTGTCAAAGGTAACATATTAATCACCAGAATGTCTCTTACCATTTTATGTGACATTGATTATTTAATGCTGATAGAAGGATGAAAGTTGGAGGGTTTCTGGTCCATATTTGATGAATAATTTAAATACTTTTTATAAAGAAATTATGGCATTATACCTCATTTTAGTATTGAGAGATTCCATAGGAAGTAAAATGACATATATATATATAAATTTTTTTGTGACTAGTATATTTAAGATAAAAAATTAAACGTTTTCTTTATGAAGTCTAGTAAACTATTGTAGTAACCTATTTTTTCCAAGAATTTTAATCTAAAGTAACTAAACTAGCAGTACTAAAAGAATTATTGTATTACTAGTGGGAATGTATAAAATAAATATTTTAGAGAATTTAGAAAATATAGAGATTTAAAATTAAAATTTATGCCCTCTACTTTTCATAAATACTTTGTTGTAACTGTTGTATGAATATATTCTAAGCATGTTTTCACACTAAATTTTAATTACATTGAAATATAATTTTGTCAGCCGGGGATTTAGCTCAGTGGCACCACACCTGCCTTGCAAGCACAGGGTCCTGAGTTCGATCCCCAGTGCTGCAAAAAAAAAAAAAAATTTTGTATTTTTCACTTAAGATATTTCCATGATATCAAATATTCTTTGAAGATACATTTTTAGTAATTATGTAAAATTCCAAAATAACTTCAGTTATTTAGTTGGTCATTAGACTATTTGGTTTTTTTGCTCTTGTAGCACTTGTAGACATATCTATATTTTTCCACATTTCTCATTATTTTTTCAGTGTGAATCCCAAGAAGAGAATTCATCAGCTTTTAGGATAGTAACATTTTTGTGGCTCTTGGTGGTATAACCAAGTTGATTTCCAAGAAATTTGTATCAGTATTAACTCCCATTACAAGTACTTTTTAAGTTTGCTTTTTTTTTTTTTGGTACAGGGGATCAAACTTGGGTCCTTGCACTTGCACAGCAGGCTGCAAAGCCACTGAGCTAAATCCCTGGCCCTTAAGTTTGCTTTTTGTCATTCACATTTTCAATTTTTCTAAAAGTCTTATATACAATTTCACTTAACTCTTCTTTTATGACAGTCCTCGTATCCCATGCGTGTGAACAGATGCAAGGAAATCCTAAATAAAGCTATCCAGATGAAAAAATCTTTAGAAAAATTTGTCGGAGATGCAACTCGTCTAACTGACAAGCTTCTAGAATTGTGCAACAAATCGGTACTACCGTAGATCTTTATTGCATACAGACTAGCATTGAATAATTTTTTTATAAAACATGATTTCAGCTGTTTTTCTTTCTTTTGGTTGATTAAATTAAAATTCTAAAATACATAGGTATATATATCAAGATGTATCAGATTGCATCCTTTTTTTTTTTTGGTACCTGGGATCTAACTCTGGACCTTGCGCTTGCAAGGCAGGCGGCAGAACCACTGAGCTAAATCCCCAGCCCTCGAATTGTATACTTTAAATGTATATGATTTTTTTTTTATTTTAAAAAATTTTATTTTGTTTTATTTTGTTGGAAAGGGCTGGGGGATCAAACCCAGGGTCTTGTGCAAGGTAGGCAAGTTCTCTACTACTTTGCTACAATCCCACCCCCTATATGATTTATCTTAATAAAGATTTTTTAAACTTTTCTAACCCTAAATCATAAAAATACATGTATAAAATATTCAATTATTTAAAATAGCCTCCAGTTATTTTCTGCTATATCTTTAAACTTTGAAAACATATACATTAACCTGCTTATGTGATAGAAGATTGCGGTTTTGGTTTTCATTCTTTCAGTATGTATTTCAGTACTTATGAAGGGACAAGCACTGTGCTGCTACTAAGGAAAAATAATGATTAAGACATATTTTCCTAGTGGCCAGGGATTTAGCTCAGTGATTCCGCCGTCTGCCTCGCAACCCGAGTTCGATCCCTGGTACAAAAAACCAAAAAGACATTTTCCTGCCTTGAAGTATTCAAGCTTATTCACAGCTAAGCAGATAGAGTAATAAGTACTATTTCTGGTAGACTTACGAAGGAGGAACATGGTTACAGGAGTGACTTATTATCTCTACCTAAGGAATTGGGGAAAAACCCTGAAATGTCTGACAGATACAGCGAGACAGTGGCACATACCCATAATCCAAGCTACTTAGAAGGTTGAGGTGTGAGAATCACAAGTTTGAGGTCAGCCTGGGCAACTTAGGGTGAAGATGTATGGAGAGACCCCACACACACACCACCACCAGGGATTGAACTCAGAACCTTTGGCTTGCGAGGCAGGCGCGGCTCCACTGAGCTAAATCTGTGCCCTAATGTGATGCAATTTGTTAGTTTTTTGTTTTGGGGTTTTTTTCTGGTACCAGGGATCAAACTCAGGACCTTGCACTTGGAAGGCAGGCACAGTGCCACTGAGCTAAATCCCCAGCCGTGGAGAGACTCTTTATAAGGTGAATAGCCAGGTTTCTCTTGACAAATATTCACAATCTAGTAACTGTTTCTAGATTTAAAAATATATATATATGTGTATACAGGTTACCCTGTTTCTCACTTTTTATGAATAAGCAGATTTTAAAGGGGGCCATCTACTTTTACTGTCTCCATTAATTCTCTTTGACCTCTAATAAATTTGACATTATCAAAAATAGTGTTATGATGATGGCCTGGCACTGTCACAAGTGCAGTACATGTACAGGTTTCCAGTTTTTTATCTGAAATTTTCATGGCAAACTACACTTAGGAATTCAGATTTTTAAGGGTGCATATACTTTGTATTGGATATTACTATTAACTGCAATCTGTTGGAGTAGCCCTTAACCAAACACATAGCTCTTTCTGCAGTAAAATGCATGATCTTTATACTAAATGAGAAATTTAGCAGAATGAGATTTGATACCACCCCAAAAAGTAATTTTACTTATTGGTCTTTTTGGATTTTCTAATGTCTGATAATAGATCATAGACCACAGTTATGTCCTTTTGTCATTACACAGTCCTATGATATAAATGCTATTATTGATGGGTAAAAGAGAACTTAAAAAGCTGGGAATATAACTCCGTGAAAATGCCCTGGGTTCAATCCCCAGTTGGGGTAAGAGTGAAAGACTTTAAAAACTATATACTGCTGAATCCTTGTAATTAAGGTAGTGTAAAGATGAAATGTTTATTGGGGTTCAGTGTGTTGTAATTCAAGGCAAACAAAGATAAATTGAAATATACTGTTTTCTTTTTTTCAGGTTGATGGAAGTAGTTCCACATTAAGCATGAGCACTCATTTTAAAATGCTTAAAAAACTGGTAGAGGAAACAACATTCAGTGAAATCCTTATTCCTTTGCAGTCAGTCATGATACCTACTCTTCCATCAATTCCAGGTGCCCATGCTAATCATGACCCATTTCCTGGGCATTGGGCCTATATTGCAGGTTTTGATGATATGGTAAGCTATAGTTTTATGTGTCAATAACTATAATATTAAAATTTAGTTAAAAACTTCAAGTCAGGTTAAGAATCTAAATGAATTTTATTTGCAAAGAAAAAAGACTAGAAATACAGAAAAGTGAAACTCATTTGTACTGATGGTAGAAAATTCAGTGAAGAAAATTCTATGGTTGGCTCAATACTGTTTTTTTCCACATGCTCATATTGTTTTAATATAACTAATCCTTATTTGTTTTTACAATTTAATTTTTCCCTATTCTCTTTTGTCCTAAAAATGGAAAAGAGAAAAAATAAAATACAAATTTTGTTTGCTTCTTGGGAAGAAGTGAAATTCAGCTAGTAAGAGCTTGATTTTTTTTTTTTTTTAAGTGTGAAATGTGGCTTTAAATGTATGGGGTTTTCTTTTGAGACAGGGTTTGCTGTGTACTTCAGGCTGGTCTTCAGCTCACACTGTGTAATCTAGGCTGGCCTCAAACTCATGCTGATCCTTCTGCCCTTCCTTCCTCTCAAGTGCTGGGATTATTGGCATGCACCACCAAGCCCAGCCCATATGATTATTTTAAAAGAAATGTACTAGAGCATTTTTTCTAAATAAGTACTTTTAAAAGCTCTGTATGTTTCCTAGTAGTTTTATTCACAGCCACCTATCCAACCACAATGAGTTATTATTAATTATGATTATCATGGTTTGTCTTTAACTTAGGCAATATTGTTCATCTTATTTCCTTACCTCATTAGGTAGACTTGATTTGGGGGAAGTCCTTTTTCTTTTCAAAAGTCAAATTATTTTCAGCAGATGATTAGTTCTTACATTAAAAACAGAGT
Source organism: Heterocephalus glaber (assembly GCF_000247695.1). Next base: position 19,043,909 of record NW_004624730.1, on the reverse strand, counting down.
CTGGGGCCAGGGATTTAGCTCAGTGGTTTCGCTGCCTGCTGCGCAAGCACTGCAAGGATCCGAGTTCAATCCCCAGTACCAAAAAAAACCAGAGAATCTGGGCCGGGGATTTAGTTCAGTGGTTTCGCCGCCTGCTGAGCAAGTGCAAGGACCCAAGTTCGATCCCTGGTACCAAAAAAAAAAAACAACAAATAAAAACAGACAGTCTGAAAAAAGATCCTTCAGAAATCTTAGCTATTTCAAAAATCTTAAATATTAACACTATTTTAAAGGGAATTGCTTCAATTTGCGTGTATAAGTACTTGTTTTGCTGATTAATCTTTTTACCTCAGACCCATTCCAAAAGGATAAAAATATGATTTATAGGTAACCATTTTGTTTTTAGATCCTAGATAATGAAAAGAAATTGTTAAAATATAGATTTACTACATAATATAGGTTATTGTTTTCTTTTATTATGTTATATAAGTAATATTTATAATATGGAGACATTTAAACAAAAGAATTTTGGCCTTCAAACTTATCCTTATTTAGGTGGAAATTCTTCCTTCTCTTCAAAAACCAAAGAAGATCTCTTTAAAAGGATCAGATGGAAAGTTCTACATTATGATGTGTAAGCCGAAAGATGACCTGAGAAAGGACTGTAGACTAATGGAATTCAACTCATTGATTAATAAGGTTTGGAGATAGTTTTCATTTTATAATTACCAGAATTGCTGCCAATATAATACAGGGTTCTCAGTATGCAGACTGATCACTTCTAGGAAGAAGGAATTAAATATTCTCTTTCATTTGCTTTTGTTGTGATAAAACATACATAAAAGAAAATTTACCATTTAAACCATTTTTATGTATATAGTTCGATGGCATTAAGTACAGTGCACCCTTGACTTACACACCCACTTGGTTCCTGAGGGATGGTTGTAACTCAAGTTGGTTGTGAGTCAGTATAGCTGAGATCTGGGTGTTTACTTGGGCACATGCTATAGATAACAAGAGGCAGAATTGGATCCATTAAGCTAATTAACCCAAGTTCGTGTGTCAGTACAGTTATAACATGAGGGTCCACTGCATAGTCACATGGTTGAAAGCCATCATTGCCACCCCATTCAGAATTTTTAGATCTTCCCGTGTTGAAAATGTTTTTATTAAATAATAAGTCCTCGTTTCCTGTCCATTCCAGCCTCAAACAGTTCTTTCTGTCTCCATTAATTTGACCACTCTGGGTTCTTCATATAGGTGGAATTATATAATATTTGTACTTTTTGTCACTGGCTCATTTCACTTGTCATTATGACTTCTTAAGGCTCAGAATTTCCTACCTATTAAAAGTGATTTATATTCCATTGCATATGTATACTATAGTTTCTCCATTAATAAACACTTGAGTTGCTTCCATCTTTTATCTATTGTAAATAATGTTGCTTTGAACATGAATATACAAATATCTGCCTAAGTCCCGGTTTTCAATATTTTAGGTACACATACATAAATAAAATTACCTGCCTCACTTAATTTTTAACAAATATGATTGCTTTATAGAAAAATATAAGCCATATTAATGTGGAAAATATTTGCTATTTAATCATTTATATCTGATATATACATATCAGATTTATTTGGGTTTTGTTTCAGGGCTAGAAAACAAAGGTTCTACTTTTAATCACCTCACTGAAGTAATCATTAGCAATTTTTCTGTTCTGTTGGTGTTTATATCTACCTCAAAGAAACCAGCACTCAAGAAAATTTTAAACAATATCCTAGGAAAAGACAACGAAGATCACAACCCCAGGAAGCCCTGCAGAATGAATCCATTGGGCATGACAAGAAATTGAATGCAAAGGAGGAGAACCCAACACAAAAAAAAGTCATGACAATGATAAGTCAATATGTATCAGTTATAAACATCAATGTTAATGGTCTCATTTCACCAATCAAAGGAAACAGACTGGCAGAATGGGTCAATAAGCAAGATCCAACAATATGCTGCATGCAAAAAACACTTAATTCAAAAAGAAACTCATAGACTGAAAGTTAAAGGGTGGAAAACAATACTCCGTGCTACAGGAACCAAAAAAAAAGCAGGAGTAGCTATCCTTTTTGCAGATCAAGTGGATTTCAAACCAACACTGATTAAGAGAGACAAAGAAGGACACTACAT
>NW_004624730.1:19015333-19038686 GCF_000247695.1 Heterocephalus glaber | reverse complement strand
CCCAGCTATTCCCCTGCTGGGTATCTTCCCAAAAGAATTAAAAGAATCATACCACAGTGATATATGTGCACCCATGTTCATAGCAGCACAATTCGTGATAGCTAAAACTTGGAAACAACCCAGTTACCCACCAACGAGACTGGAGAAAGAAAATGTGGGGTTTTTAAAAATAAAATGGAGTATTACTCAGCCATAAAGAATGAGAAACTAGAGACATTTATAGCTAAATGGATGCATATTGTAGCCATACTCTTAAGTGAAATAATAAGACACACATGTAAATACCGAATAGTTTTCTCTAGTGTGAGAAACTGAAAGTGTAAATAAGGACTAAAAGGTATACTAGATAATGTGAAATAGGAGGAAAAGGTGCAGAGGAGAAAGGGAAATGGGAAGGGTAGGGGAAAAGAAAGAAGGGAATGGAATTAATACGAGAAAAAGAAAAAATGGAAACAAAGTCTTTGTAGATAGGGAGGGATGGAGGGGTTGAAGGTAGGGCAGGGGAATGGGGTAAAAATAAGAACCAAGGGCTGGGGATTTAGCTCAGTGGTTCTGCTTCCTGCCTCGCAAGCACAAAGACCCGAGTTCGATCTCTGGTACCAAAAAAAAAAAAAAGAACCAAGATGGATGATGTAAAGGTACAGATTTCAAATGATGAATGTCATTATATTGTATTCCTTAAATGCACCAATAAAATTAATTTTTTTAAAAAAGAAATCTCATCAAAGTTTATATATATATGTTTGGTACCATGGATCAAACTCAGGACCTTGGGCTTGCAAGGTAGGTGCCGTGCCACTGAGCTAAATCCCCAGCCCCAAGTTTTATTATAAATGTATGGTTTTACGTGTCTTGAAATATTCTTTAACCAGACATTTATAATTGCATAACATGTTTTTTTCCATTGGTAAAAATTAAATGATACTGTGGAAAAATGAAACCTTTTTTTGTAATTTGTCTCTCCTTCCCATCCTCACCCCACAGCTTTCTTTTTTTTTTGGTACTGGGGATTGAACATGGGACCTTGCGCTTGCTAGGCAGGCACTGGAACCATTGAGCTAAGTCCCCGGCCCCCAGGATTTTAGTTTTTTCTTTTGTTTTGTTTGAGACAAGGTCTTGCTGTGTAGCTCAGGCTGACTTTGAACTCCTGACAATGGTCCTGCCTCAGCCTCCTGAGTAATGGGATTATAGTCGTACTTCACCACACCTGGCCCCACACATTCTACTGTACCTTTTTTTTTTTTTTTGGTACCAGGGATCGAACTTGGGTCCTTGTGCTTGCACAGCAGGCAGTGAAACCACTGAGCTAAATCCCCAGCCCAACTGTACCTTTTTTATTAGCAGGAAAAGGTTCTGGCCTTTAGCATATAACAGATACAGCAACAAATGAGTTGTTTTGCTTGTTTTGTTTTTAAGGAGTTATGGAGTGGGGCTGTTTCTCAGTGATAGATCACAGAGGCCCTGGGCTCAATGCCTAGCAATGTAGTTCAGGACAACTACAAAAAAGGCACAATTGGCCCAGGGATTTAGCTCAGTGGTTTCACTGCCTGCTGCACAAGTGCAAGGACCCGAGTTTGATCCCTGGTACTAAAAAAAAAGAAAAAAAAAGGGACAGTTATGATCTGTGATTGGTTTAACCAAAAGTAATTTAAAAATTAATACTACATTTAAAATTCATTTCAAAGTCAATATGTTGGGGATTAATTTTCATTTAAAATGTTTGATGAATTGCTACCTTAATTCACTATGAAACAACTAATATGTTCTTCCCAAAGCTCCTTGAACATGTTTCTCATTTGAGTATCATGTGACCTGACTTTAGTTTATTAGTTTTCATAAATTTCTGATTAAGGCATTTTATTACCATGACCTCTAATGATCAAATAAAATAGCCTGATGGTGGCAAAAGCTATGTTAGTCTTCCTGTTTTGGTCTTAAAAATGTCTGACTGATTTTTATATGAAATTCTATTGCTATACTACTTTCCTGGCATTTATGGAGCCTTTTTTTTTTTTTCTTTTCTTTTTTTTGGTACCAGGGATCGAACTCAGGTCCTTGTACTTGCACAGCAGGCGGTGAAACCACTGAGCTAAATCCCCAGCCCTATGGAGCCTTCTTAATGCTAAAACTTAAATGTGGTTTTCGTCAGTGATTGTACTTTTGAAATGAACAAGTTACAGTTACAGATGTGTGCTTCATTTGCCTATTTTATACTGTTCCACAATTGAACAGTATACTACTTTTTCTTGCTTATTTGGATCAATCACATGAAATATGTAAAGCTTTCGTGTGCTAGAGGATAGTTCTTGAAGTGGAACTATAATAATTAAAAACAATAAGAAAAAGTACATTTTGAGGATATTGTACAACTCATATATTTTCATTCATGTGTTTTTTAGATAATCAAAATGAAACACCATCCTCTGGGCCTAGGACTTCACATTTCAGTAACATTTATAAAGCAATACAAAATGACGATATTTTGTCACTGTTAAATTTATAACTACAATATTTTAACGAATATTCTTGTCACATTAATAGTGAATAATTTAAAAGGACTTACCCAAGGCATTTTTAATTTTTTGGAAATAGACTAAGGATACTATCCCAGTAGTTTTCTTCTCTACCTTTCAGATGAATTACTCATCTACACCACACATAGTAAAGCTTCATTAGCATTCTTTTGCTGTGAAGTGAAAATTATTTAGCCATACTTGATACAGCATGTACAAATTTCAAACTCTATTTTACTTTTTAAATTTATGTGCACCTTTTTGTTTAATAGTGCTTAAGAAAAGATGCAGAATCTCGTAGACGAGAACTTCATATCCGAACATATGCAGTTATTCCACTGAATGATGAATGTGGGATTATTGAATGGGTAAACAATACTGCTGGCTTGAGACCTATTCTGACCAAAATATATAAAGAAAAAGGTATGTTTTCTTATAAGTATATAATATGGAAGTGATAGCTGCAAACGTAAAATATGTATATAATTGTTTTTATCATTTCAGAATACTTTATTTTGTATAAGCCTTAGTGAAATTTCTAGATCCCATTTGCTGAAGCACTTAAATATTTTCCTTGTTTTGTTCCTTTCTTGTTTCCTCCCTTCTTTTCTCCTTTCCTTTGAATCCTTTCTTATCTTCATTGGAAAAGAATTCAAGGTAGTTTACAAAAATATATATGAAAATTTGTTTTTCCCAGATATTGGTTAGAAATTTTGAAACTATTTTATATATATATATTATTCCTTAGCAAATTATGGTTAATAAAAGTGAGTTTTCTCACTATCCAAAAAAGAATATGAAAGATACTAGGCTAGAATGAAACTTGAAATGTTTGATTAGAGTAATAGGGTCCCAGCCAAATCTGGAATAATTTGAACAAAAATAAATGATAACAGTAATTGATTATAACCTGTGAAATAAATGATGTGTCCATACTAAACAAATACTTGAATGAATGAATGAATGAATGAAGTAGGAATAGTTTTTTCTCATAGTAGAGTTCCAAAGGATAAATGTAAAGGGTAGAAAGAAATAGAAAATCACCAAACCTCATAGTAATAATTGTTGTAAGCAATGATTATTAGTGAGTACTAAAATTAGTAGAGTAGGGCCGGGGATTTAGCTCAGTGGTTTCACCACCTGCTGTGCAGGCACAAGGACCCAAGTTCGATCCCCGGTACCAAAAAATAAGTAAAAAAATAAAATAAAATTAGGGTAAAGTAAAATGAAGATCAGGTTATTTTCAGAGTCTCAAAGTGCTTCCTCATAAGACATATGTGTATTAATTGTGAAGGGGAAAACGTACCAACTATATAGTAGAAGAAAAAAAATAATAAATCGTCAACACTCTTAAAAAAAGGCAAAGACAGATGTTTCTCAAAAGAAGACAAAATAGCCAGGGATTTAGCTCAGTGGTTTTGCCGCCTGCTGCGCAAGCACAAAGACCCGAGTTCGATCCCCGGTACAAAAAAAAAAAAAAAAAAAAAAAAGAAGACAAAACAGCTGAATATAATATGGAATCTTGGATTGGATCCTCACTCAGAAAAAAAGGGTGCTAGTGGGACAATTAGTAAAATTTGAATAATGTCTGAAGGTTAGTTAATAATACAGTAACAATAAGAATTTCCTGGCTTGCGGGAATTTAGCTCAGTGGTTTCACTGCCTGCTGCACAAGCACAAGGATCCGAGTTCAGTCGCTGGTACCAAAAAAAAGAATTTCCTGACTTAAATATTTTTACTACTGTTAAAAAGTTATGAACACTACGGAAAACTGCGTAAGGAATACACAGGAACTTTTTGTCATTTATGTCACTTTTTCTAAATGTAGAATTATTTTAAAATATTTTTGAAATACAAATGTTGCAACCATCAAAAATAGTCAATTTATCAGAGTAAAGCAGAAAATAAATCATCAGAGCGAAGCAGAAAATAAACAGGTTAGTTTCCTAAGGCTGTGCACAAAAGAAACACAAATTTAGGTGGGTTGAACCATTAAAATGTATTGTTCCACAGTCCAGAGGCAGGAAGGCCAAAATCAAGTTGTGGTAGGACTATGAGCTTTCCAAAGGCTCATATTCCTTCCCTTTCTCTTAGGTTTTAGTGTCCCTTAACTTATAGCTATATCACATTATTATCCTTTTATTGTGACATAGCATTTTTCTCTCTGTTTTCTATTCTTGTAAGGATAATACCCATTGGATTATTGAATTATAGCCCCACCTTAATGACTTCATTTTAACCTGATTGCCTCTACAAAGACCCTATTTCCAGAGGGGAGCAGAAGGTAGAGGGAAGGAGATGAAAAAAAATTAAGATGTGTTATATATGTGTACCAGCTTCTCATAATGAATGTAATCATTATGCACTGCAGACATGTACTAATAAAAATTTAAAAATAAAGCCAGGCAAGGTGGAGCACACCTGTAATCCCAGTACTCAGGAGGCTGAGGCAGAGGATCACCACAAGTTCAAAGCCAGCCTGGGCTACATAGTAACTTCAAAGCCAGCCTGAATTACAGAGTCAGACCCTATCTCAAAAAATCAAAGAAAAAGAAAAACCTCCTAAATTAACCCCTATTTCCAAAAAAAGTCACATTCTTTTACATATGTTTTGAGGTTCACAATTCAATCTTAGCAGTAAGTGATACCGATAAATTACTAGTTTATGGGCATTATGTTAAGTATATTACATACCTTATTTTATTATTATTCAAAAGCTAATTGTCTTATGTAGACCATATCAGACAAGTAACTTGTCTAAGTTCACATGTTTAACATATTACAGAGTTGAAACTCCAACACATTTGAGTCATATTTCAAGGAACTTGCTGTTGACTATTTTCTCATGAGGATGCAATATCATATATGTTTTAGTTATTGATATCAGATTTGTTTGTTTGCTTTTTGAGAGTCTCACTATATAGTACAGATTAGTCTTGAACTTATTATGTAGCTTAGGCTGTCCTCGAACTTACTGCTTCAGCCTCTCGAGTCCTGGGATTACTTGGTTGCATCACCATACTTGGCCTTGATATTGGATATTTTTTTAAAAATATTGTCCATTTTATCATAAACACCGGTGAACTATGCAACACTTGATGCTAAAACCTTTAAATCATTAAGCTTGTCCATAAAACTACAGACTAGATTTGGACTCTAATGCTTAGCTTAAGATTCAGTTGTACCAGCACTGGGGATGTAGCTCAGTGGCGCTGAACCTGCCTGGAAAGTGCAAGGTCTTGAGTTCAGTCCCTGGTACTGAAAAAAAAATATCAGTTGTACAATGAATTTTATAGGCTAGCTTATCAGATGAGGTAAATTATTTCAGAGCACCAATGTTGGTTCCGTAGTAGTGGTTCGGTTTGGATACTATATCCTGATTAACAGAGAAATCACTGTGTACTTTTATTAAATATTGCAGCATTTTCACAATTCCAAGGGTGAATTTGCACTGGAATTTTTCTGAGTCTTATATTCTGGAGTTGTTTGATTCCACAACATTGATTTTTGTTAATGGTAATTTTCATCAGTAAGAGGCTCCATTTTTTTCTAAGTATTAAAGGGAAAATAATATGATTTATTTCATTGTAATAGCAAGTTGATATGTGCATAATTAAAATTTTTTCATTTATTCTTGCTTTGGAGTAACAATTTGAGTAAAAGCAGACATACCTTGTCCTAGTTTAACAAAAATAATTTTGCCTCTTTTTGCATTTGGCTGTATGATTAATGGAAATCACTCTGCCTTATAGGAGTATATATGACAGGAAAAGAACTTCGCCAATGTATGTTGCCAAAGTCGGCATCTTTATCTGAAAAGCTCAAAGTATTCCAAGAATTTCTCCTTCCCAGGCATCCTCCTGTTTTTCATGAGTGGTTTCTGAGAACATTCCCTGATCCTACATCATGGTAAATTGCCAAGAATATTATGTTTGAATGTTTATTTTAATATTTTTTATTTTTTGTTGCCTCATCTAGAATAAAGATATTTGATGGGCATTGTATTTCCTGTAGGTATAGTAGCAGATCAGCATACTGCCGTTCTACTGCAGTAATGTCGATGGTTGGTTATATCCTGGGGCTTGGAGACCGACATGGTGAAAACATTCTTTTTGATTCTTTGACTGGTGAATGTGTACATGTGGATTTCAACTGTCTTTTTAATAAGGTATGTAATGTGACTTAGTGTAACTGTATATTTTCTGCCAATTTTCTTTTCTTGACAACTCCCCTTCCTAGACATACCTATTGGTATATACTCATAGCTGTGTCACATTGAAAGTTTCCATAGTGAAGCAGTTTACGATGGAGAGAACTTAGAAAAGTGATGCAGTGTAAAGTAGCACTGAACTTGAAATCCAAAAGCATATCCTGACTCACTTAGTTACTAGTTTTGTGAACACAGACAGTTCAGTTCATTTACTGAGACTTAATTTTAGAGAGAGGAATTTAATATAGTTTCCAAATATGGCAGCTCATCAGATTTATCCAACAGTTTTAAAAATATACAGGGTTCAAGATGTAGTTTAGTGGTGGACCACTTACCTAGCATGCACCAGGCTGTGGATTCAATCCCCAGTATCACAAAAAAAAAGAAAAAGAATCAATAAAAACAAATACCTAGGGCCGGGGATTTAGCACAGTGGTTTTGCCACCTGCTACTCAAGCACAAGGATCCCCAGTAACCAAATAAAAAAAAAAAAAAGCAAATACCTAGAGGGCCAGGGATTTAGCTCAGTGGTTCCGCCTCCTGCCTCGCAAGTGCAAGGTCCCGAGTTCAATCTCCGATGCCAAAAAAAGAAACCAAATACCTAGAAAATAGCCCATGAGATTCAGATTCAGTAGGTCCAGAGTAAGGCTTTGGGAAGAAAGTAAGACAATGAGACTCATTTCTAAGGTCCCCCACAATTTTCTAAGGTTAAAATCCTGGAGGGCAAATTGGTAGGTTAATCTGCTATTTTCTTCATTCCCCATCTTTTCTTAGTTGCCTTATGCTGTTACAGGAAACTGAGAAAGGTCATACACTCAATTGAGAATAAATCAGATAAACCACTGGTATAAATTAAATCATACAAAAGAGGACTTTAAGGTAACTCATTGGAGGGATACAAGAATCCTGGAAGAGGCCAATGAGAGAACAGCAGAAAATGAACAACTGGACTTGCATAGCATATTTCATATCTTGTCTAAGAATGTATCTGACATCTGGTTGTTTCTTTTCCCTTCCTGTTCCCCACCCCCCCAACCTCCCCAACCTCCCCAACCTCCCCAACCTCCCCAACCTCCCCAACCTGTACCGGGGATTGAACTCAGGACCTTGAGCTTGCAAGGCAGGCATGTTGCCACTGAGCTAAATCCCTGGCCCGTCCCTTCCTGTTTTAAAGTAGAAAAAGATGAGAATTTTTGTTTGTATTTTATAGTATTTCAAGAAAAACATTAGGAAGTTAATGAGAATACTGAATGCATAAAAACTTCTTTATAATAGTATTCATTATACTAAATCAGTGAAAAGTGAATCCATTAGTCTTCTAGGTCTTATCCAAGATCAAATTTGGTTTCATTTCCCCAAAAGCCTTATAACCCTCTAATGTAGTTACCAACAAATATTTTGAGGCTGTTTTTGGTCTTTGCTAAAGTTGTTTACTCATGGAGTTCTAAATTCTTTGAGAAAGATATAAAAATTCTAACATTGTTACTTTGTAATAAAATGCATTGCTTTTTAAGGGAGAAACCTTTGAAGTTCCAGAAATTGTACCATTTCGCCTAACTCATAATATGGTTAATGGAATGGGTCCTATGGGAACAGAAGGTCTTTTTCGAAGAGCATGTGAAGTTACACTGAGGCTGATGCGAGATCAGAGAGAGCCTTTAATGAGGTAATCATCCATATTTTGTAAATATTTTAGCAGTAACCGTATGTAAATTCTGGTCCCTAAGTATGCTTTACTTAGAAATCGCTTTGCATTTGGCTAAAGTACATTTTTAAAAATAATAACTTAAGAAATAATTCATATAACATAAAATTCACCCCTTTAAAAGTATATACTTTAGTGGTTTTTAGTATTCATACAATTGTGCAAGTATTTCTACTAATTTTAAGACATTTTCAATACCAGAAAAAGTAATTCCATAAGCTTTAGGATTTATTCTCAATTTCTTCCTCTTTTCCATCTTCCTGTCCCCAACCATCTCCTTGCAACTACAAATCTACTTTTCCTCTCTATGGATTTGCCTACTCTGAGCATTTCATATAAGTGAAATCATATAATATGTGACCTTTTAAATTTTTTTCTTTCTTGGTGTGTGAAAGAGCACACTTTATTGGGAAGCAGACAGCAAGCAGCACAGTGACCACAGAAAAAGGCCAGCCATGGGAGTGTAGACTGGTGAAACCACTGTGGAAATCAGTGTGGAGATTTCACGAAGAACTAGGATTAGAAGTCCCATTTGACCCAGTTATTCCCCTGCTGGGTATCTTCCCAAAAGAATTAAAAACATCATACCTCAGCGATACATGTGTATCCATGTTTATAGTGGCACAATTTGTAACAGCTAAATCTCGGAAACAGCCCAAGTGGCCATCAACTGGTGACTAGATAAAGAAGACGTGTTTTTTTATACAATGGAGTACTACTCAGCCGTAAAGAACGATAAACTAGAGACATTTATAGCTAAATGGATACACGTTTGAGGCCATACTCTTAAGTGAAATAAATAGGACACACATGTAAATACAGAATAATTTCTCTGGTGTGAGAAACTGAAAGTGTAAATGAGGACCAAAATGTATAATAGATACTGTAAAATAGGAAGAAAAGGTCCAAAAGGGAAGGGGAAGTAAGGGGGTTTGACGAAAGAAGTGAAGGAAAAAATATGGGAAAAGAAGGAAAAAATGGAAACAAAAGTTTTTGTAACTTGGGAGGAGTGGAGAGGAAGGAAGAGGAATGGGGAAAAAAACAAGAACCAAGATATATCATGTACAGGTACAAATTCCCAATGATGAATATGACCATAATGTAAACCTAAAATGTACCAATAAACTTCATGGAAAAAAAGAAAGGAAAGAAAAAGGACATCAGAGATCATCCTACAGGTCATACTGGAAAAGACACTCTATGTTTTGCCAAAAAAATTAATGGTAACATGTTTTCCCTCAGGGCATCTTTTCAATCCTCATCCTTGTCAGGGTTTGGGAAAAGTCCCAACCACTTTCCTGAAGGCAGTTGTGGTTCGATAGAGATACAGCCCTTCAGGGGTGCCTTCCTGTTTCTTATAAAGAACATTTTCTATAGATTTTTTGGTTTTGTTTTTTTGTTTTTTGTATCGGGGATGCTTGCAAGGCAGGCGCGGTGCCTCTGAGCTGAATCCCCAGCCCTCTTTAGATTTTTTGACGTCTTCATTTGTTACTTTCATTCTACATTTTCTCAAGGCCATCAGACCAGCTTCTGTTCAGATTGCCTTGATGTCAGCACCATGCCATGATCAGGTCATCCAGGATTACCTCATTAGCCAGCGCCATCCTGCTTGTGTGAATTTGAAAGATGCAGTTCTTAGTCTTCATCAGGCAGGGGAACCTGATCTTCCTATTCATGTAATGTGCTCTGGTCTGATTAGTGCTAGATCCAAAGTTTCTATTCAGTTTGTGGCCCTAACTTTCACGTCTCCCTGTGAATCAAATCTGTCCAGTTGGTTCAACAGTTCCAAAATTGTTTGCTGAATTTCTCTCTTACCTCCAGAGTTTCAACCATATCTTTTTGTCCCCATGGCATCAATTTCATTAATAAGCAAGATGAATGGTGCATGTTCTTCTGCAACTCGAAACAATTCTCATACAAGTATGGGCTCATCACCCAACTACTTCTGAATAAGTTCAGAGCTAACTACTCTCAAGAAAGTGGCCAAAGTTTGGTTTGGTACTGCCTGGGCTAACAAGGTTTTACCTATGCCAGGTGGACCACAAAGAATGACTCCTTTAGGGGGCTTTATACGTATCTCTTCGTAGTATTCAGGATGGGTGAGAGGAAGCTCCACAGATTGCTTAGTTTCCTGGATTTGGTTGTCCAACCCACCAATGTTAGCATAGGTTTCCTGGGTGGCCTTTTCCACCTTCATCCCTGTGACCAGAGGATCTGTGTCATCTATCAGCACCCCGATCACTGCAGGCTGATCACAGTACCTTGTGGTTGAGTAGGACTGAGCAGCCTGGCTCCAGCAGATCCTTGTCCACAAATGAAAGGATGCTGATGTAGTGTTCTGAGCCCACAGATGTAGACACAATGGCATGATTGTCATTGATGATCTCTTCCAAGGTTCCTACCAGCACTGGAGTCCCCCTCATATCATCCCCCTTTGATCTTTCCTTCTCTTGTTTTTCTTCTAATGGTTGCATTTGTTCATGATTTGTAATGAATTCTTCCACCATAAGAAGATACTCTTTAATTCTAACAAGTAATTTTTTTTTTTTTTTTAACTCGGGACCTTGCACTTGCAAAGCAGGCGGCAGAACCCCTAAGCTAAATCCCTGACTCTCTAACGAGTAATTTTAAGTGGCACTCAGTGTGAAGTGTCACCAGTGGCAGTTTGGCTGGCAGCATCTGGTCCCATTGTGTTTTTCTTTTTCCCCACTCTAGTTGGCACAAGAGGTTCATATTTCTTTTCCTCGTTATCCTTCTTACCACCTCCAGGACTATGACCACCACCACTCTGACTTTGACCTGTCTTGCCTTGGCCACTCTGGTTTTTGTGTTTGTTTTTTGACAGGATTTCACTCTGTAGTTCAGGCTGGCCTTGAGCTTACTATGTATTCTATGCTGGTCTTGAACTCATAGCAGTTGACCTGCATCAGCCTCTTAATGCTGGGATTACAGGTGTGTGCCACCATGCTCAGCTATATGTGGCTTTTTGTGTCTGTCTTCTTTTACTTAGCATGTTTTCAAGGTTCAGCATGTATAAGTACTTCGCTCTTCTTTACTGCCAAATAATTTCTCTTATCTTGTATATACATTTTATTTATTCATTCAACAGTTAAAAGACATTTGTGTTGTTTCCACCTTTTAGCTACTGCATATAGGGTGGATGTGAACATTGTACAAAACTTTATGTGGATGTGTTTTCAGTTCTGTTGTGTATACATAAGAATAGAATTGCTGGGGCTGGGGATTTAGCTCAGTGGTTCCGGTGCCTGCCACGCAAAAGCGCAAGGTCCCGAGTTCAATCCCCGGTACCAAAAAAAAAAAAAAAAAGAATAGAATTGTTGAATCACACATTAGCTACAAGTGTAACATTTTGAGGAACTTTCAAATTATTTTTCAAAGCAGTGGTAATACTTCATAATCCCCTAGAGTGTCTCTGGGTTCCAATTTCTCCACATCTTTACCAACACTTACTAGTTTTTAAAAAATTTTTAACCATTCTACTAGGTGTAAAGTGATATCTCATTGTGGTTTTAATTAATGTTACCCTAATGACCAGGGATGTTGAGCATCTTTTCATGTGTTTGTTGGTTGTTTGTGTATCTTCTTTGGATAAATGTCTATTCAAATCCGTGGCCTATATTAGTTCAAGGGGTGGAATGGTATCTGGCTATTTTGCCTAGACTGACCTCAAACATCTATGCTCAGTTGATCCTCTTGCCTCAGCCTCCCATGTAGTTGGAACTACAGATGCATGCTACTATACCTGGCCCCTTTGCCTACTTTTTAATTGAGCTATTTTTGCCTTTTATTCTTGAGTCATAAGAGTTTTTTACACATTCTGGATACAAGGCCCTTCTGAGATATATGATTTGCAAATACATTGCTTTTTATTTTCTTGATTATGCTTTCCAAAACATAATTTTTTTATGGTGCTAAATATTGAACCAAAGGCCTCACACATGCACATGTGAGCTACCCACTGTACCACTGAGCTGTATCTAGCCAGTGTTTAATTTTGATGCAGTCTTTATTTTTTTTTCCTCTGATTATGTTTGGTGCTTTTGGTGAAATATGTAAAAAAACTATTCCCTAATTCAACTCAAAATTCACCTATATTTTCTTTAAGTATTTTATAGTTTTAGTTCTATTTCCATCCTTAATGTGTCTTTAGTTATTTTGTGTACATGGTATGAGGTAGTGGCCATATTCCTTCTTTTGCATATGCATATTCAGTTGTCTTAGCACCATTTTTTGAAAAAGACTGTTTTCCTTAATTTAATTATCTTTGTATTTTTGTTGAAATGGTCATCTTGTTTTCAACAATTCTATTCCAATTATCTATAAATTTAAACTAGTTTTGTAGCAAGCTTTGAAATCAGGAAGTGAGAGTGCTTGAACTTTGTTCTTTTTCAATACTGTTTGGTTGTTACAGGTACCTTGTATTTTCTTATGAACTTTAACATCAGCTTGCCAGTTTCTGCAGAAAGCCAACTTCGATTTTGGATTTGTTAATCAATTTGTAGAGCATCTTTCTTTAACAATATTAAGTTTTCTCATCTATGAATATATTTTTGATTTATTTAAATGAAATTTTCATTTATTTAAAATATTCATTAATTTCATTCAACAGTGTAGGCAATTGTTCAGCAAGGAGAGCAGGACAGTGTGAGATTTCATCATACTGCCCAGAATAGTGCAATTTAAAACTTATGAATTGTTTATTTCTGGAATTTTCCAATTAACATTTTCAGACCACAGGTAACTAACACCATGGAACAAGGAGGACTACTGTTCTGTTTTAGAAGGTGTACTTGAAGGAGCTGGTGCTAAAAGACAGTGTTGGGCAAGCGACCAGGGCTGGATGATGAAGAGCACACAAAGCCTGTTCTCACATTTAAACTGTGCCTCGAGTTCCCAGAAGGCATTGAAGGGTTTTAAGAAGGGAATTTAAGGGGCCGGGGATTTAGCTAAGTGGTTTCACTGCCTGCTGTGCAAGTGGAAGGACCCGAGTTCGATCCCTGGTACCAAAAAAAAAACACACACGAAGAAGGGAATTTAAAAGAAGGCATGAAATAATCTGGTTTGTGCCTGTAGAAAAATTTGAGTACTGGTTTAGACTAAAAGCCAGAAAACTAAGGACTATTGCAGTAACTCAGAAAAACGATGCACTGGATAGTGTAGTGGCAACAGAGATAAGTAGAGATTCTAAAGAGATTCTGGTGATAAAATTAGATACTAGGGAAGAGGAGCCATGGATGATGGCTAATTTTTTGTCCAAGGCAAATGGGTGAATCATGTTCTTTCCTGGGAATTTGGGCAATTGTGTTACCTTTGTTTTTTGGATTTTTTTTTTTTGGTGGTACCAGGGATCAAACTCAGGACCTTGCACTTGTGAGGCAGGTGTGGTGCCACTGAGCTAAATCCCCGGCCCTTAGTTAGCTTTTTAACCCCTATAACCAAATACATGGAAAAACAACTTAAGGAAGAAAAGATTTATGTTTGGTTCATGGTTCCAGAGGTTTCAGTCAATGGTTGGCTGGCTCCATTGGTTTTAGGCGGGTGGTGAGGCAGAATCATCTTGGAGGAAAAGCATTGCAAAGCAGAGCTACTCACCTTATGGCTGCCAGAAAGCAGAAAGGAAATGAACCAGAGCCCAAAGGAAGGAGCCGGGGACCAGATACAGTCCCCAAGGTCACGGTCCCAGGATCCACACCTGCCAACCAGGCCTCACCTCTTTCTTCTACCACCTCCCATAAAGTCATAAAATTATGATCTTATTGATGAATTAATCCACTGATAAAGTTAGAGCCCTCATGATCCACTTGACTCTGGAAACACAGACACACCCACAAGTGTGTTTTACTAATTTCCTAGACATTTCTCAACCCAGTCAAGTTGACAATCATTGTCAACCATCACAGGAATATGGGAGAAATAGTTAGAAAAGATAATGTATTTTGTTTTGGAGATACTGAGTCTGAGGTACCTTTAATACATCCAAGTGGGTACTTCCCATAGGTAGTTGGATTTGATGTCTTGAACATAGATGATCCTGACTGGATCTGTATGGTAGTTCTAGGTATTAAATGTTCATTGAAGATATGGCAGGGGATAAATTCATTCATTCAATAATATTCATTTATCAATTCATAGTATACATTTAGAGGTACACATAACTCATCTTACTCTCCAAAACCATCTCTTTTTTGTCTTGCTTTTTATCACTCTTTCCTTTAATTTCACCCTTCTTTACCCCTAAACAATAATTTCACATGACCTTATTGTAAAGGTACTAGCACAGTAATCTCTTATTTCTTACTCATCAGCTTCTTATCCTTCACATACTCTTTTTTTTTTTTTGCAATACCAGGGATCGAACTCAGGACCTTGCATTTGCCTTGCAGGTGCAGTGCCACTGAGCTACATCCCTATCCCTCTTCACTTACTCTTAAGTTGATTTTTAGCAAGATTTTTTCTTGCAAAAATAACATTGTATCATTACTATAATTATTTGTTTTAATTTTAGTGTCTTAAAGACTTTTATACATGATCCTCTTGTGGAGTGGAGTAAACCAGTAAAAGGACATTCCAAAGCACCACTGAATGAAACTGGGGAAGTTGTCAATGAGAAGGTTAGTAGAAGGTGCAGCTTGATATGCACTAATACTGTATTATCTCCACAAATAAGAACTGATTCTAAATACTGTCAGTGACTGAATATTGATTACTCTGAAATCTAAGGGTTTTAAAAATTGTTATTAACATTTTTAACATTTGTATAATAAACAGATTAAGCATATTTGTTTAATTATAGACAGCTTACAATTAAATAATGCAAAAACCTTGAGCACATTGCCGGAACTTACAGCCATGTTGGAACATTGAAATGGTGATAGTAGTGTGCCACAATCCTTCTTAACAAATGTAGCAGTTTAATCTTTACTATGAGTGGTGGACACCTCAATGTTTACTCAGTTTTGTTTTGTTTTGTTTTGGTACCAGGGATCAGAACTCAGGACCTTGTACTTGCAAAGCAGGTGGCAGCACCACTGAGCTAAATTTCCAGCCCCTCAGTTATTTTGCAAGCTGGGTTTTTTTTTTCTTTTTTTGAGTACTGGGAATCAAACTCGGGACCTTGAACTTGCAAGGCAGGCAGCAGAACCACTGAGCTAAATCCCCTGCCCTCCTCAGTTATTTTTTAATAAGTTAGAATAGATTGAGGATTGCTGGACTGGGGATTTAGCTCAGTGCCACTGCACCTGCCTTGCAAGTGCAAAGTCCTGACTTCGATCCCCAGTACCAGAGAAAAATAAATAAATAAATAAAATAGATTGAGGATTGGTTTATTTTGGAGGGGTTTTGGGGGGATTTTTTTGTTTTGTTTTGTTTTTTTGGTACGGAACCCAGGGTCTTTGTCCATGACCTACCACTGAGGATGTTTTTCTAATAACATCATTCTCACTTTTGCATTCTGATGTGCTTTTTCTTAAAACATAAATGTGTAAAATTCTAAGTAGTTCACTTAGACCATCTGCATGAAGATATATATTATCATGTAAATATCAGCATTGTTGCTATTATTAGTGTTCATTCAAACATTTAAGTTCTAAATACTTTCAAACCAGGTTGTTTTATTTTGTTTTGGGTTTTTTTCTATGGTGTTGGGGATTCAGGGTCTCATGCATATTAGGCAAAACTCTACCACTAAATTACACCTCAGCCTTCAAAACAAATATTTTAAATTGTTACTTTTCTGGAATTGTAATGTGTACAAAATTTCTGGACATTTCTTGTAATCCAGTAACACGTCCACTCAGTTCATGTGATCAATATTGCAGGCTCCAAAATCAGTCTGTCAAGTTACTGGGTTTTTAAAAATTTCTTCTCTTTTTCTGTATTTGGTTCTATAAGAAGGTATTGAATTACCAATATTTACTAAATATCAAGAAAGGTTCCAGATTACCAACACTACATGTTATTAGGTGCTTAGCTTTAATGACTTTGTTTTGTTTTAGGCCAAGACTCATGTTCTTGACATTGAGCAGCGACTACAGGGTGTAATCAAGACTCGAAATAGAGTAACAGGACTGCCATTATCTATTGAAGGACATGTGCATTACCTTATACAGGAAGCTACTGATGAAAACTTGCTATGTCAAATGTATCTTGGTTGGACTCCATATATGTGAAATGAAATTATGTCAAAAATATGCTAATAATAAAGTGAATGCATTTGTTTGATATTAATCTGTGTTGTATTTATGTATCTGTTCATTTCTAAGGTAAATTCTATGCTGGGTATGGTGGCACACACTTGTAATCCCTTTACTCGACCTGCTGAGGCAAGAGGATTGCATCATGTTCAAGGCCAGCCTGGGCTACATAGTGAAACTCTGTCTCATACAAAACAAACTAAATAAATATTCTGTAATTATTTCTTTCTGTTGGTTTTGGGGATGAACCCAAGACCTGAGTCCTCATACATGTTAGGCATGCCTTCTACCACCGAGCTACATTCCCAGCCCCAATAAGTATTCTCTTAAAGATGCTGCCATACTG
Source organism: Heterocephalus glaber (assembly GCF_000247695.1). The sequence goes on along the minus strand of NW_004624730.1, from coordinate 19,021,699 downwards.
TAGGTGTACCAGAATGCACAATCCATTGGTAATGGGAAGGCAGCAATATTTTTAAATTCCATGAGAGTTTAAAATTTTTTAAATTAAATACGTTAAAACTGTAAAATTTTTTGCAGATTTAAAATAAAGGAAAATAACTATGAAACAATGCAATTACTACATTCCAGGAAATGGAAAAGTCTGCATTTTGTGTATAATTGAATGTGATGGGGAAAAACATAAGCCAAAAAGCATGAATATAAAACTAAACATAATTTCCTAAAAAAGAATAAAAAGAAACAAGAAATAAAAACAAAATACATAATTTCCTATCGAGGGTTTAATGTTAACAGTTAAAGGAGGTTGGTAAGGAGTTTATTTTTCAACAGTCTGTCAAAGAATGCTTTGCGGGGTCGGGGGCGTTGAAACAGGGTCTGGCTTTGTAGTTCAGGCTGCCCTTTAACCCATGGTGATATACCTCCTTCAGCCTCCCGAGTCTAGGATTAACAGGAGTATCCCACAACGCCCAACAAGAACGTTTTTAAAGGAAACTGTACTGCAGATTTACATTCCTCAGAGAAAATAAACCCCCCATCGGAAATTAATCCAAATAAATCAGACCTTTCCAAATTATGTTGAAAATAGATTCGCAATTCCAGGAGGCAGTAGCAGCCAGGACAAAAATCAGTAAGTAACCTTCTGGCAGCCCCGTACAGTTTTCGTGCTACTTCCCAATTCGCAGGTATGGCGGACATAAACTCTCTCGGATTTCTAAAATACCAGCAAGCCCCGGGGAGCCAGCGGGGGCGAGTTAGGATAAACCCCGCCCCGGGACGCAGCCTCAGAACCTGCCGCTCTAGGCTCCACGGACGCTCTCTATGGTCGGGCGGGCTGTGTGTTGTCATCGGCGGAGCGACGGCCCGAGGCGGCGGCGCAGGCCCGGCGGGGCGTTTGGTTTCATTTTGGCCCTGAGTGGAACTGGTGTTGACGGTCGAGATGGGAGTCCCCAAGTTTTACCGGTGGATCTCGGAGCGGTATCCTTGCCTCAGCGAAGTAGTGAAAGAGCATCAGGTGGGTGAGCTTAGGGCAGCGGCTCGGAAGGCCTTGAACCCGGGACTCCGCGGTCCTCTCTGGGACTGGGGCCCAGCTGATCGTCTGCGGACAAAGTGTGCCGAAGGCTTGAGGACGCCTGGGAACCGAGTGGGGCCACAGGTTCAGCTTCTGCGGGGCTTGCGCAGGTCTTTCCAGTTCTGCTGCGGCAGGGCCTTCCGCAACTCCGGACGAGCCCTGGGTAGGAATGATTTTAATGAGCTCCCCCTTCCTCCCAGAGATCTGCAAGTTGCCTTTTCCCTTACACTGGCTGCGGAGCTGGACTGGATGCCCACGTAGGTCCCCCAGCCCACGCCGTGCACCACAGCCTCCTACGAACAATACCAGCAGCCTCCGCAGCGAAATCGCCGTGTTTACTCTTCCTTACCAAGGGCTGCATCCCACCTCATCCCCAACGCCTAGACTTGCTGACATGGCTGATAGTTCAAATATATGGTGCTTTCTGATGCTCTTTTTTCAGTCCCAAAGACTGTCCCCACCTCCTTTGACCAAAACACACACTTGGATGGGAGGAGGAGTTTTGGAGACTTGGATGGGTCAGTGAGCGCGAGATCCTTGTTACTGCTACTACTGATACTACTGTTTGGTGTATAATGATGCCTGGGCAATGTTTATAGGGAAGCTATCTTTCTCCCAATAAATTTTTCCTACTCTTAAAAAAATTTTTTTTAAGATTGTAACAAAAGTAAAGAGTGATAGACAAAAATGAAAATAGGCATTTGTTGTGTTTTTGTATTTTTCCAAATACAATGTTGGATCCTGATTTTATAATTCTATTGTACAAAGATATTTTTAATTATATGTTTGCAGTACATAATGATGACATTCATTGTGAGGAGCTGGTATATGTACATAACACATCTTAATTCTGTTTATGTCCCATTTGCCCCCCTTCCCAGCTGCATTTTTTTACCCCTACCCTCCAACCCCCTACTTCCATCTCTCTTTTTTTCTTTCTCTTATCTTTTATTTTGCTCTTTATTAATATTTTGGGTTTCTCATGTAAGAAAAACTGTGATATTTAAGCTTATGGGTGTGATTTATTTCAGTTAACATGGGCTCAAAGTGCATCCATTTTCCTACAGATGATTCATTTTTCCTCTTTATGGCAGAGTACTACTTTATTGTGCATAAATACCACATTGTTTTTACTTTTATTAGTACATGTTTCAGTGCATAATTACATTCACTATAGGGAATTGGTACATGTACATAACATATTTCAGTTTCTTATTTTCCCCCCTTCAGTTCCTTGTTCTCCACCCCTTTTATTTTTCCAGCATTAGATTAATTTGCTGTATTTATCTAATAAGATCTTATAAAGTTAATTATCATATATACATATTAAACCAAACTAATAGATCAAAGAACATATTAAACACATAAGATCAAGTCAAGGTACACTTTTAGATACATTGGCAGCCACTGAATTATACCTTTGTCTGTCTCTGTCTCTATCTCTTCCTCTTTCCCTCCCTTCCTGTTATGTCTTTTATTTCATACTTTATATATACAGTATTGAGTTTGTCATATAAAAGAAACTATGTAATATTTAAGCTTATGTGTCTGAGTTACTTACCATTATGATTTCAAGGTATATCTACCTACAAATGACTCAAGTGTACCCTTCTTTATGGCAGAGTAATACTCTGTTGTGTACAAATACCACATTTTATTCATCCATTCATCTGTTGATGGACATATGAGCAGTTTCCAAGATTTAGCTATTATGAATTGCACTGCTATAAACATGGGTATGCATACATCAAATTGCTAAATACCACATATTCTTTGTCCCCTTATCGATTGACATATAGGCTGCTTCCAAGAGTTAGCTATTGTGAATTGTGCTGCTGTAAACATGGGTATGCTTATATCACTGTGATATGATGTTTTAAACTCTTTTAGGAAGATATCTAGGAGAGAAATATATAGATCAAATACAATTTCTTGTTGTATTTTGAGGAATCTCCATACTGATTTCCATAATGGTTGCACTAGTTTACATCTCACCAGCAATAAAGAAAGGTTCCTTCCCCCATCCCTACCTGGGAGGCACCATTATTTGTTGTTGTCTCATTTCCTGATGATAGCCATTCTTTCTAAAGTAAAATGCTGTCTCAATGTTGTTTTAATTCATATTTGTCTAGTGGCCAGAGATGTTGAACATTTTTTCAAGTATTTGTTGGCCATTTGTATTTCTTCTTCTGAGAAGTGTCTGTTCATTTCAGTTGCCCATTTTTGGACTGGGTCTTCTATTTTGAAGTGTCTGATTTTTTTTTTAGGTTTATATATTTTAGATATTAGTACTCTGTCCAAGGAATAACTGGTGAAATTTTTTTCCCATTCTGTACGTCTATTGGTTGCTTCCTTTGCTGTGCAGAAGCCTTTTAATTTGATGTAGTCCCATTTGTTGATTCTTGGTGTTATCTCTTGTGCAATTAGGGTTCTGTTCACAAATTCCTTGCCTAGTCCTATGTCTTCAAGAGTTTTATCAATTTGTCTTCAAGCATGAAGTGTTTCTTTCTTTTTGGGGGGTGGGTGGGTACGGGGGTCGAGCTCGAGTCCTTGTGCTTGCGAGGCAGGCAACAGAACCACTGAGCTAAGGGCTAGGGATTTAGCTCAGTGGTTTCGCTGCCTGCTGCGCAAGCGCAAGGACCCAAGTTCATTCCCCGGTACCAAAAAAAAAACAAAAACCACTGAGCTAAATCCCCAGCCCCATGTTTCTCTTTTAATATTAAATCTTTGTTCCATTTTGATTTTAGTTTGGTACATGGTAAGAGATATGGGTCTAGATTCAATCTTCTGCATGTGTATAGCCAATTTTCCCAGCACCGTTTGTAAAACAAGGTATCTTTCCTCCCAAACAAGTTTATTGCCCCCTCAAGGATCAGCTAGCTAAATGTTCTTGGAGTTGCTTCTGCATCTTCTGTTGTGTTGCACAGATCCACATATATGTGTTTTTCTCAGTATCGTAGTGTTTTTATCACTATCTTTGTAGTACAACTTGAAGTCCGGAATACTGATTTCTCCTGCCTTGCTCTTGTTGCTCAGGATTGATTTTTGTAATTCTAGGTCTCTTCTGGTTTCATATGGACTTTAGAGTAGTTTTCTCTACTTCTGTGAGGAATGCTGTTGATAATTTGGTTGGGATTACATTAAATCTGTGTAACAGTTTTGGAAGTGTGGCCATTTTGAGTATATTGGTTCTGCCTGTCCAGGAACAGGCCATATATTTCCATTTTCTGATGTCCTCTTCGATCACCTTTTTCAGAATGCTATAGTTCTTATTGTACAGATCTTTAACTTCCTTAGTTAGGTTGCTTCTTATGTATTTAGTTTTTCTTGATGCTATTGTTAAAGATACTGGTTCCCTAATTTCTTTCTCAGTGAGTTTATTATTGGTGTACAGGAACACTATTGATTTTTGTGTTGACTTTGTATCCTGCTACACTACTGAATTTAGTTATTAATTCTAGGAGCTTTTGGTGGAATATTTTGGGTGTTCTATGTAGAGCATTATGTCATCTGAAAATAATGATAATTTGACTTCTTCCTTTCCTATACATATTCCTTTTATTTCTTCTCTCTTTTTTTTTTTTTTTTTTGGTACCGGGGATCGAACTTGGGACCTTGCACTTGTGAGGCCGGCGGCAAAACCACTGAACTAAATCCCTGGCCCATATTTCTTCTCTTTTCTGATTGTTCTGGCTACTGTTTTGAGAACTATATTGAACAGTAGTGCTGATAGTGGACATCCTTGTCTTGTGCATGATTTTAGAGGGAAACTTTCAGGTTTTCCCCATTTTGTATGATGTTGGCAGTAAGTTTCTCATAAATGACTTTTTATCAAAGTTATATAAGGTCCTTCTATGCCTAACATTTTCTTTAGAGTTTTTGTCACAAATGGATTGGATTTTGTCAAAGGTTTTTTTCTGTGTCTATTGAAATGATCGTATGATTTTTGTTCTTGCTTCCACTTATGTAATGTGTTACATTTACTGATTTGTATATGTTGAACCATCCCTAATCCCTGGGATTCAGCCTGCTTGGTCACGAGTATGAATTTTTTTTTTTTTTTTTGTACTGAGGATTGAACTCCGGACCTTGTGCTTGTGAGGCAGGTGGCAGCACCACTGAGCTAAATCCCCGGCCCCTGACCTTTTTGATGATTTGTTGCATCCTGTTTGCCAGTATCTTGTTGAAGACTTTTCATCTGTGTTCATTCAGGAGATTGCCCTATAGTTCTCTTTTATCATTTGGATCCTCTTCTGGTTTTGGGATCAGGGTAATACCAGCTTCCAGGAATGACTGGGAATATTCCTTCCCTTTTGATTTCATTAAGCAGTTTGAGAAGTATTAGTGTTAGAGCTTCTGAAAGTTCTTATAGAATTTGGGAGTGAATCCACTGCCACCTGAGCTTTTCTTATTTGGAAGTATTTTCATTACTTCTTCAATGTCATTGCCTATTATTGGATTATTCAGGGTTTTTATGTCTTCTTGGTTCAGCTTTGCTAGTCCATATATATCTCAGAATCTATCCATTTCTCCTGCATTCTCCATTTTATTAGTGTACAGGTTCTCAAAGTAGTTTTTTTTTTTTCAAAGTAGTTTTAATAGTCTAGGTTTTGTGATTTCATTGTTTTGGTTTTTATTTTTTAATTTTTTAATTTTTTTCAGTACCAGGGATCAAACTCGGGTCCTTCTGCTCGCAAGGCAGGTGGTGGAACCACTGAGCTAAATCCTCGGCCCTGTTTTTGGCTTTTTTGGGACAAGATCTTGCTGTGTAGTTCAGGCTGGCTCTGAACTCCCTATGTAGCCCAGGCTGGCCTCCAATTCACAGCGATCATCCTGTCTCAGCCTCCAAAGTGCTGGGATCACAGACGTGCATCACTACGTCCAGCTCTCCTGTTTTCATTTCTAATTGCATTGATTTTGGTTTTTTCTGTCCTTTTTTGGGTTTTTCCACCCCTTTTGGTAATGCTGGCTAAGGGTTTGTCTATTTTATTTATTATTTCAAAGAATCCGCCTTTTTTTGTGTTTTTGTTGTTGTTGTTTTTGTAATACTGGGGATCCATCTCAGGACCTTGCACTTGTGAGGCAGGCGCGGCACCACGGAGCTAAATCCCCGATCCAAACTCTGCTCTTTCATTGCTTCTTTGTATTTTTTTAGTCTCAATTTCATTAATTTCTGCTCTGATTTTTTTTTTTTTTGATACTGGGGATCGAACTCAGATCTTTGCACAGCAGGCGGCAAAACCACTGAGCTAAATCCCC
>NW_004624730.1:18955682-19002208 GCF_000247695.1 Heterocephalus glaber | reverse complement strand
TTTTGGTACCAGGGATCAAGACCTTGCACTTGCAAGGCGGGCTGGGGAACCACTGAGCTAAATCCCTGGCAAGTTTATCTTTTTCATGGCAGAGTAGTACTCCATTATGAATAAATACTACATTTTCTTTATTCATTCATCTGTTGATGGACATCTTCCAAGATTTAGCTATTATGAATTGTGCTGCCAGAAACAAGGGTATGTATGTATCATTGTAATATGATGTCTTTATTTCAGGAAGATACCCAGAAGGGGAATAGCTGGGTCAAATGCAATTTCTAGTTTTAGTTTTTTGAGAAATCTCCATAAGAAAGCTAGTTTTTAAATTTAAACTATTCTAGTAAAAGACTCATTACCATAAATCCTCCCTTAAAGTACTGTCCCTCACTTCAGACATACTTTCTTGCCAGTTTGTGAAGCAGTTCTGGAGTCCTCCTTCATGAGTGTTGATAATTGTGCTTGGGGCCCGGGATTTAGCTCAGTGGTTCCACCGCCTGCCTCGAAAGCTCAAGGACCCGAGTTCGATCTCCGGTACCAAAAAAAAAAAAAAAGATAATTGTGTGGCTTCCACATCATGAATTGATTCAAAACATTTACCTTTCATGGTCATTCTGAGTTTGGGGGAGAGCCAGAAGTCTCACAGCACCAGATCCAGTGAATAAGGTAGAGGAGGACACACTGTAATATTTTTATTTGAAGAAATGTTCGTAACAGTTTGATCAACAAGGGATGATCAAACAATATGGTTAATGTTTTAGTTTAAAAAAATTATTGCAAGATACACTGCAACTAATACCCCTCAAAATGCCCAAAATATTCCCCTTTACTTAGAATACACTTATCCCATCATTCTTAACAATGTATCTTTTACTGTAATAAAATTTTTTAACTTAGACAATAACTGTATTTTTTTATCACCCTTTGTATTGTTACTTGTATAGTTTTAAAACTTGAATTTCTGTTTCAGAAGTAGTTTTCACTATGTTTATATAAGGATTGGCCATTATGCTTTTATTATTGAAAAGTCAAATTACTTTTTTTTTTTTTTTTGAGACAGGTTCTTTCTATGTAGTCCAGCCTGGACTTAAACTTGTAATCTTTCTCCCTCAGCCTCCCAAGTGCTGGGATTACAGACACGTTCTATACCATGCCCAGCTAGTAATTTTCTTCAACATGTGAAGCAGACTCTACTCTAAAATTCTTTGATTACACTGTATAATGTAACATTTAATTGCATCCATTTCAGTTCTCTCTTTGTGTATTTGTTTTGATAGTGTTCCCCTTACTTGCTTACAAACATTTAAATATAAAAAAGTAAACAAGACCCAGAGCCATTAAGGTTTTTTGGGGGTTTTTTGGTACTGGGGATCGAACTCCGAACCTTGCACTTGCAAGGCAGGCGGCAGCACCACTGAGATAAATCCCTGGCCCCTATTGAGGTCTTTTTATAATAGTAGATGCCTGCTAGTTGAAGTTTAGAAATTAATCCAAATTTCACATACAGCATTTAACATTCCCTAAATTTCTTGGCATAATCTTAAGATTTTTTTTTTTGTACTCAGGATTGAACTTGGGACCTTGTGCTTGCTAGGCAGGCAGCAGAACCACTGAGCTAAATCACCAGCCTGGCATAACCTAAGATTTTAAGAAAATGTAACAAAAATAATGTAATCAAATCAGGTGACTCTTTGGGTAATGAAACCAAATATACAATAAGGCTTTAAACCATTTTTAAAACCTTATAATGAACACTTACGCTCAACCTTTTGATATAAATGGGCATTGTGTTATGCATTTATAGAGGGAACTGAGGCTTTAAGTTAATACCTAGTAGTAGAAAGGGAGGAAACTAATGTTTTGAGTGCCAAATGAACCAAGCACTTTATTTGGTGTTTTTCTGAAGTACCTTATTTTGTATAAGTAGATCATTTCCTGACAGTAAATTTGATCAAGCTACTGGAGCATTATGTAACTAAACATAATATGTCTTCATATTACCCATTTTGCATTTTTTGTTTATTATCTTCATTCAATTGTTTGTTCACTCCATTTTTTTAAATAATCAGAATGACTAACATTTTGTTTTTTATCATTGAATAATCACTTTCTACAGAAGCTAATCCATGGTTATGATTAATGATCTTGAGCTTATGTCTTTGTTTTTTAGATTCCTGAATTTGACAACTTGTACCTGGATATGAATGGAATTATACATCAGTGCTCTCATCCTAATGATGATGATGTCCACTTTAGAATTTCAGATGACAAAATCTTTACTGACATTTTTCACTACTTGGAGGTGTTGTTTCGCATTATTAAACCTAGGAAAGTGTTCTTTATGGCTGTTGATGGTGTAGCTCCTCGAGCAAAAATGAATCAACAGCGTGGGAGGCGTTTTAGGTAAAACATTTAAAGACAACGTAACAACATATCTTCTGGTCATGTTTATTTTCTGTTTAAATTCCCCTAAAAATGGAAATATCTCCTACTCATAATGTTATATTTTACCAGTCAAGAAGGAGGAAATACAAAAATATATAATTTTATAATTGTGTTTTATATAATATTCTTAGAGATCATTGAGATATTTAAGATCATAAAATGATAGAGATCATTAAATAATATACATATAATGTATAAAGCTTTACAGGGGTTTTGATTTTTGTTTCTGGCTTAAATTTGACGTCTATTTGTGATACGAATTATTTTGAAAGTGCTTACAATGTTTTGGGTGTTTTTTACTGTCTTGATATCCAAGTTCCTCTAGTCCTTATATGAAAAATTCAGTTCTTTTATAAAAACAAAGAAATCTGAGTCTTTTTATCAGTTACATTATTTCAAAACTTAAATATTGATGAATTAATATTTAATTAAAAGATCTAAATAGCAGTTTATGGAAAGGTAATTACTTTTTTTTTTTTCAGAAAGATTAAGGTTTTTTTGTTTTGTTTTATTTTCTTTACCTGTAAGGTCAGCCAAGGAGGCAGAAGACAAAATTAAAAAGGCAATTGAAAAGGGGGAAACTCTTCCTACAGAGGCCAGGTTTGATTCCAACTGTATTACACCAGGTAAATTCACTGAGAAAAAAAATTCTGAAAGAATTAAAATTAATTTGAAAATTTATTGTTTCAAATGCATTTTTATTTAGTAGACTTTAGGTCCTGCTAGTTTGGCCACATTAGTTACAAGTGTCCCATGAAGTCCCAGTATAGGATTTTCAGATATTGAAAATATCTGAAAAATATGGTCAGGACTCTCCAAGTACATAGAATTGCAGACCTAGAACTTACAAGATCTTTCAGTTTGCCTCCTACCACTTACTGGTATGAAACAGCCTCAGTGAGGTTGTGATTTACCGATTTTGTATAGCTTACTTGTGGTTTCAGGAGAAGAAACCCATTCTCCTAATCCACCTGTCATAGGTAGTTAAGATTTCTGTGACTTTAAGGAAAATAAATATAGTACATATATCAGTAATATATTTAACAAGTTCATGACGGGGCCACAATTTGTATGTCTTGTTGCCAGGTGGCTTGAATCACCAGTGGTACATGCATGACTGTCCCATGCATAACTATCCCACTTCTTCCACCAGTGGTACAAGCTGACTGATGGGACAGTCATGCGTGTACCACTGGTGATAACAAGCTACCTGATTGGACAGCCATGCATATATCACCAGTGGTTTAAGCCAGGAGAACGTGTTAATTTAATTGTATAAACAGCAGCATACTCTGTACTCTTAAGGAGCTTTTTCTACCATCATTATATTCCTTTACTTTGAACAAACATCTTGAAGTATAACTTTCTCATGAATTCTTTATTAGCAATAGTAATTTTCTCTTTTGCTCTGTGCCTTTGATACACATTACTCAATTTAATAACCAGTTTTATTCCGATTATAGTTTTAAGATTGTGTTGCCTTTGGCTATTATCATATGTGATTTTCCTAAAACAAAATCATTGTAAACTCAATTTTCAAATCAGTAATTTTCAGATTAATAATAGTAATGTTGTCATTATAATTATTGGCAGTCTAATTGAAGCTGCATGTCTTACAAAAATACTACAGAGTTCAGCAAAAGAAGATTGAGGTTCATTAGAGTCTAAACTTTGCTCTTTATAGTATGTAAAAATATGTGAACCACAATTGTTAGACAGCAGTAAAATTCCTGACTTTCCCTTGTTGACACTGACTTCATTTAGGATAACTAATGGTATTTGAAACAGGATATTTGCTAGGGAATGGTCCAACATTTCTTGCTTTTAGAGTAAGCAAGAGCACTTTTGACCTTTTTTCAAAGATACTATCTATACTTACCTACTTCCTGGATAGTCAGAGCCAATTGTTATGTTGTCATTGAGAACTCATTGTTTTTATGTCTTTCTCAGATTCACTTTTTAAAACTTTTTTGTTTATAGGGACTGAATTCATGGCCAGGTTACATGAACATCTGAAGTATTTTGTAAATGTGAAAATTTCCACAGACAAGTCATGGCAAGGAGTTACCATCTACTTCTCAGGCCATGAGGTTATCATCTTTTTTTATTTTGAAGAATTTTTAAAAATTTATTTAAAGCATATTTATTTGAAGCATAGCATATTACCATACTTTTTAAAAACATTGTATTTAGACTCCCGGAGAAGGAGAACATAAAATCATGGAATTTATCAGATCTGAAAAAGCAAAGCCAGATCATGACCCAAACACCAGACACTGTCTTTATGGTCTAGATGCTGACTTGGTAGGTATAATATTTATTGTTATGTAAGATTATGCCATTATAAGTAAATATCTAAGAGATTTAATTTTATACAGGAATCTTACTGGCTATGACAACAAATATAGAAGACATAATAATTATTGCTACTTTTGCCCTTACCAAAGTTCTAAAACAGTTGGGAAAATAAGGGTTTTTGGTTTTGGTTTTTGCCATCTTTATGATCAACTGGTCTCCATATTTTATAAATATGACTAACCCTACTGCTGCAAGTATTCTTCTGAAGTCATGGAAGGGGACTTTTTGGGGGGGGGGTTAATTAAGAAAGTTTGGGAAATTATAGAGAAGAGGGGTAAGAAGGGACAAAATGGCAGTTATAAAGGTCATGGCATTCAAAGTTAAACATGTTTTTCCTAGAAAATTACATTCACTTTATCTCATTCATATTCTACAAATGGGTCATATTTTTGTATTTATATGTTTAATGTACTAATTATTCTGTGTAGAAATATTTCTGATAGCTTTTGTGAATCTGATACAGTAAGCAGTGGGAGAAAAGAAACATTTCATAATCATTTTTCCACAGATCATGCTTGGATTAACAAGTCACGAGGCACATTTTTCTCTTTTAAGAGAAGAAGTTCGATTTGGTGGCAAAAAAACACAGAGGTAAATCATACAGTGTACAAGTTGAGCCAAAGAACAGAAATTAAGCCCTTTGGCTATCATGACTTTCCTTACAGTAGCAGGCCCTGCTTTCTTCAGGGTCTCCTTTTATCTTGCTTTTTTCTCCTTTTACTTAGCCCAAGCTCACTCTGAAGAGCAAGTTTCTCCTCCACTCTTCACTTTTACTTTTTGAATAAATTTTGCCAGTACTTAAAAAAAAAAAGCCTCCTAGCAGATACATAGTCTGCAAATATTTTCTCTCAATTCACTGAGGGTCTTTTCACTCTGTAGATAGCGTCCTTTAATACACAAAAGTTGTTGATTTTGATATATTCCAGCTGTCTGCATTTTTAGTATAATATCCAAGAAATCTTTGCTAAATCCATTGTTGTAAAGCTAGTGTCTCCTATGTTTTATTCTAAGAGTTTTCGTTTTTATTCTTGGGAAAGTTTTGGTTGTTTTGTTTTGTTTTACTTTGCTTTTGTTTGCAACATCTGGATCAAACCCAGAGGGTTTCACAAGCTAGGCAAGCACTCTACCATTGAGCTATATCCCAAGCCCTATGTTTTATAGTTTTAATTTTTATATTTAGGTCTTTGCTCCATTTTGTTTTGTTTTTTGGTACCGGGGATCGAACTCGGGTCCTTGCGCTTGCACAGCAGGCGGTGAAACCACTGAGCTAAATCCCCGGCCCCTTTGCTCCATTTTGAGTTAACTTTTGTATGTGGTATAAGGTAAGAGTCCAACTCCATTCTTTTGCATGTGGATATTTGATTTGCCTAGTACTATTTGTTGAAAAGACTTTTCCTATTAACCAAGCATGGTGGCACATGCCTGTAATCCCAGTACTCCAGGAGCCAGAAGGATCACCATAAGTTTGAGGCCAGCCTGAACTGAACTACCCAGTGAGTTCAAGGCCAAGCTGAACTACATAGTGAGACCCTATCTCAAAAAGAAAAAAAAAACAAACTTCCTGTTGAACGTCTTGGTACCTTAGTTGAAAATCATTTGATCATATATACAAGGTTTTATTTCTTACACTCAGTATTCTGTTCCATTGATCTGTAGTAGTGGTGGCAAACTTATGGCACACATGCCACAGCAAGCTGTTTGTATCATTGAAAACTCTAAAAGGTTTACCATCACTAATCTATAGCCCATCTTCATGCCAGTAACAGTGTTTTGATTCAACAGTGTAGCTTCGTACTGTGTTGAAATCAGGAAGAATGAGACCTCCCTTTTTTCTCCCAAGATTGTTTTGTCTCTTTGGAATCTTTTGAAATTACGAGTCCGGGGATTTAGCTCAGTGGCAACGCACCTGCCTCAAAAGCACAAGGTCCTGAGTTCAATCCCCGATACCGAAAAAAGAAAAGAAATTGCATATGATTTTTAGGATAGATTTCTCTGTTTTTGTGAAAAATATCATTGGGATTTTGATAGGAATTACCTTGAATTTGTAGATCCCATTGGGCATCTTGATCATAAGTATTCCAATCCATGAACACCAGATGTCTTTCCATTATGGCATCTCCTTTTCTTGCTATAACATTTTGTAGTTTTCAGTTAAAAATAAAATCATTTATTTCTTTTTAGGGGCCGGGGATTTAGCTCAGTGGTTCCGCCGCTTGCCTCGCAAGTGCAAGGTCCCGAGTTCGATCTCCGGTACAAAAAATAATAATAATAATAAAATGAAATAAAATAATTTCTTTTTAGACTGTTCTTTGATGGTGTACGGAAATACAACTGATTTTTGAGTATTGATCATGTACCCTAAGATAGGCTGAATTACTTCTTTAGCCCTTAGAATTTTTTTTGGATTCTATAAAATTTCTATACAATGAGTCATGCCATCTGTAAATAGATAGAGTTTTACTTCTTCCTTTTCAGTTTCTTTTCTTTTTTCTGCCTAATTACTCTGCTAGGACTTTCAGAATAGTGTTGAATAGCTGTGGGATTTTTGTTTTGGTTTTACTTTTTTGCAGTGCTAGGGATCAAAACTAGGGCTATGCTAGGCAATTGCTGTGTAGCTGAGTTACAGTCTCACTCCATCCCTACCTTTTTTGTTGGTTTTTTGAGATTCTGCCTTCTCACTGTGTTGCAAAGCTCAGAATCAAGAGTAGCTGGGGTTGCAGGTATGCACGCACCACTGTGCCCTCCTAGCAGTAGTGTTTTGAAGAGCTTTGATGAAGTAGGCATCCTTGTCACTTTCCTGATCTCAGAAGAAAAACTTTCACTGTTGAATATAAACTTTGGATTTTATCATATTAAATAAATTAACCATAACTTTAACCATAGTTTCTCACTATAGTCCAGGCTGGCCTCACACTCGAAACAATCTTCATGCCTCAGCCTCCCGAGTGCTGAAATTACAGGCATGCACCACCACGCCTGGCCTTGCCAGATATTTTTATCACAGGCAGGTGTTGAATATTGTTAGATGCTTTTTCTACAAAATTACCATGTGATATTTTTTTTCCCTTCATTCTTTTATTGTAATATATTACATTGATTAATTTACTTATGTTGAATTACATTTCTTGGGATAAATCTTGTTTGTGAATGTATATAATCTGTTCAATATGCTTTTGTCTTCTCATATTTTACTTATAGTTAAACTTTGAGTACAGATCAATAATCAGGAATATAGAACCCTATACCAGTCCAGATAAGAGGAACAAGTAATATTGCATCACTACTGTGGCCCTGGACTATATTCCAATAAATATAAAGATAATGTACTCACTCATCTGTGTGCTTCTGCTAAAAGGCCAGCCTTACATAGATCCCACTGGTTTCTTACATTTATTATATTTTATTTAGGGCTTCTGAATTCTGAGAGTCCTCGCCTCAAAAGTATAATATAAACCAATTCTTTTGAATTTACCATGTTTCATCTATTATAATTGCATTTTACCTTTATATTATGCTGTAACTTTATATAAAGTACATGCCTCAATTACACAACTTAATTATCTCCTAATGACCTTAAAAATATAATTCACTCCCTTTTGATCATCTGATTAATTACAGGGTGTGTGCACCAGAAGAAACCACATTTCACCTCCTACATTTGTCATTAATGAGAGAGTATATTGACTACGAGTTTTCAGTATTAAAAGTAAGTACTAATATGGCCGTGGACCAAGATTTTGTATTCAGAAATTTCCACAGGATTTTACTGTTTCTCCATTTTGCCACAGGAAAATATTACATTTAAATATGATATTGAAAGAATTATAGATGATTGGATTTTGATGGGATTTCTTGTTGGCAATGATTTTATCCCTCATCTACCTCATTTACATATTAATCATGATGCGCTGCCTCTTCTTTATGGAACATATATTACCATCCTGCCCGAACTTGGAGGTAAGAAAACTTTAATATGTATTTGAGGCCACTTAAATTTAGTACTGACTTACCCTAAATATGTCACTTTATTAGATTATTACAGGCACAACTAAAGTAGGTGAATAGTGGGGGGTTCTTTCAGGCTAAAGTGCCAAACACTGATGTCATTTTCAATGATTCCCAAGAAAAGTAAGTGACTAAAGTTAAGTACCCTCACTTATTGATATTTAACTAGTCTTTATCTTTAATTCCCTAAAGAAAGCCAGCAGAATTTGATTACACTTAACTCCTTTCATATGTTCAGTGTAGAAATTCAGTTGTTAATGGATATGTATCATATTTTTTAGTATGAACAAAGGAATTCAATTAAAATAGAAAATTGATAAGCAATAGTGAGACTGCATAAAACAGACAACAGAGTATCAGGACATTAGTGTTTTTCTTAAGTTTACATATTAAATTGAATGATCTGGATAGATTCTAGAATATCGTTTAATTTTTACCAAATATTGTTGGAAATGTGAGATTATTATGTAAACCTGGAATTTCTTATATTTTGCTTCAGAATGTACATATTGTGTATTATAGTAATATAAGGCTTTTAGAAACTAGGGCTAGTTTATATATAGCCTAACACTAAGTTTTTTCTTGATTAGTACAATGTTGACACTCAAAAATTTGTGGAAAGAATTTGGTGACTTGTTTAGGAAAAATATTATCAGCTTTTAGTAAAAATTTGGGTTTTGCTCCTTGTAGGTTATATTAATGAAAGTGGACATCTCAATTTACCTCGATTTGAAAAATACCTTGTGAAACTATCTGATGTAAGTAACCATAAGTTTTTGTTTTACTTTTCTCAGGTCAATACAAATGGTCAGTAACCAATTAAATAATGCCAGAAGAAAAAAGGGTTCCCAATTTTATTCTGCCTACTTATTCGGTATACCTTTACCTAAATGAATTATATTTTTTATTTGTTTTTTATATTTAATTTTCTGAGTAAAAAATGAGATCCTTGTGTATATAAAAAAGTAATAGTCTGCAATCTCCTACGCTGCAGAAATAATCACTAGTAGAAGTTTGATTTGTATTCTTCCAGGTATATTTAAGTCATTTTTAAGTGAGTTTAATGGTTTTTGTACAGTTTGATCGGGAGCACTTCAGTGAAGTTTTTGTGGACCTAAAGTGGTTTGAAAGCAAAGTTGGTAACAAGTATCTCAATGAAGCAGCAGGTATCGCAGCTGAAGAAGCCAAGAACTACAAGGAAAAGAAAAAATCAAAGGTGTCCATTTTTTTAGATGTCCTTTCATTTTTTTACCTGTAAAGGTAAAACTGATATTCCTTGTTTCTCATTTTCCTTCTTTTGATTTTGGGTTACCTCATTCCATTTTCATTTCTTCTTTTCTATAAGCATCTAAAAATTGTTTTGGTTTCTTTATCCTCTACTAGAATCTGTCATTTAGATCTGATCCTTAAAAATCAGTTCCTGGGCCGGGGATTTAGCTCAGTGGTTTCATCACCTGCTGTGCAAGCGCAAGGACCTGAATTCGATCCCCGGTACCAAAAGAAAAAAAAAATCAGTTCCTTATTTTTACTCTTAAAGAGCATTATATTTTCTTTGCTCTTCCATCCTATTAATAAATATGGGAAACATTTCTAAATATAAGAGTTTAGAAAATTACTTTGTAAAAATGACCATTTAAACCATTTTATTTAAAAACAGTGGACCAAGAGTCAATTTTTTTTGTTATTATTGTTTTTTTGGTACTGGGGATTGAACTCAGGTCCTTGCGCTTGCAAGGCAGGCAGTGGAACCACTGAGCTAGATCCCCGCCCCCAAAAGACTAGTTTTTAAAATGTATATATTTATAGCATTTAATGGTATGAACCCTTAACTAGAACAGTGATTTTTCTCTAGAAATGATTTTTATATAGAATATAGCATAGGCTAGGTTAATAATCAATGATACAATATCCGGTAAATGTTTTTTGCTCAGTAAGTTAATGGCAGTATCAGAATATACTAGTGCCCTGTAAAACATTTCTGTTAAGCCCTAAAGAATGTCTTTATGTTAGCTTCAGAAAGAAACTTCTGAAAATTTCTTCAGCTTATCGATAATTAAGGGATCTGGGGCTAGGGATTTAGCTCAGTAGTGCCGCTGCCTGCCTTGCAAGTGCAAGGTCCTGAGTTTGATTCCCAGTACAAAAAAAAAAAAAGTAAATAATTAAGAGATCCTGATAAGTTTTCTGTACTTTACTGCACTGACTGATTCTATTTAGTTTCAAACCTAGTAACTCTTCCTTCAGGAGGGGGAACTACCCAGGTTTTCTTTAGCATTGTCTTTCCAGATACTTAGCTCTTTTATTGAAATTTAACCGCAGTCAGTCTATATTTCACCATGAGTTCGTTTTTTTCATTTTTTCCTCCTAAAAAAATGAGCTTTGCAACTTTTTGAGGACCTGTATGCATAAAATTTTATGTAGTAATCTGTGACTCCTGTACCTCAGCTTGATCCTTAAATATCACCAGTCTTCCTGACACATGTGGCTAACATTAGAGACATTGTACAGGAAAAGCCTTGGGCACATGAAGTTGGTAGAAGCCATAGGTTGGATGAGGAAAAGGAAATCGAGATGAAGTAGTAGTAAGAACTGAGAATCTCTAGTCTTAGCTAGGCAATCAAAAAACAGAGAAAAGAGTAAGATCACAGTGGTCAAAAAGAATTATAGAAAAGCAAATACAGAAATTTGCATAGAAAAAGAATGAAGGAGTAGAAGATAGAATAGTCTTAAGAATGTCAGAATTCTGAGTTGTAGAAAATAGATATTTGTAACTATTGAATTCAAGCATAAACAGATTGTATTGAGTAGCCCATATTTGACTTACAGCTATCCTAAAATTGATAAATGATTAAAGAATTTTATATTGATTATATACTTTTTTCTAAGTAAATGAGATATTCTTGGTTTATTCTTGGGACACATAATTAAATGTATTTTCATTTATATTGTGCTAATCACTTATTAAATATCTTTGAATAGCCTGAATTCTAACTTCTACTTTACCATTCATTTTATAACAGTTTATAATTTTTGTAGGGCCAGGAAAATTCTGTATGTTGGGCTGCTTTAGACAAAAGTGAAGGTGAAATGGTAGTTTCTAAGGGTAAGTACAAACTATTTTAATATGTTATTACTTTGACGGGATTGTTACACCTTTCCTTTATTAGTACTAATGTAGCATGTTGAAGGGGATAGATTCCTATCTTAATTTACAAGCATTAAATTTGATATGCATTTATCAAATCACTGAGTTGAAAAGAGGATATTCCTAATTGTTAATCACTATCTTTCTGGCTTTTTTTCCCAGATAATTTAGAAGATGAGACTGAAGATGATGATCTATTTGAAACCGAGTTTAGACAATACAAAAGAACATATTACATGACGAAGATGGGGGTTGATGTGGTATCTGAGTACGTTTTTGCCAATCTTTTTACTTTAAAAAGTGGAAAAAAGGGCCAGGGATTTAATTCAGTGGTTCCACCACCTGCTTTGCAAGCGCAAGGTCCCGAGTTTGATCCCCAGTACCAAAAAGCAAAACAAAAAGAATGGAAAAAAAATTGATTTTGCAGTTCTTCACAAAACAGCTTAATTTTGGCAAAACAGTGAGAAAGAAGGATTTTTTTGTTTTATAAATTATTATAGATTTCAACTAGTCTGATACAGTTTTGGAAAAAGTGATATTAATTCTGACATGTTATATTCCTATAGTAAACATTCCCAAATAGAAAATTTGTCCTTAAATAGAAGGATGTTTATTACAAAGTTATTTAAAATAGTAAAAAAATAGAAATATCTAAAGTGTCTGATAAAAGGATTCATCACAATCAGCCTCTGCCTCATTATCACAATTACCACCTGTCATCCACACGTCTTTTACAAAGTCCTACAGAACTGCTAAACTGTTAATTACAGAAAGTTCATAACAATTTGGAAAGATACACAAATTTTAAAGGCAGGACATAAAATCATATATATCTGTAGTATACTCTAATTAATACTTTAACAAAACCAGTATAGAAAAAAGACTGAAGCCAGTGTGGTAGTGTGCGTCTGCTACTTACAAGGCTGAAGTAGAAAGATAAAAGGATGGCTTGAGCCCAGAAATTCAAGATCAGCTTAGGCAACACAGTGAGGCCCCATCTAAAAAATCAAAAAGAAACAAAACCAAAGACTGAAAAGAAACATACCAAATGAATGGTGATTGCTATAAAGTGATAAAAGGAGCTTTTCTGAAAAGATACATACCAAAGTGAAGTGTTTGCTATAAGGTGTTAAAATATGCTTTTCTTCAATATCTAGGTTTCTAGTAATAGGGAAACTCTTGTTTTATAATAAGAAAGTAATAAATTTCATGTTTAAAATCATACCCACACAGAAATATGGAGATAAGAAATTTCTAAGTGACTACTTTTGGCAATAGGCTGGAGCTCATTTTGTTTTATTTAGTTTTGGTGATTTGAAGGTTTATTTTACCCAAACCTTAAATGATGGCATTGGAATTTTGACAAAGAAAGGATTAGAAGAAAATCCTGTTCGCAGATATGGCACTTTTCAGAGGGTAATCTAGTTGCTATACAGAGACTTCTAAGAACGTTGTGGTTTGCTCTCGTCCCATCCCCACTATTTAAGAAAGTGTTAGCATCACTTTATGGAAATCTTCATTGACTAAATCTTCAAATTTTAAACCAAAGATATAATACATTGACTGGTTAAATATGCATAGCGTGTCAGGCATGATGGCACACCGCTGTTATTCCCAGCTGCTAGAGAGGCTGAGATGGAAGGTTCACAGTGAAGTTCAAACCCAGAGCCTGGACAACTTAGCCAGACCATCTCAGAATTAAAAAAAAAAAAGTGTATGTAGCTCAATGGTAAAATACTCCTAGGTTCAATTTCCTGTACCACAAAAAGGAAAAAAGAAAAAAAAAAAGGACAGCAGGGCTGGGAGTTAGCTCAGTGGTTCCGCCGCCTGCCTCGCAGGTACAAGGTCCTGAGTTCAATCGCTGGTACCAAAAAAAAAAAAGACAGGCATTCTTAAAGAGAACATATGAATATGATGATATTGCACAAGTCTGTGTGATATCTTTAGCCATTAAAGTTGAAAGCTAAAGAAAAAAAAGGATACCAGGCTTAACTCTCTGTTGATACTTGATTTAGGAACACTATAAGGCGAACTTTTCATGTGAGAAGATGGAATTTTTAAATATTGTAGAGTTTTTCTGATTATAATTCTCAGAAATTATATAGTTTTTAGTTAATTTATTGATTAAACAAACTATGTGCGGTAAAATATGATATAGCTAGATATCCTCTAAAGACACTGGCCTAACTTCAAGAAACAATGTTGTAATGAAAATATTCCTATTTTCAGTGACTTTCTGGCTGATCAAGCTGTATGTTATGTTCAAGCGATACAGTGGATTTTGCACTATTACTATCATGGTGTTCAGTCCTGGAGTTGGTAAGAACATATCTTTGTATAATGGTTCAGTCTATAGGAATCTCATTCAGACATCTCTTTTCTTTCCTTTTATTTTTATTTATGGGAATTTTAAAAGATCTATACATCAAGTTTAAATAAAATATGGTAATCTGTTCTTACATGAAAATACTTAAAAACACTTTTCTAAGAAAATCTTATCTTTAGCAGATGATCCATTATAAAAGGTCTGTGTTAATCTAAGAACATAAAATTCTCTGTGGAGATAAATTAAGGCCAAGGATGTAGCTCAGTGTTAACATGGAAGACGCCCTGGGTTTGATCCCTAGCACCATAAAAAACAAAACAAAACAAAAATTAATCAAATAACTCTTAGGTCTGAATGACAGTTGTATGGAGGTATTGATTATATTTTCTACATTTTTGTGTTTGAAAAATATTCTCTAACAAGAGTAATCTTTAAAGAACGAGTGTTAAAGTGAAGAAAGGAGAAAAGAGTTACCCACTTTTACTGGAAATGGTAATAATTTACCATTTTTCTCATGCTCCATATTCTAGCAGATTCTATCTACATTTTTAAACCAGCCACCAAAATAAGAAAATGACAATTAAAAAGAAATCATGTTGTGAAGAGTAGAGACTTAAGTGATGACATGGTTCTGCTGGGCTCTATTTTTGGAACACTGTCCACCAATATAAACTAGTACAAAGTGATGTGGCATTAATTATGATTTCACTTACTAGCAGCCTTTTTTTTTTTGGTACCAGGGATCGAACTTGGGTCCTTGTGCTTGCGAGGCAGGCAGTGGAACCACTGAGCTAAATCCCCAGCCCAGATTTGCCATTTTTTAAGAGAGTTAACATAAGTTATTCCTATTGTATTACCAGGCATTAAGGCCAGGTCATTAAATGCATGTTCACATATAGTCTTCAAAACTATTTAAAGTAAACATTGTTTTCTCTCTGATACAGATGAAGAAATTAAGGCTCATAAAGGTTAAGGAAACTTGCTGTGACTGTATACCCAAGAATCAAGACCAAGCCAAAGTCTATATATCTGACATTATTCCCCATGCCATTCTGCCTCCTAAATTTTCCCATCCTTTTGAAATTTATGCCATAATTATGGAATATAAAATCATTCTCTTTTTCATATCCTGAGGAATTAAAACACTGAAAAAGTTTTAAATTGTGTGTTCAAAGTTTTATGAAAATATTTATGCCTACAGTCATAGATGATAATGTATTAAAACAAATTAATGTGTATGATTAAGACATGGTTTAATCTTTATTACAAATATAATATGCACACTGACTCAAAGACAAAAAGTCTTACAACTGACTAGTAATGGCCATATAAATTCAAACTTACTGTTCTTTGTTCTTCCCCCTGCCCTTGTAGCTAACTCAAGCTTTTCTCAGAATATTCAACTGCTCCAAGCCTTTTGCGTGGAGGTTACAGGGCCAAATGCCTGGACTGAAATTCCTCTGGCTACCTCATTACTATCCAGTCTCCTGGTTGAAAGATTAGCCATCAGTGTTTTGGGAGTTAATAGAAACAATACGTGGCTGAGGTATAGCATATTGGTAGAGTACTTGCCTAGCATGCTGGATTTCATTTCCAGCACCACAAAAAGAAAAAAAAAGCATCAGCATTACAAAGTTGGGCTTAGTGGCATGTGCCCGTAATCCCAGCACTGTGAGGCTGAGGCAGGAGGCTCTCTTGAGACCAAGAGTTTGAGACTATCCTGGGCAATTTAGCAAGAAGCCCCTGGTCACATCTCAAAAACAAGACAAAAAAGCATTATATTTATCCTGCAATTACTTGATACATCCAGTTTGATTTTTTGGGGTGGGTTTGTTTGTTTTTTAACAGTAGCAAAGTTTTATTAAAGGTAGGAAAAGAAACAGGCTTGGCAGAGCAAGTTTAGGCCAAGTAAAAGTAGGAAAAGAAGTACTGTAAACCTTATAGTGAGGGTGGGCCACCAAGGAAGTGAGAAGACAGTGCCTTACATCCAGTTTTAGAAATGTGAAACTGCACTTTAAAAAATTAAGGAAATATTGTGTTGGTTTCTATCATGAATCCATATTTTCTACACTGCTAATTTCTTATATTCAAAGGATAGAATTATGGGTGATGTTTAATTTTTCTTTAAAATTGTTGTGTGCTGTGAAATATAGAAAAACTAATACTGACCTGTATCATAAAAGTTACCAGTTGTCTAACATTCATTTTGTTTTACAGGTATTATCCCTATCATTATGCACCTTTCCTATCTGATATCCGAAATATCAGTACACTCAAAATCCATTTTGAACTAGGAAAACCTTTTAAGCCATTTGAGCAGCTTCTTGCTGTACTTCCAGCAGCTAGCAAAAATTTGCTTCCTGTATGCTACCAGGTGGGTTTTAGAACTGAATTTTCTTTTTTAGAAGTGAATGTTTTTATATCCTTTCTGATGTATGAGTTCTTTGTCCAAACCTAGAAACAATAGTACCTAAATTTATTTAACAGACAAATACATTTATTTTTAGTTCTAAATACAGTACATTTCTTTAACAAGCCCTTGAAAAGTAATTCCTTGATTTAAAGTTGGCTTTGTTTTAAAAATCCAAACAAACTCGATAAGCCATTCAGAGCCTCGCTGCTTCATTTATTGCCTTTAAGTGCATCTTTAATTTGTCTCTACATTGAAGAAGGTACACTAAAACAGACAAAGCTGGAAGCCATCTCTTCTGTCCACACAATTACAGGTTCATTCCTGTTCTCTTTTACCTTCTACCTATTAGACTAGAAAGATTCTAGTAAGTTATTTATCTTAACTTCAGTATCACCTCAGTATATATTTAAATTTAAGCATTTTCATTTATCAAATTGAAAGGCCCTTTTTGCTAAGATACAAGAAGAAGACAGAGTCACCAAAATTACACTAAACCTATTAAATAAATTATGAAAGTAAACTTAATTTAGTTCTTCTGAAATATCAATCTGTTCTTCTAATTCTGTGGTCTAATTCCAGGAATTGGAGTGGACACACACACACACACACCCCCTTATACACCCTTT
This sequence comes from Heterocephalus glaber, assembly GCF_000247695.1. The sequence goes on along the minus strand of NW_004624730.1, from coordinate 18,984,896 downwards.
GCTACTTTAACATTGTCAGGCTTTTTTCTGTGTCTTTCTGAACCTTAATCTCTCCTTTATCTTAACCTCTAGCCTCTCATTCTTTATAAGTTTAACACTTTTTTTTTCTTTCAAATATATTAAACTTTGATATTCGGCTACTATGGGCCAGTATGGCCACGTACATATATTACAACTACATCTGTTTTATTTGTTCAGAGCACATGCCATATGTTGTTAAGTTTTTGAGTATCACCTAGGAATATGCTGTTTTATTTAACAAAAATGTTATATCATAAGCTTCCATCATTTCCTTTTGCCTTCTTTCTGTTTATCATAGGGGCCTGGGATTTAGCTCAGTGGCACTGTGCCTGCCTTGCCAACAAGAGGTCCTGAGTTCGATCCCTGGTTCCACAAGAGAAAAAAAAAAACAAGAACCAAACAAAATCTCTAATAAAAATGTGTGTTGTTGGACTCTTTCTCTTTGATATTAATGATACAGTGATTCTTAGACTGTAGGAATTGGTTCGTGAAGTTAGGTTGTTAATTTGAGGTTTAAAGGGCAGACTGTAATACATTTGTGAAATGAACTGAAGATGTGAATAAGAAAATAGTGTTTAAGTGTCTTTATAGAGTAAAAAGACAAAAACCACAAATGACAAAAATTAATGTTCAGAATAAAGGTAGTTTTGCTACATAACTAGGTTAATGAAACTGAAAAGTAGCAATGAAATTCTTAAAGTTGAAAATAAAAATATAGCATGTATGTTGCAACATATCTAAAATACAAAAATTTCATTTTCTTAGAAATTTTAAAGTATAACATAAGGAAATATAAATACATTAATAAGCTATATTGATAATTGTTTTTATATTTCTATTACACTATTTTATATTTTCACAGCATTTGATGACCAGTGAAGACTCACCGATTATAGAGTATTATCCACCTGATTTTAAAACTGATCTAAATGGAAAACAACAGGAATGGGAAGCTGTTGTATTAATACCTTTTATTGATGAGGTCAGTGCTTATAATTATATATATATTCATACATTGTTCATCAAAGATTATTTCAAATAATGAGCAATCAATTTAATCACCATTTATGATTTGTTAATGACATTTAGCTACTCTATTATGTGCATCAAAACTTTTAGGTGTGCTAATTATAAAGCTAGATGGTTTGACTAATGTTATTTAGACTTCAGAACAAGGAGTATTACCAGTAATAAAAAGGGATATGTCATGATAAAAGAATCAAGTCGGGCCAGGGATTTAGCTCAGTGGTTCCGACACCTGCCTTGCAAGCACAAGGTCCCAAGTTTGATCCCCAGTACCAAAAAAAAAAGTCAGTTCATCCAGAAAAAATTGGAGCCGAGGACAGTTGAGTTACAGAGCACACACCTAACATGAGCAAGGCCCTAGGTTTGATCTCCAACACTGCAACAACAACAACAACAAAAAGACATAAAAATTTTATATGTATATGCACCTAATAACAACTTCAAATACATGAGACGATGGCCAGAATTGGGGGCAGAATAAACAAATCTGTAATTATAGTTAGAAATTACAATGTTCTTCTGTAATAAACTGATAGCACAAGACAGAAAATAAGTAAAGATAAAGATTTGAATTATGCTAAAAACCCACTCAACTTTATTAATATTACAACACTATATTCAACTACAGAATACATGTCCCTTTTAAGTAAAGTGGTAGAAATTGCCAAATTGGAACACATGATAGAATCTTTAAAACTGAAAGATGATAAGACCTATGGTTGGTTAGTTGGTTACTTGCCTGCTTGCTTGCTTGTTTGAGACAAGGTCTTGCTATGTAGTTCAGGCTGGCCTTGAACTTACTTCATAACCCAGGCTGGCTTCAAACTCATGGAGATCCTCCTGTGTCATCCTCCCAAGTGCTGGGATTACAGGCATGTAACTGCTGCCATGCCCGGCAAGACCTATGTTTTTGCCTCTTGGAGAATTATTGCTCAATATCTGTTCCTAGTAGCAGAGGGTGCTTACCTGTAGGTGTGATCTTCTTGACTCTGCACACATACATACACATCCTATTCAGCTTGAACATTTGTCAGACTTCTTTTCCTATCTATACCTTTTGTCTCACAGAGTTCTAACTGATGTGTCAGGACAAGGAGGTTTGAAAGCATAGGAGGTGGGTGTGCTTAAAGTCATTTTATTTGCTTATCGTTTTGTAGATCAACAATTTAGGCTGGGTTCCTCTGGTTGGTTTTTGTTGTTGTTGTTGTTGTTGTTGATCACACATGAGCTCACTCAAATATTAGGCAGAATTCCTTTTTTTTTTTTTGAGACAGGTTGTCGCTCTGTGGTTCAGGCTAGCCTAGCCTCCTGAGTGCTGGGATTACAGGTGTATACCACCACATCCAGATGAGATCACTCAAGTATTGCAATCATCTTTGATTCAGCTGGAGCTAGTTGTCTGAGACAGATACTCATATAATTGGTGATTGGCCCTTCTACTCCCTTCCTTCGTTCTGTTAGAAGCTGGATGGTGGTAGGCCCCTGTGTAGCAATGCATAAAATTCTAGCTTTTTTCCTCCTTTCTCTATATATTGAGCTCAGAAATTACATTGTGTCTATGTGAATATGGACAGTTAGCATTTACCAACATGTACCTGTCTACTTTCTCTTGTTTAAAAAAAGAAAAAAAACTTTTAGAAATGGAGTATAGAAGGTCAGCAAAGGGTCAGTTTGAGATACTTGGGTGTGTTAAGCAGGCATTTGACAACATGGCTTCTCCTTTGGTGTGTTTAATTGTGATGTCAGTGGATATCCTTGCAGTCTAAGGTGACACTTTTACTCTTTTTTTTTTTTGGTACTGGTGATCGAACTCGGGACCTTCTACTTGTGAGGCAGACGGCAGAACCACTAAACTAAATCCCCAGCCCTAAGGTGACACTTTTAAAGAAAAGTTGTCTCCTAACGATGACTTTAGCCCTGCCATTCCATGGGAGAATCAGCAGAACCTATAATGTCTTATTTGGAATTGACATTCTCTATTGTAATTTTATTGATTTATTTTTAAATTCTTTTTTGTTTTCACTGGAAAGGAAAAGGTGATGCTCAGTTTTATACATTCAAAATGTTCAAGTTGCTTTGTTACAATAAAACTATATGTGTACATGAAAAAAAATAATTGGCGGTTGGGGTTGGTAACTGAGGCCTCTATATAGCATCCCTCACCTTCAAGAAGGCTAATCCAGGTTTAATTTTCACAGTGTCCTTGGATTCTAAGAAAGATAGAACAGGGCCAGGGATTTAGCTCAGTGGTTCCACCGCCTGCCTCACAAGCACAAGGTCTCGATTCCTGGTACCAAAAAATAAATAAATAAATAAGAAAAATAGAACAGAAGTTATAAGGCCTCTTGAATTTTGGAGGTTGCATAGCATCACTTTTGTTGTATTGTTTTAAATAAAGCAACTCAAGCCGGGCATGGTGGCACATGCTTATAATCCCAGCACTCGGGAGACTGAGCCAGGAAAATTGCTGTGAGTTCGAGGCTAGCCTGGACTACATAGTGAGTTCAAGGCCAGCCTGAACTACATAGCAAGACCCTGTCTCAAAAACCAGAAAGGGGTGGGGGGAGGAGGGGGGCGGAGGGGAAGGAGGGGGAGGAAGAGAGAAAAGCGGAGGAGGGGAGGGGAGGCAAGAAAGAATAAAAGAAAGGAAGGAAGGAAACTCAAAAAAGTCAAGGGCCGGGGATTTAGCTCAGTGGTTCCGGCGCCTGCCTCGAAGCACAAGGACCTGAGTTTGATCCCCGGTACCAACAACAACAAAAAAAACCGCAAGTCAAAAGGCCAACCCAAATTTAAGGAATAAGGAATAAGGAAATGGAGGGGGGAGGAGGACAGAAAAGGGAAGGGGAAGGGAGGAAAGAAAGAATAAAAGAAAGGAAGGAAGGAAACTCAAAAGGCCAATTACATTCTGCTTTTTGTCTAAAATAAACACGCTGGTGTATCCCACATCCCACAAATCGCATTTCATCATAACATCAGCAGGCTTAAAGTCCAGAATCTCATCTTTACACTGGGCCCAGATGGATGAGGTTCCTCAAATGTACCTCCTTGGGTAAAGTTCTCTTAATTCAGAGACCTAAGAATTAAACAAGTTCTCTCTCCTACCCCACATTCTCAGTATATAACCACAATAAGTCACTCTTGTCAAAAAGAATAGGAATAGGAGGTATATAATGATCAGTGATCTATAAACAGTTCTGAAATTCAGCTGAATAGCAACAACTATCAATTTCTTCTTATAAATACAGTGCTGCAATGAACATGGGAATGCATGTCTTCTATATGCTGATTTTATTTCCTTTAGATATTTACCCAATAGTGGGATTGCAAGATCAGTCAGTAGTTCTATTTAATTTTTGAGTAAACTCCATACTATTTTCCATTCCCACTAACTTGTATTCCCACCAACAGTGTAAAATGTTCTCTTTCCTCCATGTCCTCACTAATAATTAACTTTAGGGTTTTTTAAAAAATAATATACATTCTAACAGGAGTGAGATGATATCTCATTGTGATTTTAATTTGTATTTTTCTAATGATTAATAATACTGAGGACTTTTTCGTATAACTGCTGGCCATTTGGGTCTTTTCATTTTTTTTGGCCTTACTAGGGATCAAACCTAAAGCCTCACATATGCTAAGCAAACACTGTACAACTGAATTATACCACCAGCCATGTTTATTCAGGAACTTTGGCCATTTTAAAATCAGCTTTTGTTGCTAAGAACTTGACGTATGTTTATACTGTTTATTATATATTTTGGATATTAACCCCTTAAGAGACATATAGTTTGCAAGTACTCTCTCCCATTCCTTAGATTGTTTCTTCACTCTGTTCCTGTGCAGAGATTTTTAGATTGATGCAGTCTCCTTTGCTTTTGTTGTTTGCTCCTAATCATTATATCCAAAATCATTGTCCAGACTACTGTCAGGAAGGTTTTTCACTGTTTTCTTCTAGTTGTTTTACAGACTCAGGTCTTAGATATGTAAATCTTTAATTCATTTTGAGTTGATTTTCTGTAGATGATGTAAGATAAGAGTCCAGTTTTGTTTTTGTGTATGTAGATATCCTGTTTTTCCTTTACCATTTATTGAAAAAGCTATCCTTTTCCATTTGTATGTTCTTGACACTATTGTCAAAGTTCACTTGACTATAGGGGCCAGGGATTTAGCTCAGTGGCTCCGCACCTACCTTGCAAGTGTAAGGTCCTAAATTCAATCCCCAGTACTATGAGAAAAAATTAAAAAAGAATCCATTGACTCTAAGTTATGGATGTATTTTTGGGCTCTTTTATTGCATATTACACATATACATATATATATTCATTCTTATGAGATAGACTTTTATATATGTTTGCATTTATATTTTTCTTTTGTAAATTGCCTTGTTTATAGTCTCCATTTTTCTTTTTTTTATTTTTCATAACTTTGTATAGTAGGAATAGTCTTTACCATTATCACACTTGTCTGTTGATTTCTACATAGCATTTTCTGTCATATTCATTTCTTTTACTTAAAAATGTAAAGGCTTTTTATATCTTGTGGCTTAAATAGGAATTATCACTCCAAGCCAAGTATTGTGGCATCTGCTTGTAATCCTCATACTCTGAGAGGATCAATCTCAAGTTCAAGGCCAACCTGGACAATTTAGTGATTTAGCAAGATCCTGTCTCAAAATAAAAAAGGGCTGGAAATGTAGCCCAGTGCAGAGACCCTGACTTCAATCCCCAGTACCACCAAAAAAAAAAAAAATTCCTGAATACTCTCCTGGATTTTCTTCTGTTACTTTTATGTGTGTATGTGCCTTTTTTACAGCTGTATAGTTACTTAATACTAATGACAACATCATTACATAAATATCTGAGTTACTATGTTTTAAAATATATTTGGATTCATTCTTAACTCTATTCTGTTCTTCCAGTCTATGGGTCACTTGTAGTGACAATAACAAAGTGTTTGCTGGGTATGTTGGTATATGCCTGTAATTCCAGCACTTGGGAGACAGGCAGAAGGATTGTTGCATGTTTGAAGGCAGCCTGGACTACATAGTGAGTTCAGGGCCATCCTGAACTACATAGCAACACCCTGTCTCAAAACAACAACAACAACAACAAAATAATAAAATATTTTTATTATCACTTTATCAGAAGTGATAGGATCTGATAAGACTAGTCCCAAATTCCTGTTTGCTATTGCTACATTCATCCTTCCATATGTACTTTTTTTTTTTTTTTTTTTTTTTTTGGTTTTTTGAGACAGGCTTCAGGCTGGTCTTGAACTTGCTATGTAGCCCAGGCTGGCCCCGAACTCACAGCAGTGCTCCTCCCTAAGCCTCCCAAGGGCTGGAGTTACAGGCATGCATCACTATGCCCAGCCCATATGAACACTAATACCATTTTGTTCTTTTCGATTACCATTTTGTCCATTTTGATTAGAATTATGTTAAATGTATAAGTTAATTTGGAAAAATAGATATAACTGTACCACTGCAGAACTTATAAAGAGATTGATGTTATATAATTATGATACAATATTTATGATAAATTCACATTAAAACTTGACTCTTAGGCTGGGAATGTAGCTCAGTAGTAGGGCACATGCCTAGTATGTGCAAGGCCATTTTTTTATTCTATAAGAAGATAAAATAAAATTTGATATTTCACTTCTTTTTAATCTGTACAGTGGCTACTGTTAGAATAATAACATCAGAGGAATTTGCCTATAACAGCATAGGCAGCAGTATTCCTGTGAAGAAATAAAGAATATATCACTTTTTTGTGTAATAAAATGGAGAAGAATTTTTGGTAGTTAAGATTTTTTTCGAGAGCACAAGTAGCAATTCTGCTATGAAATGAAAAGATTTATTCTGTGTATTGACCTTTGTGAATTTTTGTAATTTTAACCCTTCTCTTCATTCTTTACATTCAGAAGCGATTGTTGGAAGCCATGGAGACATGTAACCACTCCCTCAAAGAGGAAGAGAGGAAGAGAAACCGACATAGTGAGTGCCTGATGTGCTGGTATGATAAAGACACAGAGTTTATCTACCCTTCTCCATGGCCAGAAAAATTCCCTGCCATAGAACGATGCTATACACGGTAAGATTATTTGGTAGTTTTTCAACAACAAATAACTCCTGACACCAAAATAGTTTTTGATATCTACTTGGAGAATTATCAGTGAATTTATGGTGGTCAGTTGATAAAGAGCCAGGTACAGTGGCTTGAATCTGTTGTCCCAGCTACCAGGGAGGTTGAGATGGGAGGATCATTTAAACCTAGCAATTCAGCTGGGCGTGGTGGCACATCCCTATAACCCAGCACTTGGAAGGCTGGGGCAGGAGGATTGCTGAGAGTTCAAGGCCAGCCTGAACTGCATAGCAAGACCATGTCTCAATAATAATAATAATAATAATAATTACCCAGTAGTTCAAGATTAGCCTGGGCAACATAGTGGTATATTGTATCAAAAAAAAGGAAACATAAGGAGTTAAATCCAGTTTGCCAAGGATTATAAAATCTGATTATAAAACACTTTTTCCTATAATTGTCCACTTTGGTGGGATTGTATATCTCTTTCTTTCCATTAAAGTTTTGTATTTTTTCTCTCTTGAATGTATCTCTGCCCTCTGTCTCCTTCTAGAGGATTTTTGTTTTGAATATTTGTCAATTTTTGTTCCCACTGTCAGTGTTAAATAATATTAGTATTATAAAATATGCTTTAAGGGCCAGGGATTTAGCTCTGGTGCTGCGCCTGCCTCACAAGTACAAGGTCCTGAGTACTGGGGGGAAAAAAAAAATATATATATATATATGCTTTAAATTGACCCATTATGCCCACCGTTCACCTAACTAGAAAAAAAAGAAAAAAGCTACCTCAAACTTATTTTTATCAAACTTATCTTACCTCAAACTCATTTTTTCTTTCTTTTCTTCATTAAAATGTCATTCTTGGCGCCAGGGATTTAGCTCAGTGGTTTCGTCACCTGCTGCGCAAGTGCAAGGACCGGAGTTCAACCCCTGGAACCAAAAAAAAAAACAAAAAAATCATTCTTGGTTTTTCTCTAATTTTCCTTGCAGATAATCTTTCTAGATGGCAGTTGATTTGCTAGCACAGTGAATATCTTTCACTTATAATATTTCCTTTTGTTAAAGAAAATGATGAAATAGATTACGAAATGTTAATTTTTCATCTTGAGCTTTGGAACATGAGGATATTGAGGTTTATATTATGCTTTATCATTTTCTGTATTTTAAAAATTATGTATAGTTTTGTTTTAAATTAAAGAACAAAACCTCTACTTAGTAATCTACGAGTATAGATTTTTCTGGACCAGTAACAAAAGAGAAGCTTGGTTGTTCTGCTCAGTATTTTGTCTTAAAGACCAAGTTTTCATTCCCCTTTTTAAAAGCAAGGAATACTCTTACGAAGTAATCAAGGTAAAGTTGAAAATCTCTGATTGCTTGTAATGTTTGAATTTTAAACACCCTGATTTACTTTCTAGGTACAAAATAATATCACTAGATGCTTGGCATGTAGATATAAGTAAGAACAAAATAACCAGAGTTGACCAGAAGGCATTGTATTTCTGTGGATTCCCTACTTTGAAACACATCAAACATAAAGTCAGTGATTATTTAATTCATATTTTTTCACTTTGTTATGTGAAGTGATTATGCGAAGTGAAATAATTAACATTAAATTTTTTTAAATTCTTTTAAAGTTTTTTTTGAAGAAAAGTGGTGTTCAAGTATTCCAGCAAAGCAGTCGTGGAGAAAACATGATGTTGGAAATCTTAGTGAATGCAGAATCTGATGAACTTGTAAGTACTTTATTCATCAAGTCATTTCTCAGGTGTTTATTATGTGTAAGATATTTTCTAGCTGCTGAGGTGTTTACCAAAGAGATACAACATGCTGTAATTCACATGAGCAGTCTTGAAATCATTATTTTCATAAAGTTAATTTGGTGGCAGTATCATTGCACAAGAGAATTTTTTTAAAAAAAGGAAAGCCTGCCAGTTTCTCCTTTGTAGCATTAGTTGATAAGAGCATAAACTGTAGAAGTGACAGTATATCTAATGAACATGATGAAATGAAATTGGCACGTTTTATTATTTGTTGGAATATAGGGGGTGAAAGAGGAAGAAAATACTAAATATGACTGAGGTGTCTAGGCTAATTATCTAGAAAAGAACTCCAATTTATTGGATTACAAAAGTTAAAATAGAGGAATTGCTGATAGATAATAGTGGAATTTTAAGGAGGTACTAAGATGTTTAACTGAAGCTGCTCTATCACCTTCTATCACCAGTGTTCCACAAGAGATATAACCCCTAATGTCTTGAGGCATTCATTGTATATAATAAATTAACTCATCTTCTACGCATCTTGAATGATATTAGTTCCAGTTCCATCCTTAGAATTAAAATATTCTAATCATTTTATTGTGTCCTGTAGTTCAGATACAAAAACTCAGTTTAAAGCCAAGTATAGTGATGCATGCCTGTAAGCACTTGGGAGGCTGAGGCAGGAGTGATCACCTTGAGTTTGAGGCCATCCTGGGCTGCACAGTTCAGTGCTAGCCAATTTGGAGTACAGTTTGGAGTACAGAGTGAGACCTTGTCCCAAAAAAACAAAAACTCAGTTCAGAAACGCTGCTTATTTTACATTTAATACCTGGAGCTAGATAGACCTTGCAGAGAGATAGGGTTATACAAACTGTCCACAGAGAATGGATAGCTGAAGTCTTGAAGCTCACTTCCCTGAAAAAATATGGTACACTGATAGTTCATGATCTCAGCATAGAGAATGATCCACAATTACAAAAGGTGTAGAAGGAGCCAGTAAAAGTGACACAGTGGAGCCAGAAGTAAAAAAGAATGTTTCCTAAGTCAAGTAGTATCACAGAAGCTTGGAGCAAAGGTTGTATGCTACATAAGTCTGAAGGAAAACAAAAATTCAAAGTCTGAATTTGTCCATTAGGGCATTGATGTTGAGCTTGGAGAATTTTATTCCAGAAAATTCGTGGAAGCAGAAGTCCAGCTCCTAAGAGCTAGCACTCTGGGAGAATCAAAAGCTGGAGCCCAGCCTGGGCAACTTAGAAACTTAGCAAGACCTTGTCTCAGAATAAAAAATAAAAAGGCTAAGGATGTGGCTTGGTGTGATAGCCCTGGGTTCAATCCTCAGTACTGGGGCGTGGAGTGAGGGGGAGACTAGCCTAGGACTAGATAGATAGGAAGTAAGGGTAGCAGATTAAAGCTCTTGATCAAGAAGTTTATCATGGAAAAAAGGACTAGAAACATAACTCTGAGAAGAGACAGCTCATCAGGCAAAATTTATACCAAAGAAGGGAGTTGAGTTAATGGAAAAAGAAAGTCTTAAAGGCACTGTATCAGGAAGGGATATTTATGATAACAGTACCTCACAGGAGTAGAAAAGGATTTCATCTACAACTTACATGAAAGTATTGACCTGGGAAAGGAGGATACTTTTTTCAAAAATTAGAAGAAAACTTGAAAAAATAAAATCAGAAAGATACATAAAAGGAAAAGAATAATTGAGGAAGCTTCATTTCTTTCTGTTTTTTGAAGAAGCCTACTTCTAATGTTGAAAGTTGTTTTCTTTGTCAGAATACTTGGTATTCTGTTGTTTTGTATGTTCAGTAAAATCTGTATAAATACCACCAAACAAGTTACCAAGCTCTGAGCATGGTGGCACACGCCTATAGCCCTAGCACTCAGAGCCTAAGGCAAGAGAATCACTATGATTTCAAGGCCAGCCTCGGCTACATAGTAAGTTCAAGGCCAGCCTGAACAAAATAGACCCTATCTCAAAAAATAAAAGAACAGAAAAAAGATTACCAAAAAAGATTGAGTAATAAAAACATGAATGAAAATTTATTCTCTAAACTATATATACAAATTAAAGTAATAGTTTCCTTTTACAACTAGAATTTTTATTTAAGATACTTTACACAGAATACACAACTTTTCTCAGTTTATAAAAGCTTTTATTGATTTTATTTTATCAACATTACAAGGAAGATATTCCTTCTCATGATGGAAAACTGAGCCTTAGATTAAATGATTTGCCTAAGAGTCTGTAGGTGAAGGGTTGAAAGGTCCAGATTTGAACCTGTGTCCTCTAACTTCAACTGTAGTGTTCTTTTTTCATTTACCTGCCACAATCTAAAATTAGATCATACTTCTTAGATTCTGTTTTAAGTATCTATTAATATGAAACAATGAAGAGCCCTTTTCTAGACATTTCTGGTATTCTTTTCACTTTTTCTCAGTTACCATGAGAAAAATAAGCAAAATAATTATAAATCTAATTAGTAGACTCAATAATTTATTACTAGTAAATGGAGTTCTGTAGCAACCAGTCAAACTTGTTCATTTTACAAATTTAAAACTTTAAATGGAGCCAATGCATTAGCACTTGTCATCCTAGCTATTCAGGAGGCTGAGGCTTGAGGATTTCAAGTTTGAGGCTGGCCTGAACAGTTTAGTAAGCTCCTTTCTCAAAAAAAATTTTTTTTTTGTTTTGGTTTTTGAGTCAGGATCTCATCATGTAGTTCAAGCTGGCCTTAAACTCACTATGTAGCCTAGTCTGGCCTTGAACTGGTGGCTGTCCTGCCTCAGCCTCCCCAAGTGCCAGGATTATAGGCATGTGCCACTTATGCCTAGCTCTCAGAATAAATAAATTTTTTTTAAAAGGCTGGAGATACAGATCAGCACTTAGGTAGAGGTTAGAAAATTTTACCTGTTTAAAGCTTTCTCTTGGACTTAAAACATGAAATAACTTTTTTGCTTTTCCTTTAAGAGTATAGAAAATGTAGCTTCATCAGTGCTTGGAAAGTCTGTCTTTGTTAATTGGCCTCACCTTGAAGAAGCTAGAGTTGTTGCTGTATCAGATGGTGAAACTAAGTAAGTAAGATTTGATTTACAATTTTTCTAACTTATATTTGCTTTGCTTTTTCAATTGACTTTTTTTTGTTTGTTTATTTTTGTTTTGGTTTTTGATTTTTGAGACAAGATTTCGCTGTGTAGTCCAGGACAATCTTTTTGTTTTGTTTTGGTTTGGTTTGGTTTTGGTACCAGGGTTCAACCTCGGAACCTTGCACTTGCACAGCAGGTGCTGGAACCACTGAGCTAAATCCCCAGCCCGTCCAGGCCAATCTTGAACTCACTATGTAGCCCAGCTGGCTTCGAACTCATGGCAATTCTCCTGCCTCAACCTCTTGAGTACTGCATTACAGGCATGGGCCCCCACACCCAGCTTCAATTTATTTTTTTACATGATGAAGTTACTACAAGAGCATTTATACTGGGCTGTGGATTTACCTCAGTGGTGTTGTTGCCTGCCTCGCAAGCTCAAAGTCCTGAGTTCAAGCCCTGGTACCAAAAAAAGAAAGAGCATTTATACTCTGTAGTGAAAATGAAATTCCTGTAATCACACCACTTGAAATTCAACTACAATTGACAGTTTATCCTATACCTCTTGCAGATATTTTAGATGCAAATGTTATTTTTGTTTTTTTCTTTTTCTTTTTAATAGTTTGGAAGTTATATATCCTAACTCTTTCCTAACAGTAGTTATTATATTATTTAGCAAATATATTTGTCTTTCTGATAAAAATTTCTAATATATATAACCTTACTTTACCATGGTTTTCCTGGGTTTCATTTAAATAATACATTAATTTTTTCAAAAATGCTTTAAAAAATTTTTTTGAGAAATTCTGGCTGTATAGCCCAGACTGGCCTCAAATTTGAAATTTTCCTATCTCAGCCTCCTGAATGCTACAATTCCAGGCATGTGTACCAAAGTATATCTTCTATTTTAAGAATAATTTCTTAACATATTATTCAAGTTCACCATCATTCTATCATAAATATTCAGGTTTTTTCTTTGTTACCCCTACACTTAATGTTTCTAGTCATCTTTTCAATGATAAACTTCTTAATAAAAGGCTTGCTACCTGCTGCCTTTATATCCTACCTACCTGGTCCTGTCTATTCTCTAGGAATTGGACTTTGCCTCCACCAGTCTGTTGGGATGGAATTTCAGAGGCCAGCATCTTTCTCCTACTGGAAAAATTCACAGATCTTGTTTTAGTTTTTATTTTCTTTTAAACTTAGGCAGTATATAGCTCTGCTTCATGTTTCTTTGATGCTACATAACTTGGTGGTTTTTTTGTTTTGGTTTGGTTTTTTTTGGTACCAAGGATCGAACTTGGGACCTTGCGCTTGCGAGGCAGGTGGCAGCACCACTGAGCTAAATCCCTGGCCCAATGCTACATAACTTTGAATCACTCTTTCTAACTATACCCAAAGTATCTTTCTTGATACCTCCCTCATGAGTTTAGAATTTTTATAGGCAAGGTCCTTTTTCCTTAGCTCTGCTGCACACATCTCTCAATTATGCTCTGCTGTGTTGTGTTACTGAAGAAAAGTCAATGTCTATGTGATTTTTTTTTAAACCTTCGTTGACATCTGCTTTTCTCTATGGAATCTTGAGCATTCTTTTTTTTCTTTTCTTTTCTTTTCTTTTTCTGGAAATTGAACTCAGGACCTTTGTGCTTGCCAGACAGGCGCAGCACCACTGAGCTAAATCCCTGGCCCTTGAGCATTCTTTTTGAGACATCAAAATTGAGGTTTCCTACTTTTTGCTGTGGCCCAGATTACTAATTTTTTCTTTATATTTTTGGTATCATGTCTAAGAACTGTGGGTCCATAAGATTTTCTCTTATACTGTAAATTCTTTGAAAAGTTTTATAGTTTCAACTTCTTTTACATTAATTTTTATATAAGGTTTGAGATTTAGGTCAAGTTTCATATATTTGCCTATGAATATTCAGTTCCTGCAGCTTCATTTGTCAAAAAGACTATCTCTATTAGATTACTTTTGCATATTTGTCAAAAGTCAGTTGATATATTGGTATGGGTCTTTTGTGAGTTTTCTATTCCATTGATATATATGGCTTATTTTTATATCTATACCACACTATTCTTTTTTTTTTTTCAGTGCCGGGGATCAAACTCGGGTCCTTGCGCTTGCGAGGCAGGTGGCAAAACCACTGAGCTAAATCACCAGCCCCCACACTATTCTTGATTACTGTGGTTATATAACAAGTCTTAATATCAAGTAGAGTGATTCCTTCACCTTTTCTTTTTCAAAATTGTTGTAGCTAGTCTAGGTTGTGTGCTTTTCCATATAAACTATAAGTATAAAAAAATCTTGGGTGGATTCTCAATGAAATTTTATTAAACCTATAGATCAATTTGGGGAAATTTGGGCTCTTTGCTATATAGAGTCTTCTAGCTCATGAAAACAATATTATATATCTGTTTATTTAAATCTTTAATTTCTTCAGAGAAATGAGGTTTTTCATCATAAAGAATCATGTATGATAATTATACATGTTTTGTTATACTCATGCCTAAGTATTTAACTTTTCTAGGAGTGACTATAAATGGTTTTTGGTTGGGATTTTGTTGTCTTTGTTGTTTTTCAGGTGGGATCCTACTACATTCTGCAGGCAGGGCTCCAGCTTATGATCTCAAGCAGTCCTCCTACCTAAGCCTCCCAAGTAGCTAGGACTACAGGTGTGCAGCACTGAGCCCAGCTTACAAATTTTTTACAAGTCCTTATTCTGCAGTTTATAGTTTTTAAAAAGGCTTCTTTGCTATTGAAATATATAAATTTTTTTCACTTTAAAGACTCACATAATTAGAACTCTATAAGGACAAATGTGATGATGTATAATTTTTAATTTTAAGATTTTACTTGGAAGAACCTCCAGGAACACAGAAGCTTTATTTGGGAAGAACTGCTCCACCATCTAAAGTGATACATCTTGGCGATAAAGAGCAATCTAATTGGACAAAAGAGGTACAAGGAATATCAGAACAGTGAGTATCATAAAAAGAATTTACTCTTGGGCTGGGGATTTAGCTCAGTGGTTCCACCCCCTGCCTTACAACTGCAGGGATCCAAGTTTGATACCTGGTACCAAAAAAAAAAAAGAAAGAAAGAAATTCTATCATTATGGGCTGGGGATTTAGCTCGGTGGTTTTGTCACCTGCTGTGCAAGTGCAAGGACCCAAGTTCGATCCCCGGTACCAAAAAAAAAAAAAAAAGTTTACTCTTATCAGACTAGAATTTTTCATATACCCATTCTCTTAACTTATTTTCCACTTAACATAGTACTCTGACTATGCCTTCATCCTGTGTTCCAAAGAAAGTAATGAATTCTAGTTTAAAATGTTATCTGCTTGATATCAGTTAAAATCCTGTCCATTTTGTCACTAAAACACTTAATGAAGTACACAAAAATATTAAATTCTCAATAATGGAAGTAATATTTAATATGTTGCCTGAATTTGAGTGCTATTTAACCTGAATGTCGTTTAATTTCTTGACCACATGTAAGTAATGAAAGTAAGAAGGATGACTTTTGTTTTGTTTCTCATCCTCTTTCCCTCTTCAATCCTCCCACTTCTCTTCACCCAGTCTTCAAATGATTTAGAAATGAATCTGTACATCTTAACCAAACTGAAAACTTGGCCTTCCTCACAATGCTGTTTTTCAAGGTCACCACAGTGTTTTGTGTCCCATGACCCCATCCTAACATTTCCTCTCTTTCTTTTTGTAAATACTGAAAATCTCAAAATCAAGTCAGAGTGATAGAAGCTGGCATTGACATATGAAATGATGTTATAAATGTATATATACATCAGCACTCTTGTTTAAACTGTAATAAGATCAATTAAACTTTCAGAGAATTCAAGGAAGCTCGTACTCTATAACTGAGGAGCAAATATTAGGCCTGGCATAAAAGGACATAGCATAGCTCTGAAGAAATGAAGGTAGAACACACTTTTACCTCCCAACAATACAAATTAGATATTCCTGTTATAACTCATATCACTCTGAACTTATTTTCACATAAATAAAATCAGTAATAAATGATGTGATTATGTTAGTGAGTCTTTTCACAGCATGCTCAGTACAGGGAGGAGGGCCATGTCTGTCTATTTTTGTCACATTTTATTCTGATTGCTTGGCTAGTATTGAGGCACCCAGTAATTGTTTGAATAAATATTGTTTTAGCCAAGACTCTTTTCAATGGGAAAAAATGAAACTCAAAGTACTTCAGATAAAGAGTTTAGTCATTTGTTCATATATTGATGATACTTATGAATTGATATTTAAGTATCAGTACTTCTGCTAGGTATACTAGTAGGCACTATAGACACACAGTCCCCACACTCTTGAAACTTAGAGCTAGAGGATGAGAGACAGACATTAACATGTGACTTTGGTCAAACTACAATATGATAATTATTGGAAGAGTGGTACTCTGAGACGACATAATAGAGGAGTTTTGACTTAGCTAGGGAGAAATTTTCCTTAATCAGGAACGACTTCTCCAAGGAAATGTTGACTAAACTTTTTTGAATGAGGAGTAGAAATGAGGCTAAGAGTGAAAAAAAGTATCTTTCAGGATAATGGAAGACTTACCTGTGAAATTCCTATGGCAGGAAGAAAAATATTACATACTGAGGAAAATAAAGTATTACATATTGAGTATTACTAATATATTAAGGAAAATAAAGGAGAAGAAAAGAGGAGACAGGAGATCAGCTGGGGAAGGGGTTACATCCTGTAGATCAAAGTAAAAGTATATTATAAAATAAAGCAGTAAGTATTGCCATATGTTTTGAAGAGACTAAGTAAGAGGTATTTTATGGGGCTGAAAGCCAAACTAGAATGAATAAAGGAATGATCAAGAGTTATAGGCATGGCAAAAATTAAAACAAAGAACAGAGATAACTAAAGGATATAGAAATGAGTGGATTGGATTTTTAGTTTATTCAGAGACGTGTGATAATGTATAAAAACAAATGAGAAGGAAAAGTGCAGCATTTGGGAAGAGAAAACAATACATTTGAAGAAAGAATGAGATGTGTTATGATATAGATCTAGAATGTCCCTGAAAAGCCTCGCATGTTCAGAAGTGGGGCTTTTGGAAGGTGTTTGGATACTGATGGTGCTGTAGCTGACTTGCTGTGAGGAGGTGGGGCCTGCTCTGAGGTGGATCACTGGGAGCGTAATCAGAAGGGTGTATCTCTTGGGTCTTCCCTTCTCTCTTTGCTTTCTGGCTGCCACAGGATGAGCAAATGTCCTGTGCCCAGACCCTTTCACTGTAGCCCTTCTGTCTTGGAGCTAACTGACTGAGAACTGAAACCTCTAAAACGTGGGAGCCAAAATAAACAAAAAAGTTGTGAGTATTGGGTATTTTGTCCTAGCAATGAGAAAGTGTCTAAGACAGGTTTATTCTTAAATGGGATGAAGATAGCTTCTGTATTTTAACAGGATAGCATAGAAATATAGGTTGGTTTGTGTGATTGACACAGGGAAAGATAAGGAACTTTCATTTGATTCTTTTTTTTTTCATTTGTCAAGTAGATGTTGAAGGTATTGAATAAGAGAGAAGAGGAAAGTTAGTCATTAATTTGAATAGAATGGAGCAGATTTGAAGAGAATTCTTGGAAGAAATGGAAAAGTATCAATCGTAAAAATATAGTGGACTTATAGGCAGTATTGAGTTGAAGATCATGAATTTACAATGAAACATTCTGCCCTATGATTTGACAGTAGATCTTAGTTCATCAATTACAACCCTAAAGAAAACAGATGGATTCAACCAACACTAGATTTTGCCAGATAGATATAGTACAATGAAAAGACAAAGAGACAAGTTTAGATTACTGGCAGGAATATTACTGAAATGATAGACAATGGAATCTAAGTAGGATAGAGAAAGAAGTTAAGAAAGTAGAGGGTTAGATCTTGATATTGTAATTTTTAAAATGTATAATTGATATTGTTTAATAGGAAGTAAAGGTCTCAAGGAGCAGGGGAAGTGGGAGGGGTAGGAGAAAGGAAAGAAGGGAAAAGAAAAAATATGAGAAAAGGAAAAAAATGGAAACAAAGTCTTTGCAAAGAGGGAAGGGCGGAGGGGGTGAAGGGAGGGCAGGGGAAGGGGAAAAAAAATAAGAACCAAGATACTCATGTAATGGTACAAGAGCCCAGTGATGTATGTAACTGTATTTTATACCTAAAATGTACCAATAAACTTAATGGGGAAAAATAAAAATAAAGTACAGTTATCATAGAAAAAAAAAAAGTAGAAGGTTAATACTCTGAAAGAAGTAGAAAATAGAGAGCCCAAATGAAATTAAGATCTTAAGCAGAGCAGTTGAACAAGCAAGTTATAATGCAAAAGAGGGAGTTAGTAAACAAAATGTATTTTACTTTGTTATTTTTGGAGGTGAAACAAGTATGGATGTCAAGACCCAAAACATAGCCATGAGAATAAGTGCCTGAAGTAGAATGAAGAAGGTTACTGGAGATAAAGAGGTTGTAAAAATATACTACTGTGGTCTTGAGTAGACCACACAGTGGAGATTGAAGTCATTCTGGATGATGACATAAGGGTATAATGGAAAGCAAAGGATAGTTTCCTACTAGAGATTTGGAAGTTATGAGTCGTAAGGAGAACATCAACACACTCCTAGTTTTAAGGTATATGACATGAAAACAGCACTCGATAGGGCTCTACATGGAAATCATGAAAACTAGAGATAAGGAGGGAGAAATTGAGGATAAAATGGAGGGAAAAAGTTTAGGAATAGGAGAAGATCTGGGAACAGCAATAAGGAAGTGCTTTATGAAGAAGATGGTCTAAGAGGATAATTTGAGTGAAACGCTCGGCATCTCCACCAAGCAAGATAGATCAACATAAAAACGATGGTTATTATTAAACTATTAGTGATAAACAGTGGATTTTTAAAATATATTTGCATATGTATGCACATATTTCTCCCCCCCCCACCACTAGGGCTTACACCCAGGATCTTCACACTGAACTACTACATCACCAGCCCCACCTCCTTTTTTCTGTGGTACTGGGGATTGAATTCAGGACCTTGCACTTGTGAGGCAGATGCGGCAGCACTGAGCTAAATCCCCAGCCCTTATTATTTTATTTTAAAACAGGGTCTTACAAAGTCACCCAGACTGGGCTTGAATTTGGGATTCTCTTGCCTCAGCCTCTTAGAATGTTGGAATTACAGATATGCACCACCACACCTGGCTGTATGCATTTCTGTTGAGTATATAAGAATAGAAACATGGCTTCCCAGTGTGTACCTAAGCTCAGTTTTAATAGATTCTGCCTTTGGTTTCCAAAGTAGTTGTATCAGTTTACATTCCATTAGCAGTTTATAAGAACTTTTGTTGATCTTTATTTTTATCAGTACTCATTGTGGTCTCTCCCATTTTAACCATTCTGGTACAGTAGTGTCTTATTTTGGTTTAATTTGCATTTCCCTGATTACTAGTAAGTTGAACATCCTCTCCTGTTTGTTGGCTATGTGAATGTACATACTATTTTGTGAAATTCCTGCAACTTTTTAAAATTAGGTTCTTTTTCTTGTTGTTTTGTAATTTTTCTCATTGATTTATAGTCTCATTCTCATTTCCAGGGGAAACTTATAATTTGTCATTGAATATCATGATTGCTATAAACTTGTTATTAATCAATATTTTTTACTTAAGAAAATGTCCTTATATTCCTAGTTGGTTAAGAGTTTTTATCATTAATTGATCCTCATTTTATCAAGTGTTTTTTTCTAGTTTAGATGATGATTATCACCTTAGACTATACACATACTTATATATATATATATATATATATATATTTCTTATTTCTTTTAGCTACTTGAGAAGAAAAGGAATAATAATAAATGAAACATCTATGGTTGTATATGCTCAGTTACTCACAGGTCGTAAATATCAGATAAATCATAATGGTGAAGTTCGTCTGGAAAAGCAGTGGTCAAAACAAATTCTTCCTTTTGTCTATCAAACCATTGTCAAAGTAAGTCTTCAAGTTCATATTAACATTTTATAAAGAAGACTAATTCAGTAATGTATAATAGAGATTATTATTTAATATAATGTGGGGGATTTTTTTGTTTTGTTTTGCTCTGTTTTGAGACTATGTAGTTCACTATATAGTTCAGACTGGCCTTGAACTCACTGTGTAGCCTGGGCTGTCCTCAAACTTGTTGCAGTCTTCCTGCCTCAGCCTCCTGAGTGCTGGGATTACAGGTGTGTGCCACCACGCCCAGTATTTAATTTGTCAAATATGTTATTCTGCATAAGGAGTATTATGTATTCTGAGAAGAGTGTGTATAGTAAGGAAACTTGTCTTCCTAAATTTTTTTTTCCGGTAACAGGGATCAAACTCAGGACCATGTACTTGCGAGGCAGGTACGGAGGCACTGAGCTAAATCCCCAGCCCTCTTCCTAGTATTTTTAAAGACTTAATCTCTAAAACAAATTTTTCAACATTAACTTCCTATAAGAAAAAAATTGAAGGCTCTTGACTTAATAAGAAAGAAGAATAATCATATGCTGGGGTTCCTAACATTATAAGGAACAAATCTTCTGTCCACAAAGTTGTGAAGAAGGGAAAAGAAATCCTTACTAGTTTTGCTGTTGCACTTCAAACTGCACAAGTTACTACCACAGTGCATGAGAAGTGCTTAGTCTTTTGCTACACTTTGTCTCACCACTTAGGCATTGTATCATCTCACATTATCACAAGAAGAAAGATGAGGACAATACTAGATATTTTTAGAAAGACATACACCACATTCACATAACTTTTCTTATAGTATATTGTTACAAATATTCTATTTTGTGGTTCTTATACTCTTACTGTGCTTAATTTCTCAATCAAACTTTATCATATGTCTGTATAGGAAAAACCACAAAATATATAGTGTTTGATATGATCTAGTTTCAGACCACAGTGGGTGGTGTGTCTTGGAAAGTAAGGAGGGACTGCTATATTTCATGATCCTGTAATCTGTGGAGTAGAAGATAGTGTAAAAATTAAGAATATAGCAGCTTCTTCTGGAGTGGGGTATGGTGGCTCACCTGTAATCCCAGCACTCTGGGAGGCCTAGAGTAGAGGATTGCAAGTTCGAGCCCAGCCTGAGCAATTTAGCAACTTAGGGAGACCCTGTCTAAAAATAAAAAGTGCAAAAGAGCTCAGCGCAAACACCATGAATTCAATCCCAGTATCACACACACAAAAAGCTTAGACCACCTGAGTTGTCTTTTCTGTGCAATCTTGGACAAGATTCACCCCCTCTATCTGCTTTCCTTTCTTCGTCTGTAACACAAGAGTAATAATAGTCCCTGCCACAGAAGGTCATGTTGAGAATTAAGTGAATGGAAAAAAAAAAAATTTGTGGAGTACCTATAAGAGTGTATATTCTAATCTTGTTATTTCAAAAATTTTTACATTTGACATTTGCAGACAGCATATCCATAATCCCAGAAGAAAAAGATGTACAACCTGTAGAAGCTTTGACTAATGATTTTACTTTTGTATTTCATTTCACATAGGACATCCAAGCTTTCGACTCTCGTTTCTCCAGTATCAAAACATTGGATGATTTGTTTCCTCCTGGAAGTGTGGTGTTTATGCTGGGGACTCCTTATTATGGCTGCACAGGAGAAGTTAGTTTCATATTTGTTACTCATTAAATTTCTTTCTAGTTTCAAGTTGATGCAGTTATTTAACTTGTCTTCAAAATGTATTGCCAAAGGAGAAAAATAAGGAAGAATTCATTCATGTAACTTATGAGCATAGTATTTGACTAAGTATCTTTAATCTTGAGCAAATTAGCATTGGGAGATGGGCAATAAAGAATTCAAATCCTAATCAGACACAGTGGTGCACATCTGTAATCCCAGCACTTTGGCAGGTTGAGGTAGGAGGATTGAGCCCAGTCTGGACAATTTGTGACTCACATGGAAAAAAGATACATCCAAATACTTCCATCACCTTAAGAAGATACCTCTCCACAGATTGTTTATTAGCCATAAGGGATACAAAAAACTGTAATTGTGCACTGAAGAAGGTAAGTGACATATTGATGGTATGATCAAAGATAGTATCACAGTGAGGGACAAATGAATATCATGTACCTGCAGGTGTGTGTCCTAGGACTGACATATCACCTATGCAGTATTCCAGCTGGTAATGTATAATCTTAAAACTAATTACAAAGAAGTACCAGAAAAAACCCAAAATAAAGAACTTTAAGAAAAAAAGCAGTGAGCCTATAATCCTAGCTACTTGAGAGGCTGAGGCAGGAGAATCACAGGTTCAAGACCAACCTGGGCAATGTGTCTTAGAAAATATAAAAGGGCTGGAGAGGTCAATGGTAGAGCACCCCTGGTTTAATTCCTAGTACAGGGTGGGTAGGAGAAAGATAGGGAGTGGATGAGATGGGAACACCAGAGTGAAGAGGGAAAGATGAATTGTGTTCTTCAAAATGTCAATAGTATAAAAAAACAAAAACTTTATATATATTCCAGATTAAAGGACACTGACAAGGCAACTGAATGCAATATCTGATCCTATCCTGGATCATACAGGAGAGGGAGAAAAAAAATTCCATGTAAGACATTATAAGATCAGTTGACAAAATTGGAATATAGACAGTAGCTTGGATAAGAGTATTGTATCAATGTAATTTTATATAATTAATGTGTTGAAACAAAACCCTGCGTAAATATCAAAAATATTTAAAGGTAGGAAACATGAAACATATAATATATCCTCAAAGGGCTTAGAAGAATAATTATATGTATGTCACCATACACACAGTACACAAATGCTAAAGCAGTTTTCTTTATAATGTTAATAATTGGTAAATCTGAGTAAATGTTTTCAAGTCTGCTCAGTAGTGTTTTTATTTTTGCAACTTTTTGGTACTTTGAAAATTTTTACAAATAATTAAAATAAGAATGATTAATACTTATTAAAGCCAGGATAAAATGACTCAAATTTACAATATTATCATATCCACTTAAAAATTCCAAGAGAATTTCCAGTATCCAGTTTTTTGGGTTTTTTGTTTGTTTGTTTTTTGGTACCGGGGATCGAACTCGGGTCCTTGCGCTTGCAGGACAGGCAGCAGAACCACTGAACTAAATCCCCGGCCCTCCAGTATCCAGTTTTATTGTTCAACTCTTATTTTAGAAATAATACCCATTCAAATAAATAAAATTTAATGAAAGAGACTAAAACATAACTTACTTTTTTTTTAACCTCTAAGGTTCAAGTTTCAGGTGATGTGATCACAGAAGGCAGAATTCGTGTGGTTTTCAGCATTCCATGTGAACCCAATCTTGATGCTTTAATACAGAACCAGCATGTGAGTACAGTAGTTCATATTATTTCATTTAAAAGTAATAAACTTTTAAAATATTAGGATTTTTTCCACCTCCTTTAAATTTATATCAAATATTTTAAGAGTAAGTGTGGAGCCACACACAGTAGCTCATGGGCTCATGTCTATAATCTCAGCTATTTAGAAAGCTGAGGCAGGAGGATTGCAAGTTCAAAGCCAGGCTGGGCAACTCAGTGATAACCTATCTCAAAATAAATGGGGTTGAAATGTAGCTCAGTGGTCAAGCAATCCTGGGTTTGGTCCTTAGTACCTGGGGCATGGGACAAGGGAGAATAAGTGCTTAAAAATTCATGTTAATCTACCTTAGCATGTACAGGTCCTGGGGTTTGATCTCCAGCACCACATACCACAAATTCATGTAAAGTTTTTAGGCAGGAAAGCACTGATTTTTTTTTTTTAACCATTAAAAGATTTTAAATGGACCCATTATTAATTCATAATGTTTATTTTGGATTATTGTGTTCAAGTTTATAAAAAGCATATTGATTAAAATACCCTCTGGGAATAGATTTTGGTTCTTTAGACCTTTCATTATAATTCAAAGCCTGCGTTTTTAGTTAAAAGCGGCAAATGGCCCTTCTGCTAAGGTTGTTTATCTTTATTCTGCTAAATTGGACAGTCTCAACCCTAGAGAATCCTGAGAAAATCCATTTAAGTTTACGGTGTCCTTTTTCAAGACTTTTTCTCTAAAGATGTTCATTGGCCTCCTTTTCCCCTGTTAAAATGGGGTAAGTTTTTATTACCTGTCATTTGTTTTTATTGATGACAGGATAATTGACTGAAGATAAATAATTCACAATCAACCAGCTATTACTACTATTGCCTTTTTTTCCCTAATGGTAAAATCTAAACTTTTTTAAATCTATAAGTTTATATCTAAAGTTATTCTTTAGATATAAAGTAAATTTAAGACATTAAGCATCAGCACACCCTTGAAGAAACTTCATGTATGGAAGACAGATGTACCTAAAATCTTACTATCAGGTCTCTATTGAAAAAAAGAAGTTAGACAGCATAGTCAGGAAACCAGCAGAAGAGCCCATTAGATGAAGAAGCTAGAGTTTTGTTCTGGGAATCAGTGAAGGTTAAAGAACTAGTTAAAATTCCTTTCTTTTAACTTTCACTCAAGCCACTGTCTTTTTCTACCCCCAACATTCTTGGCTATATATTATATATTTCCTAGATTACTTATGATTATTTAATTTTTAATTATAGCATAGCTAAACATAGTACTGTTGGTAGCTGGAGCATCAGTTATTGCTGTACATAGGACTCTTCTGTATATGGCAGCACATTGGCATCATTGGCCCCTTAACACTAAGTGTAAGTAGCCCACGCCAATTATTGTAACTGAATGTATGCTTAGAGATTTCCAAATGATTATTAGAAAAGTGGTACTATAGGGGCCGGGGATTTAGCTCAGTGGTTCCAGCACCTGCCTCGCAAGCACAAGGTCCTGAGTTTGATCCCCGGTACCAAAAAAAAGAAAGAAAGAAAAGTGGTACTAGGCTGGTGATGTAGCTCAGTGATGGAGCACTTGTCTGGCATATACAAGGCCCTAGATTCAATCTCCAATACCAAAAAGTAAAGAAAGAAAAGTAAGGGAGGGAGGGAGGGAAGGAGGGAGGGAAAGGAGGAAAGGTATTACTGCTTCTAACTGAAAAATACTACCTTAATTCTTCATTCTTCTGATCTATTCTAGAAAACGTACTTGCTTTGTATTATATTATTGCTAAATCTTATTGTGTTCTTTATTTTAAAAAGTTACATTCTTCATTAACATATTTACATATTTTAATAGTAATTTTGTGTTCCAGGCCACCCAAAACAGTTATCCATTTAGGAATTATTATAAACATCATCAGTAAAATAATGACAGCTTAATTCCTTACCAATCTCCTGAAATTTGTGAGGGCGTTTTGGTAATAAAATTTCCTTATATTCAAATCACAAATGAACATAAAGTAATAATATAAACTATTGACATAAGTATGTGAATAAAAATTTAGTTTGCAATTTTCCATATACATTACATAAGGAGTACATGAAAGTTTACCTCAATTGATACTGGTTTTGTGAGTCATTTGCTTCCTGGTTAAAAATTATTATCATCTAGGGCCAGGGATTTAGCTCAGTGGTTCTGGAGCCTGTCTGGCAAACGCAAGGTCCCGAGTTCAATCCCCGGTACCAAAAACAAACAAACAAAATTATCATCATTTGCCAGGTGTGGTGATGCACTGCTATAATCCCTCCTTCAGCACTTGGGAAGCTGAGACAAAAGGATCACTACAAGTTCAAGTTCAAAGCCAGCCTGGGCTACATAGTGAGTTCAAGGACAGCCTGAACTACATACCAAGACCCTGTCCCCCTCCAAAAAAATTATCATCATCTGCAACTTGTTTTGGGGTTTTTTTTTCCTTTTCTTTTTTTTTTCTGGTAATGGGAATAAAACTCAAGACCTTGCACTTGCCAGGGAAGCGCAGAATCACTGAGCTAAATCCCTAGCCCTTTGCTTTTTTAATTTGATAATATTCATGGCTTCTTCCTTTAAGTGTACAAATTAAGCTTAATTTCATGAAATGTATGAATCATAATTCTATACATATTTCATGTAATAGGAAATAGTAAATAATAATATGCATATAAGAAGAACATTTTTCATTTCCCTCAGTGGCAATTATTTTGTTCACATACTAGTGTTTTAACTCAATGTGGTAATTATTGAGGCCTCATTTTGTCCGAGGTTCCTTTGCTAGGCACTGCTTAGAATGTGAAAATAAGTTTGAAAACAAAACTGGGCATAGTGGCATACACGTGTAACCCCAACTACTTGGGAATGATGATCACAAATTTAAGGCCAGCCTGGGCAGCTTTGTGAGACCCTGTCTCAAAATGAAAGGTTTTTTTTTGGTGCCAGGGATTGAACTCGGGACCCAGCACTTGAGAGGCAGGCAGCAGAACTACTGAGCTAACTCCCTGGCTCAAAATGAAAGTTTTAAAAAATGACTGGGGTTATAAGCTCAGTAGTAGAATACTTGCCTGCTATGCATGAGGCTGTGGGTTCAATTTCGCCATAACTGGAAAAAAAATTGCCAGTGACATTTGCTATTTAGTACTTATAGTACAGCTTATTTCTTGAGACAGTTTCACAAACTGTATATTTCCTCTTTCATCCATCCTTGAGGATTCTGACTTTTAAGGAGAAAGAAGCAGAAAAATTCTGCCTTAAAATCTTTTTTTAAATGGAGGAAATTGGCTGGGCATGGTGGTGCACACTTGTAATCCCAGCACTAGGGAGGCTGAGGTAGAAAGATCATCGCAAATTTGAGACCAGTCTGGGCTACACAGTAAGTTCAAGGCCAGCCTGGACTTCCTAACAAGACCCTGTCTCAAAAAAAGGGGGAGGAAGGAAATAAAACTAGGTAAGAATCCAATGGTGATGTCTTGATTATCTCCAGTTTTAAAGGTAAAGAAATATTTAAAGTAAAATTGTGTTTCTTTAATTGACCTGTTTGTTTTTATATTTAAAGAAATATTCTATAAAGTACAACCCAGGATATGTATTGGCCAGTCGCCTTGGAGTGAGTGGATACCTTGTTTCAAGGTTTACAGGAAGTATTTTTATTGGAAGAGGATCTAGGAGAAAGTAAGTTTTTGTTAGAGAAATTTACTTAAATGGCAAAAAAAAAAAATGATAAAGATTAAGTGCTTAATATTTCAGTATTTATTTTCCTTATTAATTGTTGTGAATTTTCTTTTAAAATTGTGGATAAATGCCTTTGATGGTGATCTTTTATCTGAATGCCATGTGTTTTAGATCTTTGGAAAGAAAGTTTTTATTTTTAGCTGCTAACAAGTTGAACCTTGAAAAAAGGTATCAAAGGGTGTGTGTGAACCTCAATAATATACTTCCTTCCATTTTGTTATTTTTAATTTACATGCTTTGTTAATTTGGAATTTGAAGTCCTTCCTCTGGTTTTTCAGTTACTGCTAGTTGGAAATAACCATAGTAACTAAAATATAAAAGAACAATCAAAACTAAGCCAGGCATGGTGGCACAGGCCTATAATCCCACCACTCAGGAGGCTGAGGCAGGAGGATCTCAGTTCACAGCCGGACTAGGATACATAGAAAAACTTTGCCTCAGAAAACCATTTTTTAAAAGAAAAGAAAAAGAATAATTAAAACAACTTTTCTAAACTTTGAAAGGAAAATGTTTTATTGCTTGAACAATCTTTAAAATTTGTGTGTGTGATTTAAATTCAGCCCTCATGGAGACCATAAAGCAAATGTGGGTTTAAATCTCAAATTCAACAAAAAAAATGAGGAGGTACCTGGATATACTAAGAAAGTTGGAAGTGAATGGATGTACTCATCTGCAGCAGAACAACTTCTTGCAGAATATTTAGAGAGGTAAGTGCCTAGAAGGTCCCACGAGGCATCCAAAAATTTATGAATGTACTATTTATTTTGTTTTGCTTATATCAGTTTTACAAGGAAATATTTTCATTAGCAACATGGGCAGCAGCACATTTGTGTTAACATTTCTTTAATAAATGTATTAATATTTTCTTTAATGTTAACTGAGTTACTTAGTGACAGATTTATAGGAAATATGTTCACTTCTGATTCACAGTTTACTGTTCTTTTTATTGTCCCACCGGTTTCTAACTATAGTTGGGGATCTCTGTATTAGTTTTTTTTTAGATTTTATTTTACTTTCTTTTATTTTTTTAATTTTTTTTAATTTTTTTTTGCTACCGGCGATCGAACTCAGGACCTTGCACTTGCAAGGCAGGCACCAAAACCACTGAGCTAAATCCCCAGCCCTCTGTATTAGTTTTCTAGGGTTACCATAGCAAAGTACACAAACTGGGTGTTTTAAACAACATAAACCTTGTCTCAGAGTTCTGGTGACCAGTAGCAGTATACCATCAGGGCCATGGTGCCTCTGAAGGCAATGAGCCTCTCTTCTAGCTTTTTGTAGCCTTATATCTTCCTTGGCTTGCAGATGCAGCACTCTAGTCCTCTGTCTTCCCTGTGACACCTTCCTTGTGTGTCTTCACATTGTCTTTTACGTTTTTATTTCTTTTTAATATTTAAAAGCCTTTCCTTTTCTGGCTATTCCTTTGGGATGTATGTTTGTTTGTTTGTTTGTTTGTTTGTTTTGCAGTACAAACTCTGGGCCTTGCACGTTGAAGGCAAGGCCTTGATCACCTCTTTTCCTTTTTATGACATCTAGTTCTCATGAGGAATAGAATGTTTTGTTTTTATTATCTGCAGATAGTAATTCTAGATTTTTTTCCCCCCAATACTGAAGATTAAACTCAGGACTTTCACACGGAGCTATACTTCTAGCCCTTTTTTTGAGACAGGATCTCACAAAATTGCCCAAGTTTGAGACTGGAATAAAATGATTATTCTTATTTTTTACATATAACATATTTTCATCTGGGAGTGGTGGCACATGTCTGTAATCAAGATGCCGAGGCGGCAGGATCGCTGTGAGTTTGAGGACAGCCTAGACTACACAGCAAGACCCTGTCTCAAAAAAAAAAAAGAGAGAGACACTAAAAAGCTAATTGGAAATTTGGTGCACATGAGAGGGCCTTATCATCTTTATTATATCTAAAGAGGATCTCCTAATGTCACTACCCTATATGTATATGATTTTTCTGGTTAGTTTTCCCAAAGCGGTATCTTCCAGCTGTTTTTTTTTTTGCTTTTTGTTTTTTTTTATTAAATTCTTTTATTGGTACATTGTAGGTATACAACACAATTACATTTCTCATTGGGAATTGTACCTTTACATGATGCAT
>NW_004624730.1:18938874-18949171 GCF_000247695.1 Heterocephalus glaber | reverse complement strand
GGATTGCTTCTGGTGCCTACGCGGCTCACCTTCTCTGCCCTAGAAGCTTGGGATGGCAGTGGGGGAGCTTCCTTCTGAGTCCTGGGACTGGCTGAGCTTCTGTTTCCTAGGAGCCTGGGATGGAGGCGGGGAGCTTCCTTCTGGGTGCTGGGACCAGGTCATCTACTCTGCCCTAGGAGCCTGGGATGGCAGCTGGGGAGCTTCCTTCCGGGTGCTGGGACCGGCTGGGCTTCTCTGCCCTAGGAGCCTGGGATGGCAGCGGGGGAGCTCTCTCATTATTTTTTATTTGTTTTGTTTTCTGTTATTTCACTTATGCTTTAAAAACTCAATAAAATTTTTACTTTGTGTATATCTTAAATATTTTTAAACTAATTTTTGTGAATTTTTTATTGTTGAGAAGTAACATGTCCATATTTATTACAGATTTGTAATACCCAATTAAGTTTAGTGATTAATAATTGCATAAATTTGTAATAATTCTTAGAAAGCTTTTGTCAGTTGTTTTATATGAGCCCTCAAAAATTTTAACCAGTGTGAAAAATTTATTGTTTTTATTGTAGTGCTGAGAAAGTTCAAGAAATTATTACTTGGCTAAAAGGACATCCTGTCAGTACTTTGTCTCGTTCATCTTGTGATTTACAAATTCTGGATGCAGCTATTGTTGAGAAAATTGAGGAAGAAGTTGATAAATGCAAGGTACTAACTTTTAATAACGAAGATTTTGATGAAATTTGTGGTTAAATTTACTATAGATTAATTCATGTTTCAACCAGTTACTATATATGTAATGATTTTAATTAATATCAAACAATCTTGTTTACCTGGAAATGTAAATACACTTCAGTGTTCAAAAGCCATAACATTTAAATTTTTTTTCTTTGTTGCATTTCCAATTTTAAGAATTAGTATTTTGTGATTTATGATAGTTTGTGACTAAGAAAGTTAATCCTCTATTCCTTCTGGCTTTAACTATATTCTTTAAAGACATAGTTCATGTTTTTATAAAACATAAAAATTTATCCAGTCAGGTGCAATGACTTCAATTTGTAGTCCCGGTTACTTGGAACGCTGAGACAGGGGGATCACTTGAGCTCAGAAGTTCGGGATCTACTTGGGCAACATAGCAAAACCCATCTCAAAACAATACAAATTTTATTTAATTGACTTTTATAGAATTACTTCTAAATTGTACTTCTGCCCTTTTTTCACTCATTAAATCATTCAGATATTAAAAAGTTTTGAAATTCCACTTAATCTCCTATGGTTTGTATATTTTGAAAAGAAGTAAATTTGTAATAGACTTAGCTATTTAAATCCTCTATTTGGTATGGTAGAATTTGGAATGATTGGGCTGGGGGTGTAGCTCAGTGATAAAGAGCTTGACTAGCATGCATGAAGTCTAGGTTCAATCCCCAGCATCACAAAAGAAAAAATAATAATAATGCCTATTTGCTATTAATACCTGATAATGCTGGGCTGGGGATTTCCGCCGCCTGCCTCGCAAGTGCAAGATCCTGAGTTCGATCCCCAGTAAAAAAAAATAAAAATTGAAAAAACTAAAATAAAATTAAATTAAATTAAAAATTACAAAAAAAAAATACCTGATAATGTTTGCTTATTATTACTATTACTGAATTCTTTTGTCCCCAAGAGCTGTGATTACAGGTCTTAAAATCATCACTAGGGGCTGGGGATTTAGCTCAGTGGTTTCACCACCTGCTGTGCAAGCGCAAGGACCCGAGTTCAATCCCCAGGACCAAAAATAAAATAAAATCATCACTAAATGACTCTTTTTCTTTGGAAAAAATACAAGGTTCATAATCAAGAGTTTAATCATTATTATAATTTTTTTCCAATGCTGGGGATCAAACCGAGAGCTTCACTCATGCTAGGCAAGTGCTCTACCATGGAACTATACTCTCAGGCCAAAGAGCTTAATTTTTGAAATTATTCACTTAAGGATAGAAAATTTGTATTTCTTTTTAATTGTCTTTCAATATAGAGTGAAATCTGTTTGGTAGCACTATTGGTTTTTTTCCCGGTACCAAGAATCGAACTCAGGACCTTACACTTGCCGGTTAGGCACCAGCACCACTGAGCTAAATCCCTAGCCTGGTAGCACTTTTTTTGAAACTAATTTTCCAGTTAGCAAGCAATTATAACTTGAAGACTCCCAATTTTTTAACCCATTTGGATACAGAGCATTCTAAAATGTCTTACACATTTTTTCCTTTACAAACAGAAGATACATATAGGTGTGAATATAGATAAGAATTTTGTTTAAAACCTGTTTATGAGTCAAGGAGATATAGTTGAGGTTTTTTTCCTTTTTGTGTTACAGAGTTTTTATGATAATAAAGGAAGGAGTAAAAACAAACCTAACACAACATTCTGAAGATGATTTAAATTTTTCTGTGTTATGTAGGGTCATCACTAAAAATATCAGTAGTGCCAGTGATTTAGCTCAGTGATTCCGCTGCCTGTCTCACAATTGCAGGTCCCAAGTTCAGTCCCCAGTACCAAAAAAAAGAAAAGTATCAGTAGTAGCCTGGCACTGAGTAGCACTTGCCTGTAATCACAGTTATCAGGAGACTGAGGGAGGAGGATCACAAGTGTAAGGCCAGCATGGGCAAATTAGTGAGACTGCCTCAAAATAAAAATATTTTGAAAGGGCTGACCAGGGATGTAGGATGGTGGTAGAGCACTTGCCTAACATGTGCAGGTCCCCTCAGTTCAATTCCTAGCACTACCATTTCTTTTTTAAAATAATCCTAATAATTTTATTAGTGCAGACTAATTATACAGATAATGAGTTTCATTGTAGCACACTTTGATCTTGTCTGTCCCCTATTCCTCTTAACTTCCTCCTTCTACTGATTCCCTTCCTCTACTCCAATAGTTACCCTTCTACTTTTCGTTGGTTTTTTTTTTTCTTTTTTTGGTACCGGGGATCGTCGAACTCGGGTCCTTGTGCTTGCAAGGCAGGTTTCGAAACCGCTGAGTTAAATCCCCAGCCCAACCCTTCTACTTTTCATATCTTTTTTTAGTGGTTCCCAAACTCGGGCAATTTTCCAAAGTACTATGAGAGCTTTAAAAAAATTAAAATTAAGGGTTGGGGATGTAGCTCAGTGGCGCCATGTCTGACTGGAAAGCACAAGATCCTAAGTTTGATCCTGGTACCACAATCAATCAGTCACATAAATATACAGTAAAACCTTAGTTGGCGAGCTTAATTAATTCTGGAAACACGCTTGTAATCCAAAGCCCTTCTACTAAATATCAAAGAGAATTTCCCCATAAGAAATAATGGAAACTTAGATGATTCATTCTACAACCCAAAAATATCCATATAAAAATGATTACAATACTGTAATATAATACAAAATAATGGGCTGGGGATTTAGCTCAGTAGCCCCTTGCCTGCCTCGCAAGTGTAAGGTCCTGAGTTCGATCCCTGGTACCAAAGAAAACAAAAAACAAAATAATTAAGAAAATACACTGAGTTCGATCCCCGGTACAAAAAAAAAAAAGAAAATAAACAATATAAAGAAAAATAAACAATTTACCCTGCACTTACTTTTGAAAACCTTCCTGGCTGGTGTGAGGGAGACAAGAGAGGAGGGTTATCGTATAGGACGACTTTCACTATCACTGCCTCTCTTGGCTCAATGGAATCTTTTTCTTTGCGTGCAACTTTAACAAGGAACCTATCCAGTGACATTTGCTTTTGCCTCCTTTTGAGGAGTTAGCAAAAATATGACATTACATTGTCCTTAAACAGATTCATCACTAGCACTGCTACAGCCTTATTTGGGTGATGCTTTTCTACAAAATTTTGCACTATTTCCCACATTTTACACACCTCTGTAATCTCATTTGAAGTGAGGGATTCCTCTGCCCTTTTCTCCTCTTCCTCTGCAGACAAGATCTCCATAACCTCTTGCTGTTAGGAGACATCACCCACAGTCCTGCCACAAGAGAGAGAAGCATCATTGGCTCAGTTGTGATCTTGTGACATTTGGTGTCATTTGCTACTTGTATTGCAAGATACCACTTGTTTATCAAATTAAAATTTTTTTTTGGTACCGGGGATCAAACTGGGGTCCTTGTGCTTGCGCAGCAGGCGGAGAAACCACTGAGCTAAATCCCCAGCCCTTATCAAATTAAAATTTCTTTGAAATGTTCTGCTCATCTTTCAGAACACTCACCAAACAAATTACTCACAATCCAAGGTTTTACTGTAATTCTTATTAGGGAAAAAAAGTTGAACTTATATAAAATTTAAAACAGGCAAATCTGGTCTTCTGTGTTAGAAATAAGTTTACTTTTGGAAACGGTAGTAAGTGGTTATGCTTAATAAAGATGTTTCTTGGATCAGTTAGAGTTACACATAGATATTCTACAAATTTACATCTGGCAATGTACTTACGACTTTGCCCTTTTTTCCATACTGGGGATTAAATCTAGAACCTATGCCACTGAGCCTCATTCCTAGCCATTTTTTTTTTTTAATTTTGAGACAGGGTCTCACTAGGTTGCTAAATTTCCTAGGCGTGCTTCAAACTTTCAATCCTCCTGTCTCAGCCTCCCAGAGCACTGGTACAGGTGTGTAGTACCACACTTGGCTTAACTTTGCATTTCTACGTCTTATGTTCCAGAATTTGTACTTTAAAAGTTTTTTAATAAGAATTTAGGTTATAGGTATTTTATTAATGTTTATTTTATTCCTCCTTACGCAGCTCCAGAACTTTAGTTTTTAAATTAATCATTTCATTTGGCTTTATAGAATTCAGACATGTTGAAGTAATAAGTAATGTAATAATTTCATACTTTTATATTTTAAATATTTATCTTTTCTCAGCAAAGAAAAAATAACAAGAAAGTACGGGTGACAGTAAAGCCCCACTTGCTGTACAGAGTAAGTTTCTGTCAAAGAATTTAAAGCTGTTATTTTTACTTTGAAAGTATGAAAGGAACAAAAATGTTTTCAATATATAGGTAAGATTTTTAATTATAATTAACAACTTCCTTCTTTTCAGCCTTTAGAACAACAACATGGAGTCATTCCTGATCGAGATGCAGAATTTCGTCTCTTTGACCGTGTAGTGAACGTGAGAGAGAATTTTTCAGTTCCAGTTGGCCTTCGGGGCACCATCATAGGAATTAAAGGGGGTAATATCTCAACACTTGATGTCTTCAGCTACCTTTATATTGTAAAGGAAAACACAAAGTTGTGTGTTTTATATGTCTAATCAGAAAACAACTATAAATCAGGAAGAAACTAAATCCTTTTATGTATTAGATTTTTTTCCTTTCCTTTTTTCTTTTTAGTTTGTACTTTTCAGAGAAAATTCTTCTTTTCTGTCTTGTGTAATCATCTTGTTAGTAGTTTAAAAAGTGAGAAGTTGAGAAGGGGCTATAGAGAATTTGGCAGTTTTTATATAGTACACTAAAATTATATAAGATCTTGGAGAGTATACGTATCTTTTCATGAAACTGAGAAAGTATTTTTTTATCAGTTCTTCTTAAACTTTCCTAATCTTGCCCAGATCTTTACCTTTTCATTAAAATCTTTAGGTTTCTGTGAATAAACAAAAGTGAAGTCACTTATGGTTAAAAGACTTGAGAAATGTGCATATGAATTTGTATTTTATGAATATAACTAGATTATATTAAACAGACCTTATCAGCCTGTTGCACAGTAATTACATGATGTTATCATTACTGTACTAAATACATTAAAATGGTAAATTTTATGTGCCTTTGCGATTTTTGGGTTTTGGTGCTAGGGATTGAACCCAGGGTATCATGTATGCTAAGCACATGCTCTGCCATTGAGCTATATCCCCAACTCCTATGCGTTTTTTACCACAATTTAAAAGGTCAAAACTGCATACCTGTAATCTCAGATACTCAGGATGCTGAGGCAGAAGGATCAAAAGTTCAAGGCCAAGCTGAGCAACTTAACAAGACCTTATCTCAAATAAAAATAAAATAAATAAATAGGCCGGCATGTAAATCACTGTTCCCTCAATTCAATCCCTGGTATCACAAAAATGGATGATGATGAGGAGGAGGACGACAGAGAACAAAGAAAAAAAAGAAAGCATTCCAGAATCTAAATGTGCTTCAGAGAGATGCCTAAAGTGAGTGACTTGACAATGTAGATTAAAGAAAAAAAGTCAACCCCAGCATAAAGCAGCAAATCAGGTGGCCACTGGTCAGCGTGCTTGGTAGCACTGTCTTTCCACATCCCAGGCACTCAATCTTTTGTTCTCACCATCCCAAAAGGAAGAACAGGCAGACCATAGAGCATATTTAGTGCCAACAATGTGCCAGCCACTTACATATTTTGCATTAAATCTTTGTCACCCCTGAGAGGTGGGTGTAATTTCCTTACCTGCCAGGTGAAGTAACTTACCCATGTTTACATAAGTAAGTAGCAAAACTGGAGTTTGAACTCTGTCCCCTTACTTTGAGGCAGGGGTTCTCCACATTTTCCATCTGCAGATACTGTTCAGGTCTTCTCTATTACTCTAACTCTAAAAGAGAATTTTCTTTCCTGATTCTTTTCTTAATTTGTTGGTCATATTTTCAGTTGCAGGAAATGGAAAGAGGAGGGTCAGGCTCTGGGCTAAGCATTATAAAGTTTAGATGGATTCAGTAAGACAAATCCTCTGCTGCTGATTGTTCAACTCCATCTGCTATTCAGATTTTGAGTTTATGGATTGTATTCCAGTTAGGTTGACCTGAGAAGGCCTTAGGGTGTAGATAATAGAAGTTTCCTTTCTTCTGACAACTCCTATCAATAGTAGAAGCCTCTTGGACAACCTTGTCTTGAGGATTTTAAAGCTGTATCTGTACTGAATGGAAAAGAGCACTGTCATTAATTAATCATGTCTGCCATGGGTCTAAAATGGTGAGGGGAATGTTTTTCATTTTTTTCCTCAGCTGAGTGTAGTCTTCTCAGTAATCTTCTCGGGAAATACTCCTTCCCCAAATAAAAATGGGAACCTAGAAGGCACTTCTTAAGCCTTCAGAGGACAAATTCCTGACTCTTATTAAATCTCACTTCAGTTTGGATTTTTACATAAAACTATCACATTGAAAGATACAAACAGATGAACTCTCCTAGCCTAGTTTCATCTAAGTGATGAAACACCAGGATGGAGACAGCCCCTGACCCCCATGAGAGGATGAGAGACACAGGAAACTGGTGGGCAGATTATTGTATTTGTGGTGGCTTCATGCTTAAATATATATAGAAAAACTTATTAAATTGCATACTTTTTTAGCAAAACATTTATTGGTACATTTTAGATATACATAATGATAACATTTGTCGTAAGAAATTTGTACCAGTGCATGATATGTCTTGCTTCTTTTTTTTCCTCCATCCCCCTTTCCCTTCGCCTCTTCCCCTCCTTATAGACAAAATCTTTGTCTCCATCTTTTCCTTTGATTTTTTTTCTTGCCCCCCCCCACCATGTTTCCCTTCTCATTTGAACATTTTCTTCCCATTTCCCTATATCTGTTGTACATTTTACTCATTTCCACTTTTGGTTTCTCACTCCAGAGAAACAATGCAGTATTTAAACATATGTGTTAGATTTATTTCACTTAAGAGTATGGTCTCAAGGTCCATCCATTTAGCTGCAATGTCTCAAGCTCCTTCTTTATGTCAGAGTAGTACTCCGCTGTACAAAAAAAACCCCACATATTCTTTATCCATTCATCAGTTGTTGGGCATTTGGGCTGTTTCCAAGATTTAGCTATTACAAATTGTGCCACTATAAACATGGGTGTGCATATATCGCTGTAAATTGCATACTTTAAATATGTACATTTTATCATGTCACTTTTACATCAATAAATCTTTTTTTTTAATTGTTGCTAGGTGTGGTGATTCACACCTGTAATCCCACCACTCAGGAGGCTGAGGCAGGAGGATTGCTGCAAATTTAGGGCCAGCCTGGGGTACATCATGAGTTCAAGGCCAGCTTGAACTAAATAGTCAGGCCCTAACTCAAAAACAAAAACAAATTTTAAGTACATTCCATAACACCCAACAATTTCATTTTGCTTCTAAACTAGGGAAGGGTTCAGTCATGTAAAGGATGTGTTTACACGATGTTCACTGGTAGCTTTGTTTATAATTGCAAAAAAGTCAGAAACCTAAATTTCCATCAGCAGAAGAATGGACAAATTATGGTATATCCATAAATGCAACAATGTACGTTCAGAAAACTTTTTAAAAATGAGGGCCGGGGATTTAGCTCAGTGGTTCAGTCACCTGTCTCGCAAGCGCAAGGTCCCAAGTTCGATCCCTGGAACTAAAAAAAAATTAAATATACTTTGAAACAAAGTTAAGTTGCAAAAGAATATCTTTCCAGGCCGGGGATTTAGCTCAGTAGTTCTGGTGTCTGCCTCACAACCAAAAGGTCCCGAGTTCAATCCCTGGTACAAAAAAAAAAGAATATCTTCCCTGTAATATCATGTTTATAATGTTTCAAAACTTACAAAACAGTTCATGTTCACGTATGAGAAGAGTATGAAGAAATGCATAGGAAATGTATAGAAATGTATGCCAATAGGAATTGGACCACAGTGTTTTTTCTAAGGCCCAGTACACTGGTTCTTAGATTACATGATGTTCATTGTGTTATGTCATTCTTCATATCCAGAATGTTTTATGTGAATTTTAAAAATAAAATAAATACTACTGAGTCCTCCAAAACCTTGTCTGCTGATTTTTCATCGTAAGATTTTTTTTCTTTCTTTTTTTTTAACAGCTAATAGAGAAGCTGATGTACTATTTGAAGTATTGTTTGATGAAGAATTTCCTGGAGGATTAACAATAAGGTTTGTATTTCCAGATTGCACTTTGTAAATATGCTCATGTGACTTCTGATTTTAAATTAGTTAGTTCATAATATATGCAATATTGTCATACTTTCTACTATGGATATAACAGTGAATAAAATAGACATGCTTTTTGTTCTCTTACAGCTTTCATTTTAGAGATAAATTAAGCAACTTATTACAGTATTAATTGTTTAATTAAATGTGATGAGTACATGGAAGGAGAAATGAATAATAGTTAACTGGGAAAAGAGGAAAGAATAGTGAAGAATGCTTAGGCAACAGATGTGTTGCATATGCAACACAGGACATTTATGGTTAATTAAGTTAATAGAAATGTAGAGCTGAGGATGTAGCTCAGTGGCGCTGTGCCTGCTTGGTGAGTGCAAGATCCTGAGTTGGATCCCCAGTACCCGAAAAAAAGAAAAAAAATTCATAGAAATGTCCTTTGAAATCAGATATGTAAGTCTTTATCACCCATTTTAGTGGGTTATGGGTGCTCGAGCCAGATTTGGTGAATGGCAGGTGTAGTAATGGAGATAGGAAATTGAGGTGACCCTTGAGAAGTTTGGCTATGAAGAGAAAGGAGCAAATTAACAGGAGGTTAGGAAGCTAAAGGAACTAGGGTTCGGTTGTTTTTAATATAACATGGGTGAGACTTGAGTTCATTTGGAAGGAGCTCTAATACAAAGTTTCAAGTTACAAGAACAAGGATCATGATAGAATGAGGGCACTATTGTGTATTAGAAAAGGTGAGCTCTCTCACGCTTTGTATTAATTTGGGCAGGTTAAAAGCAGCAGACCTTCAATATCTTCTTTTACAATTAATATATTTTTGTTAGGTTATTATGAAAATCCTCTACTGAATTTAAAAGTAATGTTTATCAATTCTAATGATGGATTATCCACCCCAGAATGACTTAATTCTTCTCCTTAGCACATTTAGTGTTATTTCTTTTTGACCCTGATAGAACTTTTTACTTTTAGGTGCTCACCTGGAAAAGGTTATCGATTGCCAACAAGTGCCTTAGTGAACCTTTCTCATGGAAGTCGCTCGGAAACTGGAAATCAGAAGTTGACAGCCATTGTGAAACCACAGCCAGCTGTAAATCAATATAGCTCAAATTCATCAGTTTCTCCTGGCCATCTCGGAGGCCTCAACCATTCCTCTCAATCACTTTTTGTTCCTACTCAAGTAAGTCTGTCAGTCTTATCACTGTGTGTATGTGTTTAGTAGGGATCAACCCAGACACTCAAACATGCTAGGCAGGTGCTCTACCACTCAGCCACATCCTCAAAAGTCTTTAATTTCTCTTTCCCATTTTTTTTTTTTTTTTGAGATAGGAATTCATTATTTAGCCCAGGCTGTCTTCAAACTTAGGATCCTCCTACCTCAGCCTCCCAGAGTCCTTAGATTACAGGTGTGTGCCACCAC
>NW_004624730.1:18902251-18938461 GCF_000247695.1 Heterocephalus glaber | reverse complement strand
TCAAAAGTGTACCAATAAAAGTAATTTTAAAAAATAATGGTTTGTGGATTTCAGTGAAGAGATCTTGCATAACTTTTATTAAATTTATTTTTATTAGTACATGTTTGCAGTATATAACGATGACATTCATCTTGGGGAGTTGGTACATGTATATAGCACATCTTAATTACCTTTAGGTCAAGCATGGTGGCACACACCTATAATCCCATTACTTGGGAGGCTGAGGCAGGAGGATTGTAGAGAGTTTGAGGCCAGCCTAAACTACATAGTGAGACCCTGTCTCAAAAAACAACAAAAATAAATTCTATTTATTTCCCTTTCCCCTTCCTCCATCTAGAAATGATATAAATTTGAAAGGTAAATGAAAGATGACTATATCACATTTATGAGAAGTTCTCATTATATAATTCATGGATGATTTTCTTCATCTTTCTGGGCATAAAAATTGAGTTATCTTTTTGGGACACTTTATTTAATTCCATGGCCCCAAATCTTAGGTTTAACTACATTTTTTAACCTTTACAATATATGCGTATTATAGACTTATTTGGAAAACACAAATAATTAGGTGATGATAAATAAAACAAGCAGCCGGGAATTTAGCTCAGTGGTTCCGCTGCCTGCCTCGAAAGCACAAGGACCCAAGTTCGATCCCCGATACCAAAAAACAAAAATAAAACAAATAAAACACAAGCAGAATATCCTCTCCAAGATCATAGGTGTAACCACTGTTAAATTTTTTGTCTTTTTCCAGAGTCTTAATCTATATTAAATTAATTTCCTGTAAGTAGCTGATTTTTAAATTTATTAGATTACTTCTGTAAAGATGAAGATTTTTAAAATAAAATCTTTAGTGTTAGTTTAGTGACATAATATATTAGTATGGTATATTAGAAGAAAAAAGTCTGTTGGTGAGGATTATGACTGAGTATAATCTTTATAGTTTTTGTTATGCTTTATTTTTCAGTAAAACCATTCAAAACCATTTCCATGTGAAGACAAGTTTCTTTCCAGTAGAGAATGCTTTTGTAATTTCTATGCTGAGCTCTTAAAAGAATAAACTGAGGGATTTTAAATAATGAAAGTTTAATATCCTGTCCACTGAGTAACTTTAATCAGTAATTGTTTTATTTTCCATAGGAATCTTT
The DNA here is from genome assembly GCF_000247695.1 of Heterocephalus glaber. The sequence goes on along the minus strand of NW_004624730.1, from coordinate 18,937,313 downwards.
ATTTTCTTATGTTTCATTTCCTTAAGAAATTGTTTGTACTCTGCCAGGTATCTACTAAAGCTGATGATGAATTTTGCAACATTTGGCAATCCTTACAAGGGTCCAGAAAAATTCAGCACTTTCAGCCATCTATACAAGAGAAGGTTAGTATTCTTTGTTTGATAGACAGTTCAAAGAAAAGATTTTTTAAACTGTCTACAATGATTAACTTCCCCTTGAAATCTCAAAATTGTAAACAACCGTTTTAGTTAGGAATTTTCATAATTCCTTTTTTTTTTTTTTTTTTTTTTTGGTATCGGGGATCAAACTTGGGTCCTTGCGCTTGTGAGGCAGGTGGCGGAACCACTGAGCTAAATCCCTGGCCCCATAATTCTTATATATATAATAGTTTTTGGACCTGTGAGTAAGAGTATAATAGTTCTTTTAAATCAGTTTTGGGGGTTTTTTTAGTTGTTTACAAAATCATAACTATATTTTAAACTCAACAAAATCCTTAATGGCATTCATTAACTGCCCCCCCCACTAAAGTATAGTATAATCTAATGCTGACAGTTGGTTTTCCTAAATATGAATGAGCAAATTTATATTCCTTCATAAAGATTAAGAAGAGGAAATAAGGATGGAGATGTAGCTCTTTGGAAGAAAGCTTGCTTTGCATGCCTGAGACCCTGGGTTTGATTCCCAGCACTGTAAAATAAAACAAAAGGAAAGAAATGCTGCTAAAAGAGTAGAAACTCACGCAATGAAATGAAGAGGAAAAAGAATGAATCCTTACTAAATTTTTTGTGAGTTACTGACCTACCTGGTTAGTCAGGTCAAAAAGTAATGCTGGGCTGGGGATTTAGCTCAGTGGTTCTGTCGCCTGCTACGCAAGCGCAAGGACCCGAGTTCAATCCCCGGTACCTAAATAAATAAATGTAATGCTGTATCAACTTTAGAAAGCAACACCCTGCGACATTACAGCTTCATCTACTTTAGTGTCCTGGATAATGGTGGAAGGGAGGAAATTCCAGATGAAATGATGGTGATCATAAAAAGTGATTGTGGGGCTGGGGCTTACTAAGTGACAGACCAATTGTCTAGCATTCAAGAAGCCCTGATTCAATTCCAGAACAATAACAACAAAAAAAAGATGAAAACTGAGAATTAACCCCAAGGTTTAGTACATGAAGATCATTGGGAACCTTGAGCACCAGTTTTAGTAAAATGATCAGAATGAAAGACTGTTTAGAATGGGATTAAGAGAAGAGGAGGAAAAAAATGGGAGGCAGGAAGTACAGACAATTTTTTCAAGGAGTTTTACTCTGAAAGGAAACATTAGCAGCCTGAACATGGCAGATACCTATAGTACCAGCTTTTCCCAGCTCTTCAGGAGGCTGAGACGTGAGGAGGCCTTAGCCCAGGAGTTCAGGGTCAGCCAGGGTAACATAGTGAGACCTAGTCTCAAAATCAGTGAATAGGGGCCGGGGATTTAGCTCAGTGGTTTCGCCGCCTGCTGCGCAAGCGCAAGGACCCGAGTTCAATCCCCGGTACCAAAAAAAAAAAAAAAATCAGTGAATAAATGAAAGAAAGAAAAAAAAGATGATTGACAACCATTCTCTGAATCCTTTCTTCCCTGTACTTATTTATGGTCAACTTTTTTATTATCGACTGCTTATTAACTCCTGTTCTCCCAACCTTTCACTAGGAACTGTTCCCTCAAACTCAGCAACAGTTTTCTTTTCCCTTTTGCCTAATTATTTAAATAATAACTTTGACTCTTTTTTTTTTTTTGGTACTGGGGATTGAACTCGTGTCCTTAGCTTGCGAGACAGGCGGTGGAACTACTGAGCTAAATCCCTGGCCCAACTCTGACTCTTATTGCTCTGTGAAGTATCACTTATCTGTTATCTCTGGTTTCAACTTCTCAGTCCAGGCTTAATCTAGTTATCCCTAACCTGTATCTCTGGTTATGAACTCTCAATACAGTATTTTCAGCTCTCAAGAGAACTAGTACAGCTGGATACCCCTTTATAATAACTTCATCCTCAAGATGCCCCCAAATTGACCTCACATAGAGCCTCTTCTAGTATCCCAATTTCTAACACCACCTTGTCCTCTAATATAAAGAGTTGAGAATCAAATATTTTTTCTTTCACCTATTTTGGCCATAAGGCATAATGGACAAGGTATCTTCTGGGTCTGAACACAGTTTATACTCTGAAATAGTATGGTGTGCTAAGTGTGGTGTTGGGCACAGAATCGGGGCATCAGGTTTCATGCCTTAAGCTGAGCAAATCTCTTTCCCTGAGCCACTGTGATCACATATAATGAAGACACTGAACGTACATGATCACTCAGGTCTTTTTCAGCCCTAAAAATGTGTTGCTCTAATACCCTACAATATATAGGACTGCTTGTTTAATACCATTAGAATTTAACCTCAAACTCCTCAAGCTGATATCTAACCATACCAAATTCATACAAAATGTCCAACTACTTGATAGAATGGCCTGTTCCAGTCAGTTTGACCTCTTTCCCTTTGCCATAGTTAATTTCTCGTTTTGGATTTTGTTCTTCTTGTTCCTTCCACTTAGAATAACCTTTCTTCTCTCACTACTATAATCCTCCTAGGTCTCAGTCAAGAACCACTTAATAATAGTTTCTTTTATCATCTTCTCCATTCAACTCCTATTATTGGGTACTATTTTCAGTATTTATTTCAGCTCAGGACTCCCATGTTTTATCTCTTATGGTCCAAGAATTCTGAACCACCAGATATTTTGTGTGTGTGTGCTAGAATTCAAACCCATGGCCTCACACGTGTTGGCAAGCTCTCTACCACTGAGCTAGATTATTGTTTTTAATTTGGTTTTAGAACAGAGTCTTACTAAGTTGCCCAGGTTAGTCTCCTGAATAGCTGGGATTACAGGCATGCACCACCACACCCTACTAAAATAGACTCTAAATTAGACAAAGAACTTTCATGAATCAATATTTTAGGAGAAAATGACACTAAGACTCATATATACACCTAACAACAGAGTTCTAAAATACATAAAGCAAAAATTGACAGAAATTGAAGGGAAAAACATATAATTCAATAGTAATAGAAACTTTAATATCCCACTTTCAATAATGGATAGAGCAACTATACAGAAAGTCAAGGATACAGAAGATTTATCTGACAAAGACAGCTTTACATTGATATTATAGAGAACAACCCAAAATGAGAGGGAGAGCAAGGGAGGGGGGGAGAGAGGAAAGAAGGGATAAGGGTAAAAAAAGAAAATAGAAGGAAAAAATGGAAACAAAGCTTTTGTAAATAAGGAGGGGAAGAGAGATAGAAGAGGGCATGGGGAAAAAAAGGCAAGATATATCATGTACAGGTACAAATTCCTTAGGATGAATGTTATTACATATATCTAAAATACACCAATAAAGATTTTGCTTCAAAAAAAATAGAATAACCCATAGGACTACATTCAAAACTACAATATTTGCTCTATTTAAACTGATGGCACAACTTTTCTCTGATGTGATACTGTGAACAGGGGTTTTAGAGTTAAAAGTCAAATGTCAGTAATTAGTCTGTGACCAAATTACTTTATCACTTTGAGCACCAGTTAATTCACCCTAAAATGGAATTAAAATAACACCATTATTATGATGTAATAACTGTTGCTGTAATGATACTGAGGTAATGGAAGCAAAATACATCTTACCATGCCTGGTGCCTGGTACGTAATAGACATAATTTTTTTTTTTTTTTTTTGAGGTATTGGGGAACTAACTCAGGACCTTGTGCTTGCCAGGCAGCTGCGGCGCCACTGAGCTACATTCCCGGCCCAATAATAGACATAGTTTTTTATACCCATCTATTATCTTAATGCTCTAATTCTCTTCCTTAGAATCTAAAGCCACTGCCTGCTGCTGCCCACCCCTGCTGCCCCATCCCACTGCCGCGCGGGGGGTGGAGTGGGGGCAATATACTGCTATAGCCCAAAACTCCCCTAGCCGATTGTGCCATGGTAGAAATCTCATGCCATTTTAACTGTAGAGTCTGAAAAGCCTTGGGTATGCATATGCTCATTGGCTCTTCCTTTGCACTTCATTGCATATCACAACTACTTTGAAGCATGTCCAGTTCCAGTTGGGATTTAGTGTATCTTTGTATCCAATACGTTAATTTGTGCCTAGAAGAAAATAAATAGGGGCTGTCAAAAGCAAAACTATGAAATAAGTTATTTTGTAATGAAGATCTCTAGCCTCCACTTCTGCTCTTTCTGCTTCAGCTGTGGCAAATTGCCTGTTTCTTTTTGCCTTCAGCTTTCTCTTCCTATCCCCCCTCCCCAAAATATATATGATTAAATCTTTAGATTTATATGAAACTTCCTCATATCATTTTGCTAATTCTGTACATTTATGAACTGTCTTAATTACTTTAATCATTAGTTAATTATTTTATCATTAGTCTTGGTTCCTGTTAGTGAAATCGTCCATTGTTTGACAATATAACAATACATAATTTTTAAAATTATAAAAATTAATTTAAGCCGAGGATTTAGCTCAGTGGTTTTGCCGTCTGCTGTGCAAACGCAAGGACCCGAGTTCGATCCCCGGTACCCAAAAAAAAAAAAAAAAATCAACTGTTTAAAAAAATAATAATAATTTTAAAGGGCCATTCAAGGGAATATAAATGGACTAATATCCTCAATTTTTATGAAATACAGTCAGAAATGATACATTTTAAATATTTTTTAAATGGAAAAGTCAAAAGAATTGTTTGAGTGAACCCACAGATTCACCCACCCTGGCTTACTCATGTACAGTCCTGTTTCTTCTATAATTCCTTCTCACTTCCTGCCGCCACCTACCCTAGAGGCAGGATTACAGTATTTTGAAGCAAACCTAAAGCCTGTAATCCCAGCACTTGGGAGGCTGAGGCAGGAGGATTGCCACAAGTTCAAGGCCAGCCTGAGTGGATTCAAGGCCAGCCTAAACTACAGAACAAAACGTGTCTCAAAAAAAAAAAAAAAATCTAGAGAGATTTGTAGAGACTGATTTTCTTTTTTGGGGTTACCAGGGGATTGAACTTGGGACCTTGCACTTGCAAGGCAGGCAGCGGAACCACTGAGCTAAATCCCTGGCCCAAGAGACTGATTTTTCTGCTTCGGAGAAACATTTACCAAAAATTTAGTATTTTCTTTTCTGCATTTGTTAACTTCAAGCAAACTTAGATTTAATTTCTTTTATTGAAAATGGCAATTTTGGAAAATGATTCTTTTTAATTTAATTTATCTGCTGTCTAATACATAGAAACATGTCTAGAATGATGATCATTATATTAATGATTTTATTTATGGTGGTGGGTTTGGGGTAGTTTTTTAAATTCTGTACATTTTTCTGTATTACTTAAGTTTTTCTAATGAGGTATATAATTTTTATTTTAAAAGTAACTATTAAAAGTTGAAGAAAATAAATACCTATAATATTAAGATTTTGTTTAACTGATTTGTAAGAATTTTAACTTTCAGGGTCCAGTTCTACCTCAAGAAATAAGTCAAGTAATTCAACAGCATAAATCTGGCTTTTATGACAACAGTGTTAAGTATCAGCAAAGAAAACATGAACCTCACCGAAAATGTAAGTTTTAAATTAGAAAGGTGTGTTTGTGTACTATTTGTGTCCTTAAAAAATTAATAAACACCTTTAGTGAAATATAATTTACATACCAAAAAATAAATTCATCCCTTTTTTTCATATTCACACGTTGGTTCTTTATTTTATTTATTTATTTATTTATTTTGAGCATAATTTTCTTTGAGATCACATTTTTCTCTTTTTAAATAAATTTTATTTTATTTTATCTCATTCTCCCCCTCAAGCCCCCTCTCCTATGTACAGAGGCTTTGTTTCCATTTTTTGCCTGCTATTTTCATTTTTTCTTGTCCTTCCTTCCTTTCTCCCTCCCTCCTCCTTTGTTCCCTTTCCCACTGGAACACTTTCTTCCTATTTCCCAACATCTACTACACATTCAGTCCTTACTTCCACTTTCAGTTTCTCGCACCAGAGAAACAATCTGGTATTTAAACATTTGTGCCCGATTTATTTCACTTAAGAGTATGGTCTCAAGGTCCAGACGGACCTTGAAACCATACTCTTAAGTGAAATTCATCCTTTAAAGTAGACAATCAAAGCTGGGCAAGGTGGCCTACACCTATAATCCCACCACTCAAGAGGCTGAGGCAGGAGGTTCACCAAGAGTTCGTTATCAACCTGGGCTACACAGGGAATTCAAGACCAGCCTGAACTACATAATGAGACCCTGTCTCAAAAGTATATGATCAGTGTTCTTTTGGTACTTTAACAAAGTGTGTGATCATTAGTACCACTACATAAATCATTTTCATCACCCAGAAAAGAAATGCTTTGCCCATTAGCATCACTCTTGCATGCCCTAGCATCCCCTAATTTTCTTTCTGTCTCTATAGATTCCCGTATTCTGGACATTTCATATGTGTAGAATCAGAAACTGTATGACCTTCTGTGGCTGTGTTCCTTCATTTCGCATGATATTTTTAAGGTTTATTCATGTTACAACACGTATCAATAAGTACTTCATTCCTTTTTATGCTGAATAATATTCCATTGTATGAATACCACATTTTGTTTATCCATCACTACAAAGAATAATGCTGCTATGAATAGCTGTGTACAATTTTTTGTGAGAACATATATTTGCAGTTCTCTTGAGAATATGTTTATGAGTACCATTACTAAGTCATATAGTATCGCCATAACTTTTTAACTTTTTATGAAATTACCAGACCGTTTCCCAAAATGGGTGCACTCTACTAGCAATATGAGGGTCCAGCCCAACTTCTCCACACTCTCCAGAGAACTTATTATTGCCCATTTGTTTGATGATACACATCCTCATAGGTGTGAAGTGGAATCTCCTTATGATTTTCATTTGCAATTCATTAATGACAGACAATGTTGAGCAGATTTTCATGTATTCATTGGCTTCAGTTTATCTTCAGAGAAATGTATTCAAATCATTGTTTCACTTTTTATTGTACTGGTTGTCTATTCTTAATTTGTAAGAGTTCTTTATGTATTCAAAATGCTACATGCTTATGATTTGCAAATATTTTCTCATTCTGTGAGTTATTTTTTAACTTTATAGTGTCCATAAGTATGAAAGTTTTTAATTTTTATGAGGGGAATTTATGGATTTTTCAACTTTTTCTTTGGTTCCTTATGCATTAGCTGTCATATCTAAGAGAACATTGCCTAATACAAAGTCATGAATAGTTACATTTGTATTTTCTTCGAAGGGTTTTATAGTTTACAGTTAGGTTTCTTTCCACTTGGAATGAATGTTTATATGTGGCACTAGATAGGAGTGTTCATTCTTTCATATTTGGATATCCAGTTGTCACATTACCATTTGTTAAAATGGCTATTCTTTCCCCCATTGAATTCTCTTAGAATCTTCATAAAAAGTCTCTATATATTTACAGGTTTACTTGTGGGCTCTAATTACACTGATCTCCATGCCTATCCTTACATACACAGTACACTGTCTCAGTCACTGTAGCTTTGTTGTAAACTTTTAATTCAGGAAGTTTGAGTCCCCCAACTTTTTTTCTTTTTCAAGATTGTTTTGTCTGGGGGCTGGGCATTTAGTTCAGTGGTTCCACCGCCTGCCTTGCAAGCTCAAGGACTGGAGTTCAATCCCCTATACCAAAAAAAACCTGTTTTGTCTGTTCTAGGTACCTTGCATTTCCATATAAATTTTAGGATCATCTTGTCTGTTTCTGCAAAAACTGCAGCTGGATTTTTCATAGGGATTTACATTAAATCTGTAGTTAATTTTGGGTAGGATTGTCATCTTAACAATATTAAATCTTTCCAGGCATGAAAACAAGATTTCTTTCTATTTACTTAGGTCTTGTTTTGTTTTGATTGTTTAACTTCCCTTGAACTCTCTATATAGCCCAGGCTTGCCTCAAATTAGTGGGGATCTGCCTGCCTCTGCCTCCCGAGTGCTGGGATTAGGCATTTGGCATGCACCACCATGCCCAGCCACTTGAGTGTTCTTTAATTTGTTTTAGTACTGGGGTTTTGTTGTGATTTTTTTTGGTACTGGGGATCAAACTTGGAACCTTGTGCTTGCGAGGCAGGCACCTGAACCACTGAGCTAAATCCCCAGCCCAAAAATGTATTATTATTATTTTTTTGGAACCAGCGATTGAACTCGGGTCCTTGCGCTTGCACAGCAGGCAGCAAAACCACTGAGCTAAATCCCTGGCCCTACTGGGGTTTTTTTTCTGGGGTGTTGTTTTGTTGTGTTGTGTTTGTTTTGGTTTTTTGAGACAAGGTCTTACTATGTAGTTTTGGCTGGCCTTGAACTCACCATGTAGTCCAGGCTGGCCTTGAACTTGTGCTCCTCCTGTCTCAGCCTCCCAAGTGCTGGAACTATAGGTGTGTGCCACTATGCCTAGCTCAGAGGTGTTTTGTAGTTTTTAATGTACAAGTTTTATACTTCTTTTGTTAAATTTATTCCTATTTTATTTTTTGATGCCATTATCAATGGAAATGTTTTTAATTATTCATTGTTATTTGTAAACATAAAATTGAATTTTGCATATATTGTTACCTTGCTGAACTTGATTATTATCCCTAATTGTGGCATCTGCAGATACTCTTCTTCCTGTACAGTCTGGTTGCCTTTTCTTTTCTATCCTAATAGCTGTGTCTAGAACCACATCTGGTGTTGAACAGAAGTGCTGAAAACAGACATCTTTGACTTTTCTTGACCTTAAAGATAAATTTTCAATCTTTTACTGTGTTAGCTATAGGTATTTCATAGATGTCCTTTATTAGGTGAGGAAGTTCTCATCTATATTTAGTTTGTTGATTTTTATCTGGGAGAAGTGTTAGATTTTATCTTTTTTTCCTCTGGGATTAAAATAGGACCTCACAAATGGTAGGCCAGCACTTTGCCACTGATCTACAGCTACAGCCTCTCAAGTGTTATTTCTGTATCTATTGAGATGATCTTTTATTCAGTTTATATGTATTGTGCCATTGATTATATTTCCTATGTTGAATCAACTTTGCATTACTGTAATAAATCCTAAGTGATAGTTGATGATCTTTTTTTATATACTACAGGATTTGATTTGCTTGGTTTTTTTTAAGATTTTTGCATCTGTGTTCATAAGAGATACTTGTAATTTTCTTGGGATGATTTTGATTTGGTATCATGATCCCTTTTCATCTATGTTTTGAGAGTTTGGGAAGAAGTGATATTACTTCCTCTTTAAATGTTTGATGAATTCACCAGTGAAACAGTCTGAACCTAGACCTCTCTTATGGGAAGTTTTGGTTGTTGTTGTTTTGTTTTGTTTGGGGGTTTTTTTAATCACCATGTGTTAATTGTACATATTAATGAGGTTCATTGTATTTCTACACACGCATATACCATGTACAGATCAAACACAGCCTCCATTTATCTACCCTCTCCCACATATGCACCCCACCCAACCTCTTTACGGGAAGTTTTTATATTTACCAGCTCAGTGTCTTTTGCTTGCTATATTTCTACTCAGATTGTCTTTCTACATGAGTCAGTTTAAATAGCATCTTTATACAAATTTCTCCATTTCATCTAGATTAGTTGTTATTGGCATATAATGTCTGTAATATTTCCTTATAATCTTTTATTTCTCTAAGGTTGATAGTGGTATCCCCACTTTCACTTCTAATTCTAATTATTTCCACTTTCTGTGCTTTTTCTTTGTTAGTCTAGCTAAAAATTTGTCAGTTTTGTTCCTTTTATAAGACCACTTTCTAGCCAGGTGCAGTGGCACATACCTGTAGACGTAGCTACTTGGAAGACTAAGAGGTAGATCACTTGAGCCCAGGAGTTTGATGCCAGCCTGGGCAACAAAACAAAATCCCATCTAAAAGTAATCTGGTTTCATTAATTTTCTCAATTGTTTTTCTACTATTTCATTTATTTCCACTGTAATCTTTACTTTTCCTTCTTTCTTCTTTTGGATTTAGCGTATACTTTTTTCTAGTTCCTTAATGTAGAAGATTGGGTTACTGATTTGAAAGATTTATCTTTTTAAATTTTTTTATTGGTACGTTTTAGATATACATAATGATAACATTCTTAATAGGGAATTTGTACTTGTACATGGTATATCTTGCTTCCTTTTTTTTCCCCCCATTTCCCTCCCCTCCCTTCAACCCCTTCTCTTTTCTTAATATAAGCATTTACAGCTGTAAATACTCTTCAAAGCACAGAATTAGCTGCATCACATGAATTTTGATGTGTTGTCATTTTGTTTTGTTTTATTTTGTTTTTTGAGACTGGGTCTCAGCATGTAGTTCAAGCTGGCTTTGAACTCACTGTGTAGCCTAGGCTAGCCTGGAACTCACAGCACGTTGATCCTCCTGCTACAGTCTCCCAAGTGCTGAGATTGCAGGCATGTGCCACCACTCCTGGTTAGTATGTTGTGTTTTCATCCTGTTCAAAGTTCTTCTAATTTTCCAGTGACTTCTTTGACCCATGCTTTTTTAGTTGTTTTGTTTTGTTTTGTTTGTTTGAGACAGGGTCTCACTTAGTTCACACTGTCCTTGGACTCACTATGTAGCCCAGGCCTATGCTTTATTTAGGAATGTATTTTCAAATTTCCAGCTATTTGTGAACTCCCAGATTTTCTTCTATAACTTACTCTATTTCATTCCTTTGTGGTCTGAATGACTTGAGTGCTTTTAACTTTATTGAGGTTTGTTTTGTGGCCTAGTATATGGTCTGTCCTAAAGAATGTTCCATACTTGAGAAGAATGTGTATTGTACTGTTATTCAACAAAGTGTTCTATAGACATCTCTTAGACTCCTTGGTTTATAGCGTTTAAATTTTCTGTGTCTTTGTTGATTTTTATGTCTAGTTATTGTATCCATTATGAAAGTGCATTAATCTTATTAAAACACAGTTCTGGTCAGATAATTACCTAGTCAAAACTTTTTTGTAATTGCTTGCCTCTGGCCTACTCTTGCCTATTCCATACTCTTCAGTATCTTTCAGAGTATGACTCTAACTTGCTTCATTGCACCCATGTACTCCTTAATTGCCAGCAAAAGTAGTCTATTTAGAATTCCATAAACACAGTCTTTGCTTTCTCTTTTAATATTTTTTCTCCCACTCTTCCTTTTGCTTTTGTTAGCCTCCTTTTCTGCCCTTCCATTCTTCTAGGCCCAATTCACATACCACTTTCTTTTTCCTTTATTACTAATTGCAAGTATCTCTTCTCCCACTCACCTAGATTATAAATTCCTTAAGATCAGAAATTACATCTTCTTGGCATTCTCTCAATTTTTCACACAGTGCCTTACTATGGCAAATATTTGGTAAATCTAATTGTTGTGCAGTAAGCACTTTCATTCACCAGAATTTCTGTTTTCTTATCTCTAGTTAAAGAAGAGTGTAAGAGTCCTAAAGCTGAGTGTCGGTCACAAAAAATGTCCAGTAAGCAGGTAATCTTACTTAAAGTCAAATTTCTAGTAGCCAACTTTTTAATTCAATTGGTGGCTCTATCATCTGATTGAATTTTTGCAAACTTTGCAAACAAATCTATAATGGATATGGCAAAAAGGTTCATGAAGTACAGGCTGATAGATATTTGGATGGAACTATCCAAGCTGGAGTCCAGGATTTGGAGCTATGAGCACCTGAAATCCTGATTTTGCTATTTAATAGTTGGGTGGGCTTGAGCAATTCCTCACCTCTCACAGCCTCAATTTCTTCATCTTTAAAGTGAAGTTAAAGCTATTCATCACTTGTATCTCTGATTATATAGGTGCATACACATATATATATAAAATATGCAAGAATATATATCTGTTTACAATGATAGTGTAAGGAACCGTGTAGCATACTTAACAGACTATATACCAGTGAAGGTGAATCTTTTAGAGTTTTCAGTGATTCAAACAGCATGCTGTGGTGCATGTGTCATAGGTTCACCACTACTATATACATTCTGTAGAATTAAATTGGTATGGGAGAAGCTGAGGTCACATTTTATTTTATATAATCTCTGATAAGGGGTGTACTTTTTTAATCAAAGAATTAGACATGTATATTTATGATAAGTGCACTTTTCTATATGCCTATTATATTGTGATACTTTTCTTTGTGGTACTAGAGAGTAAACCCCCCAGGGCCTTCACCCTTTTTAAATTTTTATTTTTAGGCAGGGTCTTGCTAAATTGCTAAACTGCCTAAGCTGGGCTCAAGCTTAGAATCCTCCTGCCTCAGCCCCCTCAGAGTGCTGGGATTACAGGTGTGCACCACCATTTCCAGCATTAATATATATTTGGGGGGTGGGTTTTTTCTCTTTTTAGTGGTGGTGGTGGTGGTGGTTTTTTATTTTTGAGATGGTGTCTCACTATGTAACCCAGGCTGTCCTTGAACTTGCAGTAATCCTCCTGCCTCAGCCTCTTGAGTGTTGGGGTTACAGGTGTGCGCCACCATGCCCGGTACTACATATTTTTTAAAAAGTGATCTCTTGAGCTGGGGCTGTAGCTCACTGGTACAGCATTTGGCTAGCATTTGTAAGGGCCTTCATCCAATCCCAAGTCTGCAAACTTTAAAAATAATTTTTTTAGGGCCAGGGATTTAGCTCACCACCTGCCTCATGAGCACAAGGTCCCACGATCCCTGGTACCAAAAATAAATTTTTTTTAAAGTGTTAGACTATTTGACACGTAACAGATAAATGAAACCCATTAATGGAATCCATTAATGTGTAAATACCAGTAGTTTAATTAATTGACTTTTAATGTTCTCTGCATTTGAAACTCTTATGCTATAATTGCCTTTCTTCTATACAAGGGATTGATAACAATTTTTGTGCAATAACATCTTTAGTGAAGCAGTTGGACTGTTAGTGAAGCTATTATTCTCCAGATAATGTTTTAAATGCTAAAGTAAAATACATAAGATTTGAAAGAAAACCACTTACACTGAAATACAATGAGAATCACTATTATTCACTTTGGGCTGCTGGAACAAAGTAACAGACTTAGTGGCAAATCACAGATGTTTATTTCCTCACAATTCTGGGTGTAGTTTTCGTTTGGGTGGGGTTTTTTCTTGTATTTTGTTTGGGGGGGGTTGTTTATTGGTTTGTTTTGTTTTTTTGAGACAGAGTCTCACTATGTGCTTCAAGATGACCTTAAACTCATTATATAGCCCAGGCTGATCTCAAACTCCCTCTAAACTTCCTGCCTCAGTCTCCCGAGTGCTGGGACGACAGCTATGTGCTGTCACACCGGGCTTCCTCACAATTCTGGAGCCTGAGAAGTTCAAGATGAAGGCACTAAAGGGTAATATTTTTAATGCTAAAATAAAATAGGTAGCCAGGTGTGGTGGCGCACACCTATAATTGCAACACTCGGGAAGCTAGGGCAAGAGGATCACTGTGAGCTTGAGGCCAGCCTGGGCTACATAGTGAGTTCAAGGTCAGTCTGAACTGCATCGCGAGACCCTGTCTCAAAAAAATAAAACAAAATAAGATTTGAAAAAAAACAAAACAGCTATATTGAAATACATTTAGAATTTGATAAGGCCTCTGATCCTGGCTTGCAGATGGCCCTTCTTAAATTCTAACATAGTATTTAGAAACCACTCTATTCTTCTTCTAAGGACACTAATCCCATCCTTTGGGTCCTACCCTCATGACTTCATCTAAACAAAATTACGTCCTAACAGCCTCACCTCCTAAAACTATCCCTTTGGGGTCTAGAGTTTCAACACAAGAATTTGAGAAGGGGGACACTAACATGCAGTTCATGTCAGTGCTTTATCGCCTACTTTATAATTGAGGAATATGCTAAATCTCATTTACAGGCTAAGGAAGATAGATACAATTTAAAAAAAAAGATAGATACAGTTTTTTCACCATCCAAGTTTATATGATGGAAAAGGAAAAGCAGTGGATAAAAATTTTCCACCAACTTATTTAGAATACTATTAAGTAGTAACTATAAATTTATACAGAAAGTTCATTCTTACTTTTTTATAGGCTTTTGGAGGGTCTGCCAAATGTAATATTAAGTTACTGAAGAGAAATGAACGTCCTGAAGTCTCAGAAATCCAAAAGGCTGTGACTGGTTACCCAAATGCTACTGATAAGGTAAAAGATCCTTTACTTTCTCTTTGCACACTTTAACACCTGGGAAGGTGAGTAAGTGAAAACTGAATTACCGTTTTTTTGCGTAAAACTCTTAGCTTTTTCCTGTATGTTTGTACTTTCATCTTCATGAACAAATATTTACATTTTAGCCTAACTCTGGAATTGAGAACTTTTTAGCATCCTTGAATATCTCTAAAGAAAATGAATTACCATCATCTCATCATGGAGAGCCTCCAAATGAAGAGCATTTGTCTCCACAGTCATTTGCTATGGTTCGTATACTTTAAGAACTTTTTCACTATGGTGATGCTGTTGACCATGTATACATGCCCCATGCAGTTGTTCAAACAGTTTCCCCTTATGCAGGCTGGTGTGTTCCATTACTGTGGTCTTGCTATGAGGAAAAACAGGCTGCCTTGAGCAATTTAGCCATCTTTTTTGTTTTTCTCCTCTTAGACCAGGGGTGGCAAACCTATGCCATGCATGCCGCAGTGGGCACACAGAGCCCTCTCTGTTGGCATGAGACTCAGGTCACCCGAGCATCACCCCAGCAGCTAAGTATCAGATATTCAAGTTTAATTGCAATGTTGGCACTCTGCAATAAATAAGTGGATTTGGGGTTGCAGTTAGGGCACTCAGTCTCTAAAAGATTTGCCATCACTGTCTTAGACCATAGTTCCTCTGATTCACAAACATTGCTACTAAGGAACTAGGCTAGAAGTTAAACAAAGGATAAATATTGTTTCTATATCCAGTAATATGGATTTCTTGACTTGATTTGCCTTATTCCCTATACAAATATAGTTAACATCTTATGTAACAATGGAACTTTGAAAAGAAGGATCAAATGCTGAAGATGTAGCTCAGGGGTGGGGAATTTGCCTACCATGCACAGGGCCCTGGTTTCAATCCCCAACAAGCCAAAACGAAAAACACCAAAGTGTCAAAAAGATAAGCTGTATAAATCTAATGTTAACTTTCCTCACCCCACCCCCATCATCTCCATATGACTGATTTTCAAAAAAGAAGGGAACACGAATGCTTAAAGAAATTCTAAAAATTGATGGTTCTGACACAGTGGACCCTAAGAATGAAATGAAACGATATGGAAATGAAGTTACTGTTTCTTCTAATAGAAGAGATGAATATGGACTATCCTCACAGCCTAAACAAAATAAGAAATTAGGTAAGTAAACTGAGTACAGTTACTAATAATGAATATCGTTTCAAAAAATTAAGTTCATATGGTTCTTTTATCATGTGATTTTTAAACATAAAACTTTTTTTTTTTCCTTTAAACAGAGTCTCACTATGTAGTCCAGGATGGCTTTAAACTCACTGTATAGCCCAGTCTGGCCTTGAAGTTATGGCAATCCTCCTGCCTTGTCCTCCCAAGTGCTGGGGTTATAGGCATGCACCACCATGCCTGGCAAAACTTTTTTATTTTTGAGTATCATTTTTTTACTTGTGTCATTCATATAGTAATATAGCTATGTGACCAAAATATCTACAGTCCTTAAATCTTTTTGTGATCACTTAAATTGTTCTATTAAATACATTCTGACCCTGGTGTGGTGACACACGCTTGTACTTCCAGCACTCAGGAGGCAGAAGCAAGAGCATCCTTGTGAGTTCTAGGCAGTTTAGGATACATAGTAAGTTCAAGGCCAGCCTATCTCCAAAAAAAAAAAAAAAATCATTCTATAGATAGCCAAACCTTGAGAGGTTTTCACATTCTAGTCTTTTCCCTCAATAATTTATATATGATTTTGTTTGTTTGTTTGATATTTTTTTGAGACCGGGTCTTGTTATGTACTCCAGACTGGCCTTGAACTTGCAGCAGTCCTCCTGCCCCAGCTTCCCAAGTGCTGGGATTACAGTTGTGCGCCACCATATCTGACACATGATTATATAATTTAAGCACATTTGATTTTTCTAAGATATTTTTCCTGTTTATAAAATGAGAACATACATTGCAGATGACTATTATGATAATCATATAACATGTATACAAATCAGTTACCACTGTCTGACACATCATAGGTGGTAATTAATTGATATTAATATTATTATGTTAAAGTAATTTGACCAGTATAAATATAGAGAAAGCTATAAAATCACTTGAAATTCTTAATGATGGTAGACATTGGAAACATTGAATAATTATTTTACATATGAAGGCAGTAGCATAACATAGTACATAGCCAGATTTCAGTGAATATCCATCATTGCCCCATCCCCTTTGTCCCTTACACTTTATTGAGTCCAACAAATGTGAACAGATGTTTCTTGGAGAAATAAAAAAAAATTTTAAGTAATCAGACTCAGTTCATTAAGAATCAATATCTAGAACAAAAGTAGAGCTGATCTCCATTTGTACTTCATTGAATGTTGTTAAAATCAATTAACTAAAATTTTCAAGAAGTATTAGGAAAGTATTTGTCATAGTGACAAATACACTCCTGAAATAGAGAAAAATAAATTAAGTTTCACTTAATTTCATATAAATGAAGCAAAACATAAAGACCTTAGCAGTCAGTAGTTCAAATTCAGCCCCATATTATAGAATTAACTGGCACTGTGACTTTGGGCAAGCCATTTAACCTCTTTTTTAATCTATAAAGGTTAGAAATTTAGATTAATTTTTCACTGAGGTATGCTTTTGTTTTAGTAGTGAGTTTGTTGATTATAAAGAATGTGAACATTCAGAAATTTTTAATCATCTTGGTTTTTTTTTTTTTTTTTTGGTACCGGGGATTGAACTTGGGACCTTGCGCTTACAAGGCAGGTGCCGGAACCACTGAGCTAAATCCCCAGCCCTAATCATCTTGGGTTTTTTTGTTTGTTGTTTTGGTACTGGGGATCTAACTCAGGTCCTTGCACTTACAAGGCAGGTGGCAGAACCACTGCGCCATGCTCTGAATGCTTTTTTTTTTTGGTACCCGGGATCGAACTTGGGACCTTGCGCTTGCAAGGCAAGCACCGGAACCATCTTGTTTTTAAGTATATTTAAAAAGCTTAGTTTCAAAAAAAAGCTTAGTTTCAGAAAAAATGTTTAAGAAGTATCATTTTAGAACAACAAAAATATTCATCTCATATATCTCAAAATATAAGATGGAATTGCAAGAATTAGACTGAAGCCAAAGCCTCAAAACTTTAGGATTAATCATGAATCTGCTCAAGAAAGCCATTTGCTTGTTAAAATTTGACCTGTTTTTGTTGTTGGTTGTTTTTTTTTTTAGTTTTACCTGTTATAACAGGTAAAATCATTAGTTGTACAGGATTTAAATTTTTGGCAATCAAATACTATTTTTAAATTACCTTAATAATTTATCATTAATCAATTAAATCATCTAAAATTTCATCAAAGTTTCAATAATTGTAGGCAATACTAAATAATTCTATTTATTTCATGAGAGACTCTTTTTTTTTTTTTTTTTGGTACCGGGGATTGAACTTGGGTCCTTGCACTTGAGACTCATTTTTTTTTTCACTAAATTTCTAGCAGTTTTCTGCTTAGTCTACTATAAAACCTTTCAATAGTTGCATAATTTGAGATACCATTTTATTAATACAGATATATCTGTCTTTTTGTAGCGCCTTATATGAACAAGCTTCACCGTGCCAATGAATACCACAGTATTCCGTCTGTGGACAGTACGTGCTGGCCTATTCCCAGCCAGGTCTCTTCTGTGTCCACACCAGTAACTGAACTTGCTCGAATTTGTTCCCTTGTTGGGATGCCACAACCAGATTTCTCCTTTCTGAGAACACCTCAGGTAGAGTATACCTCTACTCAATTTATATCTGTTCTCTAATACTGAGCTTAAATAATTGATTGACAGTCTTTGGCTAGGAAAATATAAGGGGGCTTTTAAATTTTTATGAACAGCATAGATTTGTTTCTCACTCAGGCTGTTGCATTTAGACATAACTAGAGCCCTCACAAAGGCCGACAGAAAGAAACCTGGGCAGCAGGTATCCCGGCAAGATTCTTCAGAATGACAGAGTTGGGGATATTGGGGTATAGCAATAATTTTTCAAAACTTTTTGGTCTCTGAAATTCCCTCATTTATTCTGGAGGAACCCAAAGAAGTTTTGTTTACTTGTGTTACATCTGTGTTTATTATATAGAAGTGAAAACTAGTAAGTCTTATATGTTTCTTAATTTAGTTTTATTAAGTGTCCTGGGGCTGTAGATATAACTCAGTGGTATGGTATACCTAGTGTGTGCAAGGCCCTGGGTTTGATCTGCCACACTGAATAAAACATTTTTTTGTTTTGTTTTTCTTAATAAAAAGTGGCTAGAAGAGAGTGGTATACCTTTAATTTTGTTTTCCCACTACTGGGATTGAACTGAAGGCCTTTGCACTGAGCCACATCTAGCCCTTTTTTAATTTTAATTTTTAATGTTTTAAAGACAGGGTCTATCTAGCTAAGTTTCCCAGGCTAAGCTCAAACTTCTGATCCTCCTGCCTCACCCTCCCAGAGAGCTAGGACTACAGGGGTGTGCCACCTTTCCTGGCTGGTATTGCTGTACATTTTCAAAATTTTTTCCATCTGTAGATTAATAGAAGTAGCTAGGGGCTGGGGATTTAGCTCAGTGGTTCCACCACCTGCCTTGCAAGTGCAAGGTCCCAAGTTCTATCCCTGGTACCAAAAAATAATAGAAGTAGCTAGATTATTGTATATACTTCAATCAATCTGTTGCAATATGTTGTTTCAGTAGAAATATATGGTATCACATAGACAATAATTGAAAAAAGAACATTTCAGTAGCTATTCTTTGATACATTAAAACTTAAAAGTTTTAATTTTTTAAGGGTTAGTTGCAATTTCAAATCTGAAACTGTATCCATGAGTGTTTTATCCTCTATATACAATGGACCCTTGACTTACAACCTGGATTGGATCCCAAGGGCCGGTTGTAACTCACATTGGTTGTAAGTCAATACAGCAGAGATCTGGATGTTTACCTGGGTACACACTATAGATAACAAGAGGTAGATGAATCTTCCATTAACCTGATTAACCCAAGTTGTTCCTATGTCAGGCCGGTCATAACTTGAGGGTCTATTGTACTTGTAAGAAATGAGGAAAGGAAGTGAGAAAGGGGGCAAATAGCATCTTACTATTACTATAAAAGAGTTGGACCTCAGGGACCCTCTAAAAGGATCTTAAGGGACCTCCACAGGTTCCCAGTCTGCATCTGAGACCTACTGGCTATAAGAAAGGTTGTTATATCCTCTTTACATCCAAGTTCTTCTTACAATCTCACATAAAACAGAAAGCAGTTTCTTCTAAGATTAGGAACAAGACAAGGACTACTGTGGCACTCTCATTCAGAGTAGTACTGGAAGTTTAGACAGAGTCATTTGTCAAGAAAAACAAAAGCATCCAAATTAAAAAGAAAAAAGTAAAATTATGTTATATGGAGCCAAGTGTGGTAGGCTGAGGCAGAAAAATTACCACAAGTTGGAAGCCAGCCTTGGATACATAGTTCAGGGTCAGCCTGGACTACATAGCAAGTTCCTGTTTCAAAAAACAAACAAATCTTGTGTTATATGTAGAAAACAATAAATATTTTATTTTAAAAACTTTAATAATTAGAAAAACTCGCAGAATATAAAATTAATACAAAATCAATTTTACTTCCATAGACTAACAGTGAATAACCTGAAAAGAAAATTAAGAAAACAATCCATTTATGATAACATCAAGAAGAATAAAATACTTAGGAATAAGTTTAATGAAGGAAGCACTGATGGCAGTACTACCCAGTGATCTATGGATTCAATGCAATCCCTGTCAGATTCCCAGTAGAAGCTAGGTATGTTAGTGCATGCCTTGTAGTTCCAGCACTCATGAGGCTAAGGCAATAATGAGACCCTGTCTCAAAAAAACCCAATAGAATAGAGTAGAATAGAGAGACTATAAATAAACTCTCATATATATGGTCATTTAACAGGATGCCAAGACCTTTCACAGGAAGGGAGGGGATTGGAAGGAGGAAGGGGAGAAAAATATTATTCTACTTGTTTAGACTAAGCTTTGGGAGAAATTGACTTTCTAGATAGATAATTTCATAGACATCCATATTCTCTTTTTTTAGACAATGACAGTTTGCCAGGTAAAATTATCAAATGGTTTACTGGTGCATGGGCCACAGTGCCGCTCTGAAAATGAAGCCAAGGAGAAAGCTGCACTTTTTGCTTTACAACAACTGGTAAGAACTGTCTGTGACCTGTCTATAAAATCTATAATGTTTCTATAGAAACTTTATAACTTTAAATACTTCCACAGGGCTCCTTAGGAGTGAATTTTCCTTTGCCTCCACCACTATTTCCAAATTATCCTCCTGCTATACCACCTGGAACCATTCCTCCAGTTTTTCCCCAACCTCCTGGTAAGATATTTTGCTTTTCTAAGTATTTGTCATTGAGTTGATATTTTTAACTAATTTTCCTTAAGAAGCATCATTTTTTTAAAATCCAAAAATTTACCTAGTGTCTTAAGAATGTAAGAAGAGGGGCTAGGGATGTAGCTCAGTGGTTCTGCCGCCTGCCTTGCAAGCACAAGGAAGCGAGTTCGATCCCCAGTACCAAAAAAAAAAAGAATGTAAGAAGAAATTGTGAGATGTCAGCCTGAAGCTGGAGTCTGCAAAGTCACCCAGAAATACCATTTCTTTTCCTCCATTCCCTAGCATAGCAAGCACAGGAAGGCGGTTCTTTGAAGTGGCCAAGCCAACAGATCAGTTTGAGTTTTGGTCAGACATAAAAATTACAGGTAAAAATACCAGTAACTTCTTTGGGACTCCATTTTCTTATTTGTAGCAAACAGTCCAGGATCCTTTTGATGCTAACATTTTACAATTTTGTGATCCCAAATCTTAAATTGATTAGTCATTTCTTTTATCACTTAGTCTTTTTCCTGAGAAAGTTATCTTTTTTTAATAGCAAAACATTTATTGGTACATTTTAGACATACATAACGATAACACTCATCATAGGGAATGTGCACAATACCTCTGCCTCTTTTTTCCCATCCCCCCATGTCCCCCTCCGCTCCCTATGTATAGAAGCTTTGTTTCCATTTTTTCCTTCTATTTTCAAAAAGCTATCTTCTTTATATCTTTTTTTTTTCTTTTTGAGACAAAGTCTTACTGTGAGATTCTTTTTTGTTTGTTTGTTTTTTGAGACAAGGTCTTGCTATGTAGCCCAGGCTGACCACAATCCTCCTGGCTCAACCTCCTGAGTGCTGAGATTACAGGCATGTGCTACCATGCCAGGCTTGCTTTGAGAGTCAGGCTGGCCTTGAATTTGAGGTGATCCTCCCACCTTAGCCTCCCAAGTGCTGGGGCTACAGGCATGTGCCACCACACCCCCCCTTTATATTTTAATCATTGTCATTTTTAAAGCGAATAGTATTTTTTGAGTAATAAGCATACCTTTATTTGCTGATTCCCATTACAAAAACATTACATTAGAAAGAAAAGTGTCTTCTTGAGTTGATATGAGAGGCAGTTTCCCCCTTAAAGTGTTAAGTAGAACAATTTCACTATCAGAATTAAAATGTTAAATTTTATATTGTCTTTACCACTTTGATCTTTAGAACAATTGACCAAAATAAGGTAAAATATGATATGTTTATTTTATCTTCAGGAATGTAAAGATCTAATTATTTAAACAGTTTTTATTATAAAACTAAACGCTGAAGGTGTCTACAGAAATGAAAGCCAATAATATATTTAAGCTTGAAAATTACTTTTCTGTTACTTCTGTATGTCAGATATTATTTGAGTAACTCTACATATCTAACCCTTATATAAACAATAATAAGAAAATTAATAATGCTGAATAGGGGTAGCATTTTAGCTCAGTGGTAGGGTGCCTGCCTAGCATGCACGTGGCCCTAAGTTCAGTCTGAACCCATGTCCACACACACACAGGTACACACACACATACAAACACAATAATAATAACATCAGCAACAACCATGCTGATTAGATGTAAATTTACAACATGCAGTTATCTTTTCTTCTTGCAAAAAGTCCACTAAACTGAATAAGAGTTAAAAAGGTGTAAACATACAGGTACAAAAAGATGAGTGAAGAAATATCAGCAGATTAGAAATTTGAAAAGGTTTTGATGAGAAAAAGTCTGAAGTGACCAGTTTTAGCACAGCAGGGTTAACTGTAAAGTATGATTTCCACAGAAGAGATTATAAGTGAGCTAAAGAGCAGATTTTTCATCACAGTTCCCAAGATTCAGAATTTGGAAGTTATCAAAAGCTATCAGAAAAGACAAGGAGAACCAAGCATGGTGGTGCATGCCTGTAATCCCAGCACTTAGGAGGCTGAGGCAGGAGGATCGCCACAAGTTTGAGGCCAGCCTGCGCTACGTAGTGAGTACAAGGCCAACCTAAACTACATAGCAAGACCCTGTCTCAAGAGAAACAAAGACAAAAGAAAAAATACAAAACAAAGGCAAAGATGAGGCAGGGACTGAAGAGAGGGATTGGTTGAAAGTCTATAGGTGGAGTGACCACTCCCTCCCATCCCCTCTCCAACACAGCCAGGACGGTTGTCTCTCTGTGCAAAAGACTGAATATGTTTTCTGAAAGGGCACTCCAGATGTGGAGACACCAGACACAGAGTAGAGAATGAAATATGAGGCTGAAGACAGAAGTTAAGTTCCCTTCTCCACGTCCTATTTCCAGATTGAAATCACCCATGCTGTACTCTCCAGATAGGAAATCAGAGAATAAGTCTTTTGAGAAATTCATTGACCTCCAGAGAAAAGCCCTACTCACTTATAGAGGGTATCCCAACCAAAAGACTTGTTTCACTAAGCAGTCACCCAAGAGTGGAGCCCTCAAATCGTCTAACTCTGTGCCCTCCCCACACAGACACTGTTTCTAATCAATTGTAGTGTTTCCCTCATCGTGTGACTAGATACTAGACCATCACTGATCCAAGACATTAAAGGAAAATCTCTAAAAAGATAGAACCCAAAATAAGAGAAATTAAAAAGGACATGGGGCCGGGGATTTAGCTCAGTGGTTTCGCCGCCTGCTGCGCAAGCACAAGGACCCGTGTTTGATCCCCGGTACCCAAAAAGTAAAAAATAAAAAGGACACTAGGCTGGAGATACAGTTCAGTGGTAGAACCCTTGCCCAGCATATATGAGACCTAGGTTCAGTCCCAGGACTAAAAAGGGGTAAGAGGTGGGGGAAGTAGAAACAGATACAAGAAATAAGAAAGCTTCCAAGTATTGCAACCAAAAAAATAAAAACAAAGGGCTGCAGATAAAGCTTGAATGAGGCCAAATACCACAGGAAAAAAAATTCTATGAAAAAAAGAATAATTGGGAAAAAAACCAGAATTGCTGAGTCAAAATTTTAAATTTCAGTAGATGATATCTTGTCAAAGCTAAGAGTGGCTGTGAGTGATGCCACATATCTGTTGTCTCAGACTGAGGTGGGGAGAATCACGTGAGCCCAGGAGTTCAAGACTAGAACCCATCTTATTAGAGATCCAGAAAAAGAGACCAGAAAGGAGAAAAAGTATTGAAGAAAGAAGATTAAGTATTTCCTAGACATAAAGGATATGAATCTCTAAACTGAAAGGAATACCATATTCTTAGCACATGAATAAAGAGATACATGTTGCCTTGAAATTCAGAATACTAGTGTTATGGCTTGTGTCTAGATGTCCTCCAGAAGCCTCATACGCTGCCTGCCTTGCAAGTGCAAGGTCCCGAGTTCGATCTCCGGTACCCAAGAAAAAAGCAGTCATAGGTGATAGGTGGAGCTTTTTCAGAGGTGGCTGAATCTAGAGTGTGTAACTGATCCATGGTGCAATGGCAGGATTAAGGGTGGGTGATTACTAAATCAATCCACTGATTGGTTTGGCACTGCCCTAATCCTGGTAGCTTGGATACGATATAAGGAGCAGAAAGAGGCTTGTCTTGTCCCTTGCTTGCTTTGCTACCTTCTGCCCACCATGAACTCTTCCTCTGATGCCTGTCTGCCATGTCAGCCTACTTTGGAGCCAGCCGATTATGGACTGAAACCTCTACAAACTGAGCTAAATAGAAATTTTTTTTTTGTTACTCGGGATCGAACTCAGGACCTTGCACTGGAACCACTGAGCTGAATCCCCGGCCCCCAAACTGAGCTAATTAAACCTTTCCCCCTTTAACTTTGGATGTCAGGCATTTTATCTCACCAACAAGAGAAAAGTAACTAAGACAACCAGTGATAAAGACGTAATTCCAAGTGGTCCAGAAAAGAGGGGGAAATACATATAAAAGATTAAGAATCACAGGGGTATTTTCCTATTTAATAGTGCCTAGAAACTAGAAAGCAGTTACTATTGAAGCCCCATAATCCTGAGGCAGAATGAGTTTCATCTTCTAGCAACTTCTAGTTCTCTCTGCATAGCAAAACTAAATCTATTGCAAAGGTAAAATAAAGACATTTCCAGACCTGCAAATTTATTTCCTATATACCCTTTCTTAAGTTACTGGATTTACAAAACTAAAACAACAGATTGTAGAGCTAATATAAATAGGCCATAAATAGAAATTCCAAGATGTTAGCTGCACATCAGAAAGTAACAAGTTCCAAATGGAGAAAAGGGAAGTCTTATGGATAAAGTAGGTTATCTGCTAGATAGACAACATTTAGAAAGCATTCAGGATAAGTACAGGGCCAGGGGATGTAGCTCAGTGGTAAGAGTGTTTGCCTAGCATTCACAAGGTATCCTGGGTTCAGTACCCCCAGTACTGCAAGAGCAAAGCAAACTTTTACATTGGGCTGGGAATGTCACTCAGTAGCAAAGCATTTGCCTGAGTTCAATCCCCAGCACTAAATAAATAAATAAATAAATAAATAAATAAATAAATAAATAAATGCAAACAAGACTGGCTTCTTTGAAAAGAGAATCACTAACTAGAATAAAAAAAAGTTTCACAGGTAAAGAAGCACTCAGGTTGGTTCTACAGGGATAAAACTTACCCAGTCACATACTGTAAACACTGCTTATATATTATATGTTTAAATACATATTGTGATATACTTAAACTGAAAGGACAAGGCAAGTAGTGAAGCATGGTGCAAAAGAACTGAATTTTGGCTGGGCATGGTGGCACACGTGTAATCCCAACACTCGGGAGGCTGAGGCAGGAGAATCCCCATAAGTTCGAGGCCAGCATAGGCTCCATAGTGAGTTCAAAGCTTGCTTCAACTACATAGTGAGACCCTGTCTAAAAAAAAAAACTGAATTTTTATCTAAATAGAAATTTATTATATCTAAAAATGCCTAAAATTGGTAAATCATTAGCCAGTAGCATAAGGTAATTATTGAGCAGAGTTCAAACTTGTTAAATATGAACAGGTGGTTGCCAGTTTATGTTGAAAATCTTTTTTAGTACACTGCATATGTATAATCTTTTTTCAAAATGTAATTACCCACAATCATTAGTAAGTAGCAGAACTAGTTTCAACATCCAGAGTTGGTGTGTTTTCAAAGGCCATGCTTTTGTTAATGTGTACTACATTGATGTAATGTTTATAACTTAGTGTAGTAATAACACTATAATTTGTAACATATAATTTCCTTTTTCACCTTCAAAAATGAGTCTGAGGGCTGGAGATTTAGCTCAGTGGTGCCGCCGCCTGCCTCTCAAGCTCAAGGTCCTGAGTTTGATCCCCAGTACCAAAAAAAAAAAAAAAATGAGTCTGATACACATATTATTTTTTTTGATACACATATTATTTAAAATTAATTAATATTAATTTTAGGTACCTAAATTTTAGGTTAGGTACCTAAAACTTTGCCCATGAACTTCTCTAAGAAATAATTTGTCTTATAAGAATATGTTGCTTAAAAGGGACAATTGTTTTCCCCCTGTTGATATTTTACAATTCATATTTTTACCTTTTTAATGTTGATTATTCATGCCTACCAATAATTTTAAGGTTATAACTTGAATGCTTTGGGCCTTCTCCAGATGTTCCAGTTGAAATAATGTGAATGCGTAAGAGTTAAGAAATTTAAATGTTAATCAGAAGAAAATGAGCACCAGATTAACACTTTATCTTGTAAATTTTAAAATTCATTGGGGAAATAGTGGAGCTGGCCTATACATGACATAGATGCATAGCCCTTTTTTATGCTAAGGATTGAACTGAGGGCTTAGTGGATGCTAGCAGGTGCTGTACCACTGAGCTGTCTCTCAGCCCCACATCAACTTATCTTTTAACTAACATTATGGGGCCGGGGATTGAGCTCAGTGGTTCCAGCGCCTGACACACAAGCACAAGGTCCCGAGTTCGATCCCTGGTACCAAAAAAAAAAAAAAAACATTATGACCCCACCAAAGCTGCTTGGAGATAATATCATTGGTGTCCTACCTCTTAACGGTTTTCTTCATCCAAGAATTTGTACACGTATAATTCAGAACACTGAAATATACTGATTCTTTCCTGACACAAAGTTTTCTGAAGTTGTGAATTTAAATTAAGCTCTACTACAACACATGTGTGACTGCTTTTTTATCTCTCTGAAAAACAGTTTGAGCGTAGTGCCTTATCTTCTTCAATGGCACTGTGCTTTGTCTTGGTTGTCACTATTAAATGCAGTAGTTCCCAAATGCTGTGCTGGTCCTATCTGTCTGCATATAAAACACAGGGGAGCTTGATCATAATACAGATTCTTGAGCTCCCAAGTATGGCTTAGCAGGTCTGGGTAAGTTTGCCTGTCCAGGTATCTTTAATGCACAAACTCCCCATGTGGCTCGGGTAGACAAAATGGGTTTAGCAATCATTGATTCAATGTGTTTTCAATAACAGAAAAGGAAAAACAGTCTTGAACTGGGGCAGGGATTTAGGTCAGTGGTTTCACTGCCTGCCTTGCAAGTGCAAGGGCCCGAGTTCGATCCCCGGTACCAAAAAAAAAGTTTTGAATTGCAAATATTAGAATAGAGAAAAGAAAGATTCTACATATCAGATTGCAGGACTTGAGCTGTTTTGGGTTTTTGTAGGCTGAGATCACTATGGAAGCAACTTAGCCCTGGGGCCAGGTGAAAGTCTTAAGACTGCTTTCTTTGTGCCAGGCTTTTCTTCCCAAAGAATAGTTTTGTCTCTTTGTTTTGTTTTTTTTTTTACAGGTGGAGAATTATTTAATATTTTTTCAAATCTGAAAGGCAAAGCTATGATATCTTGGGATGGCTTGGGAAGAGGGAAGAAATAAGAGAATAATGGAGTATTGTTTCGGGGGAGGGAGTTTAAGAGTTCAAAGTTTGAGATATCAAAATATAGTACAAAGTATTTTCTCATAAGGCAAACATAACCTTTTGTTATTTTTTAAAAATGTAATTGCAGATATTCCTGAAGTTCATATAGCATATGGTACTATTGGCCTTTGTAGACCAACATAATTATCATTCATTGTTGTAGATAGTTCATAGTCCTGAGAAAGGATCCTGACATTCAACACAGAGTAATTATTCTATAACCATAGGCCTTTTGCTAAAGGAGAAAAAAAAAAGTCAAAAGGGGCTAACAAGAAAGGGTCTTAAATTTCATGCCTCTGATTTTACTGAGAGAAATTATTTGTGGTTTTTAACAGCTAATATAATGCCTTCATCACCTCGTCTCTTTGGCTCAGTTCCGTGGGGTCCACCATTGCCAGTTCCTGGAAAGCCCTTCCATCAGACTCTGTACCCTGGGGCTGTGCCCACAGCTGGAGGAATAATGCCAGGTGGTGCGCACAATCAGTTCATACCTTTGCAGGTGAGACCTAGAAAGAAAATTGTTCCTTTAATTTTTTTGTTTTTTTCTGGTACTAGGGAAAGGCAGGCACGGTGCCACTGAGCTAAATCCCCAGCTGGAGAGAAATGTTTCTTGAAAGTTGAAAACCTGTTGATAAAATTGTGTTCATTTGGTCAGGTGGGGTGGCAAAAACCTGTAATCCAATCTACTCGGAAGGCTAAGGCAAGAAACCTCAAGTTTGGGGCCAGCCTGAGCACCATAGCCAGATCCTATCTCAGAGTACAGAATAAAATTAGGGGCTGGAGATGTATCTTAGTGTGAGGCCCTGGATTCAACCCCCAGTACTGAAAAAAGAAAAAAGAATTTATTTATTCAGTTTACTTATTCAGTACCTACTAGAAATCTACTACTTGTGTAGGAATGGTGACACATCTGACCTGGTTCCTGCTGTCTGAGTTTGTATTCTAATGAATAATAATTGTTATGACAAGTAATAATATGCTATTCTAACAGAAAGTGATTGAATTACAGGAATATAAAATTTTAATATTTAATTTACGGATAACTTTTCAGTATTTCACTGCAACAAAATTCTTTGAATTATTAATCTGGTTTGGAGATTATAAATGGAAGTCACAAATCAGCAGTGATTAACAAATCCTGCGAGGCATAGTGGCATCACTTGTAATCCCAGCAAGCACTTGGGAGACTGAGACAGGAGGATTGACGTGAGTTCAAGGCCAGCCCAGGCTACACAGTGAGTTGAAGACCAGCCTGCACTACAAAGCAAGACCCTGTCTCAACAAAACCCAAAAAAGTCCTTATGGGTTGTTGTTGTTGGAGGAGGGGAGTGTTTGAGATAGGGTCTTGCTTTTGGTGGCATGTGCCTTCACACATGGCTACTGTTTTCTGACACTAGCTTTACTTCTTTTTGTTTGTTTGTTTTGGTACTGGGGATCGAACTCAGGTCCTTGTGCTTGTGAGGCAGGCGGTGGAACCACTGAGCTAAATCCCCAGCTCCAGCTTCACTTCTTTTACCACACTGTTAATGATGCTTTTTCCTTAAAGGTCATGAAAAAAAGAGTTGCAAACAAAAAGAACTTTGAGAATAAAGAAACCCAGAGCTCTTCTCAAGCCACCCCAACACAGACTAGCAAGCCAGGGTCTTCTGATATTGCCAAAGTGACTGCACAGGAAAGTTCATCAGCCCCTTTGAACTCCTCTCAGGTTGCTCAGGCTGCATCTTCTTTTCAAGGTGAAACTGCCTCCCACGGCAGCCATAATGCACCTCACCAGAAGGCAGCACCAAGCTCTTCTTCAAGAAGAAGATCAAGGAAACTGGCTGTCAATTTTGGCGTTTCTAAACCTTCTGAATAAATTTGGAACTTGGGAATTAATTTCTTTTCTTCCCATCTGCCTTTTTATAAATCCATATCTATGTCTCTTAGAAAGTTATCACACTTTTTTAAAAGTAGGAAACCACAGTCTTTATATGGAGCTGCTTATGTACTATTTTTAAATAATATGTTTAAATTGAATATTTGTAATTTTTAAGTTGTAAGGCACTTTTCATGCTATTTAAGACTGTATCAAATTGTGCACTTTAAATATGTGCAGTTTGTTGTATGTCAATTATACCTCAATAAAGCTGTAAAAAAGGAAAAGAAAAATGACTAAACCAAACCTTGTGTTAAAATGAGTGTCAGTGGGCTGAGCATTAAAATGTGCCACTCTAACCATTGGCCTCCTCATTAGAAGCATCCTTGAAATATGAATTAGACATCATGTTAGCAATAATTATAAACATATTTATGCTGTCATTGAGGGATAATTGGAGCATGAAAATTGGGCCTCAAATATAATTTACTGGATGTGGATTTATTTTTCTTAAAAATTATCAAATGAATGGCTCTTATTTATGTCTGTTGTGATTCATGTTCTGTTATCTCTGAGGGTCCTTTAGACCTGCTGTGAAGTGATCACTCTGGTTGTGGTGCTGCCAGTTTCATTTTATTCTACATTTTGTACCAAAGCAACTTTAGAATACTGATCAGAATACTTCATCCAATTACTCAGAACTATAAATAGCAATCTAGATTTGAGTAATTACAATTTTTTCAATTATTGAAGAACCGGCATTAGTAATTCCTAATAAAATTGTTTCAAAATCTACAGGGTACAAATTAATCTTCTAGTAGAATAAATATTAGTCATGTTGTTCATTAAAAGAAATTGTTATTCTTTTGTATAGCTTTTTATTTGCCTACTTAACATATGTGAGAGCTCATTTTTGGTCCATGTGTAGTGCTCGCTAGAACTGATGTAGTTCTAAACGTTTTTAATTCCAAGGTGTGCTATAATACAATCATCAGTTTGTGATGTACATTATTTACTGCCTGTCTTGTTCTGTATTTTAGCTTTATGCTGAACTATTCAGTGATGCTGGCATTTTGTCTTGCACGTCATGTGTGGATGTGTGTTGTTAAAACTATTGAAATTATAGAATTTAAGACAATTTCTCAGTGGTACCAGGGTGTGTGTGTGTGTGTGTGTGTGTGTGTGTGTGTGTGTGTAACCTTTTAGTTTTTATGATATGCTTAGTTTTTGAGGAAGAAAGTTATATTTTATGCAAAGTGGGAACCATAGTCTTCATATGGAGCTGCTTATTATCATATCTGATTTCATTTAGCTCATTGAAAACTGCAGTGATTCTTAAAATCAACTCTGTTTTTTAAAATACTGGCAGTATACTAAATGAACTTCTTTCTCTGATGATTTTAGTTTCTCTAAATGTTAGCAGGATATTTATATATTAGTAGTCCCTTTAGCATATGAGAATAATGATCTTTATCTGTTATTTACTATAGTCACTTTTTGAGATTTTGGTTTTTTCCTAGTAATTTCCCAGGTTCAGATGTTTGTCAGTTTTCAGCATTTCATTCTCTTTTTCTGTAGTGGGGTCTTGAGGAATGAGGCTCAAGTATGTAATTCTCAGTGTTCATTGTCTCACAAACTGTGTTAAAAGGAAACATTTACTGTGAGCATCAAGAGTTAAATTGTGACAATAATGTTATGTTAACCTCTTGCTCCTTTAAAGTATGTAATCCAATATTTATCACTTCAGCTAGCTACAAACTCCAGCGTACAAGAACTGCCTCACTCGTCACACCTCTGTGACTGCCTTTTTTTTTTTTTGGTGCCAGGGATTGAACTTGGGACCTTGCACTTGCGAGACAGGTGCCAGAACCACTGAGCTAAATCCCTGGCCCCTCTGTGACTGCTTTATCAACAATGTACAGCCCATATTTGAGAGCGCATGCCATCTTCTGAAACAGCAGAGAAATTTTAGTAAAAACAGTGCTATTAAACCCATCAGGATACTTCTCCAATATTTGAGTAGAGCAAGCTAATAATTCTACGTGGATAATAAAAGAGCTTTACAGACTTTTTTTAAATATTCTAAAGGTCAAACTTAAAGAGAGATTAAAATATGAAAGAGCTCTACAATGGCTGACAGTGGTCAGGTATTCACTATTCTCTTCCCCTTAGGGCCTATTGCAGATGTGGGGTGATAGCAATGAGGTGCAGCAGGGGCCATTTTTACTGTGTCATGGTACTGAGGAGACTGGAGCCGTTGATGGTCATGCTGGGGGTGTCTAGTGCAGCTCAGAAAAACAACTGGACTTTGGGAAACTTAGTCTTTCCTTTTTAGATGGGACAGATTGAGACTACCACCAAAGTTTAAAAAGATGCTCGTTCAACTTGAATCTGATGGGTTTTTTAAATGATGGACTATATCAGACACAGAAGAGGTAGAGTCTCCAAATTGCTTCATGTTTCCACATAACTAGAGTACTTGAATCTGTTTAAACATTTCTCTCCCTACTGAAACATTACTTCTAAATAATCTTGTTCAAAAAGTCTTTTTAAGAAAATTACATGAATTCTAGAGATAGATTCTTCCTGTCTCACTGTTCCTTTGTACAATTTCCTGCATTACCTCGGTTTTATAATTTGATCTAAACATCATGTAGAATAAACTCTTACATCTAAGACTGAGCTGCATGAAAAATTAAATTCACTTCTATTGAAAATTTTCTTGCCTTTCCATGAAAGATTGGAGCGAGCTTCTCTTCTTTCTTTTTCTTTCTTTCTTTCTTTCTTTCTTTCTTTCATTCTTCTTTCTTCCTTTCTTTTCTTTCTTTCTCTTGATGGGAACGATGAAGAACTATTGATGCAACTTTTTTGTTGCTTAATTCCTTTTCTGTAATCAAGTATTTGCTTTGGTTTTAGGCTAATCTAGATTCTTAGTTTTGAGAAAAGATTTGTTAGGAAGAGATGATTGTGAATGGTATTTTTAAAAAAATCACAAGCCAGGTGTGGTGGTACACACTTGTAATCCCAGCACTTGGGAGGCTGAGGCAGGAGGATAGTGAATTTGAGACCAGCCTCGGGGCCATAGGGAGTTCAAGCCATCCTGGACCGTGTACCAAGACTCTGTTTCAAGAAACAAAACCACAGTAGTTGTCATTTTTCTAGAGATGCTCATAGTATGCCAACTGGCATTGTTCCATATGTACATGTTATAAGCTTTTTTCAGTGAGACAGCCTTTTTTGCAGGCACTTCCTTTATTAATCAGTATAAAGTTTAAAATTCTCGAACTGTTTTCAGACTGACTTAATTCCCATTTCCAACAAAATTCTCTATCTTCTGCCAGGGAACAACAACAGTAAGAGATAGATGAAACAGATAGCACCAGGTCTCCAGCAACAGCCAACAGGCAGGCCCTAGATTTCGTTGTTAGTGTCCTGAGGTAACAACTCAGACATCACAGATCCTTCATTCAGAAAGCAAAGAAAAATGCATAAGATGGTTTTACTAGTCAAAAATATCGACAATCCATATCTGCTTTTGTGTTGTGTATGTGTGTGCGTGTGTCAGTGAACAATAATAATGCCTTGCTCAGTCAGTGCATTCAGCTATCTCAAGTGCAATTTGTGAAGGAGACTGTGGTTTCCAATGATACATTTTTTTTACATAAACCTGTAAAAATTATTTTTTTCCAGCAGTATACTACTTGATGCTATTGATTATTTCAGCATTGGTATATTATTAACTTACCCAGGCCAAATAATTAAGTTTCTGTAGCTGTTTTAGTAATTTGAAGGCAAATTCTCATGCTCTTTCTCATGAATTGACAAGAATGAGCATTTGGTCCACAGTTTGCTTTAAGTTCTTTTATTCCTTTTCACTACAATTAGGGGTTTTTGTGTTTGTGCTTTTTTGGATTTTCTTGTGGGTTTTGGGTTTTTTGCAGGGTTTTTTTGTTTGTTTTCATTTTGGCCTCAAGTATCATTTCCTTTTGCTTGCATCAGATTGCTTGAGTGTTTTCATCTATTTTGATACATGCGTAATAGATTGTGTGCTGTGTCAGCAGTGTCCAATATTCTATTCATTTAAACAATATAATTAAGTATAATTCATGTACATCTTAATTCTTTTTTTTCTCAAGTATTTTATAAGTAACTGGAATTTTTCATTAGATCTTATACAGAGCAGTATTTTATTAAAAATTCAAAAGGGAAGACTTATGTGTTCATTTTGTAGTTTTTCTGTTTTTAAAATAATCTTTACGTGGTCTGCCAATTAAAGTTTTAAATGCAGTGGAATGGACTGAATGTATTTTTGTGTTGTATATTTGTAAATTTCCATCATGAAGTTAGCCTCAAAATCCTGTGCAAAGGGATTTTAAAATGAGTCACTGAAAGAATTTAAGCATATATTAAATACTCTATGAATTTTAATTAAAGATTTAAGAATATTTCGTAAGCTGGTTGTTCTTTCATGATTGCATTAATAACAAAAGTAGAAAAGTTATCACTTTGACATAAACCAATATTCATTTATAGCTCTTGATGCTACATGTAGTAAGTTGAAACAGCATTGTAGATTAAAAACGCTATGATTCAGATCCTAGTTCTACCTCATATGTGTAAATAAATCATTATCCTAATATTGGCATGTTACGTAAGGTGTAAGCCTCAGATTCTTAATCTCCTAAAGGGAGAAAACAGTAGCCCTTCTTGTTTGTATGTATAAAGCACTAGATATAGAGTAGTTCTGTATAAGTTTTAGTACTAATAAGGACTTATCACCTACATACTCTGATCTATTAGCTGGGTCCCAAACACACCTAGAGTTCTCTGGATGATGCCAAATATTTCTGCTGTATTCAGTGTTCAGTAGTCAGTTTATACAAAATTCCCATAATTCACTAAAGACAGCCAGGAAACTTTTTTTTCTCTGATGCAGAGGAAGATTGTTACAGAGCCATGGAAGAAGAGGGTTTAATTCCTATTAAGATTGGAGAATCTGCCAGGCGTGGTGGCATATGCCTGTAATCCCAGTACTTGGGAAGCTGAGGTCCATTATCCCAAATTCAAGGGCAACCTATGCTTCGAGGTCTGAACTACACAGCAAGACCTTGTCTCAAAAAACAAAACAGGGCTGGGGATTTAGCTCAGTGGTGCCCCTGCCTGCCTCGAAAGCACGAGGTCCTGAGTTTGATCCCTGGTACCAAAAAAAAAAAAAAAAGAAACAACTATAAAGGTCAGAGTGGTGATTGTCCATCATAGTACAGTTATGACCCAGCAGACCCAGAACTCTAATCTGGGTATTGAGATATCTCTTTTGAATAATGTATGCAACATATCTATGCTTTTAATCCTTTATGACAAATAGCAAGTACCGTATAAACATTTGATCTGAACCAGGGGTGGGGATGTGGCTCAGTGGTGCTGCATCTGCCTGGCAAGTGCAAGGTCCTGAGTTTGATCCCTGGGACCAGAAAAAGGGGGGGTAGAATTGTGTTCGCAGCTGCCGCCGCGCCGCCGTCGCTCTCCAACTCCAGCGCCGCCTCTAGCTCCCCGAGCTCCAGCCGGAGAAGGGGGTAAGGAGGTCCCTGTACCATGGCTCGTACAAAGCAGACTGCCCGCAAATCCACTGGTGGTAAAGCGCCCAGGAAACAACTGGCTACAAAAGCCACTCGCAAGAGTGTGCCCTCTACTGGAGGGGTGAAAAAAC
>NW_004624730.1:18856668-18876218 GCF_000247695.1 Heterocephalus glaber | reverse complement strand
AAATCTATGTAAATAGGGAAGGGTGGAGGGGGTGAAGGGCACACAGGTAATGGGGAAAAAAATAAGAACCAAGATACATCATGTACAGGTACAAGCACCTAATGATAAATGTAAATGAATTGTATACCTAAAGTGTACCAATAAAAGAACTAAAAAGAAAAAAAAAAGAACACTCACCATGTTGTACAACCATTGCTACTACTAGGTCCCGAATATTTGTCATCCCAAATGAAAACCCCATGTCCCTTGGGCATTTGCTCGCCATTCTCCTTCCTTATAGCCCTAGAAACCACAAATCTGCTTTGTGTCTCTATAGATTTGCCTATTCTGGATAGTTCATATAAATGGAAACATAATATGTGGCTGTTTTACAAACCCATACTACTAGGTATGATTCATTTCTTTGGATGACAGACACAACACAGACACTGGATGGATGAAAGGCATCTCCAAGCAAAAGAAGGCTGCCACCCCGGAGCACGCACACACTTGGATCTGGGGACAGGGTGATAACACGAGACAAGCAGGGTGGGGTTTGCTGGGTTTTGTGGGCTTCTTTTTTTGGTACTGGGGATTGAACTCAGGTCCTTGTGCTTGCGAGGCAGGTGGCGGAACCACTGAGCCAAATCCCCAGCCCTATGTGGGCTTCTTAAGAACTGGGTATTTGTCATAATTTCTTTGACCCAGAGAAGAGGCAGTGCCTGAGTGTTAGGTATCTGGGGTCTCTGGTGGTTGAGTAGTATGTGGAGGGTTAGAGCCTAATAAGGGAGGTAGCTGGGGTAGGGGCTTATCAAACTGCCCAAGAAGTGGGGAAGAACTGAGAGTTTCAACCATGGGCTCAAAACTGAGTCAAGACAGCACTGGTGAAATATTGTAGTGGCCTCTGGCATCAGGCTTCTTTCCCTTAATGTAGTGTGTTCCAGGACCCTCCATCTTATAGCAAGAATAACTCCATTCCTTTTTATGGCTGAATAAAATTCCTTTGTATGTATATCCCACATTTTGTTTATTCATATACCTATTTAATGGGCATTTGGGTTGTTTATATCTTTTGATTATTATGGCTAGTACCGCTATTAACATTGGTTTTTATTTGTTCAGTTTTGTTTTGTTTTTTGTTTTTGAGACATGGTCTCACTGTGTGTATTCTGGCCTTGAACTCACTATGGATCACAGGCTGGCCTCAAACTTGGGCCAATCCTCTTGCCTCAGCCTCCTGAGTTCTGGGGTTATAGGTGTACACCACCACACCTGGTGTTATTTGCTTAGTGACAGGCAGGATTATTATGGGGAAGTCTATAATCACCTTTCTCCCCAGTGTTAAGGCTCTGGTGTCAAGGAGGCTGAGCTTTGGATGTGTCCACAGTCAACCTGGGATGACAGTGGATTTGGAAATGCTCTCTTCATTTCTTTCCATGACCAACTCAGCTGTTAATCCCCACTTTTTTTCTTTTGGTACCAGGGATCGAACTTGGGACCTTGTGCTTGCAAGACAGGCAACGGAACCACTGAGCTAAATCCCCGGCCCAATCCCCACTTTTGCTAGATAATTGCTCTACTGCTTTCTAGGAAGATTTAGGAGCCAGAAAGTGATGTATAGATTATTCCAATCAAATCTAAACTCTTTTGAAGGAAAAGCTCTAGAGTTCTGTGTTCAGTGCCCCGGGGCTCCTCCCTGTTGTCTCCTTCTCTAGCTGTCTCCTGCAAACAATCTGGCCTACAGTTTGGTCCTTTCTTGACCCTTCCCCTCTGTAGGAGTGGGGCTATCTGCCAAGAGCAGATCTGAAGAATGTAATGGCAAGTATGGGTGTAGCTGTGCTCACTGGACCTTATTAGCCGATCATTATACATCTCTAGCAGGTGTAAAAACACAATGCTATGGAAATGGTCTCTGGTCAGCCTAGGATGGGCAGCAGTCAGACTCCTTCACCTTCCAGGTCCTTTAACCACAACTTCCTCTGTTTTTGAGAATGCCCTTAGACTAGACCTTCTCAAAGGTCTGTTATAAATGAATTCAGCTCCTTTAGAAGAGAATAGGAGCTACCTGTTTTAGCCTACTCCTCCACCTAGGCAAATATCTGAGTCACTACCTTGGATCTAGGGATGGCATCGATAGCATGCTTTAGGCAACAAGAGCTTGGGAGGGCAGGTGGTGCAACCTGAGCTCATCTCATCTTGCATTCCTTGCCTCTACTGGTGTGGAACCACCATCTTACAAGCAAGGACAAGGACTCTCAAGGCCCCCTATGCTCAGAAGTATCGTGCCTAAAGTAGAATGGCCTTGGGCAGAGGGGAATCGTGACACCTCTCATCTGTACTCATCTGGAATTTAGCCTCAGCTACAGGTAACTGGAGACAGAATGAGAAATGCTGATGTGTTCTCCAGGGAAGAAAGCTAAGCTGGAGTTGAGGGGAAAGGGAGCCCTCTGTTCTTGGCTTCCGTCCATAGTGGAGTATCTATCTTGCTTGGCGTGAGGAGAAAAAGGTAAGACTGTGGTTTTTAAAAATAAATTATTTTCTTTCTTTCTTTTGTGGTACTAGGGATTGAACACAAGTCTTCTGCATTAGGCTACACTTCCAGTCCTTTACTCTTTTTTGAGACAGGGCCTCACTATGTAGTTCAAGTTGGCTTTGGACTCACTATGTACCCAGGATGGCCTCAAAATCATGGCGATCCTTCTGCTTAAGCCTTCTAAGTGCAGGGATTATAGGCATGAGCCACCATGCCTGGCTCTTTGAGATAGGCCCTTGCTGTATGGGCCAGGTTGGGCTTGAAGTTGCCATCCTCTTGCCTCAGCTTCCTCGAGTGCTGGAATTACAGGATTATGCCATGATGCCTGACTACAGATTTTCTTAAATAGACATTTCTCTGATGTTTGCTTGGAATATTTCCAGACACTCTACATTGCGAGTTTTTACTTTTCGTTTTTATAATCATACTAATTTTATTGGGGAGTGGGTGCAGGGAAGTCCTCACATTGTCATGCCAGACGTCAATTTCCTCTGCCAAAATATTTTAGAGGTTGAATTAGTTTTCTGTTGCTGCTATAGCAAGCTATCATGAGCCTTATGTCTCAAAACAACACAAATTTATTGTCTTACAGTTGTAGAGCTCAAAAGTCTGAAAATGGGCCTTAGGGGTAAAATCAAGGTTTAAGCAAGGCTGTGTTCCTTCTGGAGGCTCTAAGGGAGAATCAGTTCTTCACTTTTCCCAGGCTCTTTTATTTATTTTATTTTTGGTACCGGGGATCAAACTCAGGAATTTGCACTTTTGAGGCAGGCAGTGGCACCACTGAGCTAAATCCCCTGCCCCTTCCCAGGCTCTTTTGCCTGCATTCTTTGGTTCAAAATTCCCTCCCAAATGCCATCAGTCCAACTTCTGCTGTTATTATATCTTTCTTTATGTTCCTGCTTCTCTCTTACCCTTGTAAGTGTAACAGGAATTAGTGAAACAGGATTTAGGATTCTATCAGGCAACAAAGACAGGAGGCCCAAAATGGAGTCAGAAAGCCCAAAATAGTGTCACAACCCTCCAGCGATCTTACAGAAACACCTGCCAGGTGTCCTGTGGTTGCCAGGTTCCTGCCCATGACATGATCAGGAGGGGCACTGGCTCAAGGTGCAAGGGCCCTGCAGGGGCACTGTGTGAACTCTGCACACATTGGACCCTAAAAAATATGTAGTTTCCTGTAGGGTAGAGATCACCTTGCTTACACAATGGCTCAAGCTCCCCTAGACAAAGAGCCCTTGGGGATATATTACTCAGAACCCCGTCCAGGCTAGCAGGAGCTCAACTTCCTTGCCTCTATAGGCTTTAAATCAATTTGCTTGTACTCTGGCTACTCTGTCCAAGGTTTCATTCTTTGTCACAGTGGTACATGGCCCCAGTGTTCCAGTGACACAGGGACTCTTGTGATTATATAGGGCCATCTATGTAACCCAGGATAGTCTCCCCACCCCAAAATCCTTAACTTAATCACATCTACAGAATCTCTTTTCTGCTGTAACACACCCACAGGTTCTGGGGATTAGGACATGGACACTTTTGGAAGAGGAGGGCATTATTCTGCCTATGTCTTCTTGAGTTCTCTGGTAATTGTTTTCTCTCTCAGGACAAAAAGTTGAGCACAAAAACAACATTAGGTCTCAAGGGTGTTATTTATACAAGCAGGAACCCCATGGAAGTATTTTTCTCCTTCACGAAAGTAAATTATTAAAAACAAATTAATTTTAAAGTTACTTGCAATCCAATCACATGAACTCTAATATATGAAGCACTTATATTCCCTAAGATCCTACTGAATTTGAATCATACCAAACCATGTCAGCCCATTTGTGGCCCAGATTCTCTCGTGGCCACAGAAAGTGTTCTCCCTATTTGTTATGAGTAACTTTGGAAATCAGAATAAATGGCTGCAGATCAATGGATTCACATTACTTTATGTTCAATCATAATGTTTTCCCTTATTTGTATTTTACTCTTCTTTTTTGGCTTTATTTTTCAAATTTGTTTTTTCTTTTATTATTTTTTTTCTTTACAACTAGCATTATCCTTATCACACACGTTAAGATAATATATCTAAAAAACAGCGGGGCATGGAGGTGCATGCCTGCAATCCCAGCACTCAGGAGACTGAGGCAGGAGGATGGCTGGGAGTTTGAAGCCAGCCTAGGCTACATAGTGAGTTCAAAGCCAGGCTGAACTACATAGTGAGACCCTGTCTCATCACCTCCCACCCCTCAAAAAAAGAATAGGGGTTTTTTGTTGTTGTTTTTTGGTTATTGGAAACAGGATCTTACTATGTAGTAGATGCCAACCTTGAACTTGGTATATAGCCTATGTAGACCTCAAATTCACGAGTTTCCTGCCTCAGCCTCCCAAGTGCTGGGATTACAGGGATGTACCACCTGGTTTAAAGAAGGGAGATTTTGGAATCAGGATATAGCTCTGCTGATATAGCACTGTGCCTGCCTGGCAATTGCAAGGTCCTGAGTGTGATTCCTGGTACAAAAAAAAATAATAATAATAATAAAGGAGAGAGATTTTAAAGTGACGATTACAGAATTCTCAAATGTAGCCAGGAGTGGTAGCACATGCCTATAATCTCAGCACTAGGGAGGGTGAGGCAGGAGGTTCGCTGAGAGTTTGAGGCCAGCTTGAGCTATATAGTGAGTTCAAGGCTAGCCTGAACTACATAGTGAGAATCTGCCAAGAAAAAAAACCCCTTGCATTGCTTTATGGACATTTGTGGATAAGTGCAGTGGTGAAAAATTTGAGTCACCCAATACACATTTCCAGCTGAGCTCAACTAAGGCAACCCTCTGCCTTCTTGCTTAAGCTCTCATTCTGTAAACAAGTACAAGTACCTTTTTTTGTTGTTTCAGTTTTTTGAAACAGGGTCCCGCTATGTAGCCCAGGCTGGCCTCAAACTTGCAGTGATCCACCTGCCTCAGCCTCCTGAGTGCTGAGATTATAGGTGTGCACCACCATGCCCAGCTTCTTTTGGGAATTCTCCAGCCTTTGGGTGCTCACAAACATAAGAAATGAGTTCACAGAGCATGCTTATTAAGTGGCTCCTTCTTCCCCACAACATATGCTGGTAAAACAGTGAATGAAAACACTTCCTGTCACTTAATATGCCCAGAATGGGAGGATTCAAGAGATGAGGAACAAGCCTGCTCATGTTGCTGACACTCAACGCTTCAGGGGTGCAGGTGGCAGACACCTGGGGCAGGTGTGCTTCTGTGGTTTCCCTGGGTTTAGATGGTAACCCTTTCCATGTCTCCCAGCAGCTCAGTCATGAAGAGGCTGCGAT
This sequence comes from Heterocephalus glaber, assembly GCF_000247695.1. The sequence continues at coordinate 18,870,402 of NW_004624730.1, read as the reverse complement.
TTCCCCCAGAGGCCCCTCAAGGCTGAGGCCAGCAAAAACTTGCAGCTGTTCTCTCATTCTCTCTCTCTCTCTCTCTCTCTCTCTCTCTCTCTCTCTCTCTCTCAGGATGGAGGAAGCCAGCCTCTGACACAGAGGTATCAAATTGTGGCCCACGTACTCCTTTCCCAAGGACACAGTAGGGTGAGGGGTACTAGTTTATTTCCAGTCATGCCTTGTATGCTAGGAAGCATGGTACAAAGTTTGTACTTATTTATTTATGAAGTAACCTTGAGGAGTCTGGGTGGCAAAATCAGCTCTCACTGTTGCCTCAGGCCCCCTGGAAGGCCTCGAGAGGCTTCTTCCCCACTACAACAACACAAAGATGTACTTCTGGGTTCAGGAGAAAAGTAAGAATATACAGAACTGCACAAGTTAGTGTAAATGCAGTAATTGGGACAGCACTCATATGGCTTCCTTCTTTCTGATGGAGTGGTAACCTCTGGCATGCCTGGCCTGAATGAGATCTTCGCAGACACGCCATTCTCTACAAACAACAGGCTACTCTCAGTAAATTGGACAGATGGCCATAAAGAAAATTTAAGACAGAATACACAATCTCCCCAGTGCAGAAAGGTCCAGTGATTGTCTGCATACTGTAAGACCATGGGTCTCACCAAATGCTCCGAGGAGCTGACTACAGCAAAGATCACCCAGGAGGGAACACACCGGACAAGTTGAGAAAGTAAAACAGACCTTTATTAGTCTGGCCAGACGGCACCCTCCAAGCACCAAGCTTAGAGAGGCACCCGGCTCAGAGTCTGAGGCTCTTTTATAGGGGTCACAAGAGGGAACTTGGCAAGCAGGTGTACAGAAGGAAGACGTTGGCGGTTAGGGGAGTGTAGCAACCGGTACAGAAGCGAAACGTTCTGCTGTTAGAACATTTATAAAGCAATAGTTGATTAATTGTTGTTTCTAAGAGACTCTCTAAGGGGAGGAGGTTTCTAAGCTTTCTCCTTCTGAGTTCATCTAAAGGGCAGGCAGGTGGGTCAAGCAGTAATATGGAGTCTCTCTTGTTAACAAGGGTCCTTCACATACCTGCGCTGACCATCCTTCAATCCTAAGTCATAAACATTCCTTATGAATGTAGCTCCTTCCCAAACCCTATATAAACTTGATTTCTCTCCCAGCTAGCTGCAGATGTCTCTCTCCTCTCTCGATGTCAGCCCATCCACACATGGATGAAATAAATTTGGCTCTCCCCAACTAGTGGCTGAAATCTGTCCCCAATTTCAGTCTCTGTTCACAACCAGACAGGAATAAAGCTTTTTTTTCCCGTGAGGCATGGTGGAGCACACTTATAATCCCAGCACTCGGGAGACTAAGGCAGGAGGTTCACCACAAGGTCAAGGCTAGCCTGGACTACATAGTGAGACCCTGTCTCAAAAAACAAAAGAAAAAGCCTTTTTTTTCCAAAGCCTGTCTCAAGTGGCCTCCCACACACCATTATAACAACCTCTATGGCTTTTCTGATCCAACTCTGGGAACTCTATCCAAGTTTCCTGAGTGTGGGAGGCTGGCACATTAAGCTGTAATTCTTGGTCTGCTATAAAAAGATTAAGAAAGGACACTGGTGGGGAAAGAGCCTGGGAGAGTAGCTAAGCCCAGCAACTGAGAAGGAGTGGTAGCAAGGACAGGTAAGGTTAAGGCCACCAGATGACAAAGGTCACAGCAGTGGTGGCTCTGAATCGTATACAGTGCACTGACTCGACTCACTAGCAAAGTGCATGTGGAAGTCACTGAGCCCTGTGGCCCATGTACTCCTTCCCCAAGGACACAGTGGGGTGAGGGGTACTAGCTTATTTCTATTCATGCCTTGTGTGCTAGGAAGCATGGAACAAAGTTTTTTGCTTATTTATGAAGTAACTTTGTCTAGTCTGCGTTTTCTGGTATTATTATTCTATCGTACAGTTTTGTGTTTTTTTTTGAACCAGGGATCGAACTTGGTATCGTACAGTTTTTAATTTCTCCCTTTGACTTTGATCTGATTCAAAGTCCTCTTTTATTTTTTTTTATTTTTATTTTTTTTGGTACCGGGGATCAAACTTGGGACCTTGTGCTTTCGAGGCAGGCACTGGAACCACTGAGCTAAATCCCTGGCCCTTATTCTCAGATCTTGAATGATATCAGACCTGAGAATTTTTTTTTTTTTGGTACTGGGGATCAAACTCAGGACCTTGCACTTGCAAGGCAGGCGTAGTGCCACTGAACTAAATCCCTGGTGCAGTCCTGAGAATTTGAAGATTTTGGTTCTCACTCCTTTTGATTTGACTATTTCAGAGGGAGTAAGGGCTTAACAGCAAGGCAGGCTAGGATTGCCATGCAACAGTGTAAGGAATGAGCAGGGCTGGATCCTTCAGAACTGGCTTGATCGTACAGTTGGGCCCAAGGAAGCCAGGGCTTAACATCATAATACTCAGAGTAATCTCTGATGGTGTTGGAATTAAGGGGGTTCAGAATAGTGAGTTGGGACTTCTGCTATTCCAAATGGGTACAGGACAGCATTTGGGACCACACAGGTGTTCAGAAGAACAAAAGAAAGGATTAGGAAACAATATCTGAAGACTAAGGAGGGAGGATGAGGTTTTGTGGGACCTGAGGCTTATATAATGTTAGGGACTTTAAGAAAACAAGTACACTATAAAAATCTTTTTCCTAAAACTCTTCTCAGGACCTTGCAGGGGAGCACACAAACCACAAGCCTGCTGCTTAAGGTTCATGAACTTTATGGGCAATGAGATAGGTGAGAGTTAAGGTGATGAGGTGATAGAGGTTACAGCAGGGTGGCTTCTGAATCAACAACAGTGGACTGACCTGATCTGCTAAGCACTGGCATTTGGAAGCCTCTGGGCTATGTGTGCTGGGGCCCACACCTTTTCCCTAATGACACAGCACATGAGCAGCCAGCAGAGAACAATGAACAAGGAAGAACACAATATCCATTTATTCCCCCCAGGTTTCTTTTCTTTTTTGGTACCGGGGCTCGAACCCCGGTCCTTGCGCTTGCGCAGCAGGCTGGGAAACCACTGAGCTAAATCCCCAGCCCTCCTCCAGGTTTGTTTCACACCATAGTCCATCAGTGTAGGGAAATCAAGCTCAGATTTTTAATGAGATTTTTACGTTTATGCCATACTCAGCACCTAAGGTTACATGCAAAATTTTGTCTGTATAAAAATCTTCTTGAAGCTGGGTGTTGTGGCACAAGCTTGTAATCTCAGCACTTGGGAGGCTTAGGCAGGAGGATCACTGTGAGTTCGAGGCCAACCTGGGGTACATAGTGAGTTCAAGGCCAGCCTGAGCTAGACAGCAAGACCCTGTCTCAAAACAAAACAAAACAGGGCCAGGGATTTAGCTCAGTGGCACTGCACCTGCCTGGCAAGCGCAAGTTCCTGAGTTTGATCCCTGGTCCACAAAACAAAAATTTAAAGAAAAACACTAGACTAACTGGTTTTTGTTTTTTTTTGTACCAGAGATTGAACTCGGGTCCTTGTGCTTGCGCTTGCGCAGGGTTTTTTTTTTTTTAAGACTGGTTTTTAAGGTCCTTGTTTCTACATTCTATGATTCTTTGATAATACTCCAGATAATTAATTTGAATTTGCAAAAAGGATCATGAAGGAAGCATCAGGGTAAAAAAATATGAGGAAATATCACTTTGAGAAATATGTCAAATATCAAATTGGTAACATAAAACAGTTTTCTGCTGTGGACAGGAAACTGTGGTTGATTTTATGTATCAATTTGGTTAACAGTTACCAGTTCCTTAACCTCTCTTTCTTTCTCCTATTGGTTTTATGTCTCCTGAGAACTTCGACCAATGCAAGACCCATTGGTCATTTATTTCAAATTACAATCCTGGAAATTCACACACACCCCCAACCCAAATGGTCAGCATTGAGGCCATTTGGAACAAATTAGTACTATTGAACAGCGACAGGGTAGAAAGATAAAATACATACTCTTGGGTGTACTCTTCTAGCTACATGGCCTAAACCCCATTTTGGTCAAATTGGCAGAAGCCAAACAGGTTAAGAGGGTAATTTGACCAAAAAAAAGATTTGGTTTAAAATCAGTATCCATCACTTTTTTTTTTGGTACCGGGGATTGAAATCAGGACCTTGTGCTTGAGAGGCAGGAGCGGTGCCAGTGAGCTAAATCCCCGGCCCCTATCACTATTTAATATACTACTGTGCTCCATTAAACGTTCTCACGAAAAACATATCTACATTACTTTGATAATTTTACAAGATAGTGAGCTTTTGCGGGTGCCAATTTTGCAGAGTTGGTGGCACTGGGTAAGTATGAACAGGCCTTACGACCCCCTCCAGAAGAGGACGCCGTTGGCCAGAAAGGCCAGAGAGCTGGAGGCTGGTGAACCCCACTCAAGAATCTCGAAGTCTGTACAGCTCACGTTCTCGCCCCTTTGTTCCACTTGCCAGGCCCAGGGAGCAAATGATCCCTGTGAGGCTTCTAGATTCCACGGCGCGATGGTAAAAACAGCCTCCTTAAGGTTTCTTTTTTTTTCACACAGAGAGTTGGGGAAGGTTTACTTGTCTCGTATCTCATTTAGTATGTTTTTACTGCTGTGCATTCCAAGTGCAACTCGTACCAGCTTTTCCGGGGACAGAAGCCTTGGGGGACCCTCCTCATTTTATTAATACATACTGGGGTCAGAAGGACGCAGGAGCTCCTCAGGGAGCTGGGAGTCACGAGGAAAAAATTTAGAATCGAGGACCAAACCCACACGACCTTAAGAGGCTACGACCTAAACCCCGGTGAACCCGGGAGCCACAACTTCGGGGTACGGAAGCGCGCCTCCGCCCCTCGCGCGACCGTGACGTCACGCGCCGGGGCGGGGCCCGCGGGGGGCGCGCCCCGGCTCTGGCGGAGGAGGCGGGGCGCGCGGCCGGGAGGTGCTGGCTTATATAACTCGCCTGCCGGCGTGGCGGGGGTGGCGTTGTGGCTTGAGGGCTGGGATGTCGGAGCAGTCTAATGGACTCCAGCACCGGCCTACGGCCTTCGTGCTGGGGCTGGACGTGGGGAGCTCTGTGATCCGCTGCCACGTCTATGACCGGACGGCGCTGGTTCGCGGCTCCAGCGCGCAGAAGGTGACCGGGGCGCGCATCTCCGGGCACTTGGGATCGGGTCGCGGGCGGCCAGCGGGTCGGTCCGCCCCACCCTGACGGGACGCGGCCACCTGCAGTTCCGGCGGGTCCGGGTCCCCTCCTGGGCCGGCTGCTCCCCGCGCCCTTCCCCGGCCAAGGGCTCCGGGCCGTGCGCCTCCTGTCAGCTGGCTTCACTCGGCTGGGCCGAGCCGCTTGCCGACGGGACTGAGCGGGCTGTGGTGTGCGTGCAGGAGGTGGTTTGCGAGTTGCTCAATTTTCCCTGTACTTCCTAGACAGACCTCCGACTCCATCTTTATCTTACACTTTAAATTTTCAGATCTTGATAGAATTTCAAGTTCTTGTTTTTCGGCTGTCATCTTTATTAACTACTCCTGAATGTGCTAGCTCCTCACAATGACCAGCTGATTTCCGTGGGTATTGGAGGTGTTGGGCAAGTTTTGAAATCTGAGTTCTCTACTATTCTTATTTCCATGTTTGAGAATTAAGCAAACTTATCTTTTTTTGTTTAAGAGCCCTGCCAAGTCATTGGTTGTTTTTTAGCAAAGTCTTAGACTGTTGGTCATACTGCTGAGCAGCCAAGAAATTGATATTCTATTCTCATTTTAATGAAGTGTTGATTCCTACATCACTGTGAATGCACCAAAAATAATACTCACTGGACATCGTGTTCTTGCTCTTTTCAAATCTTTTTACGTTCGTAGTGTGGAGAGCACAGGAGCTACCAATTACCTGAACTGTTTCCTCAGTTCCCCTTTTTCTTGGTGTCCGCGCATCTTTCCCAATGTCTTGGGGGTGTTTCTCATTGCAGCAGTTGCCCAGGAGTTGGTTCATCCGGGGTGCAAGTAAGTAGTGACTGTTTTGAGCTTTTGAATAGAGCCAACAGCTGACTTTCCTTCAGGCTTCGGTACCAGGACAATGAGCAGTAAGCTGTGAGCCGGGTCTTCCCGGCTCCCGTTTCCTTTGTGGCTGACTGGGGGTGGGGAGTGGGGGGAGGAGCATTGCTAGTCCCCCCGCAGCCTGTCTGTACCCAGCCTCAAGGAGAGGTGGCAGGCTGACCCTGGCCTTCAATGACCCTGTGCTCTTTATTAGGAGTCTTTAACAAACGCACTGGTACTTTTTGCAGTCTCCCTTATCATTCTAGACACAAAGTACTTTTGTTTTAAGCAGTGATTTTTTTTAAAAAATGGAACGGAGCCAGGTGTGGTGCTGCACACCTGTAATCCTAGTACTCTAGGAGGCTGAGGCAGGAGGATGGCAAATTCAGGCCAACCCTGGCTACTTAGCAGCTTGATAAGATCCTGTGTCAAAAATTTTAACGGCCGGGGATTTAGCTCAGTGGCACTGCGCCTGCCTCGCAAGCCCAAGGTCCTGAGTTTGATCCCCAGTACCAAAAAGAACAAAAAAAATTTTTTAAAAGAACTGGGGATGTAGCTCTGTGTTCAGTCCTCAGTGCTGAAAAAGAAAAGGGGTGGGGAAGAACAGGAATATTTGGAACCAAAAGGATAACACAATTGTTAGGAATGTATTTTCACAGTTGCTGTATAATTTGGGGTAAATCATTAGTTTATTTAGAAACAAGATTAAGAATGTCAAAGATGGCCGGGGATTTAGCTCAGTGGTTTTGCCACCTGCTGCACAAGTGCAAGGACCCGAGTTTGATCCCCAGTACCAAAAAAAAAAAACCCAAACAAACAAACAAAAAAGAATGTCAAAGATGAATCACGATTGAGGAGAGTGACAGGAAGCTAGAAGTGTTTGCTCATACCCTAAACTGGAGAGAGTGTCTGGAACAGTATGTGAGTAAATAGAAATATGAAAAATTTCTGCCCTCCAAGGATGAAGCAATATTTATTATTATTATTATTATTATTATTTTTTTTTTTTTTAGTACCAGGGATCGAACTTGGGACCTTGTGCTTGTGAGGCAGGCATGGTGCCACTGAGCTAAATCCCTGGCCCTGTTTTGTTTTGTTTTTTGAGACAGGATCTTGCTATGTAGTCCAGGCTTGCCTTGAACTCACTATAGAGCCTAGGCTGGCCTTGAACTTGTGACGATCCTCCTGCCTCAGTCTCCCGAGTGCTGAGATTACAGGTGTGTGCCACCACACCTGGCTGAAGCAGTATTTTAGATTAAGGAGTTCATAACTTTGTTAGTTACTTTTCTCATTGCTGAGACAAAATACTCAGTACCCAAAGTTAAAGGAGGAAAGGTTTATTTGGCTTACAGATTGTAGAGGTTTCAGGTCATAATTGGCTGGCTCCAAGGCAGGTTGCCATGACAGGCAGGCATCACAGAGGAGAAACAGTTCATGATGGGCAGAAAGTAGCAAAGAAAGCAGGGGTCAACCTCAGCTCTTTCTATCCCTTATATCTTATCCAGGCTACTTAGAGTGGGTAGCATTCACACCTTTAATCCTAATGCGTTTGGTCCTAGCATTGCACCACGAATCAATCCCAGCATCACACATTTTTGATCCAGCCACCTCTGAAAAAGCCCCACCTATGACCGCATGAGGTTTGAGGGAACGTCTAACACAAGCCATAACTATAACATTTCTCTTCAAACTGTCGCAGGAGTTTACAACTGAACTTTTTAAAGCGTGGTGCTGGGCCTGCTGGGGTTAAGATAAAGAAAACTAAGTGTTTAGCAATTTGTGTAGCAGTTTGGCAGAGTAATTTTATGGCTATTGTCTTTAATAATAAAACACTTGGGATTTTATTTTTTGTGTCATTTTTTTTCCCTAGAAATTTAGTTTAATTGTATCTTTATTATTGTGGAGCCTGGGCATGGTGGTGCAATCCCAGCACTTGGGAGGCTGAGACAGGAGGATTGCAGTGAGTTCAAGGTTAGGCTGGTGTGTATAGTGAGTTCAAAATCACCATGGACTACATAGCGAGACCCTGTTTTAAGAAAACCAAAAAATAAATAAAATTGTTGGTTCACAGGGCTGGTTGCCAAGCATGCAGGAGGCCTGGGTTCCATCCCCAGTGCCACCCACACATTCCCCAGTGGAATGCCATGCTATTGTTAGAGCCCATAAAAGATCATGGTTGAAAGAATAGGACAGAAGTTCCACTCCCAAAAGAACAATGCAATCTCTAGTACAGTACCTACTGTGCATTCTAAAAAATGGACTCTGCTTGTCCTTGTTGTTGGTTTTGATCAACAAAAGGTACTTTCTTCTTAAATCTGATTCTAAACTTTTTGGTTTGGGCTTGGCCCTTCTCTAGAGGGACAGACTTCACTCCTGCTCTTTGTGCAGGTTGCTGTGGTTTGGATGTGGTTTCATGTGTCAAAAGCCTGGCCCCAGTGTGTGCACTTGGGAGCCACCCGGCACTTAAGGGTCCTGTCCTCATACGGGTTTGAAGTTACTCTTTTGAGATCCCAGTTGGTTCTCCGGAGGGAGAGACTGTGCAACAGTGAGCCTGGCACCTTCCTCCTCTCTCATTCATGCTCCTGCCACCATGCTATGGCCAACTGTCCTGACAGGATGCAGCCTTGGGGGCCTCACTGGAGGCTGGACTGAGGGAACCACTCAATCTTAGACTTTCCGCCTCTAATACTGTAAACCACAGTAACCTCTTTACACATCACCCAGCCTTGGGCACTGAGTTATAACCATGGGAAATGGAGCAATACAGGGGTAGGATGGGCTGTCCAGGTTGGTGGAGTTGGGGAAAGTGATCCTGGCAGTTCTGGGTCAGAGCATACAGGTGACAGGTGCAAAGCAGTCTATCCACACTGACTTGTGGGGGTGAGGAAGTGGTTTCTGCAGTTGATCCATTACAATCTGTTATTAGAAGATTGTAGTTGCATGGGAAATAGATTTTGTTAAATCTGTTTCTGATGAGCTCACTGGAGAAGAATGATTCTTTAACCACATCACCCAGCTTCACTCTTATGCTCTGCATATTGTTGCTGCTTTCTTTTTCTTTATTTTGCTCTTGGATATTGTCTGTTCATTTTTTTCAGTGCTCCGCCTTACCATAACACTCAGCCATGTCTGGTGTTTATAAATAGAGCTTCTCTGGTTCAGCCCCTCCAGAGAGTAAACCTCTTCCCTCTGCCAGGTTAGGGGGAGGCAGAGATCTGGTGTGGAGGAGAGTTGGGGATCCTTGTGGAGACTGACCTGGTTCTCTGGACAGCCTTATCTTGCGTCCTGGCATTTGTAGGAGCCTCTGGTTTCCAGGATTCCACCCTAGAATCTCTGCTCTCTGTCCCTGGGCTGGGCTTTTACTGTTCTATGTTCAGTCACTCATTCACCTGTTATTTATGGAATGCCTGTAAAGTCCCAGGCACTTGTAAATGCCAGGGAAAGCATGAAGAGACACCCTCTGTACACTCTGGGGCCCATGAGGAGCAGGGGCAGAGGGCATCTGACTCTAGTCTTACAGACTGTTATAAGGAATAATGGTGTCATGGTGCCAGGCATGGTGGCACAGCCTGGAATCCCAACACTCTGGAAGGTTCAAGGAGGAAGATTGCAAGTTTAAGCATACCCTGGCCAATTTAGAGATTTAGAGAGACCCTGTCTCGAAATAAGGAAGAGAGAGTGATCTGGCCACAGTATCTGTCACTCCACTGATCGCCAGGGTTGATCCGGCTGATCTGGCTGGCCAGGTGGTATCCCCTTCCTCACTCACTGCTCCCTGTGCGACCCCCGAAAGCTGTGCCCCAGTGGAAGAGGACGACCTTGCTGATGAAGGAGTAGCTGTGCTGCTCTGCTAGAACCGCTAAACAAGCTCTCAAAATAAAAAATGGGCTGAAGATGTAGGTTGATGCAAAGGCCCTGGGTTCAATCCCTGGTACACACACACACACACACACACACACACACACACACACACACGCACATGCGTGCGTGCATAATAAAGGAACAGTGGTTTTACTCTGAGTGAAGCGGTTCAGAGCATGGTTTTGCTACTCTTCCTTAGGGATTGAGTAGAGGTGCAGTGCAGTCTGAGCCTGAGTGAGATGCCCGTGTTTTCTCCTTGGCGCCAAGCCCTGCGCCCCCTGCCCACTCACTGTTCATCTTCAAAATGTTTGTTAACGTCTAGTCTGATCCTGTTTGCTTTCCTGTTCACTTTGTCCTTGTGCCTTTGAGTCTTGTGTTTTTTCTTTTAGTGGAGTCTTGAGAGGAATTGAAGATAAACCCATATGTTCAAGCCATCAATTTAACTTGAAGCCATAGGCTTTTTTAAAATTAAGTTTATTCACCTGTTGCTCAAGCACAAGGACTCGAGTTCGATCCCTGGTACCAAAATAAAAAATAAAATAAAATTAAGTTTATTGGTACATTTTAGGTATACAATATGATGGCATTCATCGTTGGGAATTTGTACCTTTACATGATACATCTTGGTTCTTATTTTGAAACCATAGGGTTTTTTTTTTGGTATCAGGGATTGAACTTGGGTCCTTGTGTTTGCAAAGCAGGTGCCGGAACCACTAAGCTACATCCCCAGCCCTATAGGCTTTTTTTTTTTGGTACCAGGGATCAAACTTGGGACCTTGAGCTTGTAAGGCAGACAACAGAACCACTGAGCTAAATCCCCGGCCCAACCACAGGCTTTTCAAATTTTTATTGGGCCAGGGATTTAGATCAATGTTCCGGTGCCTGCCTTGCAAGTGCAAGGTCCCAAGTTCGATCCCCAGTACAAAAAAAAAATGTTTTTAAATTTTATTTTGATTTTGTAGCACTGGAGATCAAACCCAGGGCCTCCCACATGCTAGGGAAGTGCTCTTGTGCTGAACTCCATACCTAGCCATTATTGATTGATTGATTGATGAGACAGGATCTCACTATATAGTCCAAGCTGGCCTTGAGCTCACTGTGTAGTGCAGGCAGCCATTCTCCTGCCTCAGCCTCCCAAGTGCTGGAATTACAAGCATGTGCCATGCCGAGTTCCAGCCCTTATTGTATGGGGGATTGAACTCAGGACCTTGCACTTTTGAGGCAGGCGCCAGAACCACTGAGCTAAATCCCCTGCCCTCCAGCCCTTATTTTTTAAATTAGCATAAATAAAAATGGACCTTTTTTGGTGTATAGATATAGGAGTTTTAGCACATGTGTAAGAGTAACCCCCAAAACCCTCTCGTACCGCCTCTTTGTTAGTCACCTTCCCTTACCAGTAACCACTGATCTATTTATTCTTTGTCATATACTTTTTCTTTTTAAGAATGTTGTAGAAGTGGAATCACAGAATAAAAAGCCTTTTGGGACTGGCTTTATTCAGTATAATGTCTTTGAGATTTGTCCATATCGTATGTAGTAGTAATCCGTGATATGAATGTATCACGTTTGTTTACCGGCTAAAGTACATCTAGAATGTTTTCAGTTTCTGGTGATTGTGACTAGAGCTGCTATAAACATTTGTGTACAGATTTTATTGATTTTGTGAGACAGCGTCTCGCTATGTAGTTCAGCCTGGCCTTGAGCTCACTTTGCAGCTCAGGCTGCCCTTGAACTCATGGCAATCCTCTTGCCTCAGCATCCTGAGTGTTGGGATCACAGGTGTGCGGCACCATGCCCAGCTGTGTACAGATTTTAATGGGAACATGAGTATTCATTTCTCTAGGGTAAACGTAGAAGTGAGCCTTGTTGCATCTCATGGGAAATGAATGTTTGTCTTAAAAAGAAATCAACAAAACTTACCAAAATAATTACCATTTTGCATTCTTAGCAGTTATTAGTTATTTCACATACCCATCAGTATTTGTTATTGTCAGATTTTTTTGACAGACTTAACCTACAAATGGTAACTTTTTTTTTTTTTGAGGTACCAGGGATGGAACTCAGGACCTTGAGCTTGTGAGGCAGGCGTGCACCACTGAGCTAAATCCCCCACCCTTGTTGGTTTTTTTTTTTGAGACAGGGTCTTTCCATGTAGTTCAGGCTGAGCTTGAACTCAGTATATAGCCCAGGCTGGCCTGGAAGCCACAGCAATCCTCCTGCCTCAGCTTCCAAAGTGCTTGAATTACATTGATGAGCCACCATACCTTGCCTTATTGTGGGGTTTTTTTTTGGTACTGGGGATTGAATTCAGGACCTTGTGCTTTCAAGGCAGGCACCAGAACCACTGAGTTAAATCTCGGGCTGTGTTTGTTTCCTTTTTGTACTGGGAATTTAACTCAGGGCCTTGCACTTGCCAGGCAGGTGGCGTGCTGCCCAGCTACATCCCCAGCCTTGTTATTGTGGTTTTTATTTGCATTAAATGGCTTAACAGTGTTGATTATCTTCATTTTTGTCATCCATGTTTTCTTTGGTGAAGTGCCTGTTCAAGTCTTGTTCAAGACTTCTGCGTTCTTGTTTTTTGTTTTTTTTGTGGTACTAGGGATTGAACTCAGGGCCTTCACACTGAGCTACATCCCCAACCCTTTTTACTTTTTTATTCTGAAACAGGGTCCCACTAAGTCACTAAGTTACTTGAAATTGAGATCCTCTTGCCTCAGCCTCCTATTCCCATTTGTTTAATTGGGTTGTTTGCTTACTGTGGAGCAATGAGATTTCTTTAAACAGTATATTCTGGATCTAAGATCTATATTGGGTATTTTCTACAAGTCTATACTGTGTTGCTTCATTTTCTTTTTTTTTTATAGTGCATGTTAGCTATTTTTATTATTTTATTTTTTTCCATTATGTTTATTGGTACATTTTAGGTATACAATACAGTTACATTAATCATTGGGATCTTTTACCTTAACATGATATTTCTTGGTTCTTTTTTCCCCATTCCCCTGCCCCCCTTCAACCCTCCACCCTTCCCTATTTATAAAGACTTTGTTTCCATTTTTTTCCTTTTCTCATATTTTTTCTTTTCTGTTCTTTTCTTTCCTCTACCCCTCCCACTTCCCCGACTCCTTTAGACCTTTTCTTTCTATTTCACAATATCAATTATACATTTTGATCCTTATTTAAACTTTTAGTTTTTCACACCAGAGGAACTACTTGGTATTTACACACTTGTGTCCTATTTATTTCACTTAAGAGTATGGCCTCAATGTGCATCCACTTAGCTATAAATGTCGTTTCTTGCTCTTTATGGCTGAATAATATTCCATTTTATTAAAAAACCGCATTTTCTTTTTGTACCACGGATCGAACTCAGGTCCTTGCGCTTACGGGTCAGGCGGCGGAACCACTGAGCTAAATCCCTGGCCCAAAACCACATTTTCTTTATCCAGTCTCCAGTTGATGGGCAGTTGGGCTGTTTCCAAGCTTTAGCTATTACAAACTGCCGCTATAAACATGGGTGCACATATGTCGCTGTGGTATGATTCTTTTAATTCTTTTGGGAAGATACCCAGCAGGGGAGTAGCTGGGTCAAATGGGACCTCTAGTTCTAGTTCTTGGAGGTATCTCCATACTGATTTCCAAGTGGTTGCAGCAGTCTGCACTCCCATCAACAATGTAGAAGGGTTCCTTTCTCCCCACAACCCTACCAGCATTTGTTATTGGTTGATTTCTTGATAGCAGCCATTCTTTCTGGGGTGAGGCGGAATCTCAGTGTTGTTTTCATCTGCATCTCATAAATGACCAGTGATGTTGAACATTTTTTCATATGTTTATTTGCT
>NW_004624730.1:18839512-18856568 GCF_000247695.1 Heterocephalus glaber | reverse complement strand
TTTTTTTTTTTTTGGGTACCGGGGATCGAACTCCTGTCCTTGCGCTTGCGCAGCAGGCAGCGAAACCACTGAGCTAAATCCCCAGCCCCCTCAGATGCCCATTTTTGATTCATTTTCTTAATGGTATCTTTTGCAGGGAAAATCTTTTTAACTTTGTTGATGTCCAGTGATACAATTTTTTGTTTTATGAGTTGTATTGTTTCTCTATGAATTTTTTTGCTAGCCCTACATCGTGAGGATTTCTCCCTGTATTCTCTCTCTAAATGTTTTATAGTTTTTCCTTTCACAATTAGAGTCTTAACTCATTTTGAGTTAATTTTCTGTAAACTGTAAAGCTTAGGTTGAAGTTGATTTTTTTTTTTGTATGGATGTCTTGTTCCAACATCAGTTGCTGAAAAAGCTTGTCTTTTCACCATTAAATTGCCAGACATTAATTAGCCATATTTGTGTGGATCTATTTTGGGACTCTGAGTTCTCTTTCACTGATCAGTGTATTTGTGTATCTTATCAGTAACACACAATTTAATCACTGTAGCTTTAGAGTAAGTAAATTGGATAGTGTGATTTCTCCCAACTTTTTTTTTTTTTTGAGACAGGTTCTCGCTATATAGTTCAGGCTGGCTTTGAACTATGCAGCCCAGCCTGGCCTAGAACTCATGGAGATCCTCCTGCCTCAGCCTCCTGGGTGCTGGGATTTTAGGCATGTGGCACCATGCCATACTTTATTATTTTTCAATATCATTTTGGCTATTTTAGTTCTTTTGTCTTTTCATATAAGTTTTAGAATCATATTGTCATTCTATATTGGAAATCCAGCTGGGATTTTTTTTTTTTTGAGACTGGATCTTGTTGTGTAGTTCAGGGTGCCCTTGAACTCACTATGTTACTTTATATCTATCTTCAAGTTTCTTGACTATTATCTCTATTCTGTTCTTTACGCCCATCCAGTGCATTTTTAGATTTTTTTAAAACTTTTTTTTAGCACTAGGGATTGAACCCAGGGTCTTCGTATTGAACTACATCTCTGTCCCTCTTTATTGTTTATTTTGAGACATGGTCTGAGTTAGGACTTGGAATCATTCTACCTCAGCCTCCCAGAGTGTATGACACTGGCAGATTTTCAGTTATTTTTATCATTATATTTTTCAGTTTTAAAATGTTCTTCCTAGCCAGGCATAGTGGCACACACCTGTAATTCTAGCAATCAGGAGGCTGTGGCAGGAGGATCGCAGCAAGTTCAAGGCCAGCCTGGGCTACATAGTGAGTTCAGGGCCAGCCTGAATTGCAAAGGGAGACCCTGTATCAAAAAAAAAAAAAGTTCTTTATGTTTTCTGTTTCTTTGCGAGAATGTTTTTTTTCTTCCTTCTTGCCTGCCTGCCTGCATTGCTAGGATCTAACCCAAGGCCTTGCAAATGCTAGGCAAACATTTCCACCACTGAGTCACATCCCATCTCCCATCCTTGTTCTTTTTAGTTTGTTTTTTTTTTTTTGGTACCAGTGATCAAACTTGGGACCTTGTACTTGCAGGGCAGGTGGCAGAACCACTGAGCTAAATCCCCGGCCCCGCTGGTTGATTTCTTGACAGCCATTCTTTCTGGAGTAAGATGGAATCTCAGCATTATTTTAATTTGTATTTCATGAATGACCAATGATGTTGAACATTTTTTCATATATTTATTTGCTCTTTCTACTTTTTCATCTGAAAAGTGTCTTTTCATTTCAGATGGCCACTTTTGCATTGGGTATTAAAATTTGGGGGGGGTCTCAGTTTTTTGTTGTTTATATATTCTAGATATTAGTCCTTTGTCTGAGGAACAGCTGGTAAAAAATTTTTCCCATGCTGTGGCCTTGTCTCTTCACTCTGTTGGTGGCTTCTCTTGCTGTGCAAAAGCTTTTTAATAAGATGAGGTCCCAGTTGTTGATTCTTTGTAGTATTTCTCATGCGATCTGGGTTTTGTTTATGATGTCTTTGCCTACTTCTGTGTCCTCAAGTATTCTACCTATTCTCTTCTCTGGCAGATTTAGTGTTTCTGTTTTAATATTAAGATCTTTGATCCATTTCGATTTTAGGTTAGTGCATGGTGAAAGATGTAGGTCTAGTTTCAATCTTTGGCATCTGGAAAGTCAGTTTTTCCAGCACCATTTATTAAAGAGTATAATAGGTACTTTAAAGTGATTTTGAAATATCATCTTGGCATTAGTATTTATTGACTCTCTTTTCTAATGTGTATTGAGATTTCTCTGGTTCTTTGTATAAGTTGCAGTTTTGGATTATACCTACATGTTTTGAATATTATGTTGAAAAACTCTGGGTCCTGAATAAATCCTGTGAGAAATTATTTTTCTGTTAGCAGGATTCAGAGTACAAATCTGCCCCCTTCTATGGACTGTGGTTTCGACCATAGTACTGTTCTCTAAATCTTGGTGGTAAGTCTTCAGCTCTGCTCTATGCGTGGGCATCCTAGCAGTCAGCCTGGGGCCTGGGCAGTGGTCGGTCCCCTTAGCATCTTCAGCCTGCTGTTTGAGGGTTATACCTACAGGAGTACAGCTTCGAACGAGCCCAGAAGTTTATCCCCAGCTTTCTGTGTTCTCTTTCCAAGCTCCTTCCTCTCTGAGGTTTTCACGAAGTTTCTGATGCCCAACCTTGCTCTTTTGGTCCTCTGGCTTGTTACCTCATTTTTCTGGGTCACCTGGGCAGGCAGGAGGACCACAGAGATAAGAAAAGGCGTAGGAGTTAAGCTCACCCTCTTGGAACCATAGTCTGTGGATTATGAGGTTTTCTCTCCGTCAGTACTTGAATCCACGGATGCCACTGCTGCTGCTGCAGCCACAGTGCAGGTTAGCCTGGGTGCGAAAGAGGGCAGACAAGGGGAAAAGGGAAAACGGGGGTCATCATTCTCTCTGAGTGCTGGGGTTTCCTTTCTTCTTCTTTGAACCCCAAAACAGCACAGTTTGGATTTTCAGGGTGCCTCGGGGTACCCACCAGGGAATGTCAGGAGGAGAATGGAAATACACACACACACACACACACACACACACACACACACACACACACTTCCTAGCACTCAAATGTTTTTCTTTTTGGCAGCACAGGGGCTCTGGCCCGGGGTCTTGCACACGCTGGACAAGCCCTTTGCACTGAGCTGCCTCCCTAGCCCCATGGCCCTCGAATTCTACTTTCCAAATCTGCCAGTTACTGCATACTTTTTAAGTGTCTACAAAACGAAACAAAACAAAACAAACAAAAACTACTCCTTGCATTCTAAGTTTTTGTTTTTGTTTTTTCAGTACTGGGGATTGAATTCAATGCCTTTACACTAAGCTACATCCCTACTCCTTTTTAAAAATGTTTATTTTAAGACAGGGACTCACTAAGTTACTAAGTTGCCAAGGTTGGGTTTGAACTTGTGATCCTCCAGCCTCAGCCTCCTAGAATGCTGTGATCACAGGCATGCGCCACCATGTTAGGCTTAGGTTTTGTATTTCTATGTAGTGGGAGACACAAGGTGGAGTGTGTTCTTACTCCATTGTAGAGTGATCTGGAACATAGTTCTTTTTAATTTTTTACAAGTTTTAATTTTTTAATTACAAAACACCTTTTTTGTAGAAAACTTGAAAAGTAAAAGTTAAGATAAAATAAAGGAAGCTAAAATCAGGGGCTGGGGATTTAGCTCAGTGGTTCTGCCTCCTGCCTTGCAGGTGCAAGGTCCCGAGTTTGATCCCCAGTACCAAAAAAACAAAAACAAAAAAAGAAGCTAAAATCTTTTGTAAACTCATGAACTACTGTTATTTTGGTGTTGCTTTATAGTCCTTTTTAATTTAAAAAAAATTTTTTTTCTCCCCCTGCGGTACCGGGGATCAAACTCAGGACCTTGCACTTTCAAGGTAGCTGCGATGCCACCGATCTAGATCCTTGGTCCTCCTTTTAATTTTACATATGTCTTTTCTCAGTTTTTTGTGGAAGGGGAAGTGCTGGGGATTGAACTCAGGGCCTTGCACATACTGAACAAGTGCTGTGCTACAGAACTACATCCCAACTGCTGAATTTTAACAGTAAAAATTAGACAAGTGAAATCATGTTGCTTATTTTAATCAGTAGGTTTTAAGACTCAGATACTATGAATATGATCTAATTTTTACTAAATCTTCTCTTTTCCTAAATAGGTAGAAAATATTTATCCTCAAGCTGGCTGGGTTGAAATTGATCCTGATATTTTGTGGGCTCAGTTTGTTGCTGTAATAAAAGATTCTGTCAAAGGTAATAGAATTTATAAAAATAATAGTCATTTCTGCAGTATATTATGTTTGTAATAAGAGTTTTATTGCTACGCACTGTGGTATATACCTGTAATCCCAGCTACTCAGGAGGCTGAAGCAGGAAGATTGCAAGTTCTAGGCCATTTTCCCAACTTAGTGAGACCCTGTCTCAAACTTAAAAAATTAAAAAGAGGCCGGGGATTTAGCTCAGTGGTTTTGCAGCCTGCTGAGCAAGTGCAAGGACCCAAGTTTGATCTCCGGTACCAAAAAAAAAAAAAAAATTAATAAGAGGCCTGGGGATTTAGCTCAGTGGTGCTGCTGCCTGCCTTGCAAGTGCAAGGTCCCAAGTTTGATCCTCCGTACAAAAATAAATAAATAAATAAAGAGCTGGGGATTTAGCTCAGTGGTAGAGCACTTGCCTAGCATGCGTGAGGTCCTGGATTCAATCACCAGTTCAGAAAAAAAAGTTTTCCTTAGGCTTGTATGGAAAACTCAGGTTCGGTAGAATTTTGTGGTTAAGTTATACCTATAGTATTTTATTGAGGGGAGCATCATAGTTTCCCAGTATCTTTCAGGGGAGATGTGTGGTTGACAGCGGACCACCTTGTCAAGGAAAGATAGCAGGTATGATGTCCTCTGGCTTGTCTCTTGGCAACTGTGTGGAAATCAGTGCCATATGAATGAGAGAAAAATGACTACAGGGGTACAAAGTTGCCACATATGCTTCCTGCTGTCCTGAGCTCCCATCTCAGTTACCTTGGTGTTAAAATAAGCTTTTTGTTCTGTTTTTCCAGGGTAGTCACTTGATGCAGTGTTGTTTGTCTACACTTGATCTTAGCCAGAAGGCTGAGAAGCAATACAATGTTGTTTTTCTAACCATAGCCATGGTCCAAAATTGTAACTCTTTAGGAATGTTTTCACTGCAGCCTTTTGGAAAGACATTGCAAAAGATGTCTTGTAAATTCTAAAAGGTCGTTTACCTCATTTTTCTGTCTGAATGGCTTCTCCTCATCTTTTTAGTTTGTAATACTTCAAAACGTATTAAAAAGGTTGCAAGTGAAAGGGCTAGGGGGTTGGGTAGCCCAGTGGTAGTGTGTGCTTAGTGGTGGGTAAAGCTCTGAGTTGATGCCCAGCACTAAAAACATAAAAAGTTTGTAAGGATAATGCTGTGATACCCAAGTGTGATAACACATACTGGTAATCCCAGCACTTGAAGCCTGAGGCAGGAGAATTAAGAGTTTGAGGCCAGCCTGGCCTATATAGTGAGTTCAGGACCAGCCTGAACTACATAGCAAGACCTATCTCAAAAAACACAAAACAGCCTCACATGGTGGCACAGGCCTATAATCTGTGCACTTTGCACTGGGGCAGGCAGAGTCAAGAGGTTCACCCTGAGTTTGAGTCCAGCATGGAATACACACTTGAGTTCAAGGCCAATCGGGGACTACATGTGAGAGCATGTCTCAAACAACAACAAAAACACAAAACAAAACATTAATACTCTTTTCTAGTACTCGGTCTTCAATATTCCCTATTATCTTGGTAAAAAAATAACTTTTGTTTGTTTATTTTGAGACACGGCCTTGTTATATAGTTCAGATTATCCTTGAACTCACTATGTTCAAGAATTTTAACTCACAGGCTAGCTGTGAATTTGTGGCGAACCTTCTGCCTCAGCCTCCAGTGCTGAGATTATAAGACTATGCCACCATACCTGGGAAAAATAACTTGATAAAAACCTGGAATCCAGCTGAAGATGAGGCACTGCATGTAGCTATCAGCTTGTTTTGTCTCCTTTAATCCAGAGCGTGTTCTTCATGACATTGGCAGTTTTTAAAAATGTAGCCCAAGGCAGGGGATTTACCTCAGTGGTTCCGCCGCCTGCCTTGCAAGTTCAAGGTCCCGAGTTCGATCCCCAGTACCAGAAAAAAAATGTGGGCCAGTTTGGTAGATTATCTCTCATTTGGAAGTTGTCTGAATGTTTACTCATGGTTAGATTCATATTAAGTATCTTTTTTTTGAGACAGGGTCTTGCTGTGCAGTTCAAGCTGGCTTTGAACTCACTGTGCAGCCCAGGCTGGTTTTGAACTCCCAGCGATCTTCTTGTCCCAGTCTCCTGACTCTTGGGATTATAGGCATGGGCCACCATGCCCGACCCATTCATATTAAATCCCCCCACATTGGGAATTGAACTCAGGACATTGTGATTGCCAGGCAGGCATAGGGCCACTGAGCTATATCCCTGGCCCCACCTATATTCCTGGCCCCCTTATGAAGTATTTTTGAAGTCCTACTTAATAGGAGTAATATATTTCCTCAGTGCTCCAATTGGAGTTGTCCTGAATTTTCCTACTGGGAGAAATTATTTTAGAAGAATATTATAAAATGTACTTGCATTTCTGTCTTTTAGGAAATTTGGATTTAAAAAGTCATGTTTTTATTTACATCCTTGGCTTGTATTTGTGTTGAAAAATATGACCTCATTTCAATACTTACACTACTTTCTCTACTTTCCCTGGTTTATCACCATCAACCAGTTTCTGTTATGATTGATCATTGCCTAAATTAAGATCCATTATCAGGGAGAAAATATAATCTGATTTGATATAGTGTTTTTTAACATTTAAAGTTAAAAAAGGGTTATTTTGTTCTCACAAGGATGTGATCTTTTTTCTTTTTAGTAAATAATACAGAGTCATCTTAGGAATGTTTTACTAATTAGATTCAATTATTTTATTAAAATGGGATATCTAGATTTTTTCCTTTAGGTTTTTGAGACAGGGTCTCACTATTTAACTTTGGCTGGCCTTGAATTTACAGTTGATCCTCTTGCTTCAGCCTCCTAAATTCTGGGATTACAGGCATGTGGCACCACACCCAGCTATATGTGTAGATAGTTTTTTGAAGATTTTAGTAAAACAATTACTTTTCATACTGTGATACTGTAAAATAAAACATCACTACCTTTTAAGCGTGTGTTTTCTCTGTCTTCACTTTCAGATGCGGGGATACAGATGAGGCAGGTTGTTGGTCTCGGCATATCAACACAGAGAGCAACTTTTATTACCTGGAACAGGTAAGTGCCTTGTCTGATAAGCACTCTGTTTCTGGGTTTGTGCTTCCATGAGTAAATGGCTATAAAACCTATCAGGGGAGTTTTGGATTTGTGAATTGAGAGTAGTTTCTCACTTGGCTAAGAGGGATGAGAACAGGCTTAACTTTCTGGCTTATATGTTCCCTGAATGTCACCTGAGCTTGACTTATATAAAATCACAATAAGGAGATTATTGTTGCTATAAAAATTCAAACAAGCATGGATTGAATATCCAAAAATTACCTTATACATACGGAGAGTCAGGAACCTAACACATTTCAGAAGCACAATGCTATGCTTATGATTTATATTCTCAGACTATTTCACATTTAAAATATAAGCATCCACATGAATGAGACACAATCATCCAGGACATATTGAGCTTGGGAAGTTGGGAAGAAAAGTGGAAGGAGGGAGAGGGCTTGAGTCTGAAAAATATATTCAGGGTAAATTCATAAGGTCCTGACTTTTGGTTCAGTATTAGGCAAGAAGAAGAAACCTGAATTTAGCAGTATTTTTGACCTTGATCTTTGGCAAAGTGTGATAGGAGTTACAGAGAGTACAAGAAGAGGAGCAGGTTGGGTAGGTGGTGGGGGGCAGAAGGGAAAATGATAAAGTGTTTAGCTTTAGATTTGTAAATGTGGGGAAGCTCGAGGTGACTGAGGCACAACACATTTTATCTATATGGCTCCTGATTTCTTCAGGGCATGATGCATGAGATTAATGCCTACTTTTACAGACCCCCCCCCACCCTTGCCCTTGGAGATAGCAAATCTTTAACAGTCAATATATTTGTGGGAAGAAGGCATGAATGAATTCAAGTTATCTATCCTGGCATGGTGACACACAACATATAATCCCAGCACTTGGGAAGCTGAGGCTACCATTGGAGGTCAGCATGGACTACATAGGAGACCATATCTCAAAAAACCAACAAGATATCTGCATAGATCTAATCAGTTTCACTCTTGCATTTTGGGCCAGATAATTCTTTGTTGTGGGAACTGTCCTTTAACATTGTAGATGTTTCAGTAACACCCTCCACAAACACTCTGCCTTGTGATACCCACAGGTGTCTCCAGACTTACAGTCACCTTCACTTGAGAATTACTGGTACAGAGGAAGTCTAGAGGAGTTAGCTGTATTCTCTGATAGAGATCTGGAAAGAGAAAAGCAGGTAGAGGATTTAGACTATGAGATCCTCCCAATTTTTAAAAATTTTATTTGTATTAGTACATGTTTGCAGTAAATAATTACACTAATTGTGTGTCCCCAAATTGAAAAGGAGTCAAGGAAGAAAAAACTGGCCAAGCAGGACCAGGACAAATCTGAGAAGTGGACAATAGGGAAGCAGAGGCGA
This sequence comes from Heterocephalus glaber, assembly GCF_000247695.1. The sequence goes on along the minus strand of NW_004624730.1, from coordinate 18,847,857 downwards.
GAGTGTTCTCAGGGAAGGGGCTCTTTGGAAGTGTCAAGTTTGGCCAGATTTGGAGACAGGTCTTTGGCCCCAGAGGTTGCTTTCATCACCCCTAGGCTATTGTGTCACTTGTGGTAGGAAGGTTAGAGTATTAGGAAGCAAACTTGTGTGATCCTAGGACCACACCTTAGTTTTAAAAGTCAGATTCCAAGAGCATTCATTTCCCGTACTTTTTGCTGGTGTTGTTTGCTTTTGTTTTTTGGGACAGCCTTGCTATATAGTTCAGGCAGGCCTTGAACTCATTAAGTAGCCCAAGCTAGCGTTGTACTCTGTCATCCTCCTGCCTTAGCCTCCTAAGTGCTGGGATTATAGAGGTGCACCACCACACACAGTTTAGAGGTTTTTTTCTTGACTGCCTTTTTTTCTTTTTTGAAGTGTGTCTGTTCTATGAATTTGACAAAAAATCTCTGCTTATAGAAATGGAAATACTGATATTTTAAAGAAACACGTGTAGTTTCTTTCTTCTTTTAGCTTAGAAAGGGGAGACTTATTGTGCTCCCTGGCCCAGCAAGCCAGTCTGGTCCACAACCTCCCCAGGCACAGGGAAGATACAGAACAGGAGCGGGCATTCTCACAGCCATCAAGGAGTACTTCCTGCTGCTCTGTGAGAGAAGAGAGGGTCTGGACTGAGGAAAAACCTGTCCCTTGCTCCAGTCCTAACCACGCCTGATCTGCCCAGTACACTGTCTGTCCCCTCCACCCCTCACCGTGACAATGGTACATTCCTGTCCTCTTGGCCCTGGAAGCTATTTTCTTCAGGATTGCTGTAGGGAAATCTGAATCTTGGATCCTTCTTTTTCTTTTTCTCCTTCCTTCCACCCATCCTCGGTGCCCCTAAGAGACTAGGAAATGCAGCGTTGTTAATGTTTTCTAGCCCTAGAGTCTTCTTCAGGTTCTTCAGGTTAAACTTTTACCCAGTGTATTTAATCAGTGTTGTGTTCATCCTGCTTTCTGAAATCCCTCTAAATGATACCACCTGTTTTGCTTCTTTTACATTCGTTTTGTCCTAAGAAAAATCATGAGGTGTTTGTTTCTTCAGTCACTGTGTCTCTTGGGACCTCAATCAGGGTGTGTGCCATTACCAATGGAAACAGTCAAAACAGGGAGTCCCGAAGGCTGGGATCCACACTGATTGCAGCCACCCACCGTGCTGGTGCTGAGCCAAATACAATGATGAGGAAGAGTGCCAGCCCCCCTTGGGGCTCATTATAGTCTCATTATAAGAGAGGATAAATTGCTCTATAGTTCTACTGCATCAAATATATGTTATATTTGATATTTATGTTAATGGTTCTTACTTATGACATAAAATATATGAAAAACCACAGAACGGTGTGAGGTGTTAGAAGGACTTAAGACAGCTCATTTACAATATTCCATTCATGCTCTTCTTCATTTCTCCTTTCATTGTTAGTAGGCAGAAAATTATCCCAAATCAAGGCTAAGTGAGTATTGGAATGTATACTACTACTTGACATTAATTTTCTTTTCTTTTCTTTCCTCCCCCAGGCCCTATTCTCTCTCTTTCTTTTTTTCTGTTTGTTTTTTTTTTTTGTTTTTTTAGTCAGTGTTTCACTATGTAGTTCAAGCTGGTCTTGAACCCACTGTGTAGTCCAGGCTGGCCTTGAACTCACAGTGATCCTCCTGCCTCAGCCTCCTGAGTGCTGGGGTTACAGGTGTGCACCACCATGCCTGGCTCTGGTTGTTTAGATTACCTTGTACCACATTATAAACTAACAATACCACTTTCATATGATTTTCTCCCTCCCTTTCCTCTTTAGCCACACTAGTCTTCTAACACATCATGCTTTATGCTACCTTAGGACATACAGCAACATACATACATACAACACATGCAACATACAACATTGAACATACTACAACACATTTTGTCAGGAATATTCACCTTCCTAGTTAATTACATATCCTTCAGCACTTAGTTCCTTTGTTACTTCTCAAAAGAAACCTTTACTGCCCCCAAACCAGCCAGGTTTCCCTGTTGGTTTGTTTATTTATTTTTAGGTTTCCATGTTTAATAGTCTTTTTTTTTTTTTTGGGTACCAGGGCTTGAACTCAGGTCCTTGCACTTGCACATCAGGTGGCAAAACCACTGAGCTAAATCCCCAGCCCCATGTTTAATAGTCTTGACATTGTTTTTCTCCTTCATGAGGCGATCAAAATACGAGGTAAATGTTTAAATTTTAAAATATTACAGAAAAAGACACATTGCCATTAATTCCCTTCAGAATACTCTCCCTTGCTTAGAACACACTTATCCCATTGTTCTCATCATCTCCTGAGGCAGTTTGGGAGTATTTGTTTTGTGTCTTTAATGAGTTGATAAATAATACGGTCATTGCTGCTGCCAAGTGCTACCCAATGGAAAAGTGGGCTTGTGGGTCCTCATCCACCTTATTCATTAAATATGGCACCATTGGGCCTCCTCCCCAAAGTCGAAATGACCATGAAACATAAATGTTTTGGATTGATTCAGGACATTGAGTCAGCCACTAAAGACACAAAAAAGAACTCTAAAACTGCTCCAGAAAGTAGCAAGAATTATGGGATAAGTGTGTTAGAATGGGGGAGGTATTAGGAGGATTATGGTAATGTATCTTTTTTTTTTTTTTTTTGGTACAGGGGATTAAACTCAGGACCTTGCACTTATGAGGCAGGCATAGTGCCACTGAGCTCAATCCCTGGCCCTGGCAATGTATCTTTTACTGTAATAAATTTTAAAATTTAGACATTTACCATATTTTCTAATCACACCTCATCTTCCTGTTGTAAGTAAGCAATTAAGTAATTATTTCTTTGAATTCCCTGGTTAAAAAAAATGTCTATTGATCAGGGCAAACATAAGCAATTTAGTGATTATTTGTTTGGATTTCATAGTAGAAAGAAAATTCATGGGGGGGGAGGGGAAATAATATTCTTCAGGGAAAAGATACCATGTTTTTCTGTTTATAGATTGGTTCCCAACTCCTGGCACAAATTGCTTTATAAATATTTGTTGAAAGCAGTGAATATGTGACCAGAAGTGTAGACTGCTTAGGTAGAGTGGAGAATGAAGTCTTGAACTGACCATGGTTAAATTTACACAGGAGGAGACTTGAAAATAAGGTAGAAAGCAAGGCCTGAATTTGATGTTGAAGATTAGAAGATATCAGTGCTGATAGTATAGCTCAGCCATATAGGGTGTACAGCACTAGTATGTGCAAGGGCCTGGTTCCATTCCTGGGGGAGAGAGGATTTATAGATGCCAGAAGTTGATGTGCAGGAGGGAAAAAGGATTTTTTCCCTTCTGTATTTCTTAGCAACCCCCCCCCCATTCTAGGGTTGAATTATCAGAGACCTCTGTGGTCCATCTTGATCTGCTCAGTGCTGTGGTGCAAGGTGAGAAGAAAGACTCAGAAACAGAAATAGAAAAACAGGGAGCCAGGATGGACGGTGCTGAGCAGGCAGCAAAGACCCTGGCCAACCAAAGAAGCTGATATTTATTGGTGACACAATCGTAGTTAAGTTGAGGCGAAGGGGCTATGTGTAGTTAGTTATTAGGGATATGTTGCTAATGTAGGCAAGGCTTGTAAAGGAAGAGACAAAACATTCTTGTGTTAGGGACAGAACAGACAAAATATAGGTTATGATGAACAAACAACCTTGTGTTTTCAGTAAAGAAGGTTTTAATTTTGGGAATAGAATTTGGGTACAAGTCACTCTGACCTTGACTGTTATCTCATGTTAAGCCCCATAGCTTCATGGGCCATTTCTCTGGTCTCTGCCATGACCATTAGCAGAGGGTCTGATATTGGCCTATGAGCCATCCACAATGCTCCTATGAGTCACGTAGGCTTTGGTCAGACTCATTTCTTAAAACATGCCAATTGTGAGGTAACTTTTTACATCCTCCTCTGTTTACGGCCTGCTTTGGGCATGATCAATGGGTGGTCCCCCATATTGAACCCAGTGCCTTCCCACTGAACTACATTCCCAGCCCTTTTTATTTTTTTATTTTGAGAAGTTGTTTGGAAAGTTTCATCATACTTTGAAATGACTGTCTGGGTTTCAATTTTGTTCTCTTCTGACAGATCTTTAGTTTGTGGTCTCAAAATACTGTTTCCATCTTTCTCAGGAAAACAGGAAAGCATTTTCACAACTTCATTAGTTGGCAAGACCTAAGAGCAGCTGAACTTGTAAAATCTTGCAATAATTCTCTTCTGATGAAGGTAATCTTTTATTTTTTATGATTTGAATGTTATTGTATTTTTTGTAAATGTCTGCTAACTATAGACTTAAATAATTTCCCACCTTTGTTGTTTTAGAACATAAGAGAATACATAAACACATATTCTCCTAATCAGTGAAATTTAGTAATAGTCACCTAAAAAACTAACATGGTAGATTTTAGAGAGTCCTTGGGAGGTTTGTAGTAGACCATAGTTTTATGTATTCGTGGGAATGCATATTTCTACCATTGAAAAATGGAAAAGATGCAGCCTAGATAGAATAAAATATCCAAACTTCATCTGTTACTGTAGAGAATGGATATTGAGGCAGATAATGAGCAGACTGCTCTAAGCTCTTCATTTAATGCCTGGCACCATCAGTAAGCGACAGTGATGCTGCTGCTGATGGTGACAGCACTGGCATCAACACTAGCTGCAGTTGTGCCATTTCTCTGCAATTTCCTGAGATTATAATTAATATTCCATATTGATTACTTTAGGACTTCTAATGCCCCACAATTAATTTTTTTTCTTCTCACCTACTGTACTGGTACCAGATGGTGCATGACAGAGTGCCTGGATTATTATTTTTTTATTTTTAAAATTTTTTTTGGTACCAGGGATCAAACTTAGGACCTTGCACTTGCAAGGCAGGCGTGGTGCCACTGAGCTAAATCCCCAGCCCAGTGTGTTTTTTTTTTGGAGGCAAAACATTTATTGGTACATTTTAGATTTATGTAGGGAACAGGGAAGGGGGACATTACTAGAACCTCTGCAGTCTCCTGTGAGCCACGGCAGCACAAGGCGAATTAACTTATGTTGGAAAGGTAGAAAAATGAGACTTGGAGAAGAAGCTGAGCTTTGGGTCTGATCAGTGCTGCTCTGGGCACCAAAGACAAAAGCCCCTGAGCTTGCTGCACCTTTTATTCAGTACATAGGGAGAAACAAATGTAACATATAACGGGAGTGGCAGAATTCCTAGATCAAGAGGAACTATGTAGATGAAGATTTGGTTCCTCCCAGGGTGTCTCCCAAAGGTGTGGTCTTGCCCTGGAGCATCACAGCATAGCGGGATCATTGAGGTCTCAGTTGTGACCGGAGGCCAAGGTAGAATCATGTCTGGAAATGCCATAGCTGGCCTGTAGGCAGGAGAGCTAGGCCTAATCAAATGATTTTTCCGCTAAAATTATGTAGGATTGCTCCCTGACATATCTCCCTTTCTTTTGTTTTATGTGAGGGTGTTTTTAGGAAAAGTGAGCATACCCGACAATGGCTTGTCCCTGTATATTGTGAGGATCTATAGTGTGTTTGACTGGCTTAGCTATCTATAATAAGCATAATTTCTCTTAATTGGGGCTATAAAAGGATAAAAATCTAAAAAATTTTTTTTAAAACAATGTTGGCAAAACCCCACAAAACTGTTGTTGAACTCAAATATTATCTACAGTTATACTTTTCTATTGGGTGTTTAAGACCAAGTTATGGTTAGACCTATATTAAATAAAATTAACCTCTTGCTATCTAACAAGGTCAATTAAGTCTAGCAGTCATTGTCTTGGAACCAATGCATAGAGCCTCTTAGCTCCTCTGTCAATGTCAGCCATCAGAATATGTCACGGCCTTGCTTGACCATGTTGCTTTCTGTGAAAGCAAGGGAGATTTTTTTCCTCCAGGTGACCTTCCTTTGGCACACTTTTTGTTGGATCTTACTGTTTTGGTGTTCAACAGCCTCCCTGGCCAGGAGGTTGGGTGACTCACCAAAGATGTAGGATCTTGGAGAAGGTTTCCTCAAGTCCTGGATCTTTTTTTTTTTTTTTAAATCCTGGATCTTTTTGTTGTAGTTGGCCTTGGAGGGCCAGGGCCAAAATACTGACTGTCATCTTAGCCCAGATACCTTGTTAGTTCTGGTCTCTAAACTTTGGTTGTTGAACACCCAGAAGATCAATAACAGTGTTATAAGAGGAGTAGTGAACTCAACTAATTATAATTTTACCTGGATATTAAGCATTTTGGAATAGAAATATAGTTAAAAACTGTTATTATAGGCAATCATGGTTGTTCTTGTGGTTGAATCCCTGAGTAGCTATCTTTTTATAGGATGTCATCTAAGGAAAATATATCAGCCTACAAGTTTGCCTATTATCATAGGTGGCTGGAACATAAGAGAAGGGCAAATATCTGAATCAAAAGGTTGTTACCATAAACAATGTTAGAAGACCCATACAATTAGAGGCCACGAATACATTTTGTACACCAGAAAAGGAGCAGTAATAAATATTACAGTTATATAAAACATTATGTTCTTCAATATAGTTTGGTACCAAAAGTATCTTTCTAATAACACTCTTTAGTTTATGCCACAGAAATTAATCTCTTGAAGATGACCAATGTAGACATCACAATAACATATTTAGCACTTAACCAATGTAAACATAACATGTTTAGAGCTTAACCAATGTAAACATTTTATAATAACCTATTTAGTGCTTAAACGTCAATGATAACCATTATAATCAATTTATAACTTATTTAGGATTAAAACTTTAATGATAACCAATGTAATCAATTTATAATAACATATTGAAACAATATTTGTTGTGGTGTGTCTCCCGTAAGATTATGAAAATTACTAGGGGGTCCCTTCAGGGAATGAAGACCAGAATAATTATTTTCTGGGCAGCCGCTTCTTTATTCACCAAAGGGAGTACCCACGGTCTCTATTTACTTTGACAAACAAATAATTTAAAAAAAAATCTTTTTATTCTTATAACTACTTATTGCAATTTGATTATTACGAGTAGGTGACAATACACATTATTTTTGTAAAATAAATTTTGGTGGTACTTTGATCAGTTAGCAACCTGGGGGAAGGAGGGCATCCTTTTAACTTAATAACTTTTATCTGCAAGCCAATTTAGTAATAGGTGAATATCTTTTAAGAAAATTTTTTTTCAAAAGTTGAAAAGGAAAAGAGCAGAAAAAAATTTGAGCTCAACTGTATAAACAGACAACAGACGAACATATAAGACAATTTATAAAACTAGAGTGCACTCAAATATATTTGGCCAAATTGAATTACAATATCCCTTTTATGATTTTTAGGTTTATAATTGTATATAAGACTGGTCAAAAACTTTTGTAGTCAATTAACAGAGATCTCTTGAAATTAGAATCAGAAGGAATGCAAGCGCTTTTATACCTATAAATGTGAAAAGATCATTTTGAAGTTGCACCCCCCTCCCTTTTTTTAACCATAAATCTATATTTATTCTCCCTCTGGGGGCATCATCTCAGCCCTGGACCCCACTGTGGATTTGTTGGTTGTCACTGGTGAGATGGGTCGCTCAGGTGCTGCTGGCTCATCACTCTCAGCGGGGGTGCTATCCCTGGTCTCTGAGATGTTGGTGGTTCCACCAGCATGACCCATGATTGCACATTCCAGGAGAGCAACCACAAGGTTTCATCCTTATCTGTAAGGACACAGGCAAAATCTCTCCCCCAAGTTATTAAGGCAGGAGGAATTTTTTGACATATGGCCTTTTGTAATCTTAAAAACAAGTTTAATAATTTAGATTCTAAGGTAGAGCAGACCATAGCTCTTTCCAGTCTTTGAGTCAAACAGACTGCACGAGAGGGCTCACTCAAAATATTAAGAAGTTGGGAAGGGAAGTTTTCAATCACAAATAAAATGGCTAGCAACTCTCACCTCTGACCAGAGAGACTAGGTGTGGGTAACATATAGCCAAAGGAAGAGCTCCAAATTGCTGCTTGGCTCTTAGAGGAGCCATGGGTGAAATAGGTTGAGGCACCTTGCAATGGCTGAAATTGAGTAGTCTTGGGGAGAATAAACTCATGTCATGAAAAAAACTGAAACAGAGGGCCGGGGATTTAGCTCAGTGGTTTTGCCGCCTGCTGCGCAAGCACAAGGACCAGAGTTCGATCCCTGGTACCAAAAAAAAAAAAATTGAAACAGAGAGAAGCTGAGTCAGTCCCAGCACTCGGAAGGAAGCTCCCCCACCACCATCCCACACTCCTAGGGCAGAGAAGGTGAGCAGGTCCCAGCACCCGGAAGGAAGCTCC
>NW_004624730.1:18826195-18838389 GCF_000247695.1 Heterocephalus glaber | reverse complement strand
GCAAAGGGGGAGAATCCAACAAAAAGAAAAAGTCATGATAAGGCTTTTAAAACTTTGAACTTCATCTCCCTAATGAGTGTATAATTCAGTCTTGTTATTGTACTGATTAGTATTTTTCTGATTCTAGAGTTGCATACCATTCCTTGTGCTATACTGGCTATTTATCATCTTATGTCTACTTTTTAAGTGGGTTGTCTATTAATGAGCTGTAAGAGTTCTTTATATATTCTGCTCATAGGCTATATGCATTGTAAATATGGTCTGTTTAAGGACTATTTTTCATGTTAATGATATCATTTAAAGTTCTAAATTTTGATGGAAAACAAAAATGAAACTGGATCACTAGGGTAATGATTATCTATCGGTCCAATGAAACCTGCAAAGGCTACTTGCCAGTACAAAGCAGTTTGTAGCAGCATCTGCATTTGAGCCTTATCAATTGGGACAATGATGAAATGAGGGTCAGCACCAAATAATTGCTGGGTGCGATTACATCACAAGGAAACTATTTTTGCAATTTGCTCTAGATATAATTGTAGAGATTTCACTAACTGGTTAGATAAAAACAATCATTCCATGAGAAAGACCTGTTTCTCATACCATTGCCCCATTAAACCTGTAGGTGAATGGGGGGTGTTAAGCACAAACAAATGAACCGGATAGTTTTACGAAAAACCTGATGGTTATGTATGCATTGTTCTATTAATTGTAACTCCTTTTGTGCCTCTGGAGTTAATTTTTGATGGGAATTAAGATCAGAAATCTCCCTGTAATATTTCGTACAAATTTTGCAATTGAAAAGTTGCTATCCCTATTTTAGGCCTAATCCAATTGATATCACCTAATAATTTTTGAAAATCATTTAGTGTTTTTAATTTGTCTGTCCTAAATTGTATCTTTTGTGGCTTAACCGATCATTCTGCTAACAAGGTACCCAGGTAAGTATAAGGCTCAGATAATTGAACCTTTTCGGGTGCTATGCACAATCCAAGGTGCACTAAATCTTTCTTTGCAACAGCAAAGACCTGTAAAAGTAGCTGTTGTGTATTCGCAGAGATTAATGTGTCATTCATATAATGTGTTAAATACACAGTAGGAATGGGCTGGGGACTTAGCTCAGTGGTTCTGCTGCTTGCCTTGCAAGCACAAGGACCTGAGTTCAATCCCTGGTACCAAAAAACAAAACAAAACAGAAATATACAGTAGGAAATAATTTATGAGTAGTTTGAAGACCCTGTGCTGCAAAAAGCTGACACAGTGTGGGGCTGTTAGCCATTCCTTGAGGAAACACAGTCCACTGAAAGTGCTTCATGGGTTCTTTAAAATTCCTACTAGGTACTAAAAAAGCAAATCGAGGTCGGTCACTTGGCCACAGAGGAATGTTAAAGAAGCAGTCTTTTAAATCTATAATTATAAATGGCCACTTCTGGGGGATTGCCACTGGGTTTGGTAAGCCAGGTTGCAGTGTCCCCATTGAAATGAGGCTTGCAATAATTGCATGTAAGTCCTGAAGCAAATGCCATTTGCCTGACCTTTTTGGAATAACAAAGATAGGTGTGTTCCAAGGCTCACAGATGGTTTTAAATGCCCCTCCTTAAATTGTTCTAATGTCAGTTGCTCTAGAAGGATTAGTTTCTCCTGGGGGTAGGGGATGTTGATCAACCCAAGTGGGATCATTTGATTTCCATTGTAAAGGCAAGGCTACCTTGGGTGGAGAAACTTAAAATAGCCCCAACTAAAAATTTTTTATTGAATCCAACTCCAAGGCAATTATTTTTCTGTTGCTGTTCTATGGGCTGTGTTGTTCCCTGAAGTTGCTTGCCTAATCCTTTTCCTGGTTCATATACCATTGTAGACATCATCTCTTGGCCCGGTGAAGTTTTAGGGGGTAAAGTAGTCACTATGACTCTCCATTCTTCCAGTAAATCTCTGGCCCATAAATTTACAGGTATGGGAGCTATGTAAGGACAAATATGTCCCAATTGACCATCAGGCCCTTCATAAGGCAGGGGAATGGAGCTTTGCAAAACTTGTTGGGGGGCGCCAAGGCCTACCAGAGATGTTTTAGTTGGTTTTTTGCCCCAAGATGATAGCCAAAAACATGTGCCAATTATGGACACGTCCGTGCCCTTGTCTATCAATCCTGTAAAGAATTTGCCATTCGATTTAATTTTACACATGGGGTGGTTTTTGAAAATCTCTTGGGTGAAATAAATCTCTTCATGAGGAATTTCTGGCTGAGGATCCTCTCGGGAATTTTTAAAGCTAATATTATTTAATTTTGGTTTAGGCAAGAGCAACAATTGTGCAATATAACCTCCTTGTTCTATTACCCAAAGTCCTGTGGAACTAACAGGAATGCACAATTCAGAGTTGCAGTCAGAATCAACAATAGCTGGAATAACAGTAATGCCTTTCAAAGTTAGAATTTTCCAAGTATCAAACCAATTGTTCCGGGGGGTGGGGGGGGGTGTCCATGAATTCCTGTGGGGACAGATACTGAAGTCTCACCTCCCAGCAGGTGAACTCTCTGAGCAGCAGGAAGATCTATTCTTGAGCTCCCAAGTGTTCCCCTGATGAGGGAAGAAATGTCCCTCTGGACACCCATGCCATCTGATTTTGTACTTGTGCACAGGTCTGAACTGGGTACCGCTGACTCAGGGGGACATGAGCTCCCTGTCCCTGATCTATAGTTTCCTGGGCCCAATTTCCATTTTCCTGGCAGCAGTGTGCCATCCTTATCTTATTTGGAGTGGCAGGCTTTAGCCCAGTGAATACCTTTTTGGCATCCAGGGCAAAGGCCAGGCGGTAACTTATTTTCTTTGGATGCCTGACCTAGTGGCTCTGGGTCATCTTATAAAGCCACTTTCATTTTGAGTTTTTTCTGAGATGCCCCAATTTTCCACAATTAAAACATTTTAAATCACTGTGTGTACCCTGTAAATGTTGGGAGATGGCCTGAGCCGTCAGAGCCGACTTGTATAAAGGAGACCCAACATTTTGGCATTCCTTAATATATGCTCCAAGATCTTTAGAGGAGCGAACAGGATTTATTGCCTGTTTGCAATCCATATTAGCATTTTCATAGGCTAGCTGTAAGATCAGAATGTCTGCTGCCTGGGAATTAGAAATCTGTCTCCTAATAGTTTGTTGTAATCGCGCTACAAATTCTGTTTAAGTTTCCGATGGTCCTTGCATGATTTGAGTAAAAGATTGCATAGGCGCACCCTCAACTGGCACAGAAGCCAAAGCCCTCCGCAGGAGGTCCTCTAGCTGGTGAAAAAGTAACGCTGGGCAACAGGTTTGCCTGCTTAAATCCGAAAAGTCACCTGTGCCCAATAACATATCAATAGTAACTTCTCTCTCCACTGATCATGCTTATGAGCCTGTTCTCTGATTAAAGAACGCGATTCCGCCTCAAAGTAGAGATACTAGGTGGGGGACAGGGACGTTTTCACAAGGTGAAAAACATCATGCAGAACCAGAGAATAAGACTGAAGTACATTGCCCAGCAAACCCATTGTATAGCGGCTTTGGACACCATTAGTTAGCATGCTCTGCCTGAGGTCCTTTAGGATGTTAAAATCAAATGAGGCACGAACATACATGTCCACCTCTGAGTTGTCAGGATCAGGCAAAATTGAGATAGGAAAGCACAAAGGGTCTCCAACCGCCTTGCTCGATGTCACAGCCTTTTGTTAGGGTATGGCAATAGAGAGTGGCCCCAGAAGTGGGCTTCACAAGGGGGGGCAGCTAGACCTTTGCAAGATACCTGAGGCTGAGGGGCTAGAGAGTTAAGGTCTTTCTCAGCATGCTGAGGTGATGGAGCAGAAGCCTCAGCAAGATGAAAGCAAACCGGAGAAGAAGCTGAACAAGGGGAAGCCTCGACAGAAGGGCAGGTGGGGGGGAGGGGTAGCCGAGGTCTCCCAAATTGACTGAGAGAATTTGAGAGCAGAGTGGACTAAGGCCCAAGTAGGTAGCGTTTGGGGGGAAAGATGATCACCCCTTCGCCAGGCCTCATGGAGAACAGTACCTACACGTTCCCATGCTATTAAGTTAGTTGTCCCTTCCTGGGGAAAAGATGGGACATATATTTGTATGTCTTTTAACAAATCTATCACAGCATCCTTCAGTACCAGATACATAGCTTGCTTTAACAGCGACTTAAATAATTTAGCAAAGTTATGCTGCTCTGACAACAGAGACTGACCCATATTTGTAACTCAGGAAGACAGAAAATTACCCCCAGCTGGACACACTTACCACCAGTGTCCCTCGTGCAAGTCCGGAAATCGTCCCGGGAGATCCATGTGATGTCTCTTTTACTCCGAGTTTGTCTCACAGGCGAGTTCACTTGTGGATCCGATTCACATCCATGTTGGGCACCAAATTCAGTACATAGGGAGAAACAAATGTAACATAATGGGAGTGGCAGAATTCCTAGATCAAGAGGAACTATGTAGATGAAGAATTGGTTTCTCCCAGGGTGTCTCCCGAAGGTGTGGTCTTGCCCTGGAGCATCACAGCATAGCGGGATCATTGAGGTCTCAGTTGTGACTGGAGGCCAAGGTAGAATCATGTCTGGAAATGCCATAGCTGGCCTGTAGGCAGGAGAGCTAGGCCTAATCAAATGATTTTTCGCTAAAATTATGTAGGATTGCTCTGGACAGATATACATAATGATAACATTCATCATAGGGAATTTGTACCTGTAAATGATATATTTTGATTCTTTTTTTCCCATTCCCCCCTCCCTTCAACCCTTCTTCCCCCTTTATTTAAAATAAAGCTTAGGCAAGGACCAGAGTTTGATCTCCACTACCAAAAAAAAAAGCTTTGTTTCCATTTTTTCCCCTTCTATTCTCTTTTTCATTCCTTCTTTCTTTTCCCCCCTCCCATGTTTCCCTTCTCATTTGAACACTTCCCATTTCCCAATATTTGTTATACATTTTAGTCCTTATTTCCACTTTTGGTTTCTCACACCAGAGAAACAATGGAGTATTTCAGCATGTGTGTCTGATTTATTTCACTTAACAGTATAATCTCAAGGTGCATCTATTTAGTTATAAAAGTCTCAAACTCATCCTTCTTTATGGCAAAGTAGTACTCCATTGTATAAAAACCCCCACATCTTTATCCAGTCATCAGTTGATGGGTATTTGGGCTGTTCCCAAGATTTAGCTATTATAAACTGAGTTGCTATAAACATGGGTATGCATATATTGCTGTGGTATAATGCTTTTAATTCTTTTGGAAAGATACCAAGGGTAATAGCTGTGTCAATGGAAGCTCTAATTTTAGTTTATTGAGGAAACTCCACACTGATTTCTACGGTGGTTGCATCAGTCTACAGTACCACTAACAGTGGAGAAGGGTTCCTTTTTCCCCACAGCCCTGACAGCATTTGTTATTGGTTGGTCTACACACACACACACACACCCCACCCCTGTACCGGGGATCAAACTCAGGACCTTGTGCTTTCCAGGCAGGCGTTGGCACGACAGAGAAATCTCAGCCCTATTATTGGTTGTTTTCTTGATAAAACAGCCATTCTTTCTGGAGTGAGACTGAATTTCAGGATTGTTTTAATTTGCATCTTGAATGACCAGTGATTTTCAACATTTTTTCATATATTTATTTGCTATTTCTACTTCTTCATCTGAGAAGGGCCTATTCATTTCAGATGCCCATTTTTGTATTGGGTCTTTAAATTTAGAGGGGGGTCTGATTTTTTTGTTCTTCATATATTCTAGATAGTAGTCCTTTGTCTGAGGAACAGCTGGTAAAAAATTCTTCCCACACTGGGTTATCTCTTCATTCTGTTGGTAGTTTCTCTTGCTGTGCACAAGCTTTTTAATATGATGAGATGCCAGTTGTTGATTCTTTGTAATAGTTCCTGTGGGATCAGGGTTTTGTTCATGAAGTCTTTGCCTACACTGAGGTCTTCGAGAGTTCTACCGATTCTATCTTCCAGCAGATTTAGTATTTCTGTTTTAATATTTAGATCTTTTATCCATTTTGATTTTAGTTTCGTGCATGGTGAAAGATATGGGCCTAGTTTTAATTTTCAGCAAGTGGAAAGCCAGTTTTTCCAGCACCATTTATTAAAGAGGATAGTTTTCTTCCAGTGAAGGTGTTTGGCTCCTTTGTCACAGATAAGGTGGCTGTGTATGTCTGGAGTTGTTTCTGCATCTTCTAATCTGTTCCCTTGATCCTCAGGTCTGTTTTTTTTGCCAGTACTATGCTGTTTTTATCACAGTGGCTTTGTAGTATAATTTTAAGTCAGCTATTGTAATGCCTGCCATGCCTTTGTTGCCCAGAATTGCCTTTGCTATTCTATGTCTCTTCTGGTTCCAAATGAATTTTAGGCTTGTTTTCTTTAATTCTGCGAAATATGCTGTTGGAATTTTCATTGGGATTGCATTGAATCCGTATAACAATTTTGGAGGTATGGCCATTTTCACTATATTGGTTCCTACTCAAGAACAAGGGATATCTTTCCATTTTCTGACATCCTCTTTGATCTCCTTTTTCAAAGTACTATAGTTTCCAATGTAGAAGTCGTCTACTTCCTTCGTTAGATTGGTTCCTAGGTATTTCATTTTTTGGATGCTATTGTGAAAGGTGTTGTTTCCCTCATTTCTCTCTCAGTGAGTTTGTTATTTGTGTACAGGAATGCTATTGATTTTTGATTGTTGACTTTGTATCCAGCTGTACTGCTGAATTTGGTCATTAAATCTAGTCTTTTGGTGGAGTTTTTTGGGTCTTTTATATAGGGTTTTATGTAATCTGCAAATAATGATAATTTAACTTCTTCCTTTTCTACCCTTATTCTTTTTACTTCCTTCTCTTGTCTAATTCCTCTGGCTAATGTTTCCATAACTATATTGAATAACAGTGATGATATTGGACATCCTTGTATTCCTAATTTTAGAGTGAAAACTTTCAGTTTTTGTCCATTTAGTATAATGTTGGCTGTTGGTTTGTCGTAGATGGCTTTTATTAGGTTGAGATAAAGACCATCTATTCCAATTTTCTGTAGGGTTTTTTTTTTTTTATCATGAATGGGTGTTAGACCTTGTCAGACTCTTTTTCTGCATCTATTGAGGAGATCATATAGTTTTTGTCCTTGGCCCTGTTAATATAGTGTATTTAATTTATTGATTTGTGTATGTTGAACCATCCCTGCATCCCTGGGATGAATCCAACTTGGTCATGGTGTATAACCTTCTTGATGATTTGCTGCTTTCTGTTTGTTAGTATCTTACTGAAGATTTTTGCAGCTATGTTCATTAGGGAGATTGGCCTGTAATTCTCCTTTTTGGTTGGATCCTTCTCTGATTTTGGAATCAGGGTAATACTTGCTTCCAGGAATGAATTTGGGAGTATTGCTTCTCTTTCAGTTTCATTAAAGAATTTGAGAAGTAGTAACATTAAGTCTTCTCTGAATTTCTTGTAGAATTCAGCAGTGAATCCGTCAGGCCCTGGTCTTTTTTTGGTTGGTAGGTTTTTAATTATTCTTCAATTTCATTAGCTGATATTGGTTTATTTAGAATTTTTATATTTTCTTGATTCAGTTTTGGTAATATGTATCTAGGAATCTGTCCATTTCTTCTGTGTTTTCCATCTTATTAGAAGTAGATACTGATTTTCTGCAGGATCTGTTGTGATTTCATCCTTTTCATTCCTAATTCAGTGAGTTTGAGTCTTTTCTTTCCTTTTTTTGATAAGGTTGGCTAAAGGTTTGTCAATTTTATTTAATCTTTCAAAGAACCAACTCTTTGATTCATTGATTCTTTATATTGTTTTCTTAGTCTCCATTGCGTTGATTTCTGCTCTGATCTTTATAATTTCCTCCCTTTTACAAGCTTTGGGCTTGACTTGCTCTTCTTTTTCTAGAAGCTTGAGGTTCATCACTAGATTGTTTATTTGAAGTCTCTCTGTTTTCCTGATATGGTTGTTCACTGCTATAAATTTCCCTTGTAGGACTTCTTTCATTGTGTCCAATAAGTTCTGGTATGTTGTATTGGCATTATCATTTACTTGTAGAAACTAATTTCTTCTTTAATTTTATCTGTGACCGATCAGTTTTTCAGGAGGGTGTTATTTAATTTCCATGTGTTCATGAAGATCTTGTGATTTTTTTTGCCGTTCATTTCCAGTTTCATTGGACTATGGTCCAATGATAATATGCATGGGATAATTTCAGGTTTTTTCCATTTACTTAAGCATGTTCTATGAGCTAGGATGTGGTCTATTTTGGAGAGTGACCCATGTGCAACTGAAAAGAATGTGTATTCTGATGTTGTGGGGTAGAACACTCTGTACACATCTACTAAGTCCATTTGTTCAAGACTTTGGTTGAGTTATAATATTTCATTGTTGATTTTTTTGTCTAGTTGATCTCTTGGAGACAGTGGGGTATTGAGATCTCCCATTACAACTGTATTAGTGCTTATCTGATTTTTCATGTCCATTAATATTTGTTTTGTATAGTTGAGTGACTGCTATTTGATACATATATATTTAGAATTGTTATCTCTTCCTCTTGGATTGTTCCCTTTATAAAGATGTAGTGACCTTCTTTGTCCCTCTTAATCAGTCTTGGCTTGAACTCCACTTTGTCTGCAAATAGCATAGATACCCCTGCTTTTTTCCAGTTTCCTGTTATATGGAGTATTGTTTTCCATTCCTTGACTTTCAGTCTGTGAATCTGTTTTTCAATTAAATCTGTTTCTTGTATGCAGAATATTATTGAATCTTCCTTCTTGATCCATTCTGTTTCTTTTGATTGGTGAATTGAGACCATTAACATTGATGGTTATAACTGATATGTATTGATTTATCCTTGTCATGTTATTTTCCTGTTGTTGGCTTCCTTCTTTCCTTTTCTGTTTGTTTGGGGTTTTTTTTGGTACCAGGGATCAAACTCGGGTCCTTGCGTTTGCATAGCAGGCGGCGAAACCACTGAGCTAAATCCCCAGCCCCCTTCTTTCCTTTTCTGTTTAACTTCTTGCCTTGCCTGGTGTATTCATTCTGTTGGGGTTCATGAAGTTATAAATCCTTGTATCTCTTTATAGCATATCCTTCAGAACACTTTGGAGTGTGGGTTTGGTGTTCATGAATTTCTACAGGTGTTCTTTGTCATGGAAGTATCTCATTTCTCCATCAATTTTGAAAAATAGTTTTGCCGGGTATATCAATCCTCCTTGGAGGTTGTTTTCCTTTAGGGCTTGATCTACTTCACTTCCAGCTCTCCTTGACTTGAGAGTTTGTGTTGAGAAGTCTGCTGTGATTCTCATGGGCTTTCCTTTATAGTTTATTAGTTTCTTTTTTCTAACAGCTTTTAATATTCTTTTCTTAGGTTGAATTTCTGGAATCTTGACTATGGTATGCATTGGTGAAGTATTTTTTTTTTTGGTACCGGGGATTGAACTCTGGTCCTTGCACTTGCGCAGCAGGTGGCGAAACCACTGAGGTAAATCCCTGGACCCGAAGATTGTTTTTGATAATGGCTAATTGGAGTTCTCTATTCCTCACTTATCTGTATCTCAAATTATTTTTCCCTGTTTGGGAAATTTTTTTTTTTTTTTTTTTGGTACCGGGGAGTAAACTCAGGTCCTTGAGCTTGCGCAGCAGGCAGCGAAACCACTGAGCTAAATCCCTGGCCCCTGTTTGGGAAGTTTTCTGCCATTATTTCTGTGAACAGTTTTTTTTATGTCATTTGTGCTCTCTAGAGCAATATTTTTACTTGATAAGCTTTTGAACTTGTTAATTTCATATGAAAATAAACATGAGCATAGAGTATAATAACAATGCATGAGTGAGATAATTCTGCTATAATCTCACCTGCATTAATTTTCCTTTTTGGTAGAGGTATTTGCTGTAATAATTTATGAGGCTGAATATGAGAATTTCCTTTATAGGAAGGACATAGTAATTAAAGGATTTGAAAATGGCTGTAATAAATATCATAAACTATGAATTGTGTAAGTTAAAATTATATCATTTTAGGGCTAGGGATGTAGCCCAGTGATAGACTACTTGCCTAGCATGCATGAGGTCATGGGTTTAATTCCAAGCACTGCAAGGAAACACAGAAAAGAAAACAATTTAAATGTATAATTTTTATGGTATTGGGAGTAAACCAGTAGTTTTAAATAGTTCATCAAACATTCCTCAGTTTATTCAGCAAGGCATTTGGGGGAGGGAGTTGAGACAAGATCTTGCTATTTAGTCCAGGCTAGCCTTGAACTCCCTATATATCCCAGGCTAGCCTTGACTTCTCTGTAATCCTTCTGCCTCAGCCTTCCAAGTGCTGGCAGGCATGCTAGCAAGGCTTTTCAAAGTTGTATTCCTTTGAGAATAAATTCTGACCATGGCAACATTTACTTCTGTAGTATGAATCCCAATCTGAAATCTTGATGTAAACCATGACCTCAAGCATAAAAGTGAACATTTCAAGCACTTTGTCTACTTAATATTGAATGTGAGCATGTTGAAAGTTTTGGCTTGTAGTAGAAAAATGCACACAAACACAGATATGCACAGTTCAGCTCACACAATTCCAGTGTCTGACCTGGCAGTGTATCCCATTCTGCAGTCACTAGTCCCAGATGCTAAGGGTTTATTGGTTAAGAAAGTGTTTTTGGTATTTTTTTCTTAGTTGGTACTAAGATTGTAACTTTAGCCATGGCTAGCTTATTTCTTTTTATTGCTGAGACAGATTCATGACAATTTAGTTAACCATTCATCTACTGAAGAGTATCTATGCTTCCTAACTCTTGGGAGGCTAACACAGTATGATAGCAAGTTTGAGACCCTCCTAGAAAATTACTATATCTCAAAAAACTAAAAGGGGGGCTAGGAATGTAGCTCAGTGCCACAGAGCCTACATCATAAGCACAAGGTCCTGAGTTCGATCCCCAGTACCAAACAAAACAAAATTAAAAGGGCTGGATAGCTCAGCAGTGTTAAGCATTTCTTCATCTATTTATTATCCATTTGTATTTCAAGTTTCTATTTATTTCACTTGCCTGTTTTTTGATTGGGCCTTCTATTTTTAGGTTCTAATTTTTTTGAGTTCTTTTATATACTAGATATTAGTCCTCTGAGGAGTGGCTAGCTGATTTTTTTCCCCATTCTATAGGTTGTCTTTTCACTGTTGATTATTTATTTTGCTGTACAGAAGCTTTTTATTTAATTTAATCCCATTTGTTGATTCTTTGAACTATTTCCTGTGCAACTGGGTTTCTGTTCAGAAAGTTCTTGCCTACATCTATGACTTCAGTAGTTTTATAGGGTCAGGGATTTAGCTCAGTGACACTATGCCTGCCTTGCAAATGCAAGGTCCTGAGTTTGGTCCCTGAACCAAAAAAAAAAAAAAAGTTTTACCTATTTTTGTCTTCCAGCAGGTTAAATGTTTCTGTTTCAACATTTAGTTCTTTAATCCATTTTGATTTTACTTTAGTGCATGGTGAGAGATATGGGTCTAGATTCAATCTTCTGCATATAGATGGTCAGTTTTCACAACACTGTTTATTAAAAAGGCTATCTTTCCTTTAGTGTATGTGTTTGGCTCCTTTGTCAAAGATCACATAGTTCAATGTGTTTGGGGTTGTTTCTGCATCATCCATTCTATATCATTGATCCTCATGTCTGTTTTTGTGCCAGTATCATGCTACTTTTGTCAGAGTAGCTTTGTAATCCATATAACTTAAAATCCACAGTTGTGATGGTTTCTACTTTGCTCTTTTTACCCACAATTGCTTTGGCATTCTTCTGGTTCCATATGAATTGTTGGATTATCTTCTCCAGTTGTATGAAGAGTGCTATTGGAATTTTGATTGGGATTGTGTAAAATCTGTATATAAATTTTGGAATTATGGCCATTTTGACTATACTGGTTCTATCTATCCAGGAACAGCAATTATTTTTGCATTTTCTAATGTTCTCTTCACTTTCCTTCTTTGGAGTACTATAGTTTTCATTCAGAGCTCTTTCACTTCCTTAGCTAGGTTAATTCACTTAGGATAAGATTACTGATTGTGATTTTCTTTTTAAAAAATTTTTTTTATTTTATCGGTACATATTAGGTATACAATATAATGACATTCATCATTGGAAATTTGCATCTTTACATAATCTTAGTTCTTATTTTTCCCCTTCCCCTGCCCTCCCTTCAACCCCTCCAT
>NW_004624730.1:18812909-18824484 GCF_000247695.1 Heterocephalus glaber | reverse complement strand
ATAGTTTTCAGAGAAGAGGTCTTTGATTTCTTTCATTAGGTTGATTCCTAGGTATTTCAGTTTTTTGGATGCTCGTGATTTTCTTTAGTACTGAGAACACCATAAGTAGTAAAATGACTCATTTGTTATTGGGTATGTTTGCCTGTGTATGAACTGACATGGAAACATCGAATATCATTAAATATCTTTTTTTTAAAATAGGTATTTCACAGTTTCTGCAGAGTGGCTTACTTTTTCACTAGAAAGAGGCGATTTTTAACAGGCAGCCAGTTTACTTTCACTACCCAGCAAGTTTCCATGCGTTTGGCCTGGATTTTACAGAACAAGACTGAGGTAAGAAAAGATTGTGTGTTAAGGAATGAGATAATGACTTTGGGAAGAAAAAAATTCCAGGAGGAAAAATAGCAATTTGACTATTTTAGGGAAAATTGAGTGCCCACCACTGTTGGAATGGAAGAGAAGGTATTTTTACTTGGTTTACAGGGTTCTTTCTGTGTGCAGGGGGTGGGGGCACTGGGGATTGAACCAAGAGCCTACCACATGGTAGGTGAGTACTTACCACTAAGGTACATCCCCAGTCCATTTATTTATTTATTCATTCATTCATTCATTCATTCATTTATTTATTTTTGGTACCAGGGATCGAACTCGGGACCTTGCACTTGTGAGGCAGGCACCAGAACCACTGAGCTAAATCCCCAGCCCCTCTTTTATTTATTTTTTGATACACTGTCTCACTAAATTGCTGAGGTTTACCTGGAACTTGTGATCTTCCTGCCTCAGCCTTCTACATGAACGCTATTACAGGGCCGGGGATTTAGCTCAGTGGTTCCACCACCTGTCTCGCAAACACAAGGTCCTGAATTCAATCCTCAATACCCCCAAAAAACAAAAACAAAGCTATTACAAGTGTGTGCCACCAAGCTGAGTGGCTTATGTTTTTAAACCTTTTTTCTTGTGTTGTATCACAGCTGGAAAGGTGAACAAATCAGAAGTGTACCACTCAATATTACACTGGACTGGACATCTGTGTGATACTGCCTATATCAAGAGCTATTATACTGTGATACCTTGTATCATATTTTCTTCTCACTTTTATAATTTATGTCCTTAATATCATACTTTAGATTTGCCTGAATACTTCTGAACTATATAAATTGAATTGTACAGCATTTCCTTCATTTTTTTTTCTTTTGTGATATTGAGGATTGAGCCTAGGCCCTGGAGTATGCAAGGCAAGTACTCTACCACTGAGCTACACCCCCAGCCCACGGTGTGTATATCCTTTTGTGTCATACACGCTTTGTCCAGCATTGTTTGAGAAACCTGTGTTGTACATAAATTAATTTGCTAATGTTTTAATTGCTAATTACTGTTCTGTACATGATGTTATTGCAGTGTTGTAGCTTATTTTGCTCATATATATTTGAGTTTTTCCAGTTTTTGCTCTAAAATAAATGTGGTATTTATATGTAAGATGGAAGGTTTTTGGCACAAATGTGTCTGTATGTTTTACATGTTGGTGAATAATGGCAAAACACATTTCCAAAGTGGTTATAACAACTTATACACCTCCCATCAGTGATGTGAGGAGTTTATTTCATTTACCATTATAATGGATATTATCAGTCTTTATTGTAGCTATTTTAGTGGTAAGTTGTGGGTTTCTTTGCAGTTTTATTTATTTATTTATTTATTTTTTCATTGCAGTTTTAGACTGTACCAAAACCAAAATACAGGGCTGGTTTTATAGGTCAATGTGTGTAGGACCTCTAGTTTCAGTCCCCAAAACCAAATGCATCGTATATATAGCAGACACACTTTAGATTTTGAAAATGCAGATAGATTAAAAGTAAATGAGTAGAGCTGAGTGTGGTGATGCATGCCTATAATCCCAGCACTTGCGAGGCTGAGACAGGAGGATTGCCATGAGTTCCAGGTCAGCCTGGGCTACCTAGTGAGTCCAAGGCCAGCTTGTGCTACACAAAACAAACCAGCCCCAGCCAGCTCAAAAAAAGAAACAAAACAAACAAAAGTAAATGAGTAGAAAACATATATCATGAAAACAATGTCCATAAGAAGGTAGATTGGTGATGCTAGTATCAGACAAAAGAGGTTTTAAATAAAAACAAAAATTACTACCTGTAAAGAGGGAATTTTAGGGCCAGGGATGTAGCTCAGTGGTGCTGCTCCTTCCTGCCTGGCAAGCACAAGGTCCTGAGTTCAATTCCTGCTACCAAAAAAAAAAAGGGAATTTTATAATGATAAGAAATAATATACCTAATAACAGAGCCAGCAAACACACGATACAGTTGAGTGTGGTGGCACACACCAGTAATCCTAGCACTCTGGAGGCTGAAGCAGGAGGATCATTGTGAGTTCAAGGCCAGTTTGGGCTACATAGTGAGTTCAAGGTCAGTCTGAACTACATAGTGAGATCCTGTCTCAAAAAACAAGGAAACATGCCGGGGATTTAGCTCAGTGGTTCTGCCTCCTGCCTTGCAAGCACAAGGACCCAAGTTCTATCCCCAGTACCAAAAAAAAAAAAAGTTCAAAAAACAAGGAAACAAGCAAACAACCACATAAAGCAAAATTCTGACAGAATTAAAGGGGAAAATAGACAACTGAATGGTAATAGTTGAAGACTTTAATACCCTTTGAATAATGGATAAAAAAACCAGATAGAAGATCATCAAGGTAATAGAACATTTCGATAACAATAAAAACTAACCAGATCTAACACATATTTGTAGAAATCGCCACCTAATAACAGAAGAACATGCTTCTCAAGTATGCCTGCTTCTCTAGGACATACCAAGTCAGGTCATGATATAAGCTATGCTAAATATTTTTTTAAATTTTCTTAAATGTATAACTTTATTATCATTCACTAAACACACATATATACAAAAATTCAAATTAAAATTAGTCAAAGAAAAGGAATGGAAGGGAAAAAACTATAATAATATTCAAATATAATAGAATTCAACCAAAGCAAAACTGAAAAGTACTTAAACATTTTTCCATATAATTTAAAAAAAATCTCAAGCATTAACAAGACATCAAAGGGTGTGATTTGTTTTAGAAAGATTTTCAAAACTATTATTGAACAAACAGTGGTCTAGAAAAAATTCTAATTAGCTAGTAGACTCCACATAGGCCAAATTTTTTAAATTTAAATTTCAATACAGTCATGTGACACATGATGGAAATATAATCTGAGAAATATGTTATTAGGCAATTTCATCAGTGTGTATCACAAAGTACCACACAGAGTGCCAACTTCTAAGTGCAAACTGAGAAGGTATGTGCCAGTCATCTGTGATGGTCCCTTGATATTGTCCAGATATGCAGTTAAACACGAGATACATGAGGCTACCGCTGGCATAACAGCACACTGTTTTACAGTAAACTCTTTTATATAAGTAGGGCTGTGCTCTAAAGGATGAAAAGCACAGCATGTTATGATAAGTACCTAAAACAGTAACAGTCATTTATCACACTATCAAGCACTGTGAACTGTACATAGCTGTATGTGCTTCTTCTGGAAACACACCCTTCTTTCCTTTGATCTGTAACTCTTCCTTCCCAACCCACTGATGAGCTCCAGCCTAGTCTCTTATCTACATCTCTTCCTATAGTTTTTTTTTGGGGGGGTCGGGTACCAGGGATTGAACTCAGGTCCTTGAGCTTACACAGCAGGCAGCAAAACCACTGAGCTAAATCCCTGGCCCTCTCTTCCTATAGTTTTAAACAGAATCTATATATGGATTCTTTCTAGATCCCAGCCTGTAACTCTGATCTTTCCCCTTCCCCTCCTGCCACCCCTACCCCTTTAAACCTTTTCTTCCTATTTCAAATTATCAATTATTCACTTTAATCCTTAATTACACTTTCAGTGTCTCACACTGGAGAAACTATTCGGTATTTATACATATGTGTCCTATTTATTTCACTTAGGAGGATGGCCTCAGTGTGCATCCATTTAGCTATAAATGTCTCTAGTTTCTTGTTCTTTATGGCTGAGTAGTACTCCATTTTATAAAAAAAACCAAATCTTCTTTATCCATTTTCAGTTAATGGGCCCTTGGGCTGTTTCCAAGCTTGAGCTATTACAAACGTGCCGCTATGTACATGGGTGCACATATATCACTGTGGTATGATTCTTTTAATTCTTTTGGGAAGATACCCAGCAGGGGAATAGCTGGGTATTTAGCTGTGCTAAATTTGAAAGGATCAGAACTGTACAAAAATATGTCTGACCATAATGAAATGGAATTAGAAGTAAGTGACAAAGAAACTTCGTTTATTTGTTATATGTTTGTTTTTTGAGACAGGGTCTTGCTATATAGTAAGGCTGGCTTTGTAGCTCAGCCTGGCCTGGCCTCAAAGCCACAATAATCCTTCTACCTTAGCCTCCTGAGTTCTGGGATTGCAGGTGTGTGCCACCATAGCTGGCAAGCCAGACTACTTTACCTAAGAAGACTATATTTAAAAAGAAGAAAATCAAGTTAGTAATCTAACATGTCATCTTCAGACACTAGAAAAATATGAGCAAACTAAACCCAAAGTAGCAAAAAGAAAGAAAAAATAAACATTAGAATAGAAATTAATGAAACAGGGAATAGAAAAGCAACAAAGGAAAACAACAAAATCAAAAGTTAGGCATATTAGGAGATATAGGAAATTCATTTTACACTATCTGGTACCTCTGGATGATAAATTCAATGAACTAGGAATAAAAAGAAATGTCTTTAACTTGAGCTATGACTGATTTATGAAAAACCCACAGCTGGATGGGCATGATAGTGCACACTTATAATACCAGGAGCCTATAATTCTAGGAGGCTAAGGCAGGAGGATTGCAAATTTAACCCAGCCTACGCAATTTAGCAGTTTAGCAAGACCCTGTCTCAGATGAAACATATATAATGAAATACATGAAACATATATAATGAAACACATATATAAATGAAATATATATATGAAATATATATATATATATAATGAAACAAAAATGGTTGCAGATGTAGCTCAGTGCAAAGGCATCTGAACCATTATTTTCTCAAATGTTTACTTCATTCTCCTTTTCTTCTGAAAATCCAATTATATGTATGTTAGACCTTCTAACTAAATACCCAGGGATTTAACCTCTTTGGAAATTTAAAAAAAGGTGTATATGCAATACATTTTAGAATAAAATAAATTTAAGAAGAGTTTGGAATATTATATTACTTTAAAATCCTCAATATTTAAGTGATACAACTCTTGAATAGAAATTCAAGATATTTGTTATAGAGGTAGGTGCAGGTGGCCTATACCTATAGTCCCAGCTTCTCAGGAGGCTGAGGCAGGAGGATCATAGGAAGAACCTATCTCTAAAAAGAAAAAAAGTTATAAATAACATATAAGTGACCCCTTTTTTAATTTATTAAGTTTATTTGTACATTTAGGTATACATTATCATATTCATCATTGGGAATGACCCCTTATTTTGGAACTCATGACATTTTCATTGATCAAAACTTTCTACTATTAATAACTCTTCTTTAATGTTTTCAGTTGCTATTATTTTAATTTCAGTTATTTACTACAGAATTTTAAAAAAGTTCTATATGCTGGGAACCTGCCTAGATGTGGATGTTATGGGAAAAAAAACAAAAAAAACCCAACCTTGTTCCTGTTTATGAAGAGCTTGCAGCCTAGCAGCATGGTGTGGATGCTCTGTGGACGGTGTCTGAAGGGAGCTCAGATGGAGTTAGAAGAGTAGAGGGGCGGGACTGGGCAGGGATGGAGGGCACAGGAGTTGGAGAGGTGTGGAGAACAAAAGGATGTTTCAGAAATTGTTTTCCAGTACATTAATTCTATCCTAATAAGCATTTCAGTTTCTGGACTACCTGGTTTAGAGGTTTTGACACTTTTTGTTTCCTTTGACATGCTTTAGGCAAGATATTGGAAGTTTATTTTCATAACAGCCAAAGAGTCATGTTTTAGGCCCTGAGAGCTGTAAGATTTGCATCATAACTACTCTGCCATTGTAGTTCAAAAGCAGCTATAGGTAATCCATGAGTAAATGAATATAGCTGGCTATATTCATTTGTTTATATAGTTATGTATATGAATATATATATATATAAATATGAATAGCTATATAAACCTTTATTTATGGGCCAGGTATGATGGTACAAGCCTGTAATCTCAGCACTCTGGGAGGCTGAGGCAGGAGGATCACAACTTTGAGCATAGCCTGAAACCCTGTCTCAAAATAAAAATATACTTAAAAGGCTGGGGATGTAGCTCAGTGGCACCATGCCTGCTTTGCAAGCACAAGGTCCCGAGTTCGATCCCCGGTACTGAAAAAAACCGCAAAAACCAAAAAACTAACAAATTTGGGCTGGGGACGTAGCTCAGTGGGACAGCACCTGCCTGGCAAGCATGAGGTCCTGAGTTTGATCCCCAGTACCAAAAACAAAACAAAAACTAACAAAAGTTAAAATCCATTATTATCAGCAGTCAGGAGGCTGAGGCAGGAGAATTGCCATGACTTTGAGGCCAGCTTGGGCTCCATAGTGAGTTCAAGCCCAGCCTGAACTACATAGCAAGACTGTCTCCAAAAGAAAAAAACATCCAGGGCAGGGGATTTAGCTCTGTGGTGCCGCCGCCTGTCTGACAAGCACAAGGACCCGAGTTTGATTTCCTGTGCCCCCCCCCCCCGCCGCCAAAATCCATTCTTCTACAAAAACAAGCAGTGGGTTGAATCAGCCCCTTGAGCCATAGTATATGATGTCCCTGGTTTAAGCTATTGTAGTTTACTTACATCTGTAAAATATAAATATATATATATTTTGTTTTTTAAAAAATCACAAAATAATACATGCTTGGTATAAAACTAAAACTTTTCAGAAATAATAAAATAAAAGCTCCTCTTTAAGTTTTATACCTTGTGATAATTGCTTAAAATATTTTGGAAGGTATTCTAGGAATTGCTTTTCTATGTATACATTAACTTTTTTGCTTTTGTTTTTGTTTTGGTACTGGGAATCGAACTCAGGGTCTTGAGCTTGCCAGGCAGGTACCACACTGCTGAGCTATATCCCCAGCCCATATAAACTTTTATAAGTGAGATTATATTGCATATGCTGATCTGTACTTAATCATGTACCTTAGCCTTTTTGAACTGTCTTTGTGCTGTTAATTTTCAAGGTACAAAAGGCAGTTGAAGAAGAAAATTGTTGCTTCGGGACTATTGATACCTGGTTGTTACACAAGCTCACAAAAGGTAAACATGACTTGATAGCTCTGTCTTGAGTAAGTGAAATTGGATCAACAGAAAGGAGTTGCCTAAAAGAATGTGGAAGTTCATTCCTGCTCAAACATGCCCCTTTTCACTTGCCATAACCCAGACATAGTGTTCTTTGGTACCTAATAACTACATGTTGGGCTGGGGATTTATCTCAGTGGTTTCGCCGCCTGCTGCGCAAGTGCAAGGACCGGAGTTCGATCCCCAGTACCAAAAAAAAACCCCCCAAAAAACAAAAACTACGTGTTGCAGTACACTAGATTTATTTTAGATCTGTTGTAAGAAACTATTGTGATGAAGGCCAGGAATGGTGGCACATGCCTGTAATCCAGTACTGGAGGGCTGAGGCAGGAAGACCACCGAAATCAAGGCCAGGGCTACATAGTGAATTCATGTCCAGCTTGAACTACATAGTGAGAGCCTGTCTCAAAACAATAACAACAACAATAACAAATTGTGATAAAGCCTCACATACAAGACTAGAGAACATTATTTTCAGGAGTGGTAAAACATGGTTCAGTAGTACATCTGCCATGTTGCAAGTGGATATAAGTATGGGTGATCACTTAGCATCTCTGAATGTTTTTCTTCTTCTTTTTTTTTGTGGTAGGGTCACGCTATGTAGTTCAGGCTGGCCTTGAACTCACAGTGATCCTCCTGCCTTAGGGTTCCAAGTGCTGGGATTACAGATGTCCACCACCACACCTGGCCATTTTTCTCTTTTTTAAAAACCAGGGATCAGAAAGTCATAAAGCCTTTAAAAATGCTTGTGTATACTCTAAAAGTTCATTAAGATTAAGTGGAAAATTGCTCTGGAGACTTCATGGTGGAAGTGTACAGTTTGAAATGAATTTAAAGATAGTGGTCTAGATTATGAACTAGGGGCAGATACTGATTTATATTATGATAATAAATTTATTATTTCCAATGTAAATTTAGGTTCTGCATATGCTACGGACTTTTCAAATGCCAGTACAACTGGATTTTTTGATACATATAAGGTAAAGACATTTCTTTTTAAATTGCCGTATTTTTTTAGCTTGGATTCTTTTGTTTTTACTACTTTACTTTTATATTCTGATGGTGTATTTTTATGATCAGATGTGCTGGAGCAGTTTCCTTACCTACCTGGCTTCCATACCACTCTCTGTCCTGCCTCCTATAAAGGACACAAGGTAACAATGAACACCCACATATAAACCACCAAGGCCATACTCGAATTCTTTTTGCTTTGGTGAGGAAAATGGTTTTATCACATGCTTGAGATGCTTGTATGTTCATTATATAACTTTTGGGCCTATGCTTTAAAAATTTGCTGAATTTTAGAATTAATATTTCTATAATATAACTAACATTTTGATCAATCTCATTTCAAGCCACAATTTTGGATCAGTGGATGAGGAGATATTTGGTGTGCCTATACCAATACTTGCCTTGGTAAGTAGAAAACACAGATTTCTCTTTGTATAGTATAATCTAAATGAATATATATGAATATTGTGATTAAGAGACACCAAAGGTCCATGGTAAAATAAAGTATTAGGGCCACAGGTGTAGTTCAGTAGTAGAGTACTTGCCTAGCATGCCTGTGGCCCTGAGATTGATCCCTAGCATGGAAGTGGGGGAAATACACACACACACAAATATATACATGCATACACATAGGAGATATCTGTATATGTCTCTATATACATATATAGCTATATATACAGTGGTACCTCAGTTCACAAACTTAATTTGTTCCACTGTTTTGGAAAAGATGGCCATGTTTGTGTTTGTGTGGGAAGATAGCTGCAATTGTGTTCATTGCCTAATGTAGAGTTTGCAACAAAAACAAAATTTTGCCAAGCTGCTTCTGTTTGTGAACCAGATTGTTTGCAAACAAAAGCATTTGTGAACTGAAGTACTAATGTATAGATATATCTATATGTAGATACAGTATTTTTATTTATATATATATATATTTATTGGTACATTTTAGGTATACAATACATTTACATTTATCATTGGGTGTTTGTACCAGAACATGATGTATCTTAGTTTTTATTTTTTTTCCCATTACCTGAGCACCCTTCACCCCCTCCACCCTTCCCTATTTACACAGAGTTTGATTCCATTTTTTTTTCTTTCTCATAATTCTTCCTTTCCCCTTCCCCTCCCACCATCCCCTAACCCTTGGACCTTTTCAGGTTTTTTTTGTACCTGGGATCAAACTTGGGATCTTGTGCTTTTGAGGCAGGCACCAGAACCACTGAGCTAAGTCCCCGGGTATAAATTTTTTTTTTTAAAGACAGAGCCTTGCTGTGTATTTCAGGCTGCCCTTGAACTCACTATGTAGTCCAGGCTGTCCTCAAACTCACGGTGATCCTCCTGCCTCAGACTTCCAATGCTAGAATTACAGGAATTTGCCATACAGCCGGCTAGTTTTTCTCTTTAAGTGGGTCATAGGTATAACCAGAAGTATTCTTTTCAGAATGTGAAGGATACTACTATTGTGATTTGGTTTGGTTTTGTGTCATTGCTGAGGTTTGAACCTAGGGGCTTGTGCATGCTAGGCAAGCACTGTACCATTAATTAAGTTACGTCACCTACCCTTTTTATTTATTTTGAGACAAAGTCTCATTAAATTGCCCAGGCCAACCTCCTGCCTCATCATCTCAAGTAGGTAGAATTACAGACTTGCAACACCATGCCCAGAGAATTTTTTTTTTTTAAAAAGATCCTGTATTCTGAGTATTGTTTGTTTCATTTATATTTGAAACTGTGAGACAGATATATAGCTCCAAGTGATGGGACCAATGCCTAGTTTTTATTTGATAACAGTATCATCACTAACAGCTGTAAAGCAGTTTAAACTGGAGGAGTAAGTTGCATTTACATGTATAAAACCTATGTTAAGCATCTACCAGTACAGAAGCTGGTATAAACGTAAAAAAGTTGCTTGCTTCTTCCCTTCCCTTCCCTTTCCCTCCTTTTCCCTCCCTTCCCTTTCCCTTCTCTCTTTTTCTTGACAGGATCTTGCTATGTAGTTCAGATTGGCCTTAAATCACTGCCATATGTAGCCCAGGCTGGCCTTGAACTTATACTGATCCTCCTGCCTCAGCCTCCCCAGAGTGCTGAGATTACAGGCATGTGCCACCATGCCTGGCTTGTTTTTTATTTTTAAAGATCCTTTCTTTATACCTTTTTTTTTTCTGCCTGGATGAATGAGAGAGTTAGAAATTGGAAGAACTCCAGGATTTGCCACCTGATTAATAAGTCCTTTAGTAACTCAGTATTTATTTTTCTTTGCTGCAGTGCTGGGATTGTCTTCAATGTTACAAACTCAAATGCTGCCTTTTGTTTCCTGTAGCAGCTTAAGCAGGAGGAAGAGAGCACCTGTCTCTAGATGAGCAGTCTCTACAGTAGCTGGGAAGCAGGTGTGGGGGGGGGTTGATTTCATGTTAAAAATACATAGTCGTTTAAAGAGAGTCCGTTTTATTAAGAGAGGTTTACGGTTAGATCAAAGTATGATTCTAGGCTAGTGAACGAGGGGTTTTTTTTGTTTTCTTTTGGACTATGTGCTTGTGAAGCAGGTGGCAGTACCACTGAGCTAAATCCCAGGTCCTTGAACAAGGGTTTTTTTAGATGAATTTGTTTGTTTTTGTGGCACTGAGGGTGAAATCCAGAACCCCACATGTTAGGTAAGCACTCTTATCCCTGAGACTCACCTCCCACCCCCAAATGAATTTTAGTCTTTAAAATGTGTTTTGCCGTATAAAGTCAGGTGCTGTGGTATACACCTGTATCCTAGAGGCTGAGACAGGAGGATCACTTAAGCCCAAGAGTTCAATGCCAGACTTGGCAACATGTTTTTAAGTAAAAGCTGAGGCCAGGCATGGTGGCACATGCCTGTAATCCCAGCACTTGAGAGGCTGAGGCAGGAAGATCACTGCAAGTTTGAAGCCAGCCTGGACTACATAGTAAGCTCAGGGCCAGCCTGAACTACATAGCAATACCCTGTCTCAAACAAACAGACAAACAAACAAAAAGTAAAAAAGAGCTGGGGTGTAGCTCAGTGGCAGAGCATTTAACCTGGCATGTATGACCCAGCCCCTGATAGATAAATAAATAAATAAATACATACATACATACATACTTAAATGAAATACTGGTGTATGTTTACTACATTTAACTATATTAACAAAATATAATTTTCCGGGCCGGGGATTTAGCTCAGTGGTTTTGACGCCTGCTACGCAAGGGCAAGGACCCAAGTTCGATCCCTGGTACCAA
>NW_004624730.1:18794995-18806278 GCF_000247695.1 Heterocephalus glaber | reverse complement strand
TGCAATTTATATATATATTTTTGTACCGGGGACCAAACTCAGGACCTTGCACTTGCGAGGCAAGCACAGTGTCACTGAGCTGAATCCCCGGCCCCAAAAATGCAATTTCTTCCCTTCTCTTTCTCTTTGAGCCTACATCTGCATTACAAACATAAGATTACCAATTAACTAAAAAAAATTTCAAAGTTTTTTATCATTTTAAACTCTCTTCCTTAAGTGTGTTTCCTTTAATTTTCTAGCTATGTGTCGTGTGTGTGTGTGTGTGGTACTGAGGGTTGAACCCAGACCCTTGCATATTCTAAAAAAATATTCTTATCACTGAGTGATATCCCCAGCCCTCTTTTTATTTTTTTAGTTTATTTTTTTATTTTTTACTTTGAGACAAGGTCTCACTAAGTTGCCCAGGTGGGGCTCAAGATTGCAATCTTCCTCCTCAGCCTCCCAGAGTGTTGCAATTACAGATTTGCCCCACCACGCCCTGCTCATTTTCTTAGTCTTTTTTTTCACACTACTTCTTTCTCCCATTTAACCCCCATAGGCTACACTTGAGTCCTCATATGTTCTTCTTTTTTAAATTTGGTTCATTTTTGGTCCCCTTCTTCACTCTTTGATCTGTTTTATTATTTCAGTCTTATAAATATTTTCACATTTATCTTGGTTTATTCAATCAGTGAGTAAATGAGTGCTCAGAATGCCCCTAGAACTATGTGTGCTAGGAGGACACCAGTGGCACTCCCTGCCCACACGGATGCTGCAGGCTAGCATGAAAGACATACATTAAGTGCACAGTTTTTAAAAACATTACATCTGTGAGTAGCAGAGTGTACCTGTAATCCCAGCTACACAGGAAGCTGAAGCAAGAGGGTTTTTTGAGCCCAGACGTTTGAGGCCAGCCTGGGCAATGTAGACAGAACCCATCTTTGTGTGTGTGTCTGTGCACATGTGTGTGTGTGTCTGTGCACATCTGCGCACATGTGTGTCTGTGCACACGTGAAGGCTTTCATGAAGAAGTGTTTCAGCTGGACTGTGAAGAAAGTGAGGGGTTGCCAGGTGGGGAAGGGATCTGGTCAAAGAGTAGTCCAAGTAGAGCGGACCAGTATGGACAGCCTGAGCAGGGAGGATCATGATCTATTTGAGGGCCTAGAAGGATGCCCTATGTCTCTTCTACAATTGAGGCAGCTCACCTCTCTGCTGTCCTCCAGTAACAAGGGTCAGGGGACATCTTTTTCTTCACAGTATGATTTTTAATTGCCACATGTTACATCTGCCTGCCTCAAGAAATCCTCATAAGACTTCTTCATAAGAACACACTTAAAATTAGCTCAGTGCCACCTCGCCTGCCTCACAAGCACAAGGTCCTACGTTTAATCCCCAGTACCGAGGGGGAAAAAATTAATCAGAACTCTTATTTACTTGGAATAAAGAAAACTGGTTCCTTCTCTCTGGCTGCCTTCCCAAGAGAGATGAAGTCTCCCTCCTGAGACAAGGTGAGGCTGGCGTCCTCTGGAGCAGGAGTGAATCCTGAGTGATGGTGGCTGGATCCATGTCATGTACAGTGAGTGGGCTCAAAGAAGTTGGTGCCCTGAGTTCAAGGTCATGCCTTCCTCTCTGTCTCCTGCTAGGGTGATGAAGTAAGTATGGCCTGGTGTGGAATACAAACATGAATAAAGCCTTGGGCTCTCAAGACTTTGTATCAAGGATATGGGGTCAATTTATAGTATTAAAATTTTGCTTGGATAAATTCATTTTCCCTCCCTTCATTAATTTTGTTGATTTGGAATAGAATTGAGTTCATTATTTCCTGCTATTGTATTCAATTTTATTTCACTCTCCCACCCACTCTTTAAAACTTATTATTTTACTTTTTGTTTTTGTTTTTGGTACTGGGATCAAACTCAGGACCTTGTGCTTGCAAGGCAGGCGCAATGCCACTGAGCTAAATCCCCAGCCCTGTTTTACTTTTTAAACATGGAACATTAACATGATTCCCAAACCCAAAATCATAAAAGAAGATGTACTCAGAGAAGCTGACTCCTTCCCCTCTTCCTTCTGTCTCTCTACCTTTTGTAGATAACCACTTTGTTTTTTGTCTTGCCTATTTCTTTTTGTAAAAACAGGAACATATATGTATATTTTCTTATTTTCCCTTCTTTCTTACACAAAACTAATATGCCATGAATGTTCTTTTATACTTTGATATTTTTCACTTATATTGCATTCTGGGAGTTGCTTCACATTAGTTAATAGAAGTTGTCTTCATTCTTTTCACACATTTATATAATACTCTATTATGTGTGTGTAATAGCCAGCCAATATCCTATATTTGGGCATTTAAATAGTTTCCAATTTTTTGAAAATACAAATGATGCTACAATGCATATGTATTTTATTTTTTTATATATATTTTCATATTGTTGGAGGTTTTTCTTTTTATTTCTTTTCTTTTTGCAGTGCAGGGGATCAAATTCAGGGCTTTTATGCATGCTAGGCATGTGTTCTACCACTGAGCTACATCCCCAGCCCAGGGGTTTATTATAAGAATAAATATCCAGAGCCGGGCATGGTGGCACAAGCCTGTAATCCCAGCACTTGGAAGACTGAGGTAGGAGGATTGCCACTAGGAGGCCAGCCTGGCCTGCATAGTGAGTTCAAGGCCAGCCTGAATTACAGAGTGAGGCCCTGTCTCAAAAAAACTAAAAAAAAAAGAAAAAAAAAATACATACCCAGAAATGGGATTTGTCAAAGAAGATGCATAGTTGTTTTGTTAGATATTGCCAAATTCTTCTCTGTAGGAATTATACCATTTTGCATTCCTCCTATAAATGTATTAGACTGTTTTCTGACAGCTATCCATACCTTGGGTTTTTGTTTTGTTTTGTTTTTATGTATAGTTCCACTAGTTTTCAAGCTGTGTAGACTGTTGTAACCATTACCACAATGAAGATATGAAACACTTTCATCACCTACCTTCCCCCAAATCACCTCGTGCTCTTACTCTTCTGTAATTGACCTCTGCGTCATCCTAATCCCTGGCGGCAGCTAATTCATTCTTTCCCTAGACTTTGGCCTTTTACAATATCATAACATTGGGGTTGTAGAGTATATAACCACTTGAGGCTGATTTCCTTTACTCAGTGTAATACCTTTGAGAGATTCACCCTTGTTTTTTCTATATTATCAATAGTTTATTCCGTTTTATTGCTCAGCAATTTTCGGTTATATGGGTATTTTACAGCTTGTTCATTCAAAAGTGAATACCTAAGGGCAGGGGATTTAGCTCAGTGGTTTCGCTGCCTGCTGTGTGAGCACAAGGACCCGAGTTTGATCCCTGGTACCAAAACAACAAAAAAAAGTGAATACCTCTTGCAAGCGCAAGATCCTGAGTTTGATCCCCGGTACCAAAAAAAACAAAGTGAATACCTAAGGGTGGGATTGTAGGTCATGTAAATACACACACACACCATCTTTGTAAAACAGAACAAAAAAAAAACTATCAAACTTTTCCACAGTGGCTCTTCCATTTGTGTTCTGACCAGTAGTTGCTCTGGTTCTCACTATTGTCTTTTTTTCTTCTTTTTAAAAATTGTAGCCATTCTAATAGATGTGTAATATTGTCTCATTGTGTTTTGAGTTTGTATTTCCCTAGTGGCTAATGTCCGATGTTGTTTTGCATTCTTGTTTATCGACCTGTATGTCTTTGGTAAAATATATGTTCAAATTTTTCTGTATTTTTTATTGGGTTATGTTCTTACAGGTGAATTTTGAGAGTTCTCTTTTTCTTCTGAACATAACTCTGTAGAATATATATTTTGCATATGTTAAAATCTCCCAAATTGTTGCTTATATTTTCCTCTTTTTTTTGGTACCAGAGATCGAACTCAGGTCCTTGCGCTTGTGAGGCAGGTGGCAGAACCACTGAACTATAAATCCTCTGCCCATATTTTCCCTTTTTTAACTGTGTTTTTCAGAGCAAAAGTTCCTAACTTTGGTAAAATTTAAAATACCAATTATTGTTTTAAACATTGTGCTTTGAGTATCATATCTAAACTGTCAAATCAGTTACACAATTTTCTTTCATGTTATCTTCTAAGAATTTCAGTTTATGTCTTACATTTAGATGTGTGATCTATATTAATTTTGTATAAAGGTTTAATTTTTATATAAAAGTTTAGGTCAAGGGATTATGTTTTTTTGGTTTTTTGGTACTGGAGATGGAACTTGGGTCCTTGCACTTGTGGGACAGGCGGCGACACCACTGAGCTAAATCTTGGGCCCTGGGGTTTTGTTTTTGTATGAAAATCCTTTAGCAATTTTTTTTTTTTTTTGGGTACAGGGGATCGAACTCAGGACCTTGTGCTTGTGAGGCAGGTGCTGGAACCTTTAGCGTTTTTTAATGGCGTGTCTTTTGGCAACACTTTCTTAATTCTCCTTCATTAGAGATTATGATTTATTTAGTCTTCATCTTGAAGTTTATTTTTGCAGGATGTAGAATTCTGTGTTGACAATTCTTTTTCTTTCATTATTTAAAAGATGTTCTCCTGCCTTTTGGCTTCATAGCTTCTGATGAGAAATCTGTAGTCTATAGTCATTTGAATATTTGTCTCTCACTATGTAGTCTGGCTGCTTTTAAGATTCTTTTTTCTTTGTCTTTAGTTTTTGGCTTTCAGTTTTGTTATGATGTGTCTGAGCATAAGTTGTTTTATATTTATACCATTTGGGATTTACTGAAATTCTCTTTTGTTTAGATTTTTCTATTTTTAACTGACACATAAAAACATAAGGGTTGGGATATAGTTTAGTGGTATAGTGTTTAGTTAGTGTGTGTAGGGCTTTGGGTTGAATCCCAGCATTGTCCAAAAAAAGGGGCATTAAAAAGCATATATGTTAGTGTGGTGCCATGAGATATTTCAATATGTGTACATTGTGTAATGGTTAAATTAGGTTTAACAGACCTATTTCCTTGACTATTTATCATTTCTTTATGGTAAGAACTTTTAAAATCCTTTCCTTGTAGCTTTTTGAAATATATAATTCGTGATCATTATATATAATCACCCTACTCTGCCATAGCATGAGATCCTTTTTTTGGTAGTAGTGGTGGGGCTAGGCAAACACTTTACCACTGAGCTACGTCCCCAGTCCAAGATGATGCTTGGATCTACAGATTTTTATCTTTTGTCCACTGTGGGAAGTTTCTATTTTTGGCCTATAGTTCCCATGTCTGTATAGTTTTCAAAGCTATCTTTCACTCATTTGTGCCACCTAGTGGCCAGACCTGGCAGCCACTGGCCCCTGCCCAGAGATCAATTCTCAGCGCCTTGGTTTGTTGTTTACAGACAGATCTGAATCCTGTGCTGTTCAGGGCTGGGGCCAGGCACTCATAAAGTTCTTTCTGAGGTACTTTTCCTTGGTGCCTTTCTCCCTGTAATCTCCCTGGTACATTCTCACCGTGAGGGCCCACCTGGTGTTTTGACCAAGAGGTGGGTTTTTATCTCCCTCCTGTACTGAACACTTCCTCTTACTACTTTTACCTCTTCACCTGAGCAGCCAGAGGGTTGAGAGAAGAGAGGGTGGAGAAGGAAGGAAGGAAGGTGGAAAGCAACAGCAGTATCCTCAATGCTCTTATCTCAAATTTTGGTTGCCTCTGCTACCCTGTCTGTTGTCAGCCACAGAGAAGATTGCTTGGAGCCTGGGGCAGGAGACACCAAGGGAAGAGGGAAGAGAAGCAAGTACAGATTCGCTTTGTACTTTTTTTTTTTTTTTGGATACATATTCTTGGTGTGTTGCCTAGGCTGGCCTTGAACTCATAATCCTCCTGCGTCAGCCTCCTGGGTAGCTGGGATTGCAGGCATTCACCACAGTGCTCCTGGCATACAGTTCTGAGTATCTGTGCTGCTGAGCTGCCGTTGCTGCTACCTTGGGATTGCCTGGAAACTCAGGCCTGGGAGAATGAAAAAATCTAGAAAGAAAACATGGGGATTTCCTTACTCAGTTCTGTAGAAACCCTTGTCACCTGCTCCTCAGACTACAAGGAATGGGGTTCTCTTGCAGCTTTCTGCTTAATGTCCAGTGTAAGTCTGGTTTTGGATTTCAGGTTGTTTCTGAGTCTAGGCCAGGAGATACCACAGAAAATAAAATAGGAAGTGACCTCCAGTTTGGCGGCACTTAATGTCTTGCCTGCCTGCCAGCTCATTTTTCAGAGTCCTCCATTAGCTTTCCCCTGAATTGTATGTAGAAGTCTCAGTTGTAGTCAGTGGGAGGCACAGAGTGGGGTGTACTTACCAGTAGCTTTCATCAGTAGGACCACTGGAGAAGAGTTCAAGTAGAGGATTACTTAGAGAAAATCTTTCTTTTCTTTCTTTTTTTTTTTGGTCCCCGGGATTGGACTTAGGACCTTGTGCTTTCGAGGCAGGCATAGTGTCACTGAGCTAAATCTCCTGCCCTACTTAGAGAAAATCTTCAACCAAGGGATGGAAAAAGACAGTAAAGAATGCAAGAAAGCTACATCTTCCTTTTTTCTGTTTCTTTGTCACCAAAAACTTTCCTCAAACCAGCTGTCTAGTATGCTTTCCACATCTTGTCTTGATTTTAAAAGTTAGACATTTAGGCATGGTTTTTTATTTTACTTGTTTATTTTTTAAAATTAATTTTATTGGCACACTTTTTTTTCCCTGTATCAGGGATCGAACACAGGACCTTGCACTTGCCAGGCAGGTGTGGCACCACTGAGCAAAATCCCTGGCCCAGCACACTTTCGATATACATAATAATCACATTTATCATAGGGAATTTGTACCTGCACATAGTATATCTTGATTCTTATTTTTTCCCCCATTCACCTCCCTTTCCTGGACATGATTTTTATTTTTATTTTTATTTTTTGGAGACAGGGTCTCACTGTGCAGCTCAGGCTGGCCTTGATCTTGCAGCAGTGATCCTCCTGTTTGAGCCTCCCAAGTGCTGGGATTACAGGCGTGCACCACCATGCTCAGCAAAAAGTATAGATTTTGAAAGTAAATTTTCAACATTAGTTTTTGAAGTACCAAAGATTTTGAAGTGCCAAGTTTTTGATGTGTTGTCTGGACATTTTGACCAAACATCACACTGAGTAAAATTTGTAGGTATTATTAATGATTTTTTTTTGAAGCAAAACCTTCATTGGTACATTTTAGATATACATAATGTTAACATTCATCATAGGGAATTTACCTGTATATGATATATCTTGCTTCTTTTTTTCCTATTCCCCCTTCCTTTCGGCCTTTCTTCCCCTCCTTTGTTTTTTTCTTTTTTATTTTATTTATTTTTTTGGTACTGGGGATCAAACTCGGGACCTTGCACTTGGGTGGCAGGCGCCGGAACCACTGAGCTAAATCCCTGGCCCTTACCCTCCTTTTATTAATGATCTTTATTAGCTTGAGTTTTAAGGTAGATATTTCTTAAATGTGTGTATGTGTGTCCCCTGTACTGGGGATCAAACTCAGGACCTCGTGCTTACGAGGCAGGCGTGGTGCCACTACACTAAATCCCTGGCCCTTAAATGTGTTTCTTTAACCAAGTGTTCATTATTAGTGTAACATCTCATATATAGCCAACAACTTAATTAGGCTGTATAAAGATGCCAATATTTATTATAGTTTTGTTTTGGTTTTTTGAGACAAGGTCTCTCTAGTATTCCAGGCTGGTCTCGAACTCATAGCAATTCTCCTGTCTCAGCCTCCTGAGTGTTGAAATTACAGGTGTGCTCCACCACTTCCTCCTTCAGCAATATTTATTATGATTCCTGAGTTTTTCTCATTGTATTTATATCCCTGCTCATTCCAGAAAGTCATTTCACAAACAAGGTTATCCAAATAGCCAGTGAAAAGATACTCAATCTCATTAGACAACAAGGAAGTGCAAAACCACCGTGCAGTACCCCAAAAATAGCTAAAATGAAAAACACAGAAAATATCAGTCATTGGCAAGAATATAAGGTAACTGAACTCTCATGTTACTGGTGAGAGTCTTAAATTGTTACAACCACTTTAGAAACTGTTTGGCAGTATCTGCTAAAACTAGTGCTAAATGTGAAG
Organism: Heterocephalus glaber; assembly: GCF_000247695.1. The sequence continues at coordinate 18,798,203 of NW_004624730.1, read as the reverse complement.
ATCCTAAACCAGCTATTTCATTTCTTGGTATTAATAAACAGAAATGAATATGTACGTCCACCAAAAACCATGCACATCGGCTGTGGTAGAGCACTCACCCAGCATTGTGCAAGGCCTGGGTTCAAAAGGACTGCCAAAAAAGGGTACACAAATGTGTGCCCTATTGATATCAGGCAAACACTGGAACCTCCCCAAATGCACATCAGCTGTGGAATAGATTTATAAATTGTGTATAGTCGCATAATGGAATGGCATATAGTGGTGAGAATGAGCATAGTACAACTACATGTGACAGTGAATGAGCCTCACAAGGATGATACTGAATAAGGCAAGTTTCTGTCTTCATCTAGATGTGGGTTACCTGGTTCTGTTCACATTGAAAATTTATGCAGGGGCTGGAGGGGTTTATCAGAGTTAGTGCACTTGCCTAGCATGCATAAGACACTGGATTTGATCCCTAGCTCTGGAAAAAGTATAAAAGAAATTTTATCCAGCTTACACTTAGCACTTGTGTATTTCTTTTCTTTCTTCTTTTTGTTTTGAGATAGGGTATTGCTGTGTAGCCCAGGCTGGCCTCGAACTCATGGTGATCCTCCTGTCTCAGCCTCCCAAGTGCTAGAATTACAGGTGTGTGCCACCACACCCGGCTACTTATACATTTTTCTGTATGTATGTGATATACTTCAGTAAAATGTTTACTAAATGAATTAAGTCTTGATGTTTTTGTTTGCTTATTTTTAGTATATCTGTAACCAGCCCCTTACCAAACTCATTAAGTGAAGTAGTTTTTTGGTTAATTCTCTTGGATATGACAGGTACATGATCCTTTTATCAGAAAACTAGGGTATTTGACAGTTATTTTGTTGTTGATTTTTTTGTGTGTGCTGGATATTGAACACAGGGCCTCTGCATTGCATGCTAAGCACACAGTCTACCATTGAACTACACCCCAGCCCCAGGAGAATAATCTTGGGATACTACAAATACACCCATAAAATTGCTTTTTGCCAGGCATGGTGGTGTTATTTGCCTGTAATCTCAGCACTCAGGAAGGAGGCTAAGGCAGGAGGATGGCCACAAGTTTAAGGCCAGCCTGGGCTACATAGTGAGACCCTGTCTCAAAAACAAAACAAAACAAAATTTTGATTCTTTAAGCAGCCAAAATATCTTTAAAAAATAAAATAAAATAAAAAGTGAGCCCTGTTCCATACAGAGCTTTCTAAAGGGGCCATCTTGTCCCTCTGTGGGTTCATTGTTACCTGTGTAGTGTGAGAGAGCAGAGGGTGGGACAAATGGGCTCCGTGTTGACTTTTTCATATGTGTGACCTTTTACATTACATGATATATATGCATATAATATATATAAAATGCATGGGGATGTAGGTAAATACTAGTTGTATAACATAATTCTGTTTTTCCCTCCCCACCCCTTCGTTTTGTTTTAGGGTTTTGTTGTTGTTTGTGTATTTGTTTTTGCAGATCTTTTCACAGATGCTGCTGAGACTGAAAAAATGGCCACAAGTCTTGAAGATTCTGAAGGAGTTTATTTTGTTCCATCTTTTAGCGGATTACAGGTATTCTTCTAAAAGTTAATGGCATTCTCCTCCTACCACACACAGAATTATATATCTACCATGCTGTCACTTGAAAATTTGAGAGGCGCAGAACAGAATTAAGATGAAAGGTGCATCCTAGGTTGAGAAGTTGTGCTGACCTGGGCCGGGGATAGCTCACTGGTTCCGCCACCTGCCTCGCAAGCACAAGGTCCCGAGTTCGATCCCTGGTACAGAAAAAAAAGTTGTGCTGACCTAGCATGAATTTCATAAGAACAGAATGTTCCTTACTTGTGCTTCTGCTGGCTTGGCTTGTGCTTACAGAATTCAGCTGGCTGCTGCTTAGAACTATTTCTGTGGAACCTCACAGTTGGCAGGGTTGTCAAGAACTTCTGCATAACACCTGGGATTACTATAGTATGACTAAAAATAGCCATTCCCCAATGGGGGAAAATATATCAGTAAATTGGCATTCTTTACTTACAGTGTACCATTAAGAATTAGAAAAATAATATCAAGGTATACACACTCCCACACTACTACACACACATAATTTTGTATCTATATCTATAGATCTACCTCTAGATCTCTAAATATATAGATTATATATGAATTATATACACACATACACATATATACATATATAGGTATGTACATATGTTATGTCTTTCCAAGTTCACTAACTTTTTTAAAAAATCAACTTTTAAAAAAAATCAACATAGCCGGCGATTTAGCTTAGTGGATTCGCCACCTGCTGTGCAAGCGCAAGCACAAGGACCCAAGTTCGATCCCCGGTACCAAAAAAAAAAAAATCAACATTTCTGCTAGGTGTAGTGGTGCATGCCCATAATCCCAACCCTTGGAAGACTGAGGCAGGAGGATTGCTGTGAGATCAAGTCCAGCCTGGGCTACATAGAGAGTTCAAGACCAGCCTGAGCTATATAGTAATATCCTGTCTCAAAACAAAACAAATCAGCATTTCTTCTTGTTAATTTTTATGGTAGAGTGTTGGGTTACTTTGCCTTTAACTTTGTATTTAATTGAGCGAACTGTGATACTGCCTTTAATTTTAGAATATTGCTACAGAGACTTTTAAAAACCTTTTGAGGGCTGGGGATTTAGCTCAGTGGTTCTGCCGCCTGCCTCGCAAGCGCAAGGTCCCAAGTTCGATCCCTGGTACCAAAAAAAACCCCAAAAATCTTTTGAAGCATTATAAACAAAATTACTTTTGGGGAAAACTCATACTAGTCCTTTTAAGCCTCCTCTAAATACTTTTTCCCTTTAAAAATAAAGTTTTCTCTTTTTATTTATTTACCACCACCACCCCCACCACCCCCACGGATCAAACTCAGGACCCTTGTGCTTGTGAGGCAGGCATGGCACCACTGAGCTAAATCCCCGGCCCAAGTTTTCTCTTTTTAGAATCCATGTCATTCTCAATCAGATAATGTCCAAAATTTAAAGGCTTGGTAATATAATATAGAAGCTGGTGGAAGAAAAAAATTAAGTCATGGTGCTTTAAATATTTAAATATTAAATATTTAAATATACTATATTTTCAAAAGCAAATTTAAGGGGCTGGGGATTTAGCTCAGTGGTTCTGCCACCTGCCCTGCAAATGCAAGGACCCAAGTTCGATCCCCAGTACCCCCAAA
>NW_004624730.1:18759244-18786736 GCF_000247695.1 Heterocephalus glaber | reverse complement strand
AAATGGAAACAAGGTCTTTGCAAATAGGGAAGGGTGGAGGGGTGAAGGGAGGGCAAGGGAAGGGGAAAAAAATAAGAACCAAGAGACTCATGTAAAGGCACAAGATCCCAATGATGACTGTAACTGTATTTTGTACCGAAAATGTACCAATAAACTTAATGGGGGAAAAGAAAACTAATTTTGGAATTATGGAGAATATTGCAAAGTATGAAATTTAGGGGGATATTGACACTTGTGTGTGCATTATATAAGTCTGAAGTCTCTCTTTGAGTTGTAACCATCCTTGGCCTGGTAGCATCAGATTTCTTGACTTTCTTCACTGTCCTGTCCACATGAGTTTTATATTGCTCTAGTTTATTATACCTAGTTTGTTTTGAACTAGTTCAAAGCATACAGGATAAATGAAAACATCGATAGCAAGAATGAGGAAAAATGTTTAGATATTATTCAGTAAGATCCTCTGTCATCAGGTAATGTTAAATGATTTAATTTTAGAATTAGAAGGTAAAACTTACAGGATTTAGGGATGTGATTCAGTAGTACAGCATCTGCTTAGCATCCACAAGACCCTGGGCTGGATTCATTACCTAGCACCAAAAACACTGAAAAAAAGCAAGTAGCAAAATGAGAGGGTTGTGGGAGGGAGAGGAGAAGAGGAAGAGGGAGAGGAAGAGGAGGAGAGAAGAGAAGAGAAGAAGGCAAGTGAGTGAATAGGAAAAAAACTCATACAATCAAGGATTTAAGAAAAAATATGTAGCCCAAAGAAAAAGAATGAATGATACTTGTGTGGTGGTAACTTATCTCATGTCTCTGACTCCACAGGGCAGATGGAGGAGTATGTAGGAATGGTTTTGTCATGCAGATGACTTCAGATTTGATCAATGAGAACATAGACAGACCTGCCCACTTCGACATGTCCTGCCTGGGTGCAGCTTCTCTGGCTGGCCTTGCTGTTGGTATGTGGGAATTTGCTTTGTTTTGTTTTTTGAGACAAGGTCTTGCTGTATAGTCCAGGCTGGTCTTGAACTCACTATGTAGCCCAGACTGACCTTGAACTCATGGTAATCCTCCTGTCTTGGCCTCCCAAGTGCTGGGATTATGGGCATGCACAACCACGCTTGGCTGCAATGTCTGAATTTTGTTAAAAATGGAGAGCTTTCTTTCAAACCATTTCTATAACTGAATGCAATAAGTTCACATCATGGTGAATGCAAAACCAAAAGGCAGAAGCAGGAGCTAAGAGTGGATAAAGGTCCATTACCTGGAGCAGGTAAGGGGAGTACTAGGGCTGTTTGTAAAGCAGTGCTCATCCTGGAAAGAAGCACTGTGGGGATTTAATTGGGTGAGCCTATGTACATATAGAAAAGTACAGGGCACATTTCTGAACATGCTCAGTTGAAGGTCATAGATGACACATTCAAGCTAGGAAGACGGTGCATCGCATGTTGGCACACTCCTATAGTGCCAATATGTGGGAGGCTCAGGGAGGAGGATCCAAAGTTTGTTTGTTCATTTGTTTGTTTTTTGTAGTACTGGGGATTGAACTCAGGACCTTGCGCCACTGAGCTGTATCCTCAGCCCCTGTTTTGTTTGTTTCTTCTTCCCAATACTGGGAATTGAACTCAGGACCTTATGCTTTTGAGGCAGGCGCAGCGCCCCTGAGCTAAATCCCTAGCCCTGTTTTGGTTTTGGGTCTCACTATGTAGTTCAGGGTGGCCTCGAACTCTCAGCTATCCTCCTGCCTCAGCCTCCCAAGTGCTGGGATTACAGGTGCACACCACCACGCCTGGTTGCACCACTATGCCCAGCGTGGATCCAAAGTTTGAGAGCAGCCTGGGCTGCATAGCAGTTTCCAAGCCAGCCTGGACTACATGGCAACCCTGTCTGTCTCAAAAAAGAAAATAGGAAAGAGAATAAGCCAACACATTCCTAGGTATGCTCTGTTCAGGGTCTAGGGCACAAGTTCAAAAAACAAAGATGGTGGACATATTTCTGGACTTCCTCAGTGTGCACATGTTTAGAAAGACTGGGAACATGAATCCACCTGTGCATGCTCTGCCAGGTTTACTCTAAGCTGCCTAAAAGAATAAGTCAGAGTGACTTGGTGACCTTGGTGGTCCCTTGTAGATTACTGAAAAGAGTTTTAGCTGAAACAAAAAGAAGGAAAACTTTCAAGTTATTCAGTGTGGCGGTGTTCTCCCCATGTGGTAAGAGGTCACCTAAAGGTGTCCATCTAGGTTAGCAGCACTTTTCCCCCCTGTGGCACTGGAGACTGAACCCAGGGCCATTGCACTCAGCTACATCCCCAGCCCTTTATTATTATTATTATTATTTTAAACTTTGCCATAGGGTCTCACTAAGTCACCAAGTTGCCCAAGTAGGACTTAATTTACAATCCTCCTTCATTTTCAGGGGGTGCTGGGATTGCAGCAAGTGCCACCATGCCTGGGTGTGACTGGGATTTCTGTGGTCGCACTTCTCCTTGCTGGGTGGGCTGTGTCTATGCGCCTGAACTGTGTTGCTCCTGAGACCTCTGTTGGTTTGGTCTGGCTCTGCCCTGCCAGCTGTCACCCCTCAGTCAGAGCCAGGAGGGGCAGCCTGTGATCCTCAGTGGCTTTGGTCTCTATATGGGAGGCAGCTGGTGTTGAATAAAAGAATTAGAGCAACATTTGTTAAAGAATAGTAAGGCAGACTCAATTCAGAGGACTATTGAGATAGGCATAGGAATTATTGTAATAAAATTTTGGAGTGGGGGAGAAAAGGGAAAGTGAGAATTTATAGCCAAGGGGCAGAGTAAACAGCAGTAGGAGGAAACATTGGGGTAAGAAGAAATTCTGGCTGAAAACCAACCTAACAGGATTTTTGCTGAGGCCAGGCAAGACCAGATACCACCTGGGGGTTGGTGTGGAAGAGGGATCCGAGGTGATCAGATACTGAGGATTGGAGATTCTGGCTAAACTGATGTGACAAGGTTCCTGCTGAAAAGAGATAATGCAGAAATAAACACAGCAGTCCAAAAGTTGAAGCGTAGTTGAAAGAGAGCTCAGATGAGATTGAGTAGACATTGACAAAGAAGAAATCTTAGCCAGGTATGGTGGCACATGCTTGTAATCCAGCCCTCCAGGAGGCTGAGGCAGGAGGTTACAAGTTTGAGCCCAGCCGGAAAAATTAGCAACTTAGACCCTGTCTCAAGAATGAAAAAGTTTTTAAAAGGCTGGGGTTGTAGGGCCGGGGATTTAGCTCAGTGGTGCTGCCGCCTGCCCCACAAACACAAGGACCGGAGTTCGATCCCTGGTACCAAAAAAAAATTGTAACCTGGTACAAAAAAAAAAAAAAAAAAAAAGGCTGGGGATGTAGCTGAGCATCAAGACCCTGGGTTCAATCCTCAGTAACTCCCCGATCTCTTGTGGGATTAGGCAGGTATCTAGGACAAGAAATCAGAAGGAAGATTATCATACCTGTGTGATAAAGCCAGCAAGTAGCAATGGTATGGAGCAAGTGGCAGGCTTCCCAGAAAATGAAACATTGAGTTCGGGTTTGAAGGGGCTGGTGGACAGGTGAGGAGTGCACAAAGGTTGAACAGTTCAGTAGAAAAAGCATCTCGTGCAAAGGGAAGTGCTGATGTGGTAAAACCAAGAGGGAGGCAAAGTCTTGGTACATTACCCCGGCTGGCCTTGAACTTGTGATCCTCCTGCCCCAGCCTTCCGAGTAGCTGGGGTTACAGGTGTGCACTGACAATTTGTAATGCTTAATCAAACAAATATAGAATGCAACAAGGAAATAATTCCAAGATATGTCAATAATTCTTGCAAATTGAATAAATTAAGCTTAACATTGTAGTAAATCGCAACAGATGTGGTGGTGCGTGCTGCAATCCCAGCACTTGGGAGGCTGAGGCAAAAGGATCACAAATTAGAGCCCACCTTGGGGAATGTAGTAACTCAACAAGAACTGTCTCAAAAAAAAAAATTTCTTGCAAGCTGAATTAATTAAGCTTAATATTATAGTAAATCATGACAGGTAAGGTGGCACGTGCCTGTGATCCCAGAACTCTGGGAGGCAGAGGGAGGAAGATTGAAAACTGAAGCCTAGCCTATGTAACCTAGCTTCTTAGTGAGACCCTGACTCAAAATAAAAACAAAAGACTGCCTTCCTCGAAAGCACAAGGTCCCGAGTTCAATCCTTGGTACCAACAAACAAACAAACAAAAAAGAAAATTGCTGGTGATGAGACTCAGGGTGAAAGCCATTTGTTTAATCTCATTAACCCCTCCCCCCCCGATTTAACAAACGTGTAGGTTATTCTTACATGTAATATAGTAGCTTGAGTTTTATCTCCTTCGTTAAATCCACTGATAATTTCAAACTTTGGCTCTCTTATAAATGTGAGACCTGAGCTGGGTACAGTGGTGCACACCTGTAATCCTAGCACTAAAGAAGCTGAGGCAGGAGGATCACGTGAGTTCAAGGCCAGCCTGAACTACATAATAAGACCCTGTCTCAAAAAATAAAGTAAAAAGGGCTAGGGATATTCCTCAGTGTAGAGTATCCTTGAATTTAATCCCCATAACACTAAGAAAAAAGAAAAAGAAATATTATACTTGAAAATTATATACATCCTCTATTTTTTTCTAAATTTACCTGAAGAAACAGTGTCTGTTCTGTAGGTATTTAAGATGACTTTAAAAATGTATATATGGGCAGGGGATTTAGCTCAGTGGTGGCTGCCACCTGCCTCGAAAGTGCAAGGTCCCGAGTTCGATCCCTGATACCAAAAAAAACCAAAACAAACCCAAAAATGTATATATACCTTAAAATGTAAATAATAAGTTTTAGAAATGAGTTTTAAGTATTTCTTTTCATGACTCGATTCATCTAACTGATGTACAGATGGTATATATGTAGTCTCTTAAAAGCTTCGATAAATTAATACCTTTAAGCATAATCTAAAATGCTAACTTTGTAAATAAAAAGAATGTGACCAAAAAGAAAATTTTTTGAATAAAAGCCAAGCATGGTTGATGCACAACTATAATCCAAAGGCAAGCATAGTATTACACAACTATAATCCCAACATTCTGGGAAACTGAGGCAGGAGGATTGCAGGTTCAAACCCAGATTAGGCAAATTATTGAGACTATCAAAATTTTATAAAGGGCTGGGGATGTGGCTCAGTGTGAAGGCCTTGCTTTCAATCCCTAGTACTAAAAAAAAAATTAGAAAAATATATTATGTGTCACTAAAATACCTTTCTATTCAAGAGAAAATGTATTTCAGAGTTTTAGACTGTGTTAGTACTTCAAAATAGGTGGGCTGAACCTCTGAGTAGACAGGAGATACTGAGCTTACATACGATACCTGTATCATTTCACACTACTTTATGTTTTATAGTTATAAATGGGTTCTTGTGCTGCTTTTTATATGAATCACATGATCTAGTCTGGGCAAGGAGTGTAGCTCAGAGGCTGTAGGTTTAATACCCAGCTCCACAAAACAACAATAATAAGTTTATCCCATGATCCTCTTTGCAAAGAACAATACATGCTAGAACTAGAATTTTAGTTTAAATTTAAATTGTATGAAGTGCTATCATTTGAAAAAGAAACTATTATATTAATTCCTAGCTTTGAATTTTAGGTATCTGGCAGAGTTGCCACTCACCTGAAGATATATGACAAAATTACTAATTTAGGGCCGGGGATTTAGCTCTGTTGCGCCGTGCCTGCCTGAGTTCCATCCCTGTTAACCGCAAACAAAACAAAACAGCACATTCCTCAAAGAAAAGACAGAACAACAACAAAAAAATCCCACTAATTTACCTTCACTCTTTTTCTTTTTGTTTATTTGAATTGGTGATCCCACCATGTAGTTCTGGTCTTAAACTCAGTATGTAGCCCAGGCTGGCCTCAAACTCGCAGCAATTCTCCTACCTCAGCCTCCTGAGTGCTGGGATCACAGATGTGCTCCATCATACCCAGCTACTTTCACTCATTTTAATTAAAAGAAAATATGCTAGGTATAGTGGTACACACCTGTAATCCTAGCACTAGGGAGGCTGAGGCAGGAGGATTTCCAGAAGTCCAATAGTCCAGGAATAGTCCAATCTACCAGAAATCTAAGCAACAAAATCGTGTGGATCATTTTTTAAAAATACTAGTGGTTTTCCTTAGCACAAAACACGTATGTTTGTGGTTAAATTTTGTGGACTCATTATTTGCCTTAAAATTTGAGAGTTATTTTTTTCATCTATAGGGTTTTGGAAAGACAAGGAAGAATTAAATAAACTGAGGCAAAGCGAAATGGTTTTCAAGCCACAAAAGAAATGGGAAGACTATGAAATGAATATGGAAAACTGGGTGAAAGCAGTGAAGCGCTCCATGCATTGGTACAACAAGGCTTGACACTGGTGGACCTGCCCACGGAGTGCAGGGCTGGTGGCCTCAGGGATCCCAGCACCGGAGATTCAATGAGAAAAAGCATTGCTCTTTTAAAAAACAAAAACCATGGGGCTGGGGATTTGGCTCAGTGGTTTCGCTGCCTGCTGTGCAAGCTCAAGGACCTGAGTTTGATCCCTGGTACCAAAAAAAACCCTCACTTTTAAAAATCCAAATCTTGGTAAAATTACAAGGCAGCAATACCTCACAACTTTATATCTTCTGTTTTCTAGCAGAGTCCAAAGGACATTCACCATTTCCGAGTGTATTTTATGTCCTAGGTCCTCCCTCCTCTGTTCTATGCAGGGGTCAGTGGTGCACAGAGCACAGGTGTTTACCATCCGAGTGCTAATAGCTGTCGGCAAGCACCACTCACCTTTCATTCCAAAATTATGTGAAAAATGTTTCTTTAATTAATTGAAGTTAAGTGGGTTATTTGAAACCCATATAGCTGAAAAAAAAGAATAACCGAGAAAACGTGGAATTGTAAATCTTTAACATTTTATGTGTAAAGCCATAAGTTTTCAATGTTACATCCAAATATAAGCTCAATGTGTCCCTCTCAGATAAGCGAATTTGTTAGTGCTTCCCTTTATTGACCATAAAGACACTGCCTTCATTTTACCTTGTTCAACCAAATCTCAACCTTTTTTTTTTTATGTGGAAAGACTGATTTTAATTAATGGTTTTCTTCTCCTGTTCTTTTTTTTTTTTTGGTACTGGGCATCGAACTCAGGACCTTTCAAGGCAGGCAGGGTGCCACTGAGCTAAATCCCCAGCCCATTCTTCTCTTGTTCTTTATCTTCTTAGTTCTAAGATGGCTGCACAAATGCCTTTTGTTTTTATTGAGTGCCTAATTGACAGTTTAATTTCAGGATAGTCCCCTAATTTATTGGTAATTTAAGAATTGCCTTTATGAGGGCATTTTACTTGTTAGTCTGTTTTTCTGTTTGTTTGCTCATTTGTTTTGTTTTTTGCAGTGCTGGGGATTGAACTGAGAGCCTCTTGCATGCCAGGCAAGTGCCCCCATTGAGCTACACCTCAGTCCTGGGGTATGTTTAGTATTTGTCCAGTCTACTCATTGCTCTGAGATGAATGGCTGTGCAGGAGCTAACAGAAGAGCCAGCAATGTGTCCACGCTAATGGTTTTCCTGTGGCCACTGAGCCGTAGACCCTGAGGACCAGAGACAGTCCCCCATTTATTGCTAGAAACAGTGTAGAAGACAAGCCTTTGCAATTGTCCTATAGCAGTTGAGCACCCCAACCTGTTCTCATGTTATTTGCCCCTCCCTGCATTTGGGGATTTGGGTTTGGATGAATGAGTGAATTTATTTTCCTTGTTGCCAAGATTGATCACATAAAGTCATAGGGTTGTAGAAGTATCTATTAGAAAATAATAGGGGATAATTAGAGGATCTTCTCATTATCGTCATGTGTGTCCATCTTGGAGTCAGTTATGATAGACCGGTCAGATTGCATTTTTGCAAATTCCATTTCAGTGACCTTGAAGTATCTTCTTTTTTTGTTTTTTTTTTGTAAATGACTTCTTCAGTTACTAAAGTTGTCTTGGATGGAGACATTGCAACACATATATTGTACTGTTAACTCCATTAAGATTTGGAAATAAGATGTATGTAGTGTCACATATCTGTAATCCCAGAACACGTAGGAGGAAGCTGAGGCAGGAGGATTCTAATTTTGAGTCCAGCCTGGGTAATTTGGCAATTTAGTAAGTCCCTGTCTCAAAATTTTAAAAAAAATTTTGTTTTTTGAGACAGGGTCTCACTATGTAGTTTAGGCTGGCCTAGAACTCACTATATACCCCAGGCTGGCCTCAAGCTTACCACAATCCTCCTGCCTCAGCCTCCCAAGTACTGGAATTACAGGCATGCGTCACTGTGCCTGGCCAAAAAAAAAAAATTTTTTTTAAAGGACTGGGGATGTAGCTTAGTATAGTATAAAGCCCTGATTTCAATCCCCAGTACTAAATAAATATCTCTTAGATAATGTGGGAAAATAACTTTAACTATCTCATTGAAATTGAGCATCTTGCCTAAAATCAGTGGCTAAGCCAGGCATGATGGTGCAAGTCTATAATTCCAGCTACATGGGAGTCTGAGGCAGGAGGATCACAAATTCAAGGTGTGCCTGTGTAGCTCAGCAACATACTATTTCAAAATTGTAAAAAAGGGCTGAGGATGTAGTTCAGTAGTAGAACAGCCCTGGCTTTGGTCCCTAGTATTACCCCCTACCCCATGGTGGCTCTTTTTTTTTTCTTTTGTGAATCTAGGAACTACTCTTTTACTTTTAGTACTTGTGGCCATTTTTAGTGACAAAGTTGAATAAATCTTTTGTCACATTTAACCAAAATCAGAAATACCATGAGCATTTTTTTTGCAGTTTTATAAACAGTTAATAATCAAAATCGAGCAAAATATTGCCTTTCCCATCTGTCAAGTTTACATTTCATTTGTATGCTAATATTTGCAATTTTTAAAAAATGTGCTAATACTTTTCAGCATGTTTTAGTTTCCCATTATGGACCTATTAAATATGTTAAGCTCTCCAGCAGTACAGTGTATCTTAAAGTGGTACTGTTTTTATTCTAGAGACTTACTGATTTTTAAATCTTTTGTATCCAACTATGATGTGGTCCCTAATCTCACCATTGACATTTTAGCTTGGGTGACTCTTGGTTTTGGGTGCTTTGCTGTGCATTATAGGATGTTTAGCAGTATCCCTGACCTCCACACTCTAGCTACCGATAAGATCCTTCTACTTAGTATGGCCAAAAATGTCTCCAAATAGTGCCACTGTGGGAAGCAAAATCATCCCCAATTAAGAACCACTGATGTAGGCTGTTAGAAGAAAGCTGCAGTCTCTAAATATACTGTTATACTCCTTTTCTCTGTTCTTCATTTTACCTTAGGAAATGGGTTTTAGGAAAAAAAAGGTAGTAATTTAAAATAAATAGGGTTTCTGCTTTGCTTGTTATTGAGACAAAATAATAAATTTCATGTTGTACTTGTCTTTTTTCACCCCTGGTACTAGGGATCAAACTCAGGACTACAAGCCTGCTAGGCAAGGCCTCTACCTCTGAGCTGCATTCCCAGCCTATAATTGTCTCCTAATATTTTTATCCACCCACCCCCAACCCCACCTCTGCAAATTTTGAGGTCTTAATTAGTAGGTCTGTGACTTCAGTATAGGATTTATGTATTCTGCAGATTGTCTGTGACTTGATCTACTGTTCTGCTTCTCTTTCTTCTCTGAACAAAGGAAACGATCGCTCTCTTTTATGTGCAGACCTCCTCAGACTGCAAGCTCCCTGATAGCAGAGGGCATGCCTGCTTCCCCACAATTTAACACTGCCTTCATGTTGGTGGGATGAGTTTTTACTTTATGTTCTTAAGTGCACCTTTGTTGACAAGTACGTTTTATCTTTTATGTTATATACATTTGCTTATAGGAAGCTATTTACCTTTGTTGTAAGTAAAATATGTTTCTATATGACCTTGTTATGAGAGCTAGAATCCTCATATTGCTTATTTAAAATTTCTTTATATGTCTGTGTATTTGCAAATATATTTGTGTAGAGATATGGTATAAATCCACAAGTACACATAATTATATTAAACTTTTTTTTTTGGTGCTGGTGATGAAACTCAGGGCCTTGCCTATGCTAAGTATGCACTCTTACCACTGAGCTATGCCACCAGTTATGCTAATATTGTAAGGTGTAGTTGAAGACTTTGTATTAACAGCTTTTATATTTTTGACTGTAGATGTTAACCAGATTGAATCTTAAGAGTGCTAGATACTCTGGTGCTATAGGGAAAAAACTTCAGAAATATTCCCTTCTGCAAGGGACTTATCCTGGGGATCAATCTTTAATTTAAAATAGTACAGCCCAGGAGTCTGGCAAAAATTGTATAATTCTTTGAGGAATTATACTTTACTGTATAACTTTACTGTACCATGGAATCCTTCAATTTTAAGCAATTCTAGAATCATCTTAGAGATAGTCTAGGAGGCTTGAATCCATGCTGAAGAATTCTGAGTTCTTGGCCGGGGATTTAGCTCAGTGGTTCTGGCGCCTGCCACAAAAGCGCACGGTCCTAAGTTTGATCCCCGGTACCAAAAAAAAACCACCAACAAAAAACAATTCTGGGTTCTTTGGGGACAATTAGATCATGTTTCTCAGATAAGAGTTAAAAGCTACTTATACATTTTGGATCTTTAAGACTTGCCCAACCTCAGAATCATTTCTCAAATTCCCAGAGCCATTTGCTAATCCCCCAAAGTCAAGTAGGTGATTCAGAATCATGGATGGTTTTTTTTTTTTTTTTTTGAGCCATAAATATTTTAGCACCAGCAACTATTCTAAATCACAGGTAACACTGTCACTATATTCCTTGGGACCTTTGGCCCAGAGGAATGTGGGAAGAATCTTGAGCATGGGAAGGGTAGAGATAGGAGCCTGCAGAATCTGATATTTCTGAAATTGTTACTCTATTTCTACTGTCTTTCTTCCTTTTACCAAAATTTGATTTGTTATAAAATCACTGTCTAGATAAATATCTCTATTACTTAGAAAAAATGACATAGGGATTCCAATTTAAATGATGCTAGGGATGTAGCTCAATGGTAGAACACTTGGCTAGCAAGCTCAAGGCCTTGGGTTTGAGCCCCAGCACTGCCAAAAACCAAAAAAAGTCCTTACAAGAAACTCAGTGTTTTCCAGAGTGGCTGTACCATTTCACATTCCCACCAGCAGAGTATGAGTGATCTAGTTTCTCCACATTCTCACTAGCATTTGATGTTGTCACTATTTTTATTTCAGTCATTCTCATAGGTGCGTAGTGATATCTCATTGCTTTAATTTGCATTTCCCTAATTAGTAATGATATTGAATATTTTTCATGTGCTTTTTGCCATCTATTTATCCTCTTCATGAAATTTCTGTTCTTTTGCCTATTTGCCAATTGGACTTTTTGCTAAATGAGCCATATCTTGGTGCATATGTATTTATGATTCTCTTCCTCTTCGATTGTTCCCTTTACAAGGATGTAGTGACCTTTGTCTCTCTTAATCGGTCTTGGCTTGAAATGTACTTTGTCTGCAAATAAAGTAGCTACCCCTGCTTTTTTCTGAGTTCCTGTTGCATAGAGTATTGTTTCAGTCTATGAATTTCTTTTTGAATTAAATGCATTTCTTATATGCAACATATTGTTGGATCTTGCTTCTTGATCAATTCTGCCATTGTTTCTTTTGATTAGTGATTGAGACCTAAATAAGCCATATCTACATATCTTTAATTTTTTTTAATCAGTCCAGTGACTTAAGAAATCATTAAGTGGGATTTTTCAAGTCCTTTGAGGCAGAATGTTTGTAGAATTTGAACATTATTTTATAACATACTGAGCAGAAAGTTTCACCTATTTCTTCTTTGCTTATTACAAGCTGTGGTACTAATACTGTGTAATAGCAATAAAATTTCCAAGATAGCTTTACTTAGAATGTTGTGTAGAATGTACAGATATATATTTTGTACATCGCTGTTGTCATATTCTAATCTTTTTATGCAAAATAAGCTGATTTGTGTAAGGGTTTCAGAATGATTTTGTGGAAAATTAGGAAATTTTTTTTTGTGCAAGACAGTAAAGATAGATTCCAATTTGTATGCATTGGTAAATTTATAATCGTATATTTGATATTCTTTATGACTGTCAGCAGTTTTCTTAGTCATTGAGAACCACACAAACCATTTTTTAAAAAATTTTATTTTATTGGTACATTTTAGGTATACAATATAATGACATTCATCGTTGGAAGTTTGCACCTTTACATAGTCTCTCTTGGTTCTTATTTTTCCCCCTCCCCCTGACCTCCCTTCAACCCCTCCATCCGTCCCTATTTACAAAGACTTTGTTTCCATTTTTTCATTTTCTCATATTAATCCCATTCCCTTCTTGCCTTTCCCTTACCCTACCCACTTCCCCTTCCCCTTTGCCCCTTTTCTTCCTATTTCACATTATCTATTATACCTTTTAGTCCTTATTTACACTTTCAGTTTCTCACACTAGAGAAACTATTCGGTATTTATACATGTGTGTTCTATTTATTTCACTTAAGAGTATGGTCTCAATGTGCATCCATTTAGCTATAAATGTCTCTAATTTCTCATTTTTTATAGCTGAGTAATGCTCCATTTTATTAAAAAATAACCCCACATTTTCTTTATCCAGTCTCGAGTTGATGGGCCCTTGGGCTGTTTCCAAGTTTTAACTATCACAAACTGTGCTGCTATGAACATGAGTGCACATATATCAGTGTGGTATGATTCTTTTAATTCTTTGGGGAAGATCCCCAGCAGAGGAATAGCTGGGTCAAATGGGACTTCCAGTCCTAGTTCTTTGAGGTATCTCCATACTGATTTCCACAGGGGTTGCACCAGTCTACACTCCCACCAGCAGTGGAGCAGGGTTCACATAAATCATTTTTAAGATCCACAGAAAACACTCAGGACCAAGTCCAAGATCCTGAGTTCGATCCCCAGTACCCCCTCCCCCAGAAAAAACACTTGGGAGGCTGAGGCAGGAGGATTGCCACTAGCATATACAGCAATAGAAATGTTTTTCATATATATATGAATTTTTCCCTTTTTTGTCTATTTTAACTTTTAGTTTTTGCTTATTTTAATTTTACCTAGGCTCCTACACTAATAGGGATGGAACCCGGAGCCTCACACATGCTCTATAAATGGTATCCTACTGAGCTATTTCCCCAGCCCTTTTTATTTTATTTTTTTTTATTTTTATTACTATTTTTTGGTACTGGGGATCTAACTCAGGACCTTGTGCTTTCAAGGCAGGCGGTGGCACCATTGAGCTAAATCTCCACCCCTTTTATTTTTTATTTTGTGACAGGGTCTTGATAAATTGCCCAAACTGGCCTCAAACTTGCAGTCTTCCTGCCTTAGCTTCCCAACTAGCTGGAATTACAGGTGGGTGCTACCTCTACCAGCTCACATAGGCATTTTTATTAAATACCGTTTCCTGCTTTGGTTTCTGCAAATGAAGAATGTCATGGAGGGAATGGCCATGTAGCTCAGTGGTAGAGCCTATCATGTGTGAGGTCCTGAGTTCGATCCTTAACACCACAAAAAAGAAAAGTTACAGAGACAGAAGCATATATTAACAATAGTTTTAACTCTAGATAAATTTGGGCTTAATATGGTTAGAGAAAAAAGTGATTTTGGAAACCTTGACTGTTTAGATTCTTTTTAGACTTATTCTGTATTCTGCATTCTTGTACAAAGGAAATTACTAGAGAAGAGGGTTAATTCTTTGTGATGGGGAAAATATAATTTGTTGTGAAACTGTACTGTGTTTTTAAATATTTAGAAAGTTTATAAATAACTGGAGGAAAGGTAATCTCATATGCTAATATGGTAGAGTTAGCTTGGCAGCTATTAAAATCTCTTCTGAAAATTATAATCTAAAATGATTTGGGAAAGTACAATGTAACAGTGGGTGATTGGCCTGTACATGTTGGTAAATTAAAGCCATTTTAATTTTATGTGTCTTGTTCATTGCTTTGAGTCTGCGTACATACTTAATAACATCCAAATGGTGGAAGATTTAGTCAAATAATCTGGTCAAACTCCCTGACCACAGTGGAGTCTCTTACTATCTCTGAGACCATGGATCATTTTGTAATAGGAAAATTGAAGAATGATAAACATCAAGATATTTGAAGAAGGAAGGGATTTGTTATTGTGCTTTTTCTTGTGGTGCGTGGTACTGGGGATTGAACTTGGGGCCTTTGAACTCTGCCACATCTCCAGGCCTTTCCCCTCACTTTTTAAAATGTATATTTGGGGATGAGGATGTAGCTCAGCAGAACAGTGCCTACCTGGCAAGCACAAGATCTTGAGTTTGATCTCTGTTACCAAACAACAAAAAAACCCCAAGAGAAATTAAATAAAATGTATGTTTGTTTGTTTGTGACAGGGTCTTGCTATGTAGTTCTGGCTGGCCTCGAACTCACTATGTATCCCATCCTGGCCTCAAATTCACAGCAATACTCCTGCTTCAGCCTCCCAAGTGCTTGGATTACAGGTGTGCACCACCACATCCGGCATCACATTTTAAAATTTTAAGGCAGGGTCTCACTAAGTTACCCAGGCTGTGTTTTTTTGGTACTGGAGATCGAAGTTGGGACCTTGTGCTTGCAAGGCAGACTGTGGAACCACTGAGCTAAATCCCCCCGGCCCTCCAAGCTGTGTTTGAACTTGTGATCGTCCTGCCTCAGCTTTCCAGAGTGCTAGGATTACAGGCATTTGCTACTATGCCCGCTTATTATGTTTTTTTCATTCCAAGAACATTAACCTAAAATAAAATGGGGCATTATGGAGATTATGATGGGCATTAGGTGGAGCTGACTTTCCTAAAGTTTATTTGATCATATATAGCAATAATTTAAAAAATGGGTTTATTTAAAGGAAATTGTAGGAAAAAAGAAATGAGATTATCAAATAATAGTGGACTTTTATTGTTTGGTTTTTTTGTTTTTTAGGAAAACAGTGCGTTAAAGGTGAAGATTATAAGCCAGATACATTAGATTTGGCAAATTTCTGTCCCCTCACCTCCCAACTACTTGGCCAAGAGTATTGGCTCCCAGATCCCAAGGGGCTTTAGTATCCTCTTCCCAAACCTCCAGGAGCTCATGTTCTCTTCCTTCCTGAAATCCATATCTCCGGCACCATCCCAGCTTCATCACAAACCACTGCCAATGCCTGAGCAGAGTATGAAATTGTCCTACACCCGGAAACTAACAAGTTACCCTCCCACAGTTTCATGAACACTGACAAAAAACCTGGGACTCCAAGGTCAGAGATTAAGCCCTTGACGACTCATGGCATAGTGAGCATCAATTATCTTCACGCTTGCATGGGTTTTCCTGGCCTCTCCAAGTCATACCTGGAACAGTGTGGGTTGGTGCTGTGCTGCAGTGTTCTGTGGTACAGCTGAGGAAGCACAGGTAAAACAAAAACCTGAGTTGTAATGGGTTGGAAGTAAATCTGCCCAGTGCTTGCCCCAAGGAAATTATTTTTAATGTATTGGATAGTTAAGCAGAATTTCCCTGTGCTTTGGAGGGAGACACCAGCTCTACCTTACAGCAAAGGCCACAGTGCCTCTGCTTGCAAGGCAAGCAGAAATGAGATACCTATGGAGACTTGCCTCCCAACCCTAAACTCATTGTCTTTGTGGCAATTGGTTCATGGATATATACATTTACCCACGCTCATTTTAAATGTGCGCAGGTAATTATATGTTAGTTATACCGTAGTCTTGCTACTGAGATGTAATTGGAACCTGAAGTCTCAACGTCACTTTTTGAGAAAAGCAGAATTTCAGACCTTATCTCAGAAATGAGTGAGAATCTGTATTTTAATAAAAATCCCCTACTTTTTTTTTAGCCTTTTATTTTGAAATAATTTTAGATGTACAGGAAGTTGTAAAAAGAGTAGATTCCCCTGCCTAGTATTCCCTAGTTAATACCTTATATAGCCATAGTACAATTACCCAAACCAGGGAATTCACATGGATACAGAAGTATTAACTAACTAATCTATAGACTTTCTTTGAATTTTGCCAGTTTTCTTTTTATTAACACATTTTTATTTGGATAGTAGTCTGTTCATACATGGTCTAGGAACACTCATAATAAATATAATCATATGTTAAAGATTAGTCTTTAAACTTTATAGCCAGCAGTGGTGTGCTTGCCTATGATCTCTATGATTTAAGACCACATCTACTCTTCAGTGGTCACCAAATCATTCAGCACGGCTTCCTTAATTGTGAGTTATTTGAAGCTACCAGTTTTAACCACCACTGATGACTTTTTTTCAGGTTCTGAATAGTTGTAAGGATGAAGACTGGATCAGAAGGACCAGTTTCCTTATCACAGTGCCAGAATGCAGCCAGTAGAGGTTTTGAGTAAGTCACAGCAGCCTTCCTCAGTGCCAGGGCCTTTTCACAAGGGGAGGGATGAACTTGGCCATGGTTCGGGGGCGGAGGGTCTGTCCCCCTACCCTCAACAGCCAGCTGGCTCAGTGTCATCCTCCAGGAAATTATTATTATTATTATTTTGCTGGTACTGGCGATTGAACCCAGGGCCTTGATTGTTCTAGGCCAGTACCCTACCACAGGGAACTGAATTTTGCCTATTTTCTGACTAATGTCCTTTTTTCTGGTTCAGAATTCAATTCAGGGTCTCATGTTGTATTTAATTTTCATGTCATCCTGGCTTCCTCTAATCTGAGACAGTTTCTCAGTGTTTCTTCCATGACGTAGATGTTTTTGAAGAGTACTGACATTTATTTTATAGAATAGCCCTAGATGCTAGCTGGTATGATGTTTTCTTGTGATTAGGTTAAGAGTCTACATTTTTGTAAGGAGTGATGTTGTGGCCTCAGTGCACCCTATCATGAAGCTATATGAATTATTACTGATGATGTAAACCTTGGCCATCTGATGAAGGTGTTATCTGCCAGGTTTTCCCCTTTGTCATTATCAAGAGTCTTGTGAGGAGATGCTTTAAGAGCATGTAAGTGTCCTGAATGCCAGCTAGGCACTGTGATGCATGCCTGCAGTCCTAGCTACTCTGGAGACAGATGAGAGGATCGCTTGAGCCCTGGAGTTCTAGACCAACTCGGGCAAACTAGTAAGACCTCATCCAAAGGAAAAAATAATTCTGTTTGCCATCACACTTCCATTCACTAGTGTAGAGTCCATGGGTAGTTCTTTTTTACAGCAGTCATTCCTGTGGTTTGCAGAGTAATGATGACTTTCTATTTCCAGTGCTTTTAATTTATTCCCTGGAATTCTGTATGAAAGAGCTATTTCATCCTCCATTTGTTACTCAATTAGTGATCTCAGTGTTGGTCACTTTTTGCCCCACTTCACATCTTGGTCCACTCCCCAGTCCCAGTGCTGGAGATTGAATCCTGGGCACCACTGAGTTATACTCCCGCCCCTTGGTCCACCTTTTTATTCCAGCTGGAGTTGCAGCAATCAGCTGTCCAGTTGTAACCGGACAGCCTTTTGTCTCACCTTGCCTTACTGCATCTGCTTTCTGAGTCGGGATTTCTCTGCCTCAGCTTGGAATACTTGTCTGAACCTACTTGTGTTTTCATCCATATTCAAATCCGAAGTGCTAGAGTGTTGACACCTTAAAGTGCAGTGTTATGGCTTTTTTTCCCAATTAGCAATAATTGCGCCTTGGATAAACCTCATTGGCTATGATACTGCCACTGCGCAAAGCTTTTTTTTTTTTCTTAAAGAAAAACACTTATTGGCACATTTTAGATATACATAATGATAACATTCACTATAGGGAATTTGTACCAGTATATATCTTGCCTCTTTTTCCCCATCCTCCTTATTTACAAAAGCTTTGTTTCCATTTTTTTCTGTGATTTTCTCTCTTTTTTTTCTTGTCCCTTCTTTCCTTTAGTGTTATGGTTTAGATCTAAAATTACCCCCAATTTCCCCTGTTCAGAGGTGGAATTTTTTGAAGGTGATTGGATCATGGGGGCACTCTACTTGATTAATCCACTAATGAATCCATAACTAAATGTGCCACTGGGAAGTGGGGCCTGGCAGGGGCGGCAAATTGCTGAGGGTGTAACCTGGAAGGGTGTGCTCCTTCCTTGGCTCCTCTCTTATCTCTCTGCTTCCTGGCCTCCGTGATACAAGCAGCTTTCCCCTACCAGGCCCTTCCACCATGTGTTTCTGCATTTAAGTCTGCCAGCAACCACAAGCTGAAACTTCTGAAACTGTCAGCCAAAATAAACCTCTCCTCCTTTAAGTTGGTGTCAGGTATTCTGTCCCAACAATAAGAAGTAACTAAGACAAGCAATTTGTAATCAGTGGAATGGGAATTTTCCAGTGTGTGATTTTGCTCCTCTTGCACCTGTCAGGTACCCCTCAGGTGGACAGTTCTGAAGTGTGCTCTTCACAGGTAAGGCCCCTGCAGGGTACAGCCTTGGGAACCTCCAGCAGTGATGATATCACCAGCACATCCAGGGTTGCCTTTTCTTTCATGTTTTATCCTTGCCATCTCCCACTCCTGTTCTTTGGAATCATCTCCCCAAATAAACCACCTGTATATAAAGATTTCTGTCAGGATGTTTATGGAGAAGGAGAGCAGGCTATCTGTGCACTGGCAGTGGTCAAATACCATGACTCTCACCCTTCTACCAACTTAAGGCCCTGTGGAAATTTTCACATGTACAAAGGGACGTGTACAGGACTTTTCAAAACATCAAAACAGAGAAGGGGTGCTGGGGCTGTAGCTCGTGGCGCCATGCCTGCCTGGAAAGTACAAGGTCCTGAAAAATAAAAAGCAAAAACAAAAAATAGAAAAGGGGGTAAAAACCCAAATGTCTATCAATAAGAGAATTATTATGTAATTTTATTATTTTGACATCAGTGGAAATGAACACCCATTTAGATATACCCAGGACAGGTGACTTTCAAACAAAGTATTGAGCCAAAATGTAATGTGCAGATGAAGAAATTTCGAACCTAAGTATGTGAAGTTCAAAACATGAAAAACTGAACAGGATATTGTTTGAAGACATGTACATGTTTGTTAACATAAAGAAAAATAAGGAAATTCTAAACAAAATTCAAGACGTTATTTTGGGAAGGGAAACATAAAGGAACTCATTGGAAGGTACAGGTAAGGTTCCAATAGTGTTAAGATTCTGTTGCATAAGCTAATACCTGATAGCTTATCATTCTTTTTGTTTTCCTTGGGGTCTTGCACATGCTAGGCAAGTGCTCTCCCACTGAGCTCCATACCCCCAGCTTATACCTCACACTTGGTTTGTATTTTTTAGAATGATTTTTTTCTTAGTACCAGAGATTGAACCCAGGGGTGCTTTACTACTGGGCTACATCTCCCTCCAATCCTTCTTATTTTGTATTTTGAGATATCACCAAGTTCCCCAGGCTAGCCTCAAACTTGTGATCCTCCTGCCTCAGCATCCCAAAGATCTGGGATTACAGGCAGACATGAATAATAAGATATTTTATCATAAAAGACTAGCTGGCCATGGTGGCGCGCACCTGTAATCCCAGCACTCTAGGAGGCGGAGGTAAGGGGACTGTGAATTAGGGCCTAGTCTGGGCAGTTTAGCAAGAACTGGTTTCAAAAACAAAAAGAAAAAAAAAGTTCTGGGAATGTAGCTCAGGGAAAAAGGCCTTGGGTTCAATCCCTAGTACTACCATCACCACACACACACACACACACACACACAAAAGCCTTGATATTAAGAAAAGGTTACTTTTGTGAAGGGTGACTGTGAAATCACTCTAGTTCCCTAACATCCAGTCCTTCCAGAAATGAACTAGGTAGAGACCCCATCTCTTAATGGTGATTAGTTTACATACTAGGACTGCCTCTGGAAGACAAGACCCTAGATTTAATACTTTTCTCTTAAGTATTACTTCTTTTATCAGTCACTGGATGGACTAGATGTAAAAGAGGATTTAAATAAAAAAACAGACATATCTGGAACAGTCCTGACAGCAGATCTTTCTGTGTGATAAAGTGGTGCCAATAAAGACTTTGCTACTCACTGTGCTGTTTGGGTGGCGAAGCAGCACCAGCATCCCTTGGAAGCTTCCTGGAAACAGAATCTAGGTCTCACCTTAGAGTATACATTGCAACAAGGGTTCCCCAGCTGAAACTTGGGGATATTGAAGTTTGAGAGACACTGGCCCGGGAGTCCTATAACTGCACCTGCAAAAGCAGCATCCAGCAGAAATGCAGCATGTGGAAATAACTCAGGTTTAACTAACAGACCTTTTCACAGACTCTCTTTGATGGTGATTCTATGGCCCACGTATTTACAAGTAGAGACTTTACTTACTCCTCTCTCCTCTTTCAAATTGTGCTGGGCTGTGGCACTCTCATCCATCCAATAATGACACCAAAAATGTACTGAGCTTCTCTTGAAGACATGATAGTGAACAGAGTGACATAACTGACTCAGGAGCTTACAGTCCAATGGGAGACAGATACCAAGTGAGCAACTGCATATTTAGTGAGTGTTAGAAAGACAAAGACACCGGGTGTGGTAGCGCACACCTGTAATCCCAGTACCTGGGAGGCTAAGGCAGGAGGATTGCTGTGAGTTTGAGGCCAGCCTGGGGTACATAGTTTGAGGCCAGCCTAAACTACAGAGCTAGAACCTGAATTAAACAAAACAGAAAGGCAAAGGGAATTTTATCAGAAAAGAGGTAGAGATGGGGAGTCAAGGGTAGCTTCCTGGAGAAAGTATTACTTAAATTGAGATGAGAAGGCATATGAGGGTGGGTTGTGGTTGAGCTGGGGAACATTGATGTTCCACACACAAGGAACATCAATGAAGATAGCTCTTTGGACACTGGTGTTTGTCTTCCATGCCTTGCACAGTTCTTGCCACATACTGTTTACAAGTGTTTGCTGAATCAGTAAGTGTGCTGCCACATTTCAGACACCACCTCTCTGGCACTGGAGATGGTGGTGGCTTTATTTCCCTTCTCAAAGGAAATAAGATACCTTAATGGGGAATGAGAAGGAAGACAGACAGCTGACTATTGTGCAAATTGCTAAATTGAAACTATGAGTGGGAATGAAAAATTGATTTACATGAATTTTCTTCCCTATAGCAACCCAACAGTTTATTTTGTTCTGGAGAACTTTGAATTTCTGGCTTCAAAACCAAGCTGTTCCTCCTTATTCTGAATTTCTTGGCCTGCTGTGAAACTAGCATTCACTGTCTTTCTCAGCATACTCTTGATTAGGCTATGGAAATTCACAGCTAGATCAAACTAGTATATGGAAAATTTGAAGCTTTTATTGCCTATTTTACTTTATAGTACTGGAAGGTATTATGAAACACTGATTTTCAAATCTTTTTTTTCAGAAGCAATACTATAGAATGATAATTGCCATCATTTGTTCAACACCTACTATTTGTATTATATAAAAGCCTCAAATTAACTCTGCAAAAAGCAAGCCATATAAAAAATGCCAAATATCTGTGATTTCATATGGTTCAACTTAAAATTGTCTTCAAGCTGTCACCTTAGAAAGGTTATGGAATCCCTCATAGCTATCTTACCCTAAAATTTAGTAATGAGTTTTCTATAAAGTTTTCTTTATATACCTCCCAAATTGGGGAAGAGTTACAGCTCCTCAACACCCACTATTTTCCCCACATTAACCCAAGCACTGTGTCTACTTCCAATTATGGTGGTTGGTATTTCGTATTGAGGTGGTTTATAGCCCATCTTCCTCTCTAGACTAAGTTGCGTGGAGGTGAGAATATTTGTATCTTTTGTATCTACAGTTATAAAAACTTGTTAAATAAAGTGAATGTAATATCTTAATAAAATTTCTTGTGGCAACTAAATCTTTATTGACTTGTTACTAGATATTAAGTTGGATTGTCAACTTGACTGGCTTGAGAACCACCATTAGTAAAGCACACTTCTGGATGTGTTTGGTTGGGTCATGGAGGTATGATCTTTGGTATTATGTCTGCTCCCTTGTCCCCCTTCCTCTGTGGTATTGTTCATCTGCTCTGCTTCCTAGCCACCAGGAAGTGAGCAGCATTGTTCTGCCTTGCCCTTTTGTCACAGTATTCCTGTCTTGGAGCCCACTGACCATGGACTAAAACCTCTGAAACCAAGAGCCAGATTAACCCTCTCTTTCTTTAAATTGTGGGTGTTGGGCATATTCTCCCAGCAACAGAAAAGCTGACTAATACACTGGAAACTATAAGTACTCCTTTAGAGTTTTTTGCATTTTAGATTATCTGTTAAGTGCTGCGTTTGGTATTCTTGGACTCTGAGAACTTTATCTGTGAACAATTGTGCAGAAATTGTCTCTCCATTATATTCCAAAGATCCAAAGATTACTCCTTCAAGTATTTGCTTAAATAGCACTTCTCAGTGTAGTCTATTGAAGACTGAAACCATCTTTCACAGCACACACCAGCAAGTAACATAGTTTTTATTTTATTTCTTTTGCATATCATCTTTTTGATCTCTCTGGGATGTAATGTCAGCGAAGGCAGGAGGTTTTGTCTATATTCTGTCCTCTGGCGTATCCCCAACATCAAGAATAGTGTTTGGTAAGGACCCGAGTTCCATCCCTGGTACCAAAAAAAAAAAGGATAGTGTTTGGCGTACAGAAGATCTATAAAATTTGAACAGAATGAAATGACAAAGAACTAATTAATTTTAAAGTCAAACTCTCCCACCTCATCTCTGAACCTCCACAGAGCGGTTCACATAGGATTTTTTTTATCTGTGCACGAACGGACAAGATCTTTAATTCTGATCTAAATGGACAGGTGTCCGGGGTGTATGTAGCTAAAGATTCTGTCTTCAGCTTCCACGTGACATGATGACCTAGCCTGGTTTGGATTTTACCTTGCCTGGATACTGAAGAACGTCCACATCCCCAGTGGACTGTAATCCATTGTCTGAACAATTTCAAGATGCCCCACACGGCCTCACTCACGTCGTCCCCGTCTCCGTCCTATCAAAGGCCCAGGGATCGAGATATTAACCGACCTCGTTTCCCTCTTTCCATGGTTTTCCTGCTATGGGAATGGATGGAAAAGAGATTCACACCCTGGAGCCGGGGCGGGATGGTGGTGAGGGGTAAAAGATGGAGCAGGAGGAAGGGCGTGTTTCTGAATTTTAGGCTGGGGGGGTGGGGAATTAATGACGCGACAGCTGCCGGGCGCTCACCAGCGGGTGGAGAGACCAGGGCAAAAGCGGCGAGCACTCGAGGCCCCGCCCATCTTCCTGCGGCCCCCCTCCCACTTTGGGAAGCCTGGGGGCGGGGTTTGTTTACTCCCTGCACGCACTGCCGGCCAGGCCAATCCGTGGGAAGCGTCGCCTTGCCTCACGCATCTTGCCGGCCAATCGGCTCACAGCGTGCTGCTCCGCCGCCAAAGCTTGCGCGGGGGAAGCGGGGCTGTAGCTCTGTGGAGTGAGGGCGGTGGAGTGAGGGCGGTGGAGTTGGCAGCGGTGTCGGCTGTGCCGCCGTCGCTGCCTGGCACCCGGGGCGCGCCCTGCCTCTTTCTCTTTGGGTAGGCTCGAGGGTGCGCGCACGGTCAGCGTCCCAGGGCCTGGAAGTCCCGGCCCTCTACCCGACAAGCCTGGATCTCTGGGTGTGAGTCCGCCGGGACCTAGCTGTAGCCAAGTGCTGGCGCCGGAGAAGCGGCGGCGCCTGAAGACTCACCCGAGGCGCGGCCCGACAGTCTCGCGGCCGCCTGGTCCTCCGCTTCCCAGCGGCGGTAAGGTCCGGGGCAAGGGTGCGGGCCTGCGGGCCTGCGCGCCTGGGGCCTTTGGACCCGCCGGCGCCTGCCCCGGCAGCTTTCCCTCCCCGAGCCTGAGGATCCCTGGTCCTCGGAATCGCATCTCTGTTCCTACGGGTGCTACCCCGCTACCGCGCAGATGATTTGGGGAGGTAACGTCCCTGCATCACGCCTGGTGGGAGAGGGGAACGGTTACTTAATACTTTGCCTCGTCGGGAAAAGGATGGCTTCCGAATCTGGTTTTCTGACTTTCCCTGCTTTCTTGATCCTCAACCTCCGTCTCCATCAGGTGTTTCTTAGGGTTCCAAAGCCTAGTGTACCTGAACCTCGCGTCCTCCCTAAGGGAACTTTTCTTTCAAAGGATTACTTCTTTTGGGCCCAGAGTCCTTTGAGACATTCTGGTCGTACACTTTTTTTTGTATTTTGGTACCAGGAATCGAACTCGGGTCCTTGTGCTTGCAAGGCAGGCGCTGGAACCACTGAGCTAAATCCCCAGCCCCTTTGAGACATTCTGGAAACCATAATCTCTCTTCTTAGAGCAGTAGGAAGGTTTTTGTGGGATCTCGCAGAGAAAGACCACTGCGAAGGGGACGCAAGCTCAGCACATATTCCCTTGGGTCTTGTGAGCTCGGTGTGTTCATATGTAAAAAAATAGTTGCGAGGGCAAGGAATTGGGAGGAGAAAAGGGACTAATCTTTAGAACGCACTTGGAACAAAGCTCAGCGCGTATTAAGTGCCCTGCACTGAAAGGAGTTAGGCATTTTTATTAACTACCATGGATGTTGGTTCAGCAAGGGATTCCGTATTGTTTCTCTTTTTCTGTTGAAACAGTAAATAAGCTTATGTTTTTTCAGTTTTCACTGCTGAAACTCCCTTTGAGCCCTTGAATACTTTTCCACATTCCATCTCAGAAGCTCAGACTCTCTCAGTTACTTGCTTTCCTTTACTAAGTCATAGCTCATTCTTCCCTTTCTCCATTCTCTCTCCCATTGTAGTTTTATGCCTTTTCATTTGACTTCTACATCTTAATGTTTTTTTTCCGGTGATGGAGATTGAACCCAGGTCCTTTGCACTGAGCTGTGTCCCCAGCCTTTAAAATTTTTTTTAGACAGGGTCTTTTGCCCAGGCTGGACTTGAATTTGGGATCTTCCTGCCTCAGCCTCCCAGAATGCTTGGATTACAGGAGTGTGCAACCCAGCTACAGCCTAATTTATTTTTCTGGGTTCCTTATATTGTACTCTCTTATAGGATTGAAATAAACTTCACCTAATAAATATAGTTGACATTCATGTGTTTTCTATGGTGCAATCATGACCTTGTCTCTTCAGAATTAAATATAGTTTAATTTATCTGCATTGCATCTTGTTTTTCCATATAATTAGTCAGGCTATAATTTAGTTTAAGCATTATCACTATCATATTACTATAATTAATCTTTACGTCTGGCCAGTCTCAAATAGCACCAGGAGAAAAAATCCAATGCCCAGACCCCAGGTTCTATCGCACTTTTGTACTGGGTGTGTTATTTGTAAAGAACATCTTGTGCCTGGAACTAGTCTAGTCTAATGGCAGACCTGCTGTCTGTAACACTGTTCTGGCAGTACAATTGCAGTTCAGCACTGAAGCGCTGAATTGTTTATAAAGGGCCAAGATTTACTAAACTCTTTTGTTTTTTCATTTTTAGTTGCTTAATTAAGGAGGAAAATTGAATTTTTCTAGTGTGTAATAATGTACTTCCTACTACCATTCTGTGATTATGTAATCAATACCCCACCCTATTCTTGTGAATGTATATTCCCTGGATGGCACATGCAAGTTTTTTTGGTATCTGGAATCGAACTCGGGACCTTGAGCTTTTGAGGCAGAGGTGGTGCCACTGAGCTAAATCCTGGCCCAAGATGCAAGTTTTATCCTTGCAGCCAAAATTGTAACTGAGCTATGTGCTCTCAGTACAGCTTGGAAAGGCATGTATAATCTTTTCATTGTCTTTTAAGCTCATTGCACAATTTATCATAATGGATCTCAGAAGAAATTAGAAAGAATAGATTGAGAGGGTTTTTAGGTTGCAATAGATTTTAAAGATGATTAAATATACTTGCCACTTCATACTTGGATGCTTTCCATTTTGACCTGAGACATATGACTGTCTAGGTGTGGGGCATGAATAGATTTTAAAAGTAGGTTTATGAATCCTTGGGAATGTTTTGCAAAATTATTTGAATTTGTATATTGTTCTGGAGAGATGATTTATAGTTTCTGAGGCCAAGCTATTTGGACAACTCTAAATCTTCCGGTTATTTCTTTTTGCTGAACTGGAAGTTATGGTCTCATTGTGTATGTATTGTCTCTTTTTATTGTAAGTTTTCAAATATTTGAAGAGAATACATCCACTGGTGCTTCTCTTGGCAAAATAGCCTCTTCTGTTGGCTTTTTTTTGGTCATTGTTTTCATTTGAACCTCTTCACAGTATTTATAATTTACTTATGGATTTGTTTTAGTTAATCCATATTCTTAAAAGTAGGTTATACAAAGTTAGGCATTAACTAGTATAGAAGATGAAAGTTACCTCTCTGGTTTTAAAAGCATATACTTAGGAGTAGATTTGCTTCTTTGGCAACCACATCCCACTACTTCTTAATAATGTATACTGGTGAAGAAGGTAAACTCGGCTAGCCTTCCTGGCTTTAAACCCTAGCACTACAATTTATTGACTAGATGACCCTGAATTAACTCTGAGCTTCAGTTTTCTCATCTGTAAAATGGGGTTAATAATATTACATATCTCATAAAATTGTTTAAAAAGTTAATGTAGAAGTGTAAAGTATTCAGAATGGTCCCTGACATTTGAGTGTAATGCATATGTTACCTGTTATTACTGATTTTGTAGTCAACTGAAATTCTTTATATTGTTCTGTTCACGTTCTCTCAATTTATTTATTTATCTTTTTGTGGTTCTACGGATAGAATCCAGAATCTTGTATGTGCTAGGCAGATGTTCTACTACTGAGCTGCAAAAAAAAGAGCCTGCTCCCTCTCCTAATTCTTTTTTTTTTTTTTGGTACCAGGGATCGAACTCGGGACCTTGCACTTGTGAGGTAGGCACGGTGCCACTGAGCTAAATCCCTGGCCCTTCTCTCCTAATTCTTAAGTCATGCTGTCCTAATTCTTTTTTCCTCCTGATACTGGGAATTAAACCCAAGTGTTCTACCAGAAAGCTATATCCCCACTCCTTTTGAGACTGGGTCTCTGTGTGGCTCAGGATTACTTTGAACTCTTTATTTTTTTTTCCATTAAGTTTATTGATACATTTTAGATATAAAATATAGTTACATTCATCATTGGGATCTTGTACCTGTACGTGATGTATCTTGGTTCTAATTTTTTTCCCCTTCCCCTGCCCTCCCTTCACCCCCTCCACCCTTCTCTATTTGCGAAGAATTTGTTTCCATTTTTTTTCCTTTTCTCATATTTTTTTCTTTTCCCTTCTTTCCTTTCCCCTACTCCTCCCACTTCCCCTACTCCTTTAGACCTTTTCTTCCTATTTCACAATATCAGTTATACATTTTTAAAATTACAATATCAAAATTTAGAGGATATTACCACAGATTTTACAGAATTTAAAAGGATATAGAAAGCATATTACAAAAATCCTTTTTGAAAT
>NW_004624730.1:18714812-18735478 GCF_000247695.1 Heterocephalus glaber | reverse complement strand
GGTGCTGGGACCGGCTGAGCTTCTCTGCCCTAGGAGCCTGGGATGGAGGTGGGGACTGAAGTTCATTATTAATTCTAAAAGTTTTTGATGAAGTTCTTTGGGTGTTCTGTGTAGAGTATCATGTATCAGCAAATAATGAAAATTTGAATTTTTATTTTCCTATATGTGTCCATTTATTTCTTTCTCTTGCTTAATTGCTCTGGCTAATGTTTCAAATACTATGTTGAATGGAATAGAATAGTGGACATTCTTGTCTTGTTCCTCATTTTAGGAGGAATGCTTTTACTTTTCCTCCATTGAGTATGATGCTGGCTATTGGTTTGTCATATGTAGCTTTTATCATATTCAAGCACACTTTTTCTATACCTGTTTTCTTAAGGGTTTTTATCATGAAGGAGTGTTGGATTTTATTGAACACCTTTTTTGCATCTGTTTTTTTTTTTTTTTGGTACTGGGGATCGAACTTGGGACCTTGTGCTTGCAAAGCAGGTGGCGGAACCACTGAGCTAGATCCCCGGCTCACATCTGTTGATATGATCGTATGGTTTTTGATCTTGCTTCTGTTATGTGATATATTACATTTATTGACTTACATATGTTGGACCATCCTTGCATTTCTACTTGATCATGATGCATGTTTTTTGATAATGTACTGCAATTTACTTGCCAATATCTTGTTGAAGATTTTTGCATCTATGTTCATTAAGGAGATTGGCTTATTTATAGTTTATTTTTAGTTGGGTCTTTATCCAGTTTGGGAATCAGGGTGATACTGACTTCTATTAATGAGTTTGGGAGCACTGCATCCCTTTCAGTTTCTTTGAAGAGCTTGAGTAGTACTGGTGATACAACGGCCTGAAAAGTTTTCAGCAGTGGATCCATCAGGCCCTGGGCTTTTTTCATTTGGTGGATTCTTTATTACTGTGACAATTTCATTGCTTGTTAATTGGGTTGTTAGGCATATTTATATCTTCTTGGGTTTTGGTAGTTTTTATGTGTCTAAGAATCTGTCCATCTCTTCAAAATTTGCTAATTTGTTGGAATATAATTTTTTGAAATAGTTACTAACTACTAATCTGGATTTTTTTTTTTTTTTTTTTGGTACTGGGGATCGAACTTGGCACTTTGAGCTTGCAAGGCAGGCAGCAGAACCACTGAGCTAAATCCTGGCCCTAATTTGGATTTTTAAAAGTGTCTTCTTTCATCTTTTTCATTTCTAAATGCATCAATGTGAGTCTTTTCTTACTTCCTTTGGTAAGTCTGGCTAGGGGCTTATCTATTTTTTTCTTTCAAAGAATTGGCTCTTTGATTCATTGAATTTTTAAAAATTTTTTTTGCTCTCAGTTTCATTGATTTCTGCTCTCATCTCTGTAGTTTCTTTCCTTAATTTCAGTTTGGGCTGGTTTGTTGTTGTTTCTCAAGTATTTTAAGATTTCTCATAAGGTTATTTATTTGCGCTTGTTCTGTTTTCCTAATGTGAGCACTGATTGCAATGAATTTTCTTCTTAGGGCTATTTTTATAGTGTCCCAGATGTTTGTTGAGTTGAACAGTCATTGTCATTAATTTCCAGAAATTTTAAAATTTCTTCCTTGATTTCTATTTTTTTTTTTTTTTTGGTTGAGGGATGTGTTATTAATTTCCAGGTGTTTCTAAATTTTCCATGAGTTTTTTTTTTTTTTTTTTTTTTGGTACTGGGGATCAAACTCAGGATCTTGCACTTGTGAGGCAGGTGGTAGAACCACGGAGGTAAATCCCTGGCCCTGCTTGATTTCTTTTGTGACCCATTTGGTTGTTTAGGAATATATTGTTAATTTTCCAGTATTTTTTGCCTTTTCCAAAATTTCTTCAGTTGTTGGTTTCTGTTTTATTGCGTAGTGGTCTGATAGTATTTCAGTTCTTTTATATTTACTTAAGCAGGCTTTCTGAACTAGTATGTGATCTTTTTCAGAAAAAGTACCATGTGCTCCTGAAAAGAATGTATACTCTGTTGTAGAGGGGTGGAATACTCTGTATATGTCCACTACGTCCATATGTTTAAGGGTAGGGTTTAGCTCTGAGATTTCTTTATTGATTTTTTGTTTAGTTGATCTTTTTGCAAAAGTGGGGTATTAAGTTCCGTGCTCTTACTGTGTTAATATATAATTGATCTTTTAATTTTAGCAGTTTTTGTTTTATGAAGATAGGTGCTCCAGTATTGGGTGCATATATGTTTATCAGTGTTATCTCTTCTTTTTGGATTGTTCCCTTAATTAGTATGCTGGGGCCTTCTTTGTCTCTTTTAATCAGTTTTAACTTGAAATTTACCATGTCTGATATTATTTAGACTTGCTACCCCTGCTTGTTTTCAGGATTCTGGTGCATGAAATGTTTTCTATCCTTTAATTTTTAGTCCATGAATATCTTTTTGTATTGGATGAGTTTCTTGAATACAGCAGATTGTTGGATTCTGTTTTTTTTTTTTTTTTAATCCAGTCTGTCAGTTTGTGTCTTTTTTGTTTTTGTTTGTTTTTTTGTTTTTTGTACCTGGGATTGAACTTGGGACCTTGCACTTCCGTGGCAAGTAGTGGAACCACTGAGCTAAATCCTCACCCCAGTCTGTATCTTTTAATTGGAGAGTTGAGGCCATTAACATTGAGAGATAATACTGAGATATGTTGGTTATTTACTGTCACTGCTTTCTTTTTTTTTTTTTTTTTTTGGTACTGGGATCGAACTTGGGTCCTTGCGCTTTCGCAGCAGGTGGCAAAACCACTGAGCTAAATCCCCAGCCCATCATTGCTTTCTTTTTTTGGTTGGTGTATCCTTTTTCTTTTCCTGGTTTTTTTGTTGCTCTTTATCCATTGACCTCATACTTTCCTCTGTGTTTTTAGCTGTGTCTGGTTTGTTGTTTCTGTTGAGAATATTGAGTATTTTCTCTAGAGTTGGTTTAGCATTCATATATCTTCTGAGCTTGTCTTTTTCATGAAAATACCTTATTTCTCCATCTATTTTGAAGGATAGCTTTGCTAGTTAATCTGGGTTGGAAGCTATTCAGTCTTAGGGCTTAATATACTTCACTCCAAACTGTTTTGGCCTTCAGGGTTTGTGCTGAGAAGTCTGCTGTGATTCTAACTGGTTTGCTTTTGTATGTGATTTTTTGTTTTTCTCTGGCTGCCCTTAAAATTCTGGGTTTTTTTTTTTTTGCTGGATATCTAGGAATTTAATAAGGATATTCCTTAATGAACATCTCCTTTTATCATAATTATTTGGAGTTCTATAAGTGTCACTTAGTTGTATGTTAAAGTCTTCTCTTACATTTGGGAAATTTTCTTCCATAATTTCTGTAAGCATGTTAGTGAATCCATCTGTACTAACTTCTAGTTTTCTCTAACTCCAGTTAGTCTTAGATTTGTCTTCTTGTTGTCATCTAGTAGCTGCTGGATAATCTCATGTTCTCTTATTTTCTTTTTGGCTTCTTTGTTCTCTTTATTGTAATTCACTATTTTGTCCTCAATGTCAGACACCCTGTCTTCACATTGGTCATTTCTGAAATGTATGAATTCTATACAGTTTTTTATTTCAGATATTTCTGTCTGGCATCTTTTCAAGGATTCCATATCCTTGTTGAATCTTTCAGTCAAATTTTGAACTGTTTTGGTTAGTTTATGTAGTTTTTTACCTATTTCCCTCAAATTTATCATGGGCCTATTGAGTAAAATTGCTGTAAACTTTTGGTTCATTTACTCTTTGTACTCATCTATTTTCTTCATCCCTTCTGAGAGCTTTTTATAGATTTCTGCTACCTGGTATTTATTTTCTTCTTCCTTTATGACCCCTTGCTCTGCCTTGGGAGAGTTGGGGGGTTCACAGAGCTTCTATTGCCTCACTTCCCCATTTCCTACATTTATCTGTATTTGTTTGTTTACATATATATCTTTTAAAAAGTTATATATGGCTCCTTCTTTTTTCCACTCCTTTTTTTTGAAGTGTTACTGCAGGGTGGGAACTAGGTAAGTGAGGAGAGTTTGTGGCTTCTTCTGTTACTTACTTTTAAATGATTTCAACTGTCCCTATGTTTTGCCAAATTATTTCTGTTTATAACAGCACCCACAGATTCAATCTTACAACACTTCTATATAATAGTCCTTATGCATGCTATGACAGTTAATTATTTTTGGTTGATCCGCTGTGAGATAGGTGAGGTGGTGTGGGGAGAATGGGAGGTGGTTGGATAATTAGTGTGAAACACTCAGGTGGAGGTTTGAAGGTAGTTGAGAAGAAAAAGTTGACATGGTGTTTGATTTTATTGGAGTACTTTTAGTTGAGTTGAAGAGTTAATATTGAGAATTTTCAGAGGATATTTTAGGGGAGAGGCAAGATATGGGAGAAAGGGGATGTACTTTGTGGTTGTCAGAACTTGCTGATAGGGAAGACAAGCTGCTAAGAAGGATATGGAAGAGCCAAAGTCTTAGGATGGGGAGGATCTAGGAATAATACTAGTGAAGATAGGAGTGACTCTGAGGGAGCTAAGTATGGGGAATTTTAAAACTTGGGAGAAGTTTACATATTTGGAAAAAGAATAAAGAAATAAGTTAAAATATTGTTTTGGAGGTTTGACGTAAAGAGACTAGAGAGCTGAGATGTGGGAGAGAACCTAGACACCTATTAAATCAGAGCCAGTGAAAGAACAAATACACAAAAGTAACAATGTAATAAACACAGGAAACCATAAAAGAACATAGCATAACCCCACATTACTACATAAATCAAGAAACTTAGAAAAACTTAAACCAATAAGATGTCTGATGGGAACACAGATTAAATATTCCAATGAGACATTGCTTATGTGATTCCCAAGTAGCTTCTTTGACAATGTGTGAGTGCTCACACCTGAATAATTCCTCTGATGCCTGTTCTGCAGTACTGAAATTAACTCAGACTCACGACTTCTTTCTGCTAGGTTGCAGGAATTCTTGCAGAGTCTGATGCAGTCCAAGTTCTTGGGTTAGAAACTTGCTGTTCATCTCGCTGGGTGTGATGGTGGATTCAGCAGTCAGGTTCACTGGCATGAAATTGTCCACTGAGTCAGGATTATTTCTATGCAATCAAATCAGCTACAGCATTAACAGGCTAATCCATTACAGTGCTATCAGGGCTAGTTGAGAAATAACATACCATGAGGGCTTGTGTTGGGTTTCCTTTAGCTTAGGGAAAAAATCCACAGTTCAGTGTAAGCAGAGTAACAACCCCAAGTCTTGCCCCACAGTTAATGTATGCTAAAGTGATGGCTGTTTCTCCTCTACTGGTGGAAAACAGCATTCAATTATAATTTTAGGGAATCAGTTATCTAAAGCCTAGGGGGCTGAGGACAGGGTAATGCCAGAGAGAGGAAGAGAAAAAAGAAAAAAATTTTTTTTCCTTTTTAAGAGAATTTTATTTGAGTATTTCTTACAAAGATTTGTTGCAATATGAAAGTCATTTGTTTGATAGAATATCAACCTGTCTTGTCAAACACACAGAAGTAACCCAAAAATATATTTCAGAGTTCACAGAGCTTAAAAAGAGCAAAGATTATAAGGCCCAGAGAAAACCTATTTCTGCATTTCCTATTTCTTCCTCAGACTGCTTAGTTTATCAGGCTGTTACTAAACATTTTCAGGAAATGCAGGGATATTTTGTTTGGATTTTAAGACACACCAGAGCACATAATATTTACAAAGAAACTTTTACAGAGACATTAATTGAAAAGTTACCATCAAGAAATACAATTTTGAAATCTTCCTTTCTTGCCAAATGATCAGAATGGAAGATGAGATGCTAGCCCATCAGCCCTTTAGCTGACTTGAATTTCCATACACTTGAGTGTATATTTTAGAAACCTGCTAAACCATGAGCCAAGTATCAACTTAGTGAAATGTAACTGCTGTGTAAAAAGGCTTCTGAAACATTAAAAAGATCCTTACATACCTGTCTGCCTTTTTACAGAAAGCACGTTTGTTCTCTAGAGCTATTTTTATAGCTCTTTAATGTAATTTTCTATATGAACATTTTAAAAGTCAGAACAAGAGAACAGCTTTGTGTACATTGGATTTGGTAGTTAGGGAGAATGAGCACACTGCACTCTTGTTAACATTTTTGTTTTCTTCATGGTAATAGGCACTGTATACAAATGACAGTAGACCCTTGCCTTTTAAAAAATCTAAATAAAAGGGTGAATTCTCAAAAAAAATCTGTGTACATAAGGGACTATATTTTGCTTCATCATCTACTTAGAACTAGTAGTTGTGTTGCTGTTACAGAATCAGAAAATAGGTTATGGTAAGTTGGCAGAGGTACATACACTGCTGTTATCATTTTACCAGCAAACCACCTGCCCTGCGATGCATTAATAGCAGCAGTAGTGCAGCAGTTGATGGGCACTTTACATACACATTGCTCTGAGCAGAATTCTTGTCAACATAAATGTGAATAATTCCTTCATGTTTATTACATTCTTCAGTCACATCATCCTTAATCTCTGTGTCCCATCCAACTTCTTCTGTTTGAGGATTAAACATGTTAGAGAGTTGGAAACACTGTGTTGCAAGGGGTTGCACAGAGGCAGCTGCAGCTAAAGGTGAAGCTTCAATATGTTGGGAAAGTTGTGTTTGCAAATCTGCCATAGCACCAGATGCCAAAGAGCCAATCATTTGTACAGTTTGCTATGCAGCTGGTGAAATCTGCAAACCAGTACCTTTTGCAAGTCTAGCCATTAATTGGAGACAACCAGTTGTTCCCAGGTCAGTTCGAGTCTTTTCCTGTTCATCAGTATCCAAAAATGAACTAGCACTAGACACATCCATGTTCAGTAATATGACCAACTTTCATTGGTCTTCCTGCTAGTTCAAATCCATTAAGCTGTTCCAAAGCCTTCTTGGCACATTCTGAGTCAGAAAATGTAATGAATCCATATCACTTAGATCAACCTGTTTCTTTATCCATCATGAGCTGGATACTTTTGGTCCTTCCCAAAGGCTCAAATATCCCCAAAGCATATCTTCAGTTACATTAAAGTGTAATGAGCCCACATAAAGCCTCATAGGTCCAGCACTTCCCTTTTGTAAATTGTTTTCCATTGCTGTACCTGTTTTTTTCTGCTTATGATGCTTGTACTGTGATGAACACTTCTAAAACCCATTGGCCAGTTAATCCTATTGCTAGAGCCACTGAACTAACAAACTCCACATAAGCAATTCCTTTGGAATGTCTTGAATTTCTATCAGAAATCATCCTCACATCTTGAGCCTTTCCTACTGTAGCAAAAACCTCTTTCAAATCTCTTGGTTGAATTCTTGCTGCCAGCTGCATGCAGAAAACTGTCCTCTTTCCTCTGGAGTTAGATTATTGTAGGTTGTCTCTTGTCTTTTCTGATGGGACTTTTGTTTTGAGAATGTCATCTGCTTAATTTGATACTATGAGGCAACCCAGTCTTTCCTTGGATGGCACTATTAAATTTTGGTCTGGATTAGGGGCTTCTGTAGTGGCTTCGGAATCTGTGATCTCGAATTCTTGAGCGGCTCTGTCTCCTTTCTTTGCTTCCACATCGCTTCTGTTCATGGCTTTTGCTCTTTTTTCTTTCTAGATCTCTACTTCGCGTCCTTTCCTTACTTTGCTTCTCTTTTATTCATGACTTCGACTTCTGCTCTTGCTTTTTTCCTCTGTTCTTCATGGCCATTAGCATTGCTCAACCTGTTCTCATCCTTACGATTGAAAGTTCACAGTGGAATCAAAGGTGAATTCATGGGAGTAGAGGTAAGATATCGTTAAGCAAATCTTTTAAGGAGCCTCAAGCATTGCTTCAATGTCAATATGTCTGGCTTTCGGGCACCTGTAGTGGTCATTGGAAAGTCAGCTGCTGCTGTTGCTACTGTTAAGCTGTAGCTCCAGGCCTCTGTACCACCCAACCTAATTATTGGGCTCCTAGGGCCAATAGGCCTGGGCAAATCTAAAAGAAACAATGGAATTAGAGGATCCTGTATGGAAGAGCAGGATGGAGGCTTCCGCAGCTGAGGATCCACCCCTCTGACGGCATCAGCAGGCTCCTGAAATGAAAAAAATAATTTTTTTAGAGTTCTCAGCTCTGTGGTATGGGAAGGAGGAAATAGGAGGGGGACAAAGGACTTGATGGTAAGGGTATATTATTATGTATTGAGAAGGAAATAACAGAAAACTGGATATAAAATCGGTAGTGAGAAATAAGGATGGAAAAAGGTTATGTAAGATATAAATATTAGAAAAAGTTAAAGGGAGACAAATGAAAAGGTGGAGAGGAAAGGAAAGAAATATTGAGAATGAATAAAACCCAGGGAAAAGAAGTCAGGTGAAGAGATATGGATAAGAGTGGGAGGGCTATAAAGGAACAAAGGAGAATTCTCTTAACCTCTATAAACTATATTGGGAGAAAAAAGGCAAGAGAGAGAGAGAGAAGCATACATACACAGACATGCTCATAAAAGAAAGGTAAAATAATGGAATAAAAATGTTGAGGAAATTTTACAGAAGGAGGAAAACAGCAAAGAGTAAAAAAATAAATAAAATAAAAGTGAAAAAATAATGCAATCAAAGAATACTAAAAGAAAGTTTTCTATTGTTTTGGATACATGGCTCTTTTCCTCAGCCTAGGGTTAAGGCAGAGCTCTACTTATACGGAAGTCACTCACCAACCACTGATGTGGAAGGCTTTTAGTAGTGTCTCTTGTTCTCTCTGCTGCCTTGAACTGCAGAAGACTCTCCTGGTCCTGGTGCATTTCTCTTGTTCTCCATGAGCAGAAAAGTTGTTAGTTTAATTTTGCCTCTCAGCTGGCAGCTAGCTAACCACAGTGGGCCCACATTCCATATCTCTGCAGTGTGATCTGTTTCTTCTGTATCACTTAATCCTATTTTCTTCTCCTCTGTCAGTTCCCTCGTGGTTACTGTGTACACTCCACTCACTTTGATTCTTACCCAAGCTATTGTTTTCCAGACTGACACTTTGTCCTGGAGAAGCTGAGTTGCTGGCACTCACTGCTATGCCATTTTGGGAATCCCCCTCCCTGAGTTTTCAGAATTGTTTTTTGATGGCCTTGAAACTTGAAGGATAGATCAGCAGAATACAGTGTTCCATTGTTGGAACACTAAGCATGTGAGAGTTATTA
The DNA here is from genome assembly GCF_000247695.1 of Heterocephalus glaber. Next base: position 18,726,325 of record NW_004624730.1, on the reverse strand, counting down.
ATATCCTCCTCCTTGAGGTCATCACCAAAGTCTGATTTTTCAAACACGCCTGCCCCATGAAGGTACATATTATCACATGATACACAGTCATGGCAGCAGATATTGGCATGTTGAGAGCTTGTCAAAAAGTGATGTGAGTTTTTGGAAATATTTTTGAGGAAGTATCCAAAGATAGGTACATATAACTTTACTGCACTTCGTCTTGTACTAGTATTTTTTAAATTACTTCTCTACTAGTTATGCTATTGGTCATTTCTTTCTTTTTTTTTTTGGTACCAAGTATCAAACTTGGGACCTTGTGCTTGTGAGGCAGGCAGCCGAACCACTGAGCTAAATCCCCAGTCCCTTAGTTATGCTTTTGTGCTGTAAAAAGAAAATACTGAAATTATAATTGTTCCATTAGGAATGGATTTGGCATTTTGCATATTGCATTTTTGGAACACTACCACTAGAACTAATAAAACGTTTTTCCCTTTTTAGTAAAAAAAACCCACTTTTGTTTGTATTTTATGACTTTATAAAACTATAAGCAGATAGGGAATTCAATCATTAACATTAATAAATAGAAAAATATATCTTTCTTATATGCAAATAGCTTAGAAGTGTTGGTGGAAGTCCTCATATGTAATATGAATAATAACCAACAAAAATAAATCAAGTCCCCCCAACCAATAAATAACAAAAACCAGGGGATAACTATAACAAGAAATGTGCAAAACTTGTTGTATTCCTTTCCTAGGACTACCAAAACAAAGTATCACAAACTGGGTGTTTTAAAGCAACAGAAATTTTATTATCTCAAAATTCTGCCTGTAAGCCTGACATTAATGACAGTGTTTCGTCCAAAGACCCTTGGGGAGGATCTTTCTTTGCCTCTTTCAGTTTCTGGTAGACCCAGACATTCCTTGACTTGTGACCCCGTAACTCTAATGTCTCTCTCCTTCAGGTGGGCATCTTCCCTCTATATTTTCTCCTTTTCTTAAAAGAACAACAATGATTTTGGGTTACAGTCAACTCTAAATCAATGTGACCTCTTCATAACAATTATGTATACAAAAATTTATTTCCAAATAAAATCACATTCACAAGTTCCAGAAATAAGGACTTGAACACACCTTTTGTTTTTCTTCTTTTTTTGAGACAAGGTCTTCTTCCATGGTCCAAGCTGCCTTTGAATTTGCTAGACTCAAACTCCTAATCCTCCTACCTCACCCTCTCAAGAGTTGGGATTACAGGTGTGCACCACCATGCCTGGCTCACATGCCTTTTTGGAAGGTACAGTTAACCTCATGATACCTGATAAAAAAAAAATTTCACTACTCCCTAGGGACACAGATAGATTTAAATAAGTTGAAAGATATGCCATGTTCTTAGAACAAAAGACAGCATTATGAAGATATTAGAATTACAAATTGATTTAGGGAGAAGTGATGTGATCCAATAAAAATGTGTCAGACACTCCCACCCCAGACCAGATGTACATATTCCAAAGATCAAATGGAAAAGTAAATAAAGCAATGAGAGTAAAATAAACTGAAAAAGAACAAAATAAAATTGCTGGGAAAAGTCATGTGTAGTGACGCGCGCCTATAATCCTAGCACCTGGGAAGCTGAGGCAGGAGGATCACTGAGAGATCAAGGCCTGCCTGGGCCACATAGCGTGTTCAAGGCCAGCTTGAACTAAATAACAGGACCCTGTCTCAAAAAACAAAACAACAACAACAACGAATTGCCAGGGAATACCATTTAAGAACCTGTTGAATAAACACTATCATAAGTACATTGTGCTAGTGAGAAAAAAGAAAAAAAATGAAGAAAAAGTACTTTTATATACTATACTGAGTGGAGTACAGTAAGTCCCCAACTTATGAATGAGTTCTGTTCTGGGAGAATGTTCCTAAGTCAGATTCATTTGTAAGTTGGACAAAGTGAGTCTTACACAGTACACCTGTGAAAGTTTGTAACCTGAATGTTCATAAGTCAAGGACTTACTGTACGTTTAAATTTTATACCTATGTAGGGCAATTTAATAATCTTTCATAAGAGCTAGGCATGGTGGTCCTGCCTGCTACCCAACCAACTGGGAGACTAAGGCAGAAGGATTGTAAATTTGAGGCTGGTCTTGTTGTTTCTGGGGGTGTGTAGCACACCACGGCCAGCTGGGATCATAAACTAAGTATCAGTAATGAATTAAAGATACAAAGTTTAAGAAAAGGAAGACCCTATTGGAAAGGAGGAAAAGGAGAAGATACATAGCTGCCCAGGTGATTGGGGCTCTAGAAAGCTGTTCCCTTTGTTTCTGGCTGCTTTTATTGGCTGACAAAGCCCTTCCCCCTACCTGGAACTTGCCAGGTCCAGGCAAGGGAACTGATTGGTCCCCTGGGCTGTCATAGATGGATCCCAGGCCCCAAGACCCTATCCCCCATGCCATCCTCTAGGAGCACATTACTAAGACCTTGCCAGAACCCTGTCTCTGGAATTTATAGGTTGATTAGAATGGGCCTTACTTACAAAGTTGAGTTAGCAATCAAGTAAGGGGCTAGTGCACTAATACAGTGGCCCTAGAGTGGAAATACACACACACACACACACACACGTATATACACATACATATATATACATATATATTGAGAGGGACAGAGAGAGGGGTGTGTGTGTGTTTTTGTTTTTTTGGTACCAGGGATTGAACTCAGGACCTTCTTGTGCAGGTGGCGGCAGAACCACTGAGCTAAATGCCTGGCCAGTGTGTTTTTATATACTAAATTAAGTGCTTTCTTTTTAAGTGGCCACCCCTTGTCTCCTTTGCATTCTATTGAAGGTGAAGAGAGGCAGCTAGGCTCACTTAGTTAGGTCATGTACCTGCCTGGCTTTCTCTGTAGCCTGTTTATCAGCCTTTCCTTGTCTTGTTAATTGTTTCCTCCACTGAAGCTTTAACTCTTTCCAGTCAGGATTAGCCAGAAAGCCCAATGAGGGCCTTATTTTATACTTTTGCTTGCCTGCAGACCCCTTTCATCTACAGTCTTGACAACCTAGACCTGTGTCAGAATAAAATAAATAGGACAAGGGATGTAACTCACCGCTAGGTCACTTGCCTAACGTGCAAGGCCCTGGGTTGGATCCCCAGTACCACAAAAACAAAATGAAACAAAACACCTCTCAAGATGCATATATCAATACAAAGCAATCCATATGTGAAAGTACTTTTGTACAAGATTATTCCTTGTTCACAATAGCAAAAGATTAGAAGCCCAAATTTCAACAAGAAGGAACTGTTTAAATAATTATATTCATATGAGAGAATATTAAGCAGTGAAGATGTTCTTTTTATTTCGCTGTGGGAATCTCAAAACTATTGTTCAGTGTTAAAAGCGAGGCACAGAACAATATATTTAGGTTTATGAATAATTGGAAAAGTAGGGTCTGGGAAGGTTAGCTCAGTGGTAGAGTGCTTGCCTAATATGCTCAAGACCCTGGTTTCAGGGGAAAAATACAGAATTTTCATATTGCTTGCATATGCCCAATCTGAGGGAGACAACATAAGAAACATTAGAACTTTGTCCACGCAGAGGTATAAGTGGGGTAGGTGGGAAATAGGTGCAAGGTAAAAAACATCAGGAGAATGACATTTCACTGTGTGCCTTTGTATACTGTCTGGCTCCTTTTTCTCATGTTAGTATATTAACTACTGCACAAATCAATTTAAAAATAATGTATCTGGTCTTTTTATTTTAAAATAATTATAAAGAAAAAAGATTGTAAAATTAGTGTAGATACCATATATCCATCATTCAGCTTTCCTCAAGTGATAACATCTTACATAATTATTGTAGTATATTAATAAAACCAGAAATTTGAGATTGGCACAGCACAATTAAGTAAACTATAGATCTTACTTGGATTTAATCAGTTTCTGTATGCACTCTTTTTAAAATGTCTTTATCTGTAGTTCTTTGACGTGTTATCAGAGGTATAGATTCATATCACCACAATTAAGATGCAAAACTGTTCTGTTTTGCACTACTGTAACATTTAAAAAACAGTGACAGGGCCGGGGATTTAGCTCAGTGGTTCCGGTGCCTGCCTCAAAAGCACAAGTTCCTGAGTTCGATCCCCGGTACCAAAAAATACAAAACAAAATGAAACAGTGATAGCCTGGTGTGGTGGTGCACATTTGTAATCCCAGCACTCCAGAGGCCAGCCTGAACTACATAGCAAGACCCTGTCTCAACAAACAAAGCAAAACAAAAAATCAATGATAGTAAATCTATCATTGTTAAATGAAAAATAAATATCACAGTATGATACCATCTAATAAGACTAATATTTAAATATACTAAAGCCAAAAAACTGCATTACTCTACATGTAAATACTTGTATGAAAATGCATAGAGTGAATGTTTACCAAATAGTGAATTTTGCAAATGAGATTTGAAGTATTCAGATGAGAGAAATGTCTTCATATCTTGAGATTTCTATAACCAGAATAGTTTCAGGTATCATCTGCAATTTAAAAATTTTTAAAGAATATATATAAGCAAGAGCACAACTACAGATTTCAGTAATTTTCTTTCTTTTTTTTTTTTGGATACTGGGAATCAAACTCGGGACCTTGTGCTTGTGAGGCAGGCAGTGGAACCAATGAGCTAAATCCCCGGCGGTAATTTTCTATTAATGGTACTCATGTGGTAATCAGAATTGTAGAGGAGGTAGAGGGGGCAAGATTTTAGAATAACTTGCTTTGTAATGTATTTTCTTCAGTACTGCCTGATTTCTTTTAAAATCATGGGCATATATAATTTTTTCATTGAAGAAATGCAATTTTTGCAATTAAAATGCAAATCTGTATTAAGGAGGCCTCTTCTGTAGGACATCTTGAGTCTAATTAACTTGGAGTCAAAATAACATAATGTATGACTTTAGTATGTGCCTTTCATGTCTGTGTATTACATTTACATGTAAATATACATCTATGCATATAAATGTAACTAGAAGTGTGTGTGCAGATAGCATTAAGTTTTTCTCTTTCAGTTGTAAGATTGAGTGATTTTTTTCTTCTTTGTGTTCTTCTATATATTTGGATTATTTTACAGTGATCGTGTATATCATTCTCCCTTCCCCAAAGTTTTTTTGAAGAAGGGAAAAAATCTGTACCCCACTTAAAATTTGAGAAAATTGATGACAGCTTTTGCTGTTAACCTTTGACTAGTCCTAATGTCAGGACTCCATCTTATTCTCTAGAATTTGTTAGGGAGTTGTGACTGTTTTGTTTTAGTATATAATAGATTAAAAAATTAAGTGGAGCAAGAGCTATGCAAGTAAAACAAGTATTCTTATACTGTGCCCCTTTTCAGAAGTTTCTTTAGAGCATTAAAAACTATTGAATGTTTAATTTATATTTTTAAACATTTGTAAATAATACAAACATCCTTTAATATGTCTTAAAAATCTTAGACTACTTTTAAGTGAAAACTACTTAGAACTTATCTTTTAATGACATCTTGGAACATATATATGGTAACATCTCATATATCTAAACTTTATGTAAATTTTGGTTCTTCATGACCTTGGGCAAGTTATTTAAAGTCCTGACTCAATTTTCCTACCTGTAAAATGGCAATAACTAGTCTGTAGAGTTAGTTTGGGAAATTATTAAGTAACATGATAAGATTATAAAACTGTTTCACTTTTATTCAAATATAATTAGATATTTGTGTAAGTACAAAGGTGTTCTAATAAGAATTAGATATGGTGCTATTTTCTTCATAGATTGCTTCTTTTTTTATCCTTTTTGAGGTGGTAGGGATCAAACACAGGACCTTACACTTGTTACACAAGCTCTTTACTTCTGATGTACATTCCCAGCCCTATATTGCTACTTTTTGGTTGTCCCATTTTTGTCTTTTTGGATTTTATTATTAGGCAAGTTGAACATTTTATGCTAGCGTAGTTCTATATGCACACTAACACCAAAATTGTATTTCAAAACTCATCTAGTCTATTGTGTGTGATAGATCAGTAAGGATAAGTCTCAATATTTGTTACTAATCTGAAACTATGTGGAGTTGGAAATGAGACCTTGCTAAGCAGCATATGTGGAACAGGTGATCTAATCCATGTAGTCATTGTGTGTAAACGAATTAATAGTTTAAACTTTGGCTTATACTGCTTGATAAAAGAACCTTTTTGTTAGGTTTTTTGGCAGGATTTTGAAATATGATTTTGTTCTAAATTTGGCTGATCTCATCTACAATTGCTTCTTTGGATAGAGAAATGAATATCATCTCTTAGACATTTGTTTTTAATATTTAAGAACAAAAAATATTGATAATCTGTTAAAGTTACATGTATTTGAAATGAAAATATCTTTTAGATTTTATTGTGGGGCCACGTATAGGAACATGTTAGTAATCTAGTTTTGCCAGGGGATAGGGAGGAATTCTTTAGTGAACTTACTTGGTAAAGTAGAATTCTAGGTCCAACTGGCCTTTAATATTAGCTGCCAACTGACAATTATTTTGTCGGTGTACTCATCTCCAACAGTGCTTATCCTATCTGCTCCCTTTTACACATCCTTTCTGCTGAGTATAATTGGTTTCTAGCTTGAAAATCAAGATAAGCAAATTTACTGGTAACTTTATGTTAAATAAAATCAGTAAGATGAAAAAAGGCCTGAGGACTTGAGTTAATAGTCTCTGGATTTGTTGAAAGCTACTTTGTTTACTGGAGATATTTTCTCCTTATGGCTGGGCTTAGAAAATTATTCCAGTGAGCAAAGGTGGTTTGATTGCTAGGTAAATGGATTATAGATAGCAAATATATACTTATCTGGCACAATCAAGAAACGAATGAGCAGGGGCCAGGAATTTAGCTCAGTGGTTCCACAGCCTGCCTTGCAAGTGCAAGGTCCCGAGTTTGATCCCTGTTACCAAAAAAAAAGAAAAGAAAAGGAACGAATGAGCTTTTCAGTTACTAAAGAATTACAAAATACGTCTGATATTGCCGGTTGTTAAAGAATTAGAATGCAAATAATTTTTACTTGTTCTTTGGAGAACACAATTTAGCATCTCTGGTCCAGATGCTACAGCTCTCTATTAAAATTTTTCACAGTCTTCCCACTAACTGATTTTTTTGTCGTGTGTGATCTGGATACCAATCCCATCTCTTTGCAGCCTTCTCCTTGCCCTTTGTTCCCAGGCATATAGACATCCTTCAGTTCCTGAACCTCCCATATGCTGTCCTCTACTGCTGATCTTTCTTTCCCTGGTACTGTTCCTTTGTGCTAGAATGTATGTTCTCTTCACCAATGGTTTATTCAGCGTAGGTTTCTTGTTTGTGTCTTGTTTAGTTTTGTTTTGTTAATAAGTTCAGCTCAACTTTAGTGCATTGGGGAAGTGTTCTATAAAACTACAAGATTTCAAGTCCTTTATTTTACATGTTCTGTCCATCTTTTGTGTCTTCATTATAGCATTTTTATGTTAATTGTCATTAAATAGTTGTGAAATGTGTTATTCACTAAATGCTTTCATAGTTAAAATGTAGGTTCCATGAAGTCAGGGACTTGTTGTTTTCCACATTATCTTTAATGCTCAACATTTTTTCTTTTGGCACTGGGGATCAAACCGCTTGTGAGGCAGGCAGTGGAACCACTGAGCTAAATTCCTGGCCCAGTGCTCAACATTTAATGTTCATTCTTTACTACTCAGTGTTTGACCTACAGCTGGCCGTTAGTATTTATTTGGCAAATAAATCACCAACTAGCGCTAAGATAATATTTATTATTTCATTGCACAAATGTGTTGCTGATTGCTTGTAATATTAACTAGATTTTTATCTAGCCTAGATAAAAGCTTATGTAAACCTAAATTTTTCCTCTCAATTTTAAAAAATGAGCAATAAAAATAAAAAGTTTAGTGTTTTTCCTTTTTAAAGTGTTAAATGTTAGAATGGGGAATGAAGCTACATGGCAGACGACTTGCCTTGCATGCTGAAGGCCCTGGCTTTGATTCCCAGCATCACATAAGACAAACAAACAAACAAACAAAACAAACCTTAAAATGTCAGCGGTTCTCTGGATAAGTAGGTTATAGTACAGAAAAAGTATTTTCAAAAAATTTGCTCTTGCCTACTACCCTTTTCACATTAAAATTAGTGAAATGAAATGTACTATTAAGTATTTTTCCACAATATTTTTAAGAAAAATTAATATACACAAATATAATGTTGATTTGAAAAAGCTTTTTGTTTCTTTTTTCTCTTTTTTTTTTTGGTGCTGGGGATCGATCTCGGGACCTTGCGCTTGCGAGGCAGGCGCTGGAACCACTAAGCTAAATCCCCGGCCCCCAAAAGCTTTTTGTTTCTAATAGGAAATGACACTCAAAATTCTATGTAGCTTACTGATAATTTCAGATGTGTGAATGTGTTTTTTCATTTTCTGCTACCAAGTCATATTAGATGAGATTATCATACATTAAATAAAATACTGGTATATTGTTCATTTAACAAATATTTCTTGAACCCTTCAGCCATATACCAGGTACTGGATGTAAAAGTGACCAGAAGGTTCTTTGCCCTCTGGAGTTTACACTTTAGTAGGCAAAGACAGACCACAATTTGATAATCATATAAATAAATACATAATGACAACCTCATATGTTCTATGAAAGGAGAAAACAGAGCATTAAGTAGAGATCCTTGATGTAGTGTGGAGAGCGGAAAAGGGATGGGTTTTCCTTGAAGTGACGTTTGAGAAGGGATCTGAAGGATCAGGAATTTACCAGGTAAAAGTTCCAGGCAGAAATGTTCAGAGGCCCTGAGGCAGGTAGAAAATGTTTTGAGGAACTAATAAATTATTGGAGTTTCTTTTTTTTCTTTTTCTTCTTGGTACTGGGGATCAAACTCAGGACCTTGCACTTGCAAGGCAGGCGCGGCATCACTGAGCTAAATCTCCACCCAGCCCAGGGAAGGTCATTGGAAAGTGGTTCAGTTTAGAGATGGAGAGGTAGGCAAAGAGGTATACGAGACCACATTAAGTATTTCAGTCATTAAAATGTGTTTACTGAGCCTGGCAAGGTGACTCATATCTGTAATCCCAGCACTGGGAGACTGAGACAGGGGAATCTCAAATTCTAGCTCAGCCTGAGCAATTTAGTGAGACATTGACTCAAAAAAGGCAAGAAAGCTGGGCTTGGTTTGGTACATGCCTGTAATCTCAGCACTCAGGAGGCTGAGGCAAGAGGATCTGTGCAAGTTCAAGGCCAGCCTGAACTACATAGGGAGACTCTGTCTAAAACCCAAAACCAACCAAACAAACAAAAAGGCAGAGAGGGGCTATGGATATAACTGAATACAAAGGCCCTGGGTTCTGTCCTCAATACCCACCCCCCAAAGTGATTAGTGTCACCAGTTATAATCCTAAATGTTCAGTGGGGGTGGAGGATAATGAAATAAATTACAGTATAATGATGTAATGTAATACTATGTAGTTATAAAAAATGAGGACATTTAGAGCTCAAAAAATAAGACAAGTATTGAAATTAAAAAAGGTAAAAGCCCAAATCAGTGTTATATGATTTGTCCTATATGAATATTTGACAGATTCTTTAAGTTACTCTTTTCACTGGATTTATTATAATAATAATTACATTTCATCTTGTAATATTTTGAAGATGTAATTATTCTATCTCATGTCAGACATACTTTGTGAAGTATGATAGTATTTAAGATCACATCTGCAGCTTGAGATCCTGGTTTCATATTCTGGCACTGCCATTTGTATAGTTGATTAACTGGATGGATTGTTTTAGCGCTCTAAAACTGTCTTGTCAACTGTAAAATAAAAATATATACCTAATAGAGTATGAGGTATTTAAGAGAGTACCTAAATTTGCTGATCACTTATGGTAGAGTTATTTTCACTTTATATGAAAATATCTTCTAAATAATACCACATATCAAAAAGAGAATACTGAAGGAAGTTAAACCATAAAGTTATTATGGTTGCCTCTGATAAGTAGAATTATGGGTGATATTTGTGGGTTTCTTTTTGTTTTTCTTTCTTTCTTTCTTTCTTTCTTTCTTTTTTTTTTTTTTTTTTTTTTGGTACTGGGTACCTTGTGGTTGCAAGGCAGGGACCGGAACCACTGAACTAAATCCTTTGCCTCTCTTTTACTATTTTTTTAAGTACTGGGAACTGAATCAAGGCCTCACACATGCTAGAGAAGTGCTCCACCACTGAACTACATCCCCAGCTCTTTATTTATTTTTTTGCTTTAAGATGGAGTATCATTATGTTTCCCAGGCTGGCCTGGAATTCACAGTTCTCCTGCCTCAGCCTCCCAAGTACCTGGGGTTATAGGCATGGTGTATGCTGCCTTGCCCAGCTGATACTTACTTACTTTTTATTTTGGGCGAGTTTTATTGTGGTTGTTGTTTGGTGCTAAGGATCCAACCAGGCCTTGCACATGCTAAGCGTGTGCTCTACCACTGAGCTGTACTCACATTATAGCTGATATTTGTTGCTTGCTTTCTTGTTTGTTTGTTTGTTTGTTTTATGGTACTGGGGATTGAACCCAGAGCCTCAGGCATGCTAAGCAAGTCTTCTGCCACCGAGCCTCATCTCCAGCGTTCATTTTGTATATTTTATAAACTTTGAATTATAAGCACATATTTAACATTAGTAATGTCTGCCTTTTAAACATACTGCATTTACTGACATTTAATTTGTAGTAGCATCTTTTATTGGCAGTATTAGGCAGTCTACAAACCTAGACTCAGATGATATTACTGCTTAATTCTAATTTATCTAATTATTTTTGCTTTCTTCTCAATATTTTGATTAGAATACTGTTTTGAAAGGCATTGTGGCTTGAGCTACTAAATTGTGATTGGAAGGGAAAGGGCTTGCATTCTGAGACCATCTGTGAGAGTTGCATTGTCTGAAACTGACAGAGATCGTGGCAGATGGTGAGGTCAAAAGATTGACTTTTGAGCTTGACATAATGTGTTCATGAAGCTGGAAGAAAAATCCAACTTATTTTAACTAACAGAAGACCTTGGTGACAGGAAGAAGTGTGTAATTGTTGAGTCTGAATAAACACAGTGTATCAGTGCCCAACGGTTTATCTCTGAGAATTGTTAGTACTGCTAAACATAGCAACTTCTTGAAACATTTGGTACTACTGTTATTTACTTTGTATATATTTTTGAAGGTTTAAATCATATATTGCAGATTTTCAAATAATTTTAAGACAATATAAAAAAGAAGCTTTAGAAACACTTCATTGTTTTTTAACTAAAAGGTTGTGAACTGTTGCTCCAAGCCAGTAAAGCATATTTTTAAATTCTGAATTAAATGAAGATCTCTGTTGCAGTCCCACGTCTTTTATATGTATATTGAACTTCATTAAAAATATAGTGGAGGGCTGGGGACTTAACTCAGTGGTTCTGCCGCCTATTTTAAAAGTGCAAAGACCTGAGTTTGATCCCCGGTACCCTCCCAAATATATATATATATA
>NW_004624730.1:18658681-18690009 GCF_000247695.1 Heterocephalus glaber | reverse complement strand
AAAAGAATTACTTTATGTGTAATAATATTAGTGTGTTGTCACACACCAGATAACTCATGTTGTATAAATGTCAGTTACCACTGAGATGTGGAGGGGTTTTGTGTGATTTTTTAACATCTCTTTCCTTAGAGGTCTCCAAGATTTTTCATCAGTAATCTTATTACAAATGAAAATATTCAGACTACTTTTCTCATAATTTTCTTGTTTGAGAGTACTACTTTGAAGTGGTTTAACTTGTAAGGAGTTACATTAAGGAAAAATTATATCCTTGTATTTTTTCTATATATTTTCATACATCATACTTGGTTATGATTATATATAGTAATGCCACATATATATAATCACTCTACATTATTTGTTAGTTTTTTTTAAAAGGATTTTTCATAAAGGATTTCTTTGGTTTTTTTTTTTTTTTTTTTGAGACTGGGTCTCCCTATGTTTTCTAGGCTGGGCTTGAACTCATGTTGATCCTCCTTAGTGCTGGAATTACAGGCATGCATCCCACACCCAGCTATAAAGGATATTTTTAATGCTCTAAATTTTCAAGGTTTTGTGAAAGTTTGGATCCACATTGAATACATTTATTCTGTACAGTGGTATCTTGGTTCACATGATTCTTTCCATGATTCTGGTTGAAAACCAAGTTGGATGAGAACCAAATCAAATTCAATGGTTAGGTTCAATGTTGACCTTGTGGGGAGATTTGATTGAGTTCTTGTCCAGTTTGTGACCAGAATCGTGGACAGAAGTAAGTTTGTGACCCAAGGCACCATTTGTGTGTGTATATGTGTGTGTGTGTGCGTGTGTGTGTGTGTGCACACACGTGCACGACTAATACATGGTTTACTGGAGGTGCTTATGTCAGAAATCTAATCCACCAGCATTAGAACTTCAGGAACCAGCAGTATCTTTTAATATATATCTTTGAACAGTATCTTTCAGTGTATAGGGATACACATGTCAAGGTTTATGGATGAAATGATGTAATGTCTAGAATTGGCTTTAATATAATCTATTGGAGGAAGGAGGGTAAAGTGGACGGCATTATAGATAAAGCAATATTGTCTGTAATCTAACTGATTGATTATACTGAATGATGGCTCTGTGGGGTCTCATTTTTGTTTCTTCCTTTGTATGTCTTTGAAATTTTTGATTATAAAAAACAGGAACAAAGCTTATTCCATTACAATACAAATAGCTGTGCAAAAAACAAAAGCTTCCTCAAAAGGTTATGTCTAAGACAGAAGTAGAGAGGCTAGAAAAATCTGTATTTTAGTATAAAAATGTTTAGCTTAATAATAATTGTCGGGGCCCCGGTGATTTAGCTCAGTGGTTCTGCCCCCTGCCCTCCAAGCGTAAGGACCTGAGTTCTTTCCCCGGTACCAAAAAAAAAAAATTAATTGTCTATAGAAATTTTTCTGTGAGTTTATGTATTTTAAAACCACTTAAAAGATGTTTTAGGCCTTGATGCTTTTCAGTATTTCTTTGCTAGCCAAAAAGCAGAGAGTGGAGGAAGTGGCTGGGGACAAGATATTCTCTTCCATGTTAAGCTTCCAGTTAGCTATTTCCTTCAACTAACCTCAACCTCCTAACAACCCGTTCATCTATGAAATCATGAATGGATTAATCCATTGATGAGATTTGCACCCTTGTGATTCACTTTCCAAAAGCCCACCTCTGAACTCATGAGCCTTTTGGGGCACTTTCTTTTTGGTGGCACTGGATTGAACCCCAGGACTTAGCGGTTTTCAACCTTGGGTCTTAGATTTATTGCAAAGAATCTTGCTTACATCTGTAGGGTGAGGTTGTAATTAGTAAAATACAAATTCAATTTAAAGTGTTACTGGGGGCTGGAGATTTAGCTCAGTGGTGCCATGCCTACCTTGCAAGTTCAAGGTCCTGAGTTTGATCCCTGGTACCAGAAAAAAAAAGTGTTAAAGTATTATTAAAGTAATCTTAGCTTGACCGAATGTTCCTTAGTCGGCATTCTAGGATTATGACTTACCATGTAACTCTGCATAGATTTTTGTTTTGTTTTGTTTTTAAGACAGGGTCTCACTCTAGTTCAGGCTGGCCTGTACCCCAGACTGGCCTCGAATTCATGGTAATCCTCTTGCCTCAGCCTCCTGAATGCTGGAATTACAGGGATTTGCCGCCGCCATACCTGGTATGCATAGTTTTTCAGATTGTCACACAACATTTCTCATACTTGAAAATAATGAGAATCAATGTAATGTTATTATAACAACATAAAAAAAGACTATGTAAAAACTACAGGAAAATATATTGCCTTAATTTTGTATATTAGAACTCAACCTTTTTTCTTTGTCTTTTCTCATTTTTCTTTAACTTTTTTTTTTTTTGGTACTGGGGATCGAAGTCGGAACCTTGCGCTTGTGAGGCAGGTGGTGGCACCACTGAGTTAAGTCCCTGGCCCTTTTTAACCTTTTTAATGAGCATATATAACTTTGCTGTTAAGGGGAGAAATCCCCCCCCCCCCCGATTTCCCCTCTCAACTATATATCTGAGGGCAAGGACAGGACATGGTGGAGGCTGTTCAGTCTTGAACAAGAGCTCCCCAAGACGTGTACATATGATCCTCTTCTCACCCTCACCCTCTACTTCCCATTAGAACTCTTGATAAAATGCTAGAGGAACTTTATATCCTCCACTTAAGTTAGCATCACTTTGTCCAATTGGTACACTGGGATTCCATGGAAGATTTTAACTAGAAGAAGGGTTCTGTTGTTAAAACTAATAGAGGACAGGTAGGAAACCTCTGACTGCTTAGTCGGTCAGACTGCTGTCCTAGCTTGCTACAGTACCTGTTATACCAAATAGCCAGTCACCAAATCTACTCTTTTAACATGATTCATAGCCTGGTGTGGTGGCACACACCTGTAATCAATATCAGGCCTGGGGAGGCTGAGACAAGAGGATCCCAAAGTCCAGCCCACCCTGGGCAACTTAGCAACTTGGTGAGACCCTGTCTCAAAAAGGGAGTGGGGACTAGGGATATAGTTCAGAGCTCAGTACAAAGGCCCTGCATTCAATCCCCAGTGCTGCTAAATAAATTAGTAAATACATGCATACATATATAATATTCATATTTTGATTTCTTATTCTTCTTCCTCATGCCCCGTTCTTTACATCCTCTTCCCCCTTTCCTTACTCTCCTTTCTCCCTGCCCTCAGGTCCTCCCACGTGCTGGGCAAGCACTTTTAACACTACTATAGCTGGATCCTCAGCTGCTTGTTATTTCTTGTCCCCTCCTTTTACCATATCTTCTACCCTTGTCCTTTTCTACCTAGATTTGGTAGTAACCTCTGATATTTACAGCCTCTCTCTCTGCAAGATTGCCTCCACTCCAAATTTTGTCTCCCCTCTACTGCTGAAATATTTATCCTTTCTCTCCCCACTGCCTCTTACTGAGCTACATCCCAAGCACTTTTTTATTTTTGAGACAGGGTCTTGCTAGCTACATTGCTGTTTCCCAGGTTGGGCTTGAACTTGTGATCCTCCTGCTTTAGCCTCCCTAAGTGCTGGGATTATAGGCATGCACTTACACTCCGAGGCTAAGGGAGGAGGATCCCAAATTCAAGCCCAACCCAGGCAGTTTTGCAGTTAGCAAGACCCTGCCTATGAATTTCAAAAAAGGCTGGGGATGTGGTAGGGATGTAATTCAATATGAAGGTCCTGGGCTCAATCCCTAGTCTCTGTCTCTCTGTCTCTCTCTGTCTCTCTCTGTCTCTCTGTCTCTCTGTCTCTCTGTCTCTCTCTCTCTCTCTCTCTCTCTCTCTCTCTCTCACACACACACACACACACACACACACACACAAATAAAAAGTCAATTCTGATGTTATCTATCTGGAGATAGTATCAGATCCCACAGGATAAGGGCTCAGATCCATGAGACTGTCCTTTATTCCAAATGCTACTCAAAATCCCCAGGTTGTGACCTGTACTTTTGACCAACTGGGTATGGTATTCCTCTAAATCCCTTTTGCATTAGATTGATTTGTTACAATAGCTTATAGTACTCAGGGAAATACCTTACCTAACAATTAGCAAAGGCTACAGATGAACAGCTAGATGAAGAGATGGATAGATAGGATGAGGTGGAAGGGTCCTGAACACCAGAGTGACCCAGTGGAGTTGGGATGCATCACCTTCCTGGCATGCTGATGATCGTCAACCTGGATTGTCTGAACCTCATAGTTTAGGTTTGTTTTTTTAATGGAGACTTCACACATAGGCACAATCCACTATAAACTTTTTTCAACCCCTCTTGCATCTCCACTGAATAGTGGTAGGGATGAAAGTCCAAGTCTCTAATCATGGCTTGGTCTTTCTGGGGACCAGCCTGCATTTAGGAGCCCACCAAGAATTACCCCAATAGAGCAAAGTCATTACTGTCTTCCAAGAAATTCTAAGGGGTTTAGGAGCTTTGTGTCAAGAACTGGGGTCAAAGACTAAATGTTAGAAGGAAAGATTCTCCTAGCACTCCTATCTACAAGAGTCAGGAACTGGGGTAGACAGCAAATATTAGAACAAAAGATTCTCTAAACACCCATATTGACCAGGAAGTTACAACAGTTTCAGTAGCTCTGTCAGAGGGACTTCCTGACAGGGATTAGGGGCCCGTTTTTCTTGGTACCTAAGAGAGATTGGTTCTAGGAACCCCTGCAGAGGCCAAAATCTGTGGATGCTCAAGTTCTGTATATGAAATGGGGCAGTATTTGGGTATCAGCCTATATATTTTCCTCTGTGTTATAATAACTTATTCAATGCAAATACTGTATAAATAGTTCCTCTACTGTACTTTAGAGAACAATGACAAGAAAAAAATTCTGCATTATGTTCAGTCCAGACAGTTGTTTTTTTCCCTCCCTCCTTCCTTTCCTCCTTCTGTCCTCCTGTCCTCCCCTCCCTCCCTCCCTCGATGTAGTCTTACCACGTTACCCTGACATGCCTTGAACTTCTGGGTTCAAGTGATCCTCCTGTTTTGACCTTCCTAGTAACTGAGATTATGGGTGCTCACCTCTGGGCATGACTGAAAATGTCTAAGTCCTTTGAGTGTTTTTGAATTAGATTATTTGCCTTTTTTGTTGTTGAATTTTACGAGTTCCTTATGCTGTATATTCTGAGTAGTGGTCTCCTGTCAGATAATGAGATTTACAAATATTTTCTCTCATTTAGTAAGTTCTCTTTTCTCTTTCTTGATAGTATCCTTTGATGAATAAAAGCTCATAAGTTCAAATTATTCTTCATTGCCTGTGCTTTGGGTGTAATATCTATGAAATCTGCTAAATACAGTGGCATGAAGCACTTCTAAAAGTTTTATAGTTTTAGGTTTTAATGTTAGGTCTTGGTTCATTTTGAGTTAATTTTTGCATATGGTGTAAAATGAGGGCCCAACTTTATTTTGCATGTTAATATCCAGCTTTTCAGCACCATTGTTGAAAGCACTGTCCCTTTCCCATTGAGTAATCTTATTAGTACCTTTATCAAAAATCACTTGACCGTTTGTGAGGGTTGATTTTTGAGCTGTATTCTATTCCACCAGTCTTTATGTCTGTCCATATATTATTATCATCATGTGTTTATAATACTGTAGTTTTGGTAAGTTTCAGAGTTGAGGAATGTGAGTTCTCCAGCTTTATTCTTTTTTTTTTTTTTTTTTGGTACCCAGGATCAAACTCGGGACCTTGCACTTGCGAGGCAGGTGGCGGAACCACTGAGCTAAATCCCCGACCCTCCAGCTTTATTCTTTTTCAAGATTGTTTTGGTTATATAGAGTCCCTAGAAATTTCATAGGAGTTGAGGATAAACTTTTCCATTTTAATAAAAGTTTTTAGAATTTTGATGGCAATTACATTGGATCTGTAAATTGCTTTGGTTTTATTAACTTTTTAAATTGCTAAGTCTTTCTGTTCATGAAGATGTTCTATTTATTTAGGTATTTAATTTACCATTTCATTTTGAGTTTATTATAATATTCTGGAATTAGTTATTGGAGATGGTTATACAACTTTGTAAATATACTAAAAACCATTTTAAAAGGTGAAGTTTTTTGGTATGTGAATTGTACTTTGTTTAAACAATAAAAAACAAAAGCATTTTCTTCAGCTTGATGTCTAGTTCTGGCTCTGATTTGTTCTTCCCTTTCTTTATAAGCAGAGTTCTTAGAAGAGGCCATATATTTAGAGTCTCCTTCTTACCTCTTATTCATTCCTCTGTCCCATATAATCTGATTTTTCACTTCATTAGTCCACTGAAACTGCTCTTAGGGTTTGGCTTTTTTTCTTTTGAAGTCATTTGACCCAGTCAACATTTTTTTTTCTTAATAAACTTTTTAGTATCAAGGATTGAACCCAGGGCCTCCCACATGTTAGGCAAGCACTATACCACTGAACTACATCCTACCTCTTAATAAACTTCTAATTTTAGAATAGTATTAGGTTTATAGAAAATTACAAAGAAAGTAGTGTGTTCCCACATACCTTTCACTGTGTTCTCTATATTAATACTTCACATTGGTATGGCACAGTTTTTACAGCTAATGAGCCAATATCAATACATTATTATAACCATGAGCATCATTCAGGCAGTGCATTTGTTTACTTAATGACTATCCTATAAGTCACTTTGACAGGTGTCATTTCAACCAGTCGATTCTTGTATTGAATAAATTTGATAAAATTATTGTTTTTTTATTTCCTGTTATATTCTTATGAAATTAATGAAAAAATATGCAATTTTTGGTCATCCTGTATTTAAATAGTTGGACTGGTAAGTGGTTAACTGAAGCCTGTACTTTATTCAGATTTCCTTAGTGTTTAGCTAATGTCCCTTTTCTGTTTTAAGAAAACATCTGTACACAGTAACATTTCATGGTCATTCATCCTTAGGCTCCTCTTCACCATGAGAGTTTATCCAACTTTCCATGTTTTTTATAACAATTTTGGAGGTGTACTTGTGAGGAAGTTTGTAGAATACCTCGCCAATGAGATTTTTCTGATGTGTTTCTCATGATTTGACTGGTATGGGGGAAGGGGGAGAAAGCAAGCAGAGGTTAAGGGCCATTTTCATCCCAGCACAACAAGGGCGCGCACTGTCAGCGTGACCACTCACTGCTAAGGTGAACTTTGCTCACTTGGTTGAAATGGTGTTTGTCAGATTTCTCCATTATAAAGTTACTCTCTACTGCCTCTCCTTTTCCATACCACAGCCTCTGGAAGGAAATCATTCTGTGCAGCACACACTTGAGTAGAGAGTCATATTCTGTTTCCTTGAGGAGTCTGTATGGAAATTAAATTGAAATCTTCGTAAACTAAAACTCTTCAGCACCCCAAATTTGTCTCTTCTCTGTTGTTTATTTATTTAGTCTGACCATCATTTATTTGTATTAGTATGGATAGCTAGTTTATACTTTGGGTTATAATCCAGTAGTGCTTTTATTTTGTTGCTCAGATTATTCTGGTTATGGCCATTGGGAGCTCTTTCAGTTGGTTTCTGTGTCACATTGATATAAACTAATCATTGTGCCTTTTGTTTGTTTGGTCAGTTTTGACCACGTCCTTACTTTTTGAATACAGCAAGATGCTGATCATTATCAGATCGGTCATTTTCTAAGTTTGAATTCATGGTAGAACTTTTTAGAAACCAAGATCTCAGTGCTAGATGAGATCATTGCTATTTGAAGGATGCCTTTGAATTACTGTTATTCTTTGTGTCTGTTATATCTCTTTTTTCTTTCTTTTTTTTTTTTTACTAGTTCTGGGATGTACTACTCTTTTTGTTTGTTTGTTTTAGTTTTGAGACAGGGTCTCACTTTGTAGTTCAGGCTGGCCTTGAACGCACTGACCAGCCCAGGCTGGCCTCAAACTCACATCGATCCTCCTGTCTCAGGCTTCCAATGCTGGGATTACAGGCATGGGCCACTGTGCCCAGCTCCAGTCCTGGGATGGAACCAGGGGTGCTCTACCACTGAGCTGCATTCCAGCCCTTCCTTATTTTTTTTGGTACCAGGGATCGAACTCGGGACCTTACGCTTGCAAGGCAGGCAGGAGAACCACTGAGCTGCATCCCCAGCTCTTCCTTATTTTTTAAGACAGGATCTCACTAAGTTATCCAGGCCTGACTCCAATTTTCAGTCCTCCTGCCTTAACGTCCCTTAGTGCAGGGGTTACAGACATAGAACACAATGCTTGGCTTGGTATGATACTTTCTTCATCTCTCACAGAAGGCAGTACAGTGTAGAACTGTAGTGAAGAAAAAGAAGCGGGCTTAGTGGTACATGCCTGGAGGCATGTACCATTCATTACTCTGGAGGCTGAGGCAAGAGGATTGCAAGTTTGAGCACAGTACACATCTATAACGATACAAATAATAAGTTGTTCAAAGGGTGCATAAGAACTCAGTGAGGTAATGCACATAAGGCACTTAGTATAATGCCTAACATATAGTAAGCATTCATTTTGTGCTTACTCCTTTTCCGCTTGTTAATAATATTTTTGTCTTCCTTTTTGGCTCTTCCCTGTCATTTCACTATACTAGCTCATCTTCTTTTGTCTTCTAAATGTTAATTTTCCACAAGGTTCTCTTAGGTTTTCTTCTCACTTTGTACATTCTCCCCAGGCAATTTGATCTATTTTCATGGCTTTATGGACTTTGCATTTAAGCGATTCTCAAATCTATCTGTGGCCGAAATCTTTGTCTTCAGTTTTTATATATCCAGTGATGTATTGAACACCTTCCTTTGAATAGCTTTAGTGTACCTTTAATGTCCAGAATTAAAATAATTACTTCATCTTCTCAAAATCTGTTCTCCCCTTTTTCTTATCTTATTGAATGGTAGTAAAACCTACCTTTTGCCCAAACCAGTTACCATCTTTAACTCCTTTCTCTTTTTCTCTACTCCCAATCACATCGTTTAAAGGCTGGTTGATTCCATCTTTTAAAATTCTCACCCCTCCCTACCTATTTTCTCTATCTCCTCTGCTACTATCTTAGATCAGATTACCCTCAACTATTGCCTGGATGACTAGCTCTTTTCAGGTTTATTTCTCTTCATCCTTTCCATTGTGTTAGCTATGTACTTTTTTTGCAAACACAAATCTGAACAGGTCTTTCCTTGTTAAAAATAAACAAAACAAAATCCTTTTAATAGTTCCTTATTGCCCTCAAGATAAAGTCCAAACTCCAATTTAAAGGATTCTTCATGATGTGGTACTGCTTTCATCTCTAGTCTTGTCTCAGACACACCCGCGTTTCTGCCGTATCGAGCTCCCTTTAACTCACTTTTCACCCCAGTGTGTGGTCTTTTTTGTGCCTGGAATGCTGTGCCTGCCCAACACCATTCTTCATGCCACTCCTGGTACATGTACACATATTCACCTGGCCAATTCCTGCTCATCCTTACTTCTACTTGCCCCATACACCTCTCATATGGTGCCTTTGTCCCTATCCCTACTATAGCATTTATCACATTATATTGTACTGTGTGAGGTTTTGGTGCTACTCTTTTGTTTTGTTTTGAGATAGGGTCTGGCTATATTGCCCAGGAGGCCTCAGAACTCTCAATCCTTCGTTAGCTTCTTGAGTAGCTGGGATACAGGCGTGCCCCTGGCTATCACACTGGGTTTTAATTGCTGGTTTATTTATTGGTCTTCTCCACCTGACTGTAAACTCTAAGAAGTTAGAGACTTTGTCTTAGTTATTATATCTCTAAGATAGATTACAAAGTCTGTATCTCATAGTGTCTTTCCTGAACTAGGAACTTTGTTGAAAGAATGTGTGTCCTTCCTTCTGCCTATATTTCCTTTGGCCAATGGCCAGACCTGTGTTTACTTTCTAAAATTTAGTTGGCCATGAATTTCTTGGTGCCTCCTTGTTTCTGTGCCTCCTTTGTGCTACCTTTGGACCCTATGCATACTTTGTTATTGCACTTATCACATGATACCATAATCATTTACCAGACTATGAGCTTCCTGAGGGCAGGGTCTTTTTTCCTCTTTGTTTTTAGAATCTAGTTTGATTTCTAGTACTGTTCTACATAGTCAGTAAATGTTGAACTGCAAAGCGCTTGTTTTGCCTTAACATTCCCAGGCTTTTGGTAAAATTACTTATTTGACTTTTGAGAAGTGACTAAAGAAGGAATGTATTTTAAATACTTCTAATTACTTTTTAAGAAACGAAATGTTAAAGTATGCAGTGAGGGAAATTCCTGAGCTCTTTATCTTAGGATGTATATCTAAGAGTTGGAGAGTACAGGTTGTATAATTAATTAAAATAAGAGCAAGCCTGAAGCTAATTATATACACTCTAAATACTACCAGAGAAGTAGTGGAGGTTTTAAAAACCAATTATTTGTATATCCTTGTGCAAAACATGTCAATATGCATTATTAAAACAAAACTGAATATAAAAATACTGTTACCACAGACTTCATGTTGTGTTGAAAGACAAACAGAACCTTAAGTGAAGATCAGGGTTCCTCCACTATCTTCGAGGCAGACGTTACTGGGTGACTGGCTGTGCCTTTGGATATACCTTAAGTATGGAAATGTGCATGCTTCCTGCAAACTGTGTGTAGTCCTCTGGGAGAGCTGCCTCCTTGGCAGCTATCGGGAGGCTTGCCCAGTTCGGTGAGTTGCTCATCCTTGAAGATTTATGAAGTCTGCCATATGTGTACTTATTCCTTTATATTCTCAGCAGAGAAATTTCAACTCAAAAGAGGGAAGGTAGCTGAATAATCAGATCCCTCTGGTAGAAGAAGAACTATTGGAAAAGTTTTAAAAAGGCTGTGATGGGAAGAAAAGAGAATGAAAACTGTAAGAGGATACAGTTAGAACACAGGGCAAGTTTTCTGGAAAGAAATAAAACAGTGTTCAGAATTCTTAAACCTAAAAAAGATTAAAAATAAGAATTGGCTATTTCAATATGAATGCCTGCAGTCCCAGCTACTTGGAAGGCTGAGGCAAGATTGCAAGTTTGAGACCAGCTTGGGTAACTTAGTGACAACCTGTCTCAAAATAAAATTTATGGAGGACTATGAATGTAGTTCAGTGGTAGAGCACTTGCCTAGCATGTGCAAAGCCCTGGATTCAACCCAATCCCCAATATGAATGAATGAGAGAAAGAAAGGAAGAAAAAAGAAGAAGGAAGGAAGGAGCGAGCGAGCATCCAAATCTGAAAGAGGTACCAGGAGCAAGAGTCATAATATTATCAAATAAGACATGTCAAACTCAAAGCATTAAAGGGACAAAGAGGATTACTGTACAATTATAAAAGGAACAATGAAACCAACAACACGAGTTTTTTTGGTTTTTTTTTTTTTTTGGTGCTGGGGATCAAACTCGGGACCTTACGCTTGCGAGGCAGGCGGCAGCACCACTGAGCTAAATCCCCAGCAACCACACAAGTTTTGAAAATGAAAGAGCCACCTCTTTCACGTTCTGAACCCCACCCCTTCCCCAACCCGTGTTTAGCCTGTACTAGGCTGTGGGTTCAATCCTCAGCAGCACTGAGGGCGTGTTGAGATTGGAGGGGCAAAACTTGTGAACAAACCTTCAAGAAAAGAAAATATCAGTAGTTACTACACATTTGAGTTGTATTGCATTGATTCTTTACATCAAGTTGGGAATAACTGACACTTTAACAATATTGATTTTCCCTACCCAAGTACATGGAGTATCTCCGTATTAATTAACTCATTTTTTATAGTTTTATAGTTTTTCTCACATAGATTTTTTATATATGTATAAATTATATATGTAAACTATATATATATATATATATATATATATTGGATTTGCATGTAGGTATTTATTTATTTTTGGTTTTTGAGACAGGGTCTCACTGTATAGTTCAGGCTGGCCTTGAACTCACTTCACTATGTAACCCCGGCTGGCCTTGAACTCAGGGCAATCCTGCCTCAGCCTCCCCAGTGCTGCGATTACAGATGTGTACTATCACACCCAGCCAGACTTACACTTAAATATTTAATTTGAGTACTAATATAAATGGTTTTGTGTTTTTAATTTCATACTGAATTGTTCATTGCTGGCAAATAAGAAAGCATTTGACATTTGTATATTATCTTGTATATCCTGCAATCTTATTATCCATTAATTCTACCTTCTCTGCAGAGGGTACAGTCCAAGAATCCCAGCTAGATGCCTAGAATCATGGATAGTACTGATTACATTTTTTCTATACATACATACCTATGTACCCCTGATAATTTTAATTTATACACTAGGAACAGTAAGAGATTAACAGCAATAACAAATAATAAAATAGGACAACTATAGCAATATACTGTAACAAAAGCTATGTGAATGTGGTCTCTCAGTTGCCATGGGGTGGACAGTGTATACAGCATGGATATGCTGGGGGATAATATACCCTGGCTAGGGTGTAGCAAGATGGTATGAGATTTCCTCACATTATTCACAGTGACAATTTTTTTTTTTTTGGTACTGGGGATTGAACTTGGGACCTTGCGCTTTAGAGGCAGGCGCTGGAACCACTGAGCTAAAACCCCAGCCCCACAATGACAATTTAAAACTTAAGAATTATTTACTTGTATAATTTTCCATTCATATTTTTGTACCATAGTTAACCATGGGCAACTGAAACCATGGAAGGGGAAATCATGTAATGTGGAGACTAATGTAATTGCTTATTAGTTTCATCTTTTTTGTTTGTTTGGTGGTTTTTTTTTGGTACTGGGGATCGAACTCAGGTCTTTGAGCTTGCAAGGCAGGCAGCAGAACCACTGAGCTAAATCCCCGAGGCTAGTTTCATCTTTTTTAATGGTAAATGGTATTTTAAATTTCAGTATCAGATTACCCTTTGCTAGCACATAGGCATTTAATTGTTGTTTGTATTTTGATCCTGTAGCCTGCCATCTTGTGAAATTCATTTTTTAGTTCTACTAGCTCTTTTGTAGGTTCCACAGGATCTTCTAATGTATCTGTGAATAAAAAGTTTTACTTTCTCCTTTCCAATGTGTATTTTTAAAATTTCTTTTTCTTTCCTAATTTCACTGGTTAGGACTTTCAGTGAAAGGTTAAATAAAAATAGTAAAAGTGGAAATTCTGGCCCAGTTCCCTGTATTAGGAGGAAAATATCAAGGGTTTTTTAAATCATTAAGATGATATTAGCTGTAGATTTTTTTTAATCTGCCCTTTATCAAGTTAAGTTTTCCTTTTATTCTTAGTTTATTTACTGTTTTGGTCATGAATGGTTGTTGAGTTTTGTCAGTTGCTTTTTCTGTACCTGTTGCAGTGATTATGTAGTAGGGTATTTCTGGTTTTTTCCTTCTTTTGGTACCGGGAATCGAACTCAGGACCTTGTGCTTGTGAGGTAGGCAGTGTGCCACTGAGCTAAATCTCTGGCTGTCCATTTTGTAATATTTTAAAATATATCTTTACACCATGGGAATAGAAATAAAGGAAGCATTTTGTGGGCAGAAAATATGAATAGAAGAACTTCACAATTCTACCAAAAGTGTTACTGGATGGCTGTCTGTAGGGACTGTGATAATGCATTTCTACCAAAATAAAAATGCAACTAATTCTTTTCTTTTTTTTTTTCTCGGTTCAGGGATTCAACTCAGGACCTTGTGCTTGCCAGGCAGGTGCGGCACCACTGAGCTACATCCCCGCCCCCTTAATTCTCTTTTCTTGAGAGTGAGATAATGTTTAAAAGGAATTAGAAAGGTTACTAGGGAATTGGTAATATAAAAAGATTATTTCAGTGTTCAAAATCTGAAGAATTCAGTGGCTTTTATATTTTAGAGTTCCCTGTTGAATAGGTTACTAACTTTTGTCCGTATTCATTTTTTTAAAGTTTACTTCACAAATTTAAGCCCAGAGATATCTAGTAAGCCCCTATTTTATTTTAGAGTATTGTGAGTATTATAAGTTACATTTGGTGCTATTTCTATAAACATTCTTTGGCAGACTGCATATTAGGTCATGTTGGGGTGAGTTTAGCCTCATCATTGTAGGCTGAGTAAGAAATGTTATTGTAATAAACACAGTGAATGTTTTCTGATATTGCTTTTTGAGTCTGGGTTTGGTTTCAAGATATTTAAAAATATCTTAATGATTTGAAAATAGACAACTCTCCTGTTCTACAAATAGTTTTATTTATTGACCTATTCATTCCAGTGGGTTATTTTTCCCGAAAGATCTGTGCCATCTGATCCTTCTTGTGTTTTTCCTATGTTTATCTTCAAGATATATTATGTTCAAATAATAATGGTTAGCTTGTTATCATATTAAATAATTACTAGATTTAAATAATAATTAGTTTTTAGAAATGAAAATTCAAAAAGATCCTGATTTAAACCAAAAAATAAAGGAAAAACTAAAGTATGTTTAAAGAGACTGTTGTTACTACATCTTTATTTTTTATTTTTTTTGGTACTGGGGATCAAACTCGGGTCCTTGTGCTTGTGCAGCCGGCGGTGAAACCACTGAGCTAAATCCCTGGCCCTGTTACTCCATCTTTTACATTCCTATTAACTGCTTTCACATGTGTTGTGCTTAGGTAGAATTACTTAGCTGCTCTGTTTTTTTATTGCATATTATAGATGCATAGTTTTGGTTTTTTTGTTTCTTTTTTTGGTACCGGGGGTCAAACTTGAGACTTTGCTTGTGAGGCAGGCGCTAGAACTACTGAGCTAAATCCCTGGCCCTAGATACGTAATTTTGATAATGTAGTATATTATACTTGAACCACAATAAAATGGCCTTTTTCATTTTTAATGCAAATTTTATCCTTATCCTACCAGTTCAACTAATTGCCTTATAAAGAATATGGCCAAGGTATCTATTTTTCAGATAAACTGATATTTCTTAAGAAAGGGTGATAAATTGATATTCTTTGTAGAGCAAAGAATATCTGTAATCTTGTTAAGTGTATTATTTCAAAATTCATTTTCAATGATCACCTTGTGCTCACTTGGCAGAGAAACTGTTGAAATTACATTGTCTCTTTGTATGTGATTGTTTATTTAGTATTTTGAAAATATCTCCTTTATTTGCAGTTAACTGGCTATCTTTGTGTTGGGAACACTACTGGAACTGGCTAATTTCAATCCTACAGCATGAAGGGAAGAAGATAAATTTTGATTGCCAATTGGGATTTCTTTCTCAAATTTGTTTTAAATAATTTCTTTGTTGAACTTTCTTATGTATATTTGTCTCATTTATGACTAACATAAAATTTGCATGATTTTCCAAAGTCAAAAGCAAAATACACATAAACATGCCGTAACACTGTTTAGCAGCTCTATTCTCATACAGTGTTTTTATTAAATCTAGCAGTATAATTTATTTGTAAATATTTGTTATTTAGGAAAGGTTAAATTCTCCATTCTGACATTTAACCTGACTTAATCCTTTTTTTAATAAATCACATAGTAATTAAAACTGGTAACTAAAATTTTCCTTTTTAAAGGTATGTGTTTTAAGAAAGTACTAAATAGGAAAAGTATAAAAAGTTGTTAAAATTTTGCTAAATATCTTTTCTGGGTAGTTTTTTTTATATACTCTAATGAAAAGGCATTATATTTTGCTTCATGCTATAAAGTGATTGTGATCTATTTGAAAAGGCATAGGTTTTGGTATTATAGAAGCACAGCCTCAAATTTCAGTTTTGGTACTTAATAGGTCTACAATTGGTGATATAAAAATTACTGCATCTCTGATTTTTACACTTATTATGGGGATAATAATACCTACCTCCTATACAGGATATGTTTTCATTTAATGCTCATATGTGAAGCTTTATACATAATACTTAGCATCTAATAGGTGTTGACTAAAATACTAGTTCTCTTTCCTGGTCTTCCTTCATTGTTTCTTTGATATTCCAGCCTTTCCTTTATCATTGTATTAAATATATAGAAATGCCTATAAGGAGGCCGGGATTTAGCTCAGTGGTTCTGACGCGTGCCTCGCAAGTGCAAGGTGCCGAGTTTGATCCCCGGTACCACACACACACACACACAAAAAGGTCCTCAGTCTTCCAAAATAACAAAGTAGCCATTAGAGTAATAATTTGAAAAGAGTGATTTCTCTCTTTTTCTATTCCTTGATTAATAAAAATGATCCTTCTTTGGTATTCCTAGAAGTACAGAATACAGTACTCTCCTATTTTAGCAAGCATCAGAATCACCTGGAGGGCATGTTAGAAAGATTATCAGGCCTCATCTCCAGAGTTTCTGGTTCAGTGGGTGTGTTTCAGTGGGACTGAAAATTGGTATTTCTAGCAAGTTTCTATAGAAGCTGCTTTGAGAAATATTGTTTTAAAGGTACTATATAGAAACCGAGATTAAGCAATAGTTAGGATCAACCGCGTTTTTTCTACTTAAGATTTTTTTCATGTAATTCAGAAAACTTTTTTTTAAGTATCTGCTGTGTGAGGGCCGGGGATTTAGCTTAGTGGTTCCGCTGCCCGCTTCACCAGCACAAGGACCCGAGTTTGATCCCCGGTACCAAATAAATAAATAAATAAATAAATAAATAAAATAAAAGCAGTAAGTATCTGCTGTGTGTCTAGTACTAAGGTGTCATTGAGCTTCATATGTCTTTGACTTTTAGACAGTAAATCTCCTTGCTTTATTGAGGGGCTCCATGGACTAAGGAGCACTTTCTAAAATAAAAGACAAGTGAAAAATGAAAGAAAAGTAACACATTTTGTACTGTTTGCAAGTCTCTCTTTTCATGACAACAGCAATATTTCAACTAACTTTAATGCAAAAATATTGGTTCCTGTCATTCTACCTCTAAAATCTATCCTAAGATAATGAATTTCAACATATTTGATTAACACAGACAAAGACAGAAGTGTTTTTTGTTTTTTTGGTACCGGGGATCGAACTTGGGACCTTGCACTTGTGAGGCAGGTGGCAGAACCACTGAGCTAAATCCCCAGCCCCCAGAAGTGTTTATTATAGCAATTATTTACGGATAGCAAACAAGTAGCTCAAACACAGAAGTCCCTTACTAGGTGATTTAAAAAGTAAATATGATAGTCATTTGTAGTCATAAAGTATATGTAGGGATGTTTTGATATAATTTCACAACTCAAATTTTTTTGTGTGTGTCGGGATTGAACTCAGGACCTTGTGCTTGCCAGGCTGGTGTGGCACCACTGAGGTACGTCCACTGGCTCTAACAGCTCAAATTTAAGTAAACTGTATGTATTTTATATTCTTAGCAATGTGAAATTTACTTGTAAAAGAAAAGGAAATACATTCAAATGCTATTTATAAAGTGTCTCTAGAAGCCGAGATGATGATTGATTATTACTATGTAGTATCATGTATTTTATAATATATTCATGATAGGGTATTACTTTTATAATTAAAAGTCACATTTTATATTTATAATAAAGTTTTAGTTGAAGTATATAAGGAAAGTACATATATAAGTATGCAGCTCAGTGTAGTTTTTTTTTTTTTTTTTGGTACCGGGGATCGAACTCAGGGTCCTTGCGCTTGCACAGCAGGCTGCGAAACCACTGAGCTAAATCCCTGGCCCAAGTTCAGTGTAGTTTTACAGACACGTACTCATACCTGGAAGCAGAATATTAACCACACCCAGAAGTATGCTTTGTGCTCCCTTATAGGATATTTTTTCCTTTTGTTATGCATACAATATTTATTCTATTGTGGCTGCCTTTTTTTGCTATTTTTGAGATTTACCCATAAAGTTGCATGTAGTTATAATTCATCTTTTCTCATTGCTGTATAATAATGCATTGTGTGAATAAACCATAATTTATTAATTCTGATGATATGGAGGATTTGGGAAGTTTTAAGTTTTTGGACATTTTATTAGTGATGTCATAGACATTCTAGTCCATGTCCTTTAGTAAACACATGGGTGCGGGGGTTTTTTGTTTTTTGGGTTTTTTTGGTACTGGGAATCAAACTCAGGACCTTACACTTGCAAGGCAGGCACAGCGTCACTACATGCCCAGCATGGGTGCATTTTTGTATATGTCTAGGATTGGAATTGTTTGGTTAACTTTCATCTTTAGTAGATAATCTGGATAACTTTTTCCAAAGTGGTTATACAAGTTAATACTCCTATCAGCAAAATATAGGGGTTCCTGTTGCTCCATATCCTTGCCAATGCCTAATACATATTATATGGGATTCTTCAGAGAAACAAAACCAGTAGGCTATCTCTCCAATGAGATGTGCTGGTGAGGGGTTATAATGGGAATTAGTTATGAAGGCTCATGCAGTTGTAGAGGCTGAGAGGTCTCATAATCTGTCTGCAACCTGGAGAACCAGGAAGATTTGGAATGTAATGCAGTCAGAGTCTGAAGGCAGAGAAGAAAGGGAGCCAATTCCCTGAGTTCCAGTCCAAATCTAAAGGCCTGAGAACTAGGGGGACTGACAGTGTCAGTCCTCATCCTATTCCAACAACCTAAGAACCAGGAGGGCAGGGTCCAATGACAGAACAGAATGTATGACTTAACTGAAGTTGAAGCAAATTTTCTCTTCCTTTGTTCTTTTGTTCTGTTCAGGCCCTCAACAAATTGGATGATGCCTGCCAGCATTGGTGAGGATGACCTTTATTGAATCTATGAGGTCAAATACTAATCTCTTCTGAAAACACCCTCACTGATCACCCCAAAGTAATATCTTACCAGCTGTCTGAGCATCCTTTAGCCAAGTAAAGTTGGCACATAAAATTAACCATTGCTGAATTTTATATCTGTTTCCTTATACTCATTGTGGTGTGTGTAAAGGGAATGCATTATGGCTTTAATTTTGCCATAATTCATTAATCAGGGGATGATTGATGAATTGTGAATCTTTTCCATATTTGTATTGTAAATTATACTAAAATCTGTAGTATGCAATTCAGTATCAGATATATTTTAGCTTCAATCCAAAGGGCTTAATTACAAGAAGTATTTTACAAAATGTATCCAAGGATGTAATAACTTGATCCAAGGTCAATTAAAAATAGCTTATATTTAATATTTAAGACATAGCACTCACTTGGTAATGTAATGACCTACAAAATGACACTTAATGAGTTTTGATATGAGTTTATCTAGTATATATTTATAATTGAATATTATTTTCATATAGACATCAGCTACAAAATGAAAGATACGTTCTCATATAAAAATCCTTCAGTAAATTGAGTTGAAAATGTTTTGGCAAAGACACCTAAGTAACCTGATAGTCAAATTCTATAATTTGTATAATCTGTAATCAGGAGCACTGCTAGACTGAGATAACATTCTTCATAAATTTTTTTTTTTTGGTGCTGGAGATTGAACTCAAGACCTTGGTCCTTGTGAGGCAGGTGCGGCGCCACTGAGCTAAATCCTCGGCCCTCTTCATAGATTTTTAAATTGCTTTTGGAGCTTTAATAACTTTGAAATGTTCTTAACATCTCTTTGTTTTCTGATTTATCCATTGGTATCTTTATTCCTAACCCTACATGTGTAGTTCTCAGAATTTATTCTATTCTTGCTGTTGTCTGAGGTACAAAATAACCCAGAAACTGTCTATTCATACACACATACATATTGTTAGAGATTTAATTATAGTTTTGTTATTGGCTTTTGGGTCCCAAAGAGATTCTTTACCAGTTCTTGGTGTCCTGAACAAAAAACTGGACAATACATGCAGAAAAGGTAGTGGGATGTACATTTATTGAAGGTGGAAGGAAAGTGCTCTGCAGGGTGAGGGCAGACCAGTGAAGAGACTCACAGCGATGCGAGGGGAGTCGTATCTGGAATTGGCTTCTTTTCTTTTTCCCCTTTGTTCCACTCAGGCCAGCAGGGACATGTTTCTAAATTACCTGAATTTATGTTAGAAGAAACAGTGATTAGGATCTAACAAGGTTTTCAAGGGAAGAGGGGAGGAGGACCATATGTTCTCTGAAAGTAGAGACCTTAGATTTTATCTATAAGGGTGAGATTTCTTGGTGTCCATAGGTCATTTTGGAAAACATGGTGGGAAGACATGACAGAAAAACATGTTGGAAAGGCAAATTGGAATGGCTCCCTGAGGTCTGAAGAACTGGGACCTTGAAGAAGTGACTTACCACGGATGACCAGAGATAAAAGGCCATCTAGGGGAAAGGTGCACATGTGACTTTGAGCACAAAGAGGGAAAGGCTGGGGTAGGTTGCTACTTAAGCAAGAGACCAAATTATCGGCAGCTATTCCCTCCCAAAATAATGAGAAAGCTGAATAAATTATTGGAAAGAACAAATATGTAGGAACAAAAAAGACTTATTAAACTTTAGGTCACACACACATGGAACCTGCATGGTTTGTATGTTTTCCTGGGCCTGGTGGAGCCTAAATGGTCTATTCTTCAACTGGATTAATAGCAGACACCCTGGCAACTCTTAACTGACTCATACCCACAAAAACAGAACGAGAAGAAAGAGAAAGAAAGATAAACCTCAGAATACCAGAACCAAATAAAATGGAAGAAGGAAGCAAGCTAGCATTAGCGAAGCAACCCCAACAAGCTCCAGAGAAAAAAATACCGCAGGCTTCACAGGCAGCCTGAGGACCCAGGGAGGTCATGGCAGACAGTTGAGAAGGGCTAAGTATTAACCTCTTCCACTCTCCAGCTCTCTGCCTCTCCCTGATAACTATGTCAGAAAAAGTTAAAAGGATTTGAGTTTTCTGACAGATGGAAACCTGAGTGGGAGAGAAGGGACAAGAAGGGGATTGGGGCTTTCTTAAGGGAGAGAGGAGGGGGAAAAAGTAAACTAGTGGGCTCCTTCTCAGTTTGAGTCCATAGACTTCACTGGGTCCCGAGATAACATCAGTTACCACTAAATGATCACGTGAATCTTCCTGGCTCAGGACATGTTCCCAGCCACCCAAAAAGGGGTGGCATCAGGTGGACCAATCTTATATTTTCTGTATTACTGGGGGGTCTCCAAAGGGCCTTACCTCCTGGCTAGCTCACCAAGAAAATGTTACCAGCTGCTGGGTCCCAAAGAGATTATTTCCAGGTTGTTGGTGTCCTGAACAAAGAATGACAAGACACATGGAAAAGGTAGCAAGATCTACATCTGTTGAAGGTGGAAAAGAAGTGCTATATGCTTTGCAGAGTGAGAGCAGGCCAGTAAAAAGGCTCACAGTGACCATGAGGGCAATGGAAGGGAGTCTGTTATATCTGGAATTGGGCTTCTCCCTCATGCAAACAAGGCATTTGGGAAGCTTGTCCTGTCAGAAACTTGCTTGGAATTAAGCTGTCTATGGAAGGCTCATTTGGTTTTGCACCAGATGTGAATGAAACAGTGAAGATTGTACTTTGTGATTGGCTCTGTTTACAGTGTTCAGGAACTGCAGAGTCATCTTGGATTTTGTGTTTTCTGCATGTGCCTAGGTCTCATGACTTTGACAGATTACTCCCACCTGCTTGACCACTTTGCCTCAGCCCTGATCTCCTACCTCGGTTAGAAGGAAGAGAGGGAGAGAGGGATAGTTACTACCCTCATTAGTTTTTTTGTTTTGTTTTACTTTATTTTTGTTGTACAGAGCTGGAGATCAAATCCTGGGCTTCTTGCATGCAGAGTGCGTGCTCTACTATTGAGCTAGACCTCCTCTCACCCACTCACCTACCCTTTGGTATTTTAAGATTGTAATGTGATGGCAGGCTTTTGGTAAAAGATAACTTTGTTTTGTATTTTAATGGGTATTTTAATAATTACATTTACCCAAGATAAGTGCCACAAAAATAAAACCATTAAAATGCATGTTTATTTCTAACTGGTTTTGCAATTTTACCTTTCTGCTTTTCTTACTTACCTTTATGGGATTACTGCGAAAGTTTCATTTTGAAAATTTTATTAATAGGAGCTTTCTTTTGTCCATCTTAAGCATATTTTTTTTTAAGACAAAGTTAAGACTGGTACCTTAGATAGTGGCAGAGTCATAGAGCCTCAGTGTAGATATATTTGTTGAGTAACTGAAACAGTGACAATATTTCAGTGTCAGATTTTTTTCTTTTTTCAGATTTTGTTGGGAGCTTTTACTTGTCCCCTGCCTTCCAATTTTGTATCTTTAGGGTTTAATGAAGATGTATCAATGAGATAAATTCTATAATCTGTTGGATTACTTAATGAACAAAGAGAACAAGGGAAAGAATATTTCAAGAGGACGAAAGTACAAGAAATTCCACATATTAAAAAAGAAAGCTGAAAGCAGAGAGTAAAAACAGTGAAACTTTGAGTAGCATCTGTTATCCTAGATGATATTAAAGAATTTTGTATTGAATGTTTTTCCTGAACTCTCTTCTACTCTGGGTTGTAAAATTTTATAATGTAATGTTTAGTTAGAAAAGATATATAATTCTCTGGAAGTGAGTTATTTTGCTGGCCAGGTTTTGAAACTTTTTCTTGGTTTTTGACCTCACAATGAAATGACCCAATTGTTAAGAAACAGATAAAGTCATTGGGCTAATGATATGTACTAGAATGCAATGCATGGGGCTTAGGCTTGAAACTTAGGACTTTGATATGTTTATCAATGTATAGTCTAGAAATAGAGTACTAAAAATACTAACTTAGATATTTCTAGAAAAGAGTTTACATCAGGATTTACTTAGATCAGTAGACTCTACTTTTCTGGACATGTAAACCCTTTAAATCATTTGTAGCTTCTATAAAATTTGGAGATCTTCAGAGATAAATGTGACTTTTCCAGGCCATAAGAAGAAAAGTAACATCAGATATATGTGGAACATAGACCTTAAAGGATTCTAACATAAATACACACTGAAATTAATTGGTGTTGAACTGACCTGGGTGGGGAGTGGGAATGTATAATAGCATGAACTGTGAAATGGTTTGGATGGAGAACTTTATAAAAGTAAGGAAACACTTCTGGGGCCTATAGTTAAAGATGAAAACTTCTAGTATCTCCCTTCAGCCATACTTATTTCTGTAGCTATTATGTACCATATTCTCTTTCAACTCATCCTGTATTTTTGGAAAAAGAGAGAACTATCTTTATCTGACATTTTTCTGTTCACTTTAAATAGTTGGAAATGTAAGTTTAACTTAAAACTTATTTGTTGAAATAAAATTATTTATAGAATTCACAACATTCAAATTGTTTTACCAAAACAGAAATTCTGAATTAGTTGATAAACCAGAGTTCACATGTCCTCAGATGCACCTTATCCTTAGGTTCCAGATATTTTTTTCTGAATGAGAGAATAAAAACGCACCTAGGAATGAATTATATTTTTGGTTGGCAGAGCAATATCAATTCTTAGCATGCATAAAATCAGGCTAAGAACCAAAATTAATCCAAGATTTGGAGTTTTCTTAGCTCTGCTGATTTTCCATATCTTGCTTGTATTTCTATTTTCATTCAGTTTTCTCAAGTGAGTAACCTCAACTCAAAATAGTTAATAAGCTTTTGTATAGTTAATAAAATAAGCTTTTGTAATCCTGTGGTGGCCATGGAAATTCACTGTTTGGATCTCCTAGTGGGAGGCGTAGTTGACGGACAGTCCCAGCTGCAGCCCCTTTGGATCTACCACTGGTCACACTGGTTGCAGCTCCTCTTAGCCAATGATTGAGCCTGATAGGGTACTAGTGTAGGCCCATTCACAAGGGACACAGGACTGGTCTAATGGGCTAAGCATTATTTACCTCTTGCTGCATAACAAAATACTCTGAAATTTAACAATCTAAAATATTTACTCTTACACAGTGTCTGAGACTCAGGAATCTGGGAATGGCTTACCTAGGTAATTCTGCCTCACAGTCACGCATGTGTTTGTAGTCAAGCTGTTGGCCAGGGCTGTAGTTATGTCAATGCTGGACAAGGCCCGGAAGGTGTGCTTTGTTTACGTGGCTATTGGCAAGAGCACTCTGTTCCTCCCTGGCCACTGCCTGGGGGCCTTACAACCTTGTCACACAGCCGTCTCCATATGGAAGCAACTGCCGTACGTTTTCAGGGTTCAGATTTGTTGAGTACAAGTAATAGTTCAGTTTTCATCTTAGATATCATTTATTCTGCTACACAGTATCTCCGGCCCCCAAAGGCTTTTGTAAAATCATTCACATGGTGGTTTGCGGGGAGAAGGAGCTGGGGCTAGAGGTCAGTAGTATAACACTTGCTTTGCATGCACAAGGCCCTGGGTTAGATCCGCAGCACATGTGTGCACACGTACACACACACACACACACACACACACACTACAGGACAATATTTTGGATATACTTTTACTAAAAATTCTTTGTTTACCTGAAATACAAATTTTACTGAACATTTTATATTTTCTTTATTTTGAGACGAGATCTATGTTTCCTAGGTTGGCCTTGAACTCCTATATTCAAAGGATCCTCTGGCCTCAGCCTCCTGCATAACTGATACCAGAGGCATGTGCTGTCATGCCCAGTAGGGAATCCTGTATCTTACTTGGTGACGCTACCTCTATACTCTGTTTAATTTGTCTTCTCTGCATTCCTATGGCATCTTGCACTGTTCTGTTTCTGCACTTACTGCACTGCATTTTAATTCTCCACTTCGTTGTCAGTATCACTCTATTAGAATGAAACCTACCTATGGGATAAGCTGAGTCTTTTTAAAAAAAATTTATTGTTGTATGCCCAGTGCCAGGTACTGTGCTGGACCTTTAGCAGGTACTCAGTAAATACATGTGGGCTACTCAGAGAATAAACACACTTGATCCTACAATTGCATGTATTTTTTCTCCTCCATTTCTGTTCTTCATCAATGTCTTGATAAAGCTGAGGGGAATGCCAGTGTAGAGAAGGCATTTAAAGTTTCAAGATCTTGCTTTGTAGCCAGGTGGGGTGGCATACACCTGTAATCCCAGCACACAGAGTGCTGAGGCCTGGAAGATTGCTGCGTGTTCGAGGCCAGCCTGAACTATGAAGTGAGACTCTGTCTCAAAAAACAAACCAGAAAAGGCCTAGCTTTCTTACTTTATAGGTAAGCCTCAATATTCCTTTTGTATAGGTAACAACTGTTTCCTACCTTGGGCAGAGAAAAGCCTACTATTTTTGAGAAATTTTGCCAACTTTAATTTAGAACTGGGCTTCATGTAGTGACAAATGGTTATTTTCTATTTTTGGAGGGGGACGAGTCTTTGTTTTTTGTTTTGTTTTGTTTCTTCTATGCTTGGGATCAAACTGAAGCACTCTAGGGCTGGGGATTTAGCTCAGTGGTTTCGCTGCCTGCTGCCCAAGTGCAAGGACCTGAGTGTGATCCCCGGTACCAAAAAAAAAACCAAAAAAAAAAACCTGAAGCACTCTACTTTTGAGCTGTACCTCCAGAGTGTAATTAGATTTTCAGAGTATGGAATTGTCCTGAGCTTGAATCTTAGTCTTGCCACATACAGAGGGTGACTGTTGGGGCAAATTACTTAGTCATTTCAGAATGTCACTTTTCTCATCTCCCAAGATGGAAATAATCTGCTAGCTCATAATGGATATTGTGAGGAGGAAATGATAAACAAGTGACTGAGCATAATGCCTCTTTGGGGCACATGGTAGATACACAGCAAATCTTTAATGAAGCATTTTGAATCTACCATAATGTAATCTTTGAGTGATTCTGGCTTTTGGTTTATAGGCATTCATCTTTCCACAAATTGTAGATTCTTAGGGCTGGGGATTTAGCTCAGTGGCACCACGCTTGCCTCTCAAGTGCAAGGTCCTGAGTTCAATCCCGGGTACTCCCCCCCAAAAAGTTGTAGATTCTTGGCTAAGTACATAAACCAAATATCTGAAATTGTGATATCTCTCTTACTGAGATAGATTTTGATGGCAACAGCACATCATTAGAGTAAAACTAACTTGTTTTATATTAGTTTAAAATTGTTCATTTTCTCTGTATGTAGATGAACATTTCAATACTTGTGGAGTCTCATTCCCAAAGATAGAAAGAAGTCCTTTGAAGGCTCAAAAAATGGAAAATTTAATAATTTTTTTCTGCCAAAACCCACTGTCTCTGTGGTAATATTTTTTTCATGTTTTTATGGTAACATTTTTGATATCTCCAGTTTGAAATCCGAAAACGGCCCAAGACTCATGAGGCTCACTTTCTCAGTCTGGTTCTTTTGAAAGTCAAGTTCAAGTATAACTTCTAACCTTTTGCTTCTCAGGTGCCCCCTCCCCAGTGATACTGAGGGTTGAGCCAAGACTTTTGCACTGACCTGCATCCCTTCCATCCCCACCCTCACTTTTTAAAATTTTGAAGCAGGGTCTCCTTAAGTTTCCCAGGCTGGGCTCCAACTTTGATCCTCCTGCTTCAGCCTCCCAAATACTGGACTGTGTGCCACCAGTCGCCCTTTCTTTTGTCTTTTCTCTCAATATCTTTTTTTTTTTTTTTATGCTAGGCATATTGAACCCAGTACCTTCTTTACTGCTGAGCTACATTCCCAGCCTTCTCAGAAGGTTTCCGTCCTTAGTGGCTTCACTTGTGTTAGAATAGCTGATTCTACCATCCCTGTCCCCAACACTGTCTTTTCCCTTTACCCCATATTATTCTGTTTAATGAATAAGGTAACTGAATTTTATATATGTTAAATGACTTAGTCCAGATCAGCCAAGTAGTCAGCTGGGATTTGAACCCATTACATTTTGTATACTACATTCCAGTTGTTTGATTGAATGAGAATGATGAAACCGCGCATCGATATACAAATGTGACATGTTAGTATTATGAACTGCTATGAACCCAGAGATTTAAGGAGACGTGATACATAAATGAATTAAGTAACAAAAGATAATAAAGTTAGTGATCCCAAGAATTTCTTGCGAATTCAAATCTTTCAAAATTTTAGAGTTGATTTTTAGCATTGCTTTTGATTATTTTTTAGGATTCCATCTTTAATAGTTCTGTGACATTGCCTACTCCCTCCCAGTGTATTTTTTTATTTGCAAGCTTTTTTAAGAAAAGAAAAATGAGATGAAATGGAATGTGCATCTATAAATTGTCCTGATCAAATGTTCACATTGCTGTTGGAGCTTCTATCGACACTGATGAGATGAAAAGAAATAACTTGAATGTTAATGTTGGTGACTTTTTCCACCATTGTTAGAGTATATAAAAATTAAACTCATAGTTTAGAGGACCAAAAAAAAGATAATAAAGTGCCATTGACTCATATAGCCCAAAATAAGCTGCTAACCATCATAATTAATTTTAGATATGCAGTTGTTTTGGTTTTTTTGTACCAGGGATTGAACTTGAGACCTTGTGCTTGCAAAGAGATACCACTGAGCTAAATCCCTGGCCCAGAATTTTTTTATTTTTGATAACTTACTAGTATTATTTATGTTTGGATTTTTGTTCTTTTTTTTTGGTACTGGGGATTGAACTCAGGACCTTGGACTTGTGAGGCGGGCAGTGACACCACTGAGCTAAATCCCCAGCCCTGTGGATTTTTGTTGTTAGCATAATCATTTTGAGATTTATCAGTGTTATGTTCAGTACTTTTTTACTGCTTAATAGTATTTCTGGTATGGTATTGCCACAATTTGTTTATATATTCATGAGTTGATGAATATTTGTATTGTTTCCAGTTGTGGACTATGATGAGTAAAGCTGCCATGAACACTGAAATATTAGTTTTCATTTCTCTAAGGTGAATATCTAGAAGTGGAATTGCTGGGTAATATGGTAAGTTTATGCTTAATATTATAGAAAGTCATGCTGCTGCCTGCCTTGCAAGCAAGCAAGGTCCCGAGTTCGATCCCCAGTACCAAAAAAGAAAGAAAGAAAGTCACCGAACATGTTTCCCAAAGTATCTGTGTAAATTGGTATTCCCACCAGCAATGTTCTAGTTGCGATGTCCTTGCCAATATGTAGTATGGTTGGGGAAGAGAGTGGCACTTTTTCTTGTCTTTCTAGCTATACTGTGTGCTCATTGCGGTTTTAATTTGCATTTCTCTAATGACTGCTAATGTTACAAATCTTTTCATGTTTATTTGCTATCAGCATTTTTTTTTATTAAGTAACTATTTAAATTTTTGCCCTGTCCCCCCCACCACAATGGGAATTGAACCCAGGACCTTCACACTAATTTATATTCCCTTTTTTGTTTTTTATTTTGAGACAGGGTCTCACTGATTTACCCAGGCTGGGTTCAATCATGATCCTCCCACCTCTGCCTCCCAGAGTCTTTGCGCATTTTTTTTTATCACATTGTTTGTCTTATTGTTTCATTCTGGATTTTAGTCCTTTATCAGATATATTTTGCAAATACTTTCATACTGTAGTGAGTCCTAACTGTAATATTTGAAGAGAAGATTAAGTCTGTGGTAAAGATTTTAGTTCATTTTTGTTTTATTTGGGGGGGGGTTGGTACCGGGGGTCGAACTTGGGACCTTGCGATTGCAAGGCAGGCACTGGAACCACTGAGCTAAATCCTCGGCCCATTAGTCATTTTTGTATATGGAGATGAGTGGTGGGATTTACTTTTCTTTCATATGAATATTGAATCATTCTAGTATCAGTTATTGAAAATATTATCCATTGCCGTATAGTTGCTTTGTACTTGTTTCAGATATGAGTTGACTGTAATTGAGGGTCTAATTCTAGGTTCTATTCTGTCCTGTTGCTCTCTATCTTCATGCCAATGCCACACTGTCTTAGTTAATTCAGTTCAGTGGTTCTTATTGAAAGGTAGCTTTTGGCAATGTTTGGAGACATTTTTGATTGTCACAGGTGGGCGTGGGGCAGTTGTCTCTGTTGTGACTAAAACATCGTACAGTGCAGAGGACAGTTCCCTATGACAAATAATTAGCCTTGAAAGTATTAATAGTGCCAAGATTAAGAAACCTTACTGTAGCTTTATAGTAAGTCTTAAAATCAGCAAATATAAGTCTACCAGTTTTATTCATTTTCAAAGTTGTTTTGGTTATTACTGAGTCCTTTGATTTTTTATATAAATGTTAGAATAAGCTTGTAAATTTCTACAAAAGTGGTGAGTTTTTTATAGGGAGTTTTGTTGATATGTAGATAAATTTGGAAAGAATTACCATCCTGACACTATTGAATCTTCTGACTGTAAGCATGGTTTATCTCTCCATTTAAATCTTCTATAGTTTCTTTCAGCAGTATATTTCAATTTTTATTGTATGGTCTTATACCTACTTTGTTAAATTTATCCCTAAATATTTATTTGGATACTGTTGTAAATTAAATTTGTATCAATTTTGGGTTATTTTAGATGATAGAATATAGAAATATAGTTGTTTTGTATATTGACCTTGTTGTCTGTGACTTTGCTGAACTCACTACTAGTAAATGCTTATAGACCCCATAGGATTTTCCACATAGATCAGTACTTTGTGTACAAACATAGCTTTCTGTCTGTGTCTGTCTCTCTGTCTCTATCTCTGTCTCTCTGTCTCTCTCTGTGACTCTGTTTCTCTCTATCTCTGTCTCTCTGTGTCTCCATCTGTCTTTCCCTCCCCCTTTCTTCCTCTCCTCCTCTCCCCCTCTCTCTGAAATAAGGGTCCACTGTGTACTCCAGGCCAGCATTGAACTCAGTTTGTAACAGGCTAGCCTAGAAACCACAATCCTCCTGCCTCAGCCTCCCAACTACTAGGATTTCAATCATGTACCACCCTGCTTGCTCCCTTTTATTATTTCTTTTCTTTGACTTATTACACTGGTAAATGTTAACGTAGTGAAAGTGGATATCATTGTCTTGTTCTTGATTTTAGGGGGAAAGCATTCAATTTTAACCATAAGTATGATTTTTAGCTGTGAGTTTTTTGGTACTTGTCTTTTAGCATATTGAAGAAATTCCTAACTATTCTTTGTCTACTAAGAGGTATAATGAATGGCTATTGAACTTTGTCAAATGTCTTATCTTCATCTGTTGAATTATTTTAGTTTTTAAGAAATTCTATACAAATGGTTACTTACAGTGATTTTCTGGTGTTAAACCAACTTTGCATTTTTTGTGATAAACTTCACTTAAGGAAAATATATTGTGCTTTTTTGGTTTGTTTTGTTTTTTTGGTACTGGCAATTGAACTTGGGACCTTGCGCTTGAAAGGCAGGTGCTAGAACCACTGAGCTAAATCCCTGGCCAATATATTATGTTTATATTATGTATCCTTTAGTTTCTGTGTGTGTGTGTGTGTGTGTGTACACGCACCTCATGCACGCTACGCAAGTGATTATCATGAAGTTACACACACATTTTATGGTTCTACCACAAAGTTACATACACACACACACCTATTTTGTGGTCCTGGGGATTGAATCCAGGGGCACTCTACCACTGAGCTACTCCTCCAGCCCTTTTCACTGTATTTATTTATTTTTTCTTTTTTTCTTAGAACCAGAGATGGAACTCAGGACCCTGCACTTGTCAGGCAGGCGAGGTGCTACTGAGCTACATCCACGGCCCCCCTTTCAATTTATTTTATTTTCCCCCCCTTTTTATTTATTTATTTTTTGAGACAAAGTCTCACTAAATGGCCCAGGCTACCCTCAAATTTTAGATCTACCTGCGTCAGTGTCTCAAGTAACTGGGATTACAGGCATGTGCCACCATACCTGGTCCTATTTATATATTCTTGAATTCATTTTGCTTAAAAGTTTTGTGAGTCCTCACATAAGATACTGTTTTGCAGACTTCTTTCCTTATAATTTTTTTCTTTCCTTATAACTTTTTTTCTTATTTTGGGTTATACTGGGGATTAAATCCAGTGCCTTCACACTGAGCTTTACTCCTAGCCCTTTTTTATGTTTTTATTTTTTATTTTGAGACAGGATCTTGCTAAGTTACCAAGTTGCCCAAATTGTGATCATCTTCTCTCAGCTTCCCAAAGAACTAAAATTACAGGCTCGTGCCACCAATGCTCAGCTTATTCTTTTCTTCTATTTGTTTATATTTTTTTCTGAAGTACCTTTTGACTTTAGTTGCTGTTTTGCTTTGTCTCACAATTTTCAGAGAATTAACTTTTTTTTCTTAAATTCTTTTATTGGTACATTTTAGATATACAATACATTTACATTATCATTTACTTTATCATTGGGTGCTTGTACCTGTATATGATGTATCTTGGTTCTTTTCCCCGTTCTCTGTGCTCCCTTCCCTATTTACAGAGACTTCGTTTCCATTTTTTCCTTTTCTCATAATTTTTCCTGCCCCTTCTTTCCTTTCCCCTTACTCTCCCATTTCCCCTACCCCTTTGGATCTTTTCTTCCTACTTCAAATGATCAATTATTCATTTTAATCATGTTAATTCTTATTTACACTTTCAGTTTCTCACACTAGAGAAACTATTCGGTATTTACAC
>NW_004624730.1:18597302-18656855 GCF_000247695.1 Heterocephalus glaber | reverse complement strand
GAGTTCTACCTAACTTATCTTCCAGTAAGTTTAGTGTTTCTGTTTTAATATTTAGATCTTTAATCCACTTCGATCTTAGTTTAGTGCATGGTGATAGATATGGGTCTAGTTTTAATTAACATTTTTGTAAGTCTGTTTTACTCTGTGTATTTTTAGTTCTGTTTTCCAGGAACTCTGCTAAATCTTTTATATTCATTATTTTCAAAAAAACTTCAAAAACCCCCTTATAAGATAGGGGCTATTATTATACCCATTTTAAAGTTGAGAAAACTGAGGCACAGAGAAGTTAATTAATTTTCTGAGGTGATAAAGATAATTCAAAACAAGTCTTTGAGGCCAGCAATTAATCACATAAATACACGGCTCTGTGTTCATATATGTCTTTAGAAATCTTTCAGTAATTATTTTCAGCTTAGGCTGAGAGTGAGTCTGATAATTGGCATATTACCTTACTGATTTATAAGTTTTATCAAACGCACTTTATTGTGGATTAACTTGCATACTTCTAATTGGTTGCTTCCATACTTCAGTTTAAACCTTATACCTCTTGACAATATTTTGACATTGTTAATTTTAGATCTTCCCTGAGAGAAAGTTTCCCTTTTGTTTTTATTCTGTTCTATTCAGTATGCTCAATAATATCAGAAGGCATATTACTACTTATATGAAGGGATACTGCTATTTATTTGCAGTGTGGTTAGCAATCAGGGAATGCAAAAGTAGATGAGAATCTATCTGATCTTCGTTGAACATGTGCTGGATTGTCATGGGATATTTTGGCTTCAAAGATTCAACTATGTGTGGGCCAGGGATTTAGCTCAGTGGTGGCATGCCTGCCTCAAAAATGCAAGTTCCTGGGCTGGGGATTTAGCTCAGTGGTTCTGGTGCCTGCCTTGCAAGTGCAAGGTCCCGAGTTCGATCCCTGGTACAAAAAAAAAAGTGGAAGTTCCTGAGTTCAATACCCTGTACCCCCCAAAAAAACAAAACAAAACAAAAAATCAACTGTGTAAAGTATGACTTTAGCTGGTAGTCAGTAGGTAAACCCAGTTTTAATCTCTACTATCCTATTGTGCAAATTTATAAAAACCTACAGAGAAGCAAAGGTTTAAATAGAATTGGAAACTAGCAGTTCAAATTAAATACAGTAGACCTCAGAAGATATTTCCATGAATCAAAATAAAGATAAATCCCTGAGAGAGAACAGCAGGGATGGGAAGGAAAAAGATTTAATTTCTTTCCATCTCTACTCCATATGTACAAACTTAAGGAAATGAGGTTTTTGCTAACCAGAAACTACCTACCACATGTGTTGCAACTGTTCTCTACACCATCAAGGGCAGCTTTTCCTCTCTCCT
This sequence comes from Heterocephalus glaber, assembly GCF_000247695.1. The sequence continues at coordinate 18,655,500 of NW_004624730.1, read as the reverse complement.
ATTTCTCTTATCATTACCTCCCAACTTCCCTTGGTGACCACAGTTCTGTAAAGACAGTGGCAGAAGTAGATTTTTTGGTGACATTTTTCTAGTATGTGAAGAGACTAGTAGTAGGAGGCTATACAGAGAAGGAAATCTATGGGAGTGGCATGCATTTTTTTCTGATTTGTTTTAGTCTATTTTGTGTTGATATAAGAAAATACCTGAGGCTAGGTACTTTATAAAATTAAGAGGTTTATTTAGCTCAGTTTTGGAAACTGAATGTCTAGGATCAAGTGACTCTATCTCCTTGGCCTTTGGTGAAAAGCCTTCTAGTTACAGTCAGAACACAGCAGATGACATCATGGTGGGAGCACATCCAAGAGAGAAAAAGGTGACAGCAAGACAGGAGAAAGGATGTGGGAAGGTGTTTGGCTTCCTTTTTATAATAGCCCACTCTCACAGGAAGTAACCCATTCCTACAAGACCCAGCCACTCTGCCTCACAGCCTTAATACACCTACAACACCCAAACTATAAAACCATAATAAAAAGCTTTATTACTATTTTTGTGGTAAATATGACCTTGCTATATTTTGGATATGTTTTGAGTGTATTCCCCAAAGGTTTATGTACTGAAGCCTGGTCCTCAGTGTGGTGATATTAAGCAGTGAACAACCTTCACACTGAGCTATGCCCCAGGCCCTTTTTCTATTTTTTCTTTTTTTTTTGGTACTGGGGATTGAACTCCAGTCCTTGCGCCTGGGCGAACCTTTTGCTGTTTTTTAAAAGAGAAGCTTTTCATTGATTGAGGTGCTGAGAATTGAATCCAGGACCTTTGCACTGCACTATGTCCTCAGCCCATTTTTTATTTTTAATTTTGAGACAGGGTCTTGCTAGGCACTGAGCTGCCCAGGCTAGGCTCAGATTTGCAGTCCCCTTGCCTCAGCCTCCCTGAGTGCTGGAATTACAAGTGTGTGCCACCACACCTGGGTTAGATTTAGGTATGGGGCCTTTAAGAGATGGTCATGGGGGCTCCACACTTGTAAATGTATTAATGCTGGCCAGGCAAAAAGAAAGAAAGGAAGAAAAGGAAGGAAGGAAGGAAGGAAGAAAACCATAAAACATTATCATAATATAAAATCATAAGATAGTATCAAATTTATTTCCTCTGTTCTTAAAATTTTTAAAAAAGAATTTGAAAGCTTGTAGTAAGTAACAGATTGTCATAGGAGGGAACCAACTGAGATGTGAACAAAGATAGTAGTAATAATAGCTAAATATTAAGTATTATGTACTGTATTAAAACTTCCATGAATTCATTAAATCTAATATAATAGTTACACCCAAGAAAATCGATGTAAGGAATTTAAATTATCTAAGATTGTACTATTACAGTAATAAGAGGTAGGTCTCTGATATGAATCCAAATACATTGACTCTATTGATTTAGAGCTTCAGAAAATAAGGATTATTACACAGGATCTTGAATTATTGGAATTTTTATTTTATTTATTTATTTTTCCTGGTACCGGGGCTCGAACTCAGGACCGTGTGCTTGCAAGGCAGGCACGGTGCCACTGAGCTAAATCCCCAACCCAACTGGAATTTTTATTTTTGTTTATTTATTTTTGCTACTGGGGATTGAACTCAGGTCCTTGCGCTTGCAAGGCAGACAGTGGAACCACCGAGCTAAATCCCCGGCCCTGATTGGAATTTTTAAAGAAATTATTTAAAATTTCTCCAAGACTTTGCAAACTCTCAGAGATATCAGAGTTCAATATAGTATTAAAGTTGAAATTTTGATGAAGTTTAAAGCAATATCATAAGCATTCAGGCTACAAAAAATATAAAATTAATCACAGATTTTCTGCTGCACTGTTAAATGATAAAAATAATGAAACTATAGTCTTAGAAAAGGAAAATACCTGCAATGTTATTAGCAAATAGCAGAAAATAATAGGAGATAGTGTTAAAGAGCAATAAACATAATAGTGACAAAATGTAACACTATCTTACTAGTAATTAGAATAAAATGATTATGTTAATTTATAAGTGTAAAAGATAAAGACTTAGATTATGTTAAAAGCGTAGCAAGACCCTGTCTCAAAAAACAAACAAAATCTGGATTTTGTATTACCCGATTTTGAGGCTTACTATATAACTGCAGTAATCCAGACAGTGTGTTATTGGCATAAGTATAGTTGCATAGATCAGTGGAGCACAGTAAAGAGCCCCAAAATAGACCCACACAAATGTAGTTGATCTTTGACAGAAAAGCAAAGATAATTTAGCGGAGAAATGAGAATCTTTTCAACAAATGATACTAGAATAATTGAAGCTTTATACATACCTTTCACAAAAATTAACTCAAAAAGGACATAAGACTCAGTAGTAGAGTGCTTATCTAGTGTATGTGAAACCTTAGGATCAAACCCTGGGAGTGCAAATCAGTCAGTCAGAGATCTAATTATAAAATATAAAGTGATAAAACTCTAGAAGAGGGGCTGGGGATTTAGCTCAGTGCTTTTGCCGCCTGCTATGCAAGCGCACGGACCTGAGTTCGATCCCTGGTACCAAAAAAAAAAAAACTCTAGAAGAAAAGGAGAACACGTGAGTGACCTGGTTGTTTAGATTAAACACCAAAAGCATGGTTAATTAAAAACAGACTGATACTTAGTTTATTAAAATTTAAAGCTTCAGCTTTGAGAAAGATGCTATTAAGAGAATGAAAAGACAGGTACAGACTGAGAGGAAAAATATTTGTAAGACATATCTGATGGAGGCCTTTGTAAGGAAATAAATCAGTTGGAAAGTTTTAGAGCAGTGCACAAAAGCCTGCCCTCACTTCTAACATCAATTAGAAATTCATAGGTTTGGTAATTCAATAGAAAGACTGACAGAATGCACTGAAACTGTTAATACTCACACTTATGGTTTACAGTGGCCGAAGGATATGGGTTAAAATCTGTAAGGAGACAAAGTACACAGGGCAGAGTCTGGGAAATTACCTGTATTAGTCAGTGCTTACTAGACAAAACAGATTTAATACAAGATATACAAATATATAAGGATTTACAAAATTGGCTTAAAATGGCCATACACAGTGTCGGGTGTGGAAGAGTGCAAAAGGTCTGTCTATGCACTGGGGATCTGAACGATCCAGTCGAAGGCCTGGACCTCAGTGTAGTGTCCCAAGCAAGTCCATATCAAGAGGCGGAAGAATCTGCTTGAAGGCTAAAGGATCTGCGCCAGAAGGCTGAAAGTTTGGTGCTGGAGGCTGAAGAGTCTGCACTGGAAACCAGCAGATGACATCCAAGGTAAAAGTGAAACTGGAGCTCTTCTGAAGAAAACAAAAGCAATCCTTCATTCTTTGTTTCCCATAATCCTCCCTAGGGGGGTCTTTCACACCTAGAACTATGCTGAACCAATTTAATTGGGTGTTACATACTCCCAGTCAATCAAGGATCACAGTACCAAAAATAGTTGTAAAACACAATACTTTTTTAGTGTTTTGGTCTAGTGTCTCAATTTTTTTTTTTTTCCAGTACAGGGGATTGAAAACGGGGCCTCATGCGTGTTAGGCAAATTCTGTAGTGCTGAGCCTCATCCTGAGCCCTCAGTTATCTTTTGAGGTAATTGAAGATATAAAAAAATTTTCTTCAAGTCTAATGATGAGAAAGGTGAAAGAGTAGTTATTTTAAAGCCCCTCCTGTATGATATATCTGACACCTAGGTCTATCTTTGGTTCTGTTATCTTTTGGTAATTCTCCCCATGCCTATTATTATGTGTCTTGTAATTTTTTATTTAACACCAGACATCGTGTGTAAAAGAACAGCAGAGACTGAGGTAGACAGTACTTGTGCCTGGAATGGGCATACATCTTCTGTCAGTCCATTTGTCAGTGGAATTGAGTCAATTAAGTTTGGATTGAGGATTTTGATATTGCTGTAATTATATTCAGCATACCTCATGCAGCTATTACCTTGTTCTTGGGCCTGGGTGCTGGGTAGGTTTTCCTCAGTGTTCCTATGCACTCTTAGGTTTCCTAAATCCTTTTATGTCCTGTCACAGACGAAGACAATCTTTTCATATCCTTCTCTAGTGGTTGACCAATGCTGCTTGTTACTCAGTGCTAGGTTTATGGCGGTGGCCTAGTGACTCTTTCTTGTCCTGGTCTAGCATTGATCTTAGTCCCTGTGTGTTTGAGCTTTGTTTGCCCTTTCCTGAGCAGTAGCAAATTAATGCCTGGACCCGCTGCCACAAAGAGGATTTTTACTTCTACTCTAAGCACCAGTGGGGTAGGTCTTCTAAGTGTGCTAGATTCTCCTCTCAACAGACATGAAAGGGCTTTCCTTCACTTCTTCCCCCAGAAGATTGGGATTTTAGTCTGAGCCTAGGAGTGAGAAGCTTTGCTGCCCCTTCTGCAGTGAGCTATGAATTAATTTTTAGGACAGAGGGATCCGTGAGAGTGGGTGGGGCTTTGTGCCAGTAGCAGCTGGTGACTTCACTTACTTGTATACCATTGTGGAGTCTTCAGTCCCCTGCCATGCCCGTACTCTAGTCTGTGAGCACTTGATAGAATCTAGAGCCACTCCCTGTGTTTCTAGAGCTTCCAACTCTTCCAAGTTGTTGTAATATTAAGGTATAATTGACTTAGAGAACAAATTTGTTAGTATTTTAGCCTGTTTCTTCATTGCTTATATGATAGCTACTACTCCGCCAAGGATGAAGCAGTTGTGTGTCCTGTTGCCTTCAAGAAACTTGTCAGTTTACTTGAGTATCTTGCAATTTCAATTCTGTAATGGGCTCAAAAAAGTTGTACTGATGAACATCACCTGAACTTTTCTTTTTATAAAGTCTGGAGAAACATTCTCTTGCAGCTTCCAGAATTCTACATGGAAGTCTTTGGCACCATTTTCTTTAATCCTAATTAATATAACATGGAATAGAAATAAAAGATGGTCCAGGGAGTGTAGCTAAGTGGTAGAGTGCCTGCTTAGTTTGTGTGAGGCCTTAGGTTCAACCCAGCCAAAAAAAAGAAGAGGTGTGGGTATTGAAAGGGAGAAGACAAAACAATCATTTATGTATTGTGTGTCCTGATAATAAAAATTTAACTAAAGTTATTAGTATTAATAAGAAAGTTTAGTAGGATGCTGAATCACATAAATATTTGCTGCAGCAGCTCCAATTGAAATCTAAGCTAGGATTTGCTTATATCCAGGCATATCTTTACACTAGTAGAAGAGTCCACTATAATTCTGTTTGGTTGAGGAACTGTGAGAGTATGTATTTTGAGGGAAAGAAGTTAAACCTTTAAGAAAAATTTTGGTCTTTAGAAAGAAGTGATTCTGAAATTAACCCAAAAATGCCCCAGTGGTCAAAATGTGAGCAATTTGAGCAACAAAATAACAATATAATGTAGAATTTTAACCAAAATTATAAAATGAGTACATACTTATATAAATAAGTCATTGAATAAGTAAATAAATGGGTGAAAAGAGATAAGTCTCCCATAGAGAATTTCAAAAAGTTTATGTAGATCCTCCTCCCCCAAGGGAGTAGAGCTTACCCCTCCTCTCTCCTTGAGTATTGGCTCCACTATACAAAGAGTAGTGTGTAGAAATGTCAAGTGGATATAGGGGAATAATTTTTTTTTTTGGCTTGCATATTTGGTCAGTGTTTGTAGTGTAACTGAGCGGGGGACCTCCAGCTGCTGCTTCTCTCTGTTTATGTCACAGTAGTCTGGTAGTGGGTGGAAAGAGGGCAGAGACAGCAGGTGTGGAGGTAGAAGAGGAAGGGCAGAGAGAGGAGAAAGGACTGATGCTGGCTGTGGGGTGACCATCTGCTGACATAGCAGCTGGCTGAGCCCAAAACCCGTCACCCCCACCATTGGAATGTGTCATACAGGCAGCCCGAAGTGGTGCTTCTTTTTCTTCCCAGACTTGAGGTGGGTCAGTCTGCGGAGGTCCTCCTCCACGTCGGATTCCTCCATCTCGTCAGCTGAGATCAAGATATTGACAAAGAAGGGGACAATCAGCATGACGATGGCCAGTTTCAGGTCTGGGTTTTCAATGGGATTCAGTAGGGCCACCTTTTTCCACTGAAGTGTGAGGAGTACAATGAAGACAACAGACTTTTCAAAGATCATAATCACGAGGTAAAGGGTGCACTGCCCAACCCAGGCATGGCGCAGCAGAGGGTCTCCATATTCGCCAAAGCGCAGGGATTCCCACTGCTGCCACTCTATGAGGACGCTGACAGCACACACGCCCACGTAGATGAGCAGCATGCCCATGGTGAGGTCCAGGAGAAAGTTGATGAGGTACAATGAACAAGGGTCCTCTTCAGTGAGATCTGCTAGGTACACATTTGCAAAGTGGATGAACTGCGTCTCTATGGCTTGTTTGGAAGTGTTTAAAAACCATATCCTCCATGGACGTCTTTCATGCTTTGGTTCTCTGAAGTGTTTGAGCATCAACGTGCTGAAGGCTAAGATGCCGAGCAGCCCCTGTATGAAGATGGCGAAACTGTACATGAGTGCGTCGCTCTCGCAGAGGCCCGCGGCCATAGAGGCCCGCAAGTCAGTCCAGGGCTGGCATCCTATGGTGCTCTGCATGGCGGCCTGGCTGGAGGGTGCGGGGCGCCGGCCCACCGGGCCTCACTGCTGCCGGGGCCACGCCGAGCGCAGGCTATAGGGGAATAATTGTACAGTGGAGAAACCTAGAAGATACCACCTCAGCCAGATAATCCTTAAGGTTAACTTTATCAGTCATAGTCATTTTGATAGCATGTACCCTGGATATGAGGTGATGAGATCTTTCTCCCAATAACCCATAACTGCTGTCTAACCATGAAAAAAAAAGTGATCAGATAAATCCATATTGAGTGGTATTCTACAAAATGCCTGACTAGAACTCCTCGAAACTGTCAAGGTCATCATAAACAAGGCAAATCTGTGAAGTTGCCACAGACCAGAGGAGACAAAGGAAATAATATGACTAAATGTAATACAAATAAATAACTAATATTGACATTCCAAGAAAAAAAATAGAGCAGCAGAAGGGGTACTTGAAGAAATGTGAATGACTGATAAAAATGTAAATGTGTCCAACTTCATCAGAAATCAAAATTTAAAGGTTAAAAGTTTTTGCCAGTCACATTATTAAAGGAATTTTTTGTTAATATTTTTCTTGTACTCACTTTGGTGGAGGTTGAAGAGACTATTATGAACTCAGAGTGAGACAAACTCTCTAGAGGATGATTTGCTTAGTACATATCAGTGGCTTGAAAATGTGTACGCTCTTATTCAGCATTATCTCTTTATGTTGATTTATCCTGGTAAAGTAAAGAAAGATCTGTGGGAAGATTTGGGTAAAAGATGTTAATAATAATGAAAAATTAGCCATGTGTGCTAGAGCATGCCTTTAATCCCAGCACTTGGGAGCCTGAGGTAGGAGTGCCATGAATTCAAGGCCAGCCTGAACTAGTAGCAAGACCCTGTCTCAAAAAACAAAAAAACAAAAAAAAAGAAAAGAAAAGAAAAATTTAAAGCAGCATGAAAAGTTACTGGATACATTGTGATGCTCTTCTATGGTGGTATTCCATAGATATTAAAAGCTGAACATTTTGTTAAGTTCAAAAAGTTAAACAAGCATGTATGGCGCACTTCTCCTTTTTGAAAAAGAAAAAAAACAGCAAAAAGCTCAATTTATGTATATGAAACATTATTATTTTTGAGTGGCTGAGTGATAGATTATTTTATTTTCTCGTGTGCTTTTATATATTTCACAATTTTTGTGCAGTGAAGTTGGGGATATAAATCAGCACAATCACTCTGGAAAGCAAACTGGTAATATATATCTAACTCCTTAAAGCAGTTAATTTTCTTTCATCCATGAGAAACGGTTCTGAAGTTCATGACTAGAAAATAATCAGATTTGTGTGGTGTTTATTTCATAATTATGTATAATTACATAATATGGTGACTATAAATAATGTCTATAGAAAATATGCAACTGTATAGTGGAATATTATGCATTAATATTGGTGTATTAATATTAAATAATACTGATATCTAATATTTTCTCGTTCCTTTTTAATCTTCTGTGGAGAGCAGCATCCATGATTCTGATCCTTTTCCTCGTGCTTTGCTATATCCCTAGATAAGAAAATAAATATAATCCTTCTAGTATTGTATATAAATAACCAAAATTAGTATATTACTTTTTTCCTCCAAAAACCATTCCCTTATGTGTATTTTTATCCTCTTCAGTTTCTTTTACTTTTAATTTGGGTGTTGCATGGACCTTTGCACAGTTCTATTCTGCCTGGAATGCTCTTCTTCCTGCTTTTACCATGGCTGAGAACTCTTCACCTTCCAGGTTGCAACTAAAATATCACTCCCCTCAGAGAGCTCTCCCTACCACATCTAGAAGAACACTCCATGTAATACCCTTACCACCCCTCCAGTACCCATTAATTTCTTTCATAACAGTTAACAGAATTATTCTTATATTTGCTTGTTTATGATATTTCCTCCATTGGACTAACTTCCCAAGGATAGGGATTATATCTTCACTAGATTATTTTTTAGGTCACCCTCTAATGACTGGCCCCTTGTAAAAAGTAAATAGGTGTAGATTGAATGAACAGAATAAATTCAGCAGTCTTAATAATAGTTCATTAAGAATTTATCATGTAGGTCTCAGTGGCATGGGACCTGCCTCTCAAGTGCAAGGTCCTGAGTTTGATCCCCAGTATTAAAAAAAAAAAAAAGAATTTATCATGTGGGTTGTGGATGTATGTCAGTGGTGCCACATCTGCCTAGGTAGTGTAAGGTTCTGAGTTTGATCCCTGGTACCGGGGGAAAAAAAAGAATTTATCATGTAACTTAAAAGTTATAATTTATAACAGAATATTCTTAGAGCCTATGTATTTTAGCTACATATTTTTTATATTTAATGTATTTTTTGTAGGAATTCAGACAAAATTAAGTCAGAGATAGAAGTCCTTGTAGTAGAGTTGGAACTCCTCCTGGATGCTGAGGAGTGGGTGGAATTAGAAGAGAGGGAAAGACATTTGAGGCAAGATTGCTCTATGAGCTTCTAAGGAAAGCACGAATATCTTTGGCATGTTTCCGAAAACCTGACAGAATTTCAGGGTGCTGATGGAGAAGGCAGTTAGTTGCTGGTAATTATTAAATATAAAGTTACTGGTAGTTATAAAATTCTATCTGTGTCTAATTCAGAGCTTAGAAAAATGCCAGTGTAGTTGAAATATCTTCTGTGGCAATGTAGCTATTTTAATAGCCAGTATGAGATATTAAGTACATACCTTATACTGCATAGTATTATAGCCAGGAAGGGTACAGAGATGGAACAGAAAGACCACAGAGCTAAAAATCTGCAGAGGGACACAAAGACCACTGGAGGTGACAAATATGTAAATTACAGAGCACTGTGATAAATGTAATAAATGCATGTATCAATGCTGTGGAAACTCAAAATGGGATGAGGCCTACTTCAGCAGTGAATTGGGAATATCTTAACCAAGGAGGTGACATTTTATATGGATTTCAAAGGATGAGTGCTAGTTCACCAAGTGAAGAAAATTGAAACCTTTGCAGTACAGTCATGGACTGTTCAAGGAATAATAAGTAATTCATGCATCAAGGGTTCTGGGAAATGATCCTAGAAAAGCATGTTAGGCTCATCAGGGACCTTATATTATAAGATGTCTTTGGTGAGGGAATCATAAAAATTTTTTACATAGGCAGGAGAAACTATCTTCCTTATTTTTTTCTCCATCTGCAATAGTTTACTTAGCATGAGTAGACCAGTATACGACATGAAGAACAATATTAAGTTTTAGCATGTCTTTTGATAAAGTCTCATTGAATTCATATCTATCATTAATATCTGTGGTCATAATGTCCACATAATATATGAACTTTGGGAAGTCAAGAACTGGATGGAAATCTCAGCTCTACCACCTGCTAACATTTATGCAAATTATTTGATATTGGTAAATTTCCATTTTTTCATCTGAATAATGGGGCTAATGAGTGGTTTCTGGGCACTGTTGATGGAGGGGGTGAGGTTGCTGTTGAATAGGAAGACAGTTAAATGAGAGCTCCATTAGATGTAATTTGGTCTGGATGTATTCTGAGTTCTAAGTGAAGATTGGCCTTGAGTCAGCATAAAAATGTAGTTGAAGTTTAACCTATAAGGGATAATGAATTCGGGTGTGGCAGTGCATGCCTGTAATCCCAGCTACTAAAGAGACTGAGGCAGGAGGATTGCAAGTTCCAGGTCAGCCTGGACAATTTAGCCAGACATTGTCTCAAAAAATGAAAAAGTCTGGGGATGTAGCTCAGTTGTATACACTCCTGGGTTTGATCTCCAGCATTGTACCCCTTCAAAAAAAAGAGAGAGAGTAATTGTTAGAATTAGAAAGATTTTCACTTCTTACTAGATTACGTGTAGTAGAAAATCACTTGTCTCCTGCATTTTAAATGATTTGTTCAGAATAGCTCAACTAATGATTTTAGAATCCATTTATGAGATACCCGGGAACTTCTCCACCAGACTGTTCATTTACCTAGCTACTACATTTTTCATGATTATGTCCTGGTCACAGTTGATTGGCCTGTGACAACATTGCATTGACCATCTGATCATTTCATGAGCATCTGATGAGAGCTTAGCCAATGAATGTCTTCCTGGTGCTTAAGGGCCTAGGGTGAGAGAAAGGGTTGATGGAATCTGTGACATGAAACTAGCAACACATCACTCACCATGCTTCTTGCTATGTGGAGAATGCTGATATACAGTGAGAATGAGATTGACGTGAGGCAGAAGACAGACGGAGACAGACACAGTCATAGCAACCTTAGAGTTTCCCAGGCCCAGCTATGTCCTTGTCCTTCCTAATTTGGTTACCTAACTCCTTTTTGGATTCTGTGAGCCAATTGAGCCAGCAATTTCTTTCAAGTGAAACTAGTTTGAGTTCAGGTTCTGTACCAGTAATTAAGGTAAAACTTGAATTTAGATGAAGTGTTCAGTCTAATGCTCATCCTTTCGCCACTATACTATATTCCTTCTCTATGGCTAAATATATTATTTCCAAAATTTCATCCCTTCCTAATTTGTAGGCCTTAGTGAACCATTTCTATAGCATCTTTGATTTCCTTTTTTTCTTTTCCTTCCCTCTCTTTCTCCTTTCTTCCCTCCCTCCCTTCCTGGGATGAAATTTTGATTTCTTCCCATTTCATAGATCCTTAGACATGTTCCTTGCATAGGCCTCCTTCTTTTGTTTTTTTTTTTTTTTTTTTTTGGTACTGGGGATCAAACCTCTGGACCTTGCACTTGCAAGGCAGGTGCCAGAACCACTGAGCTAAATCCCCGGCCCGGCCTCCTTCATTTTGTAAAGCATTTAATTTAATTATGTGGGCCCCACTAGGTGAGTTATAACTAAAGAATGCACAAGGATCATGGTAGAAAATAGGATTAGGAAGTTAAATTGGGGCCAATTTGAGGAAACTTTGGGCGAATGATTTAAGTAGTTTACTGTATTGTCCATATCAGAGATGTTTAATAGAACTTTCCACAATGGTAGAAGTATTCTGTATCTGCACAGTCCAGAACAGTACTGTTAACCATACCTGGCACCATAGCACATTTGATATTTGGTCGTGTGACAGAGAAATTGAACTTTAAATTTTGTTTCGTTTTAGTCAGTATAAATTTAAATAGCCACATATAGCTGAGGCTACCATTTTGGATAATACAGCTCTGGACCTTGAGTGATTATTGAAAGCTGTATTTCTTATTCTTTTCTCCCCCTACCCGCCCCCGTCCTGGGGGTGGAACTCAGGACTTTGTACTTGCCAGGCAGGCACAGTGCTGCTGAGCTACATCCCAGGCCCCATATTTCTTATTCTTTTGTTTTACTTTTAAACTGGGAGAAAAAACTAGAAACAGTATGACCATTTAGTGGATAAGGATGAGACAAGAAGAAAACCACTTTCTGTTCTGAATGTTGATGCCATTAACGTGGTAAGGGAATCTAGAATGTGTTGGTTTGGGAAGGAAGACAATTTTACTATTGAAGGAGTTGAGATTTTACAATTCAGAGATAGAGATGCTCAATAGGTAAAGAAGAGTTTAAAACAGAAAGGAGCAGGGCTAGAAACATAAACGTTTATATTTTTGTTTTTGTTTGTTTTGGTACCGGGGATCGAACTTGGGACCTTGCGCTTGCGAGGCAGGCGCCGGAACCACTGAGCTAAATCCCCAGCCCTGAATGTTTATATTTTTGTAGTCATCTCCATAGAGGTGTAAATCCATAGAACTAAATAATGTCTTCCAAAGAGATTGTAGATCTTGAAGAAAGGAGTATTGTGTGTGTTAGTTTTTTGTTACTGTAACAAATACTTAAGGTAAATCTAGTTAAAAGAAAGAAAAGTTTATCTCGACTCATAGTTTTGGAGGTTGCAGTGTATTATTGATTGGTCACATTGCTTTGGGCCTTTGGGCAGCACAGAACTTCATGTGGGAGCAAGTGACAGAGGAGGCCCATTCAAGGGGCCACAAATCAAAAGAGAGAGAATCTGGCATATCACAGCCCCCTTCATGGTTGTGTTCTCAGTGACCTAAAACTTCCCACTGGGCAACATTGTAAAGGTTCTACCACTGCCCAGTAGTACTGTGGCCTGGGGACCAAGCCTTTTAATGTATAGGCCTTTTGAACTCATTCCAGATTCAAAGTGTAACAAGCATTAAGCATAGAACATTGAAAAATGCCTGTATATAAAGGGTGAAAATAGGAAGAAGACTAAGCAAAGGTGAAGTTATTTACTGTGTGGTATTTTTAGGAAACCAGCATTTACTCATGCAAGTGGTAGCAGCAACCCTTTGCTTTAGATCTTGTACTTGTTAAGATTAGACATTTTACTTGAACATGTAAGTATAGGCACAGAATAGCTAATTTCCACTCCTTTATTATATGGTTCTGGGTAGGTAGCTGTATCTGCCAAACATGAGCCAAATAAAAACTATTATTGTACTAGCATAGTGTCATTTCTGCCTAAGAATCATAAATGTGTCATTAAATGTGGTGAATAGTTGGTCGGGCTGTGAATAAACACAGCAAATTCTGGTCCAAAGAAATCAGCTTATAATCTTGGGAAAGAATGCTAAGCCCCCTTTGGTGATTTCTAATTAATCAGAAGTTGTAATTAATATGATATTTAAATGGATCTTCTGTATAAGATTAAAGAGAAAGCAATTGAAAGGAGCTACATAAGATGCATTTTCTTGTAACAGTGGGAAGTTCATGCATTTTCCCACATTGAGTTGTACACTTGTAAAGGAGCATTTTAGAAAATGGTTTGTGATGCTGCTGCTTGGCAGAAAGGCATGAGAGCGCAGTAAATCGAAGGGCAATGAGTAGATTGGAGTACAGTAGATGGGACTAGAGCAGGGGCACTGGGAAGGAAGGCAATAGGAGAAGGAAGCATGTGACTGTGTAGAGGTAGGCTGAAGGTCGTATCTCAGGAGGAGACAGTAGGTAGCAGGTCAATTCACTGTCTAGCTGAGTGCTTGATACACTCAGTAGTTACTCATGGAGCCAGGGATATAGCTCAGTGGTGCAGCGCCTGCCTGGCAGACGTGAGGCCCTGACTGAGTTCAGTTCCTGGTACCAAAAAAGAAAAAAAAAAAAGACCAAAAAGAAAAAAAAATAACTCATGGAAAGAATAAATAATGGTTAGGAAGGAGGAAAATTACTTCTGCGAGAACAGTGGAATCCATTTTACTCATTGCGCAACCTCAGTCATCACATGTTTTCCTGAATGTGGATTGCTATTAAGTTTACTGTTAAAATATATAGTTGGTAGTTTAAATTTGAACTTGTAATCATTGTCTACTGCGGGGAGGGAAGATGCTCTGCAATTTAGAAGTATGGTGGCTATGTTTGAGTGCTTGGAAGTTTAATTTCCTTTGTTTTAAGACTGTAACAGGGTAGATGTGACCACAGAGCAGATGTGACCACATATAGTTCCTGAACAACTTGGCCTCAGGTGATGGGGGGAGGTGAGCATTTCTAGCTGATTTGACAGATTAGAGATGCACGCTTATTTTCTCTGTAGGAAAGCTTGTTTGATAAGATAATGGAGAATGGCGTAAAGCAGGATCGAGAATTTAAAACTGTTTCCAATTATGGGACTATAAATGGATATAAACATTAAGATTTTGTGTAATTTTCAAATTTTTTCTCTTTTACTCAAAACTTCTAAATTATGTCCATAGAAACTTAGTTTATAGTAGTTTAACAGATTTATTTTACTCCAATATTTACTTTACTCAAATATTACAGTGGACTCAGATCTGATAGTGAGAACATTTGAAATATAAAAAGATACAGGTCCCTATAGGTTGTATTTTCAATTTTGTTTAAGCATGTGTTTACAACCCTTTACACCTTTAATTTAATTTACACCTTTACCATGTCATTGTTGGCATATTTATGCATGAAAGTGTAATTTGTGTTAGCAGAGAAAAAGTTTGAACAAGAAAAATCTTTCTCAGCCGCCTGCCTTGCAAGCACAAGGACCTGAGTTCGGCCCCCAGTACCAAAAAAAAAAAAGAAAAATCTTTCTGATCTATCCCAGCATATATTTGAATATCTAAAAGATACTGTTTTAGACCCTGAGATATAACAGCAAACAAAGCTTTCAATGAAATGCTTGCCTTCTTGAAGCTGTCATCAAGAAATACTTTCAGAAGGGAGTATTTCATTTTAGGAGAAAAGGTGCTGTAGTCAGACTGTAGAATAGCTGTGCTTAGAGGGAACTGAGATATAAACTATAATAAACTTGCTGAAGACAGGGATATTTATTTGGCTATTGTCTGTCTTGTTCACTGCTTTAAGATCCAAAAATAGTTCTTGGCTTATAATAAATATTCAGTAAATACATGTTGTTGACAGAAATGTTTATTGTTTTGAATTTGTATAATCATAGGTATATATGCACTTCTGTTAATTATTTTTACATCTAGCTAGTTAAAATTTTTATTATTTCAATTGCCGTAATTTTGTCCCCCCTCCCACCACCGGGGATGCCTTAGTGTCAGTGTTACATATTTTTCTGTCTACTTGTGCCATATATCAGGATAAAGGAAAAGCGTGCTAATATTGATAATTAAGCATACAGTTATCTGATATTACAGAGAATAGATTTGGAAGGGAACTGAAGAGGTTATCTGTTGTTCAGCTTCCTGCCTACAAAAGATGATTAGGTATGTAATTTTAATTAATCACAAAAAAAAGAACAATATAATTGGGTTCCCTCTTGAGAAAATGGAGAAAGGTACTTAATCCTAGATATGAAGGAACTAACCTGAAAAATTTTAAACCTCTGTGTGGGAAAGTGGAAAAAAAATAGAGCACAACTAAGCTGTTCTTTGTTGATATCAGAAATGGGCCTGTCATTCACTTTGGCGTTGAAGCATGGCCTCCTATCTCAGGGGGCAGGCCCAGGACTTTTTCCCCTCCCACAAGAGCTGGGCAGTTATTACAGGTTCAGAAGCCCTGACCAGTTTTTCAAGAGTTTCTCCTCTTTTTTTCCCCGTGAAACACATGGTGCCTTTGCTCTGCTTTCAAGATGCATTAAGATCTCCTGCTTTGTGACTGCTTTGGAGCCAGCAAATACCCTGACATGTATAATTCGAATTATGCAGGTTTCATGAGTAAGTTAATCTTATTTTTTAAGCTAGTTAAAATTCAAGTGATATTTAGAAAAATGTTAGCTTGGAATTGTGGCATTTTTTTCATTTTTACCACTTTTACTTTAAGCATTTTTTAATTTTAAGAAAGCCCTTTTTAATAGGAAAGCAAGCTTCTACGTAGAAAAGCACCTTCCTCTATTAAGACCTATACTTTCAGTTTCTTTTGAAGTGTCTGTGTTATGTTAAACAGTATGCAATATGTCTTTTAAAAGCCAGTTAACCTAACAGTTTTCTTGAGCATCTTTTTAGTTTTACTGAGAAGTATTTTAAATTGAGCGTTTCTGAGTTCGATTGCTTACGTCTGACACAGTCTCAAGTTTCCACTGAATGGTAACAAAGACTGTAGAATGTTGTTGGTACTGCAGTGAGAGGCATGCTTCCTTAGACCAGGTAAGAGAGCAGTTTGCTTCTTACTGCTGGGTGAGTTTTTAGTGTTTATTTTATATTCTTTAAACAGTAGCAGTGTTGAATTGAAAAACAGCCAGGAGCAACCTGATTTCAAGACGTCCTTGCTGTTTGCAGTCAGAAAAAACTACAGGGCCCAGGGGTGGGGTGGGGGGGAGGGGTAGAGTTAGCCTAGTTTATCCCTACTTATATAAATTAATTAAAATGTGGAAATAATTCTGGAGCTCGGTTTTCTTCATTCAGGAGCTAAAGAAGTGTTTGAGGATATTAATAATTTTAAAGATACTTCATGGTTATTACTTGTGAAAGCAATCCAAGTGATAGTTTTTACTTTCATTTTTTTAGTAGTCAATAAAATAAGCTTTGCCTTTATTAAACATTTTTTCCCATTTATGATAATTTTAAATTATCAATAGCAAAATATGCTTCCTTAGATTCTTTGGAAATCAGCCTGACACTTGAAGAATATTTCAGCTCTTATAGCTGTTTCATTGCTATTTTTTTTCTAGTACATTTTTCTTAAAAGTATTTGTGCTTTGAAAATATCAGCTGTATTCTAATGAAGCTCAGGCATTGTTTGCTCATAAAGGGGCCGGTGCATTCCACTGCTTTATGGTTTATTATGAGGCACAGTGTGAGAGTGTGGGTGGCACCATTTGGTGTCTGCCTCTTGGGGTAGTGACTGCCATTATGTTAGCCTTGGGTTGGCCAAGAAAATACAGCATGCAAGATGCTGTATGAATCTGGATACTGTGAAGAAAATCTTAGCCCTGCACGGCTCCTAGTGAGGTGAGAATGTGTGACAACTTGATTGAGTTGATTGGTCATTTCAAGGACACCCTTGATGCCTGCATCTGACTTCCAGTTATATTTTATCAGGCACATCTTGTTTTTTGATTTATATAGTATGTAGTCATTCTTTGAGGAAGTGGATATTTCTGAATAAACTAACATTTTAAATCGATATGGTGATATTTTAAAAGCATTTAGTATTTTAAATGTATTTGTAATACATTTACTTTAAGAGAGTTTTAAGGCACTTAATGTGAAGTTAGGAGGGGGAGTGGGAGAGGAGGTCAGGCGGGGAGCCTTTCTTTCAGTTAGGAAGCCCTGAGGAAGAAAAAAGCAACAGATGTTTCTTCTGCTACAATTGAGGTTGTTTTCATTCAAAACTCACAGTAGCTGGAATGAGGGGGAGGGGTCATAAATCTGACTTAATCAGTGAATAAATAAAACTCTGTCATTTATAATTCATTTAAATTTATTCTTTTATACTCAGGATTGAAAATCATTACAGAGTAACAATGAGTAACATTTGAAAAATAATTTTTAATCTTCAAAAATTGTGGATAATGAAAATGTGAAAGTTAATTTTAGTGCATATAAGTGATGAGAAAATGGATCATTAAATCATATATATTTTTAAAAAATCTAAGCCATATAAAATATACAGGACATACATTGCAAAAGTTTGATTGCACAAAAGCTTAAAATGAAATTGAGATATGAAACATCAGTTGTATATGTTGATAGATCATTTTATCTTCAGTGAAAAGCCTGAGACTTATGCCAAAGACCTTTGAGTAAGAAATGTATTTGGGATGTAATTGAATGATATGTTGTAGTTTGCCTCTGAAAAGAAAGATTACAAGCTTAGACTGGTTGCTAATAAAAAGGGGAATGTTTGTCTCCTGGAAAGTACAAGAAAGAAGTGCTTGGAAGTAAGATGCATGTAATGAAAGCAGGCAAAATTTTTTAAAAAGGTTTTGAATTTGTGAAATTAACATGTGAAATAACGAGTTACAAGTAACCCAAAATCCTATACCCTTGTATAATTTGCATTTATACACATTACAACTGTATGCATTTCTTTTTCATTTGTTTTGTTTTCTTTTTGAGTCCAGATCTCCTTATGTAGTACAGGCTGGCCCTGAACTCACTGTGTAACCCAGAGTGGGCTTGAACTCAGTGATCCTCCTGCCTCAGCCTCCTTAGTACTGGCTTTACAGCCATGAGCCAGCATTCCTGGCAACTTTGCATTTCTTAAAATTCTTGAACAATTAGTAATGAGCCTCAGATCCTGCATATAAGCAGATATTAAATATTTGCCCTATCTTACACTGCAAAATTAATATTAATAATATAGTAGCCAAAATTATTTAAGTTATAGTTTTAAAATATATATGGATTAAAGATAGTTTTCTAAATATTTAAGAAGAGTGCAAAAGATTTCAACATTCAAGGAAATTATTAAACATTTCAATTGCTCTTAGCTAAGTCTATGGGCTTCCCTCCAGGTAGGTTGCCTGCCTCCCTCCTTTCCTTCCTCAAGATTGTTCTATCATAGAACAAGTGAGCTATATCCCTAGGTCTTTTAAAATTTTTATTCTGAGGTTAGTCTCACTACATTTTCCAAATGGGTCTGTGATTTGAACTTCTGATCCTCCTGACTCAGCTTCCCTCAGTGCAGGGATTACAAGCATATGTCACTGTACCTGACTCACTGAAGCCACCCCCCGGTGATGATGGAATATAGAGATTTTGAAGTTTATCAGATCATTGTTTTAATTAAAATACTGTAATGGGTCTAGGTACATTTTGCTTTTTTAAGGGATAGCAGCATATTAACAGTTGTTTTTTCTAAGTAAAATAACTTACTGAAGTTCACAGTGTATTTATAAACTGTAGATTTGCCTAAAGTAAGAACTTTTATAATTTTGACCAAAGAATATAAATTTGATGGAATAGACCCCCTTAAAAAAAGTTGGTAACCAGGTGCAGTGACACACACCTGTAGTCATTATCCAGCGATTTGGGAGAATTAAAAAAAGTTAGTGACCCCCTCATGGGTGAGATATATAGCAATAATTGCATCATAGGTTTTAGTTATCAAAAATGTATGGCATTATCAGGCATGGTGGTACATGCCCATAATTCCAGCACTCAGGAGGCTGAGGCAGGAGGATACCTTTGAATTCAAGGCCAGCCTGGGGTACATAGTGAGTTCCAGACCAGCCTCAATACGTAGTGAGACCCTGTCTCAAAAAGTATGTCATTGACTATTGTAAATGTAGACGTGACAGTACCTTACTTAAGGAAAATAGCAACATAGAAATAGTTGAGACTGCAAATCCTTCAAATTAAGAGAAAATATCAGCTGAATTATATTAAGATGAATTTCCGCTATCTTCATATATGTAAATTATCATGGAATCATTGAGTGTGTGTTCGAATTGTGGTAGAGAAACATTTCTGGGTGTTTGGTTTGGTTTGGTACTGAGGATCGAACTCAGGACCTTGCACTTGCCAGGCAGGCATTGTGCTGCTGAGCTACATCCCTGGTCCCAAAACATTTCTTTTTACTATGGTATAACTATATACTCTGTGTGATAAAACAATTTCTATTGTAATGTAGATTAATGCCCTATATGAGAAACCAAACTAATTTGTGATTGTCACCTAGCAATTGGTTGACAGTGTCTGGTGTGGGGCCAGGGAGAGCTTCTTTAATTTAGCTACCATTTAGAGGTAATTCCTAAATAACCCTTAATTTCTAATAGATACTTTGGACCACAGTTGCTGTTGCTATTTATAGAATGAGTGACGGTGCATATAGTTCTTGCCTTATTCTGAATATGAATTCTTTAGCCAAAACTAGGGTTTTTAGGAGAGCCTGAGTCTAAACTACTCATTGTTCCAAAAGTCACAATACCCAGAGGGTAACAGATACAGACATTTTATCTGCCTTTCATGCATGTATACAATTTGAAATAATTAATGACTATGAGAATTAAAAATCTGTCATCTCTGGGGTGTGGAAGTAAGAGGGAAAATGTGCCTAATGCCTATATTTTTCTGGAAAGAAAAACTTTGAAACTTTTGTGTGGGTGTGGGTGGGTGGGGTTTTTGTTGTTGTTGTTTTGAGACAGGGTCGCACTGTGTATTCCAGGCTGGCCTTGAACTCAATTAAATGCTACCTGAGCCTTCTGAATGTTGGGACACCTGGCTAACACTGTTGTTTAAGATTAGAAAACGGGCCGGGAATTTAGCTCAGTGGTTTCACCACCTGCTGCGCAAGCACAAGGACCCGAGTTCGATCCCCGGTACCAAAAAAAAAAAAGAGTAGAAAACAGTATGAGTTAACTTTTTCAGATGGATTTAGGAACCTATTGTGTAATAACATTGTTTCTTCCAAGTTTCGAGCAACTCATTTTCAAGTGACTTTTAAGATGATAACTAAGCTGGAGACCTTCAACGAGAACTTTGTTTTTGGCACTTTGCTCACTTGTGGTGAAAATTTGGCAACTCTCTGCAATTTCTCTGACAAAAATGAAAAAAGCACTAGCTGAGCACTTACTGTGTGCCAGGTAGACACAGAATTTATTTAAAAATATGTATAAAAAATCTTTTAATAGATAAGTTTTAATACCAAAAGGTTTTGTTGACGTTGTTGCCTAACTAAAATTTCTGGCTTTTCAGCCATTTTAAAATGTAGATAACGTCAGTAATAGCCCTCAAGTGGACTATCATGTTGAAGTAAGAACACCAATATATTTTGAATGAGCTACTTTGTATGGTGTTAAGAAACACAGTGACTCCCTTTTTTATTTTCTAAGGAAAATAACTGCTTGAAATTCTAATGAATAATCCTTGTCTGTTTAGTGTCCTAAAGTTTTTTTTTTTTCTTTTTTCTTTTTGGTGCCAGGGATCGAACTCGAGTCCTTGCGAAGCAGGCGGTGGAACCACTGAGCTAAATCCCCAGCCCCTAAAGTTGTAAATCTATTATAGGAACCCAACTTTTTATTCAATATGTCTATAGTTATTGTCGCCATTTATAAATACTAGAAAAATATATCACTTGACTGTAAATTTGAAATAGTTTATTGGTTAACACTGTCTGGTTACCATCTCAGAGGGGTTTGTGAGCTTCTTCATGAGAATGATTTCCAATTAAGTCCTCTTAGGTATTTTACTACTCACAAATTCTGATCCTTGTGGTTGCACCCAGCTGTTTTGATCTACTCCAACCACTCAGTGGCTGTTGGTATGAGATAAAATGTGCTGTTTTCTTCTCATTCTCTTTTACTAAGCCTGTAAACAATGTCTGCTTGAATGTATTGGCTAAAAGTAATGGCTGAAAATGGGCTAAAAAGAAAATAGAACATCTGGCTGTGATGTAGCGCAGTGGTAAGTCTCTTGCTTTAGTATGCTTGAGGCCCTGGGTTTGGTGCCCAACACCCCCCCCCCCCACACACAGAGTGACTGAAGAAATAACAGTACTCAACCCTTCTCTTTTCAAAAGGAAAATTTAAAATTCAGTATGGTAGAGTCTACTTACACTGTATTATTTCCTTAGTTTGAACAGAGAAGTGGGGTGGGGCTTGAAACAGTCTTTTTCAGTCTTGCCTGATTACAAGAATCCTGAGGTTTGGGCATCTTAGGTTTTCGTAAATTTATTGGGAAAATAGTTTTTCCTGTACTGCTGAAGTTTCTTTTTCGTAAACTATCTTTCTAAAAGAAAAAGCATGGGGCCAGGGATTTAGCTCAGTGGTTTCCGCCGCCTGCTGCACAAGCGCAGGGACCCGAGTTCGATCCCTGGTACCAAAAAAAAAAAAAAGCGTGAAGGAGAAATTGAGGTGTATATACAGTATGTCCTCAAATGACCAGTATTGTATTTGTCAATACTGTGTATCTTGCAGTGAACAGTGTGGAAGCTGTTCATTTTTCAATCTGAAGTAAAATACTTTAAAGAAAAAAAGAATCCTATGAGGTACTTGTTAAAATATGGATTATGATGTCATTTTTTATTTGTTAAGTGTCCATTGGGGCCCAGGAATGTATGTTTTGAGTAAGAGAGGCCCCTAACCTCACCTCAGCCCTTGTGGTGCATGTTATGACCTAGCACATTTAGGAAGAACTGCTGTGAAGGACTGGAAGGACCAAGTTGTTTGAGGGCAAATAGTAACTTACTAACTTATTAACTGAAAGATACATGTCCAAAAAAAGAGCAAAATTTCTGTTAGACAAGTAGAAAAGAAATTAAAAGAGTTAAGATTTCCTTGACTGAACAAAGTAATAGAAAAAGGACAAAATCATGTGTTTTAACTAAGTATAAAGAAGACGGTAAAAAGCACCAGAACCAAACCCATGGAAGAGACAGATGCATAGGTGTGTATTCTTAAAATATTGAAAAGAGGGACTAGGGATGTAGTTCAGTGGTAGAGTGCCTACATATCTCTACCTACCTATCTATCTATCTATCTATCTATCTATCTATCTATCTATCTATCTGCAAGAAACTTGGTAAAAAAAATTTTTAAAAAGAAACTTGGTGATAATGGACTGAATGACCAATTAAAAAATAAAATGCCAGGCCAGGGATTTAGCTCAGTGGTTTCTCCGCCTGTCTCGCAAGCGCAAGGTCCCAAGTTTGATCTCTGGTACCCCCCCCCCGAAATGCCAGAAAAGTAAATAAATAACCCCCCCAAAAAATGGACTGAATGATTTCTAAGGCCTTTTATCTTTGAGATCTAATAAAGTAAATTAACCCAATTGTAATATCCCAGATTCCAGAGCTTGAATTGAGTTTGCGTGAAAAATGAAGTACTATTTAAATCTTTGCATGTGGGAAGGTAGAGATAGAAATTTTTTTCTCCCTTCAAACTGAAGAATTCAGAACATTTATGTTTTCTGGACACCAGATAAAAAGGGAGCAAGCTAATAGTTAGAAAAGGTATCCTTTAAGTGAAAATGCTTATTAAAGCCAAGAGATTTCTTCTAGGAAAAGTATGTGAAAAGACTGACAGATTTAACAGTCTCTTTAGAAGTATGTCCTTGGACTGTAGACTGTAGAGCTGCTTCATAAGGTGTTTCAAGGATCCATTCTTTGGTTCCTGGAAAGATTCTGGTTAGGTGGTCCATTTGAGGGAATTTTAAAAGTCCCACATTCCAACAGCTGCAGAAACATCCAGGCTTTGCTTCCATGACTGCAGTAGTAGGAATGTGTGTTTCAGAGCTTCTGTCCTTATCTATGCACTATAGGATGCTCAGTTTCCATTTTGGAACCAAATAAAGAGGTAGAGGATCTGGAGGTCACTTTAACCATTATACTGGGAAGATAGTGTGAACGTTTATCTTCTGTTCCTGGCCCATCCTAATTACAGTACTGTTGTGTTTACTCAAGATCAAGTTTAGTAATAGTGATTACCTTTGGATTTAATACAAAAGCAATAAAACAACATAATAGTGCTATAATGTACAGATAAGTAATGTACAGCTAGACTAGTAAATAGAATGAAAACTTTAAAAAAGATATTTAAATATGTTTAAACATAAAAATAATAACTGAATTTTATTTCCTTATCTCTACTCCCACCTCAAGGTACATATTATACAAGGATATGCTATGTTTTACTTATCTTGAGGTTTGGTATGTCCAGTTGATTATACTGTCTCTTCAAATTAATTTTGATTTATTTGCATGTGTTTCATTTATGAAGGCAGTGCTGTTGAACCATAGCACTTGAATTGTTCTTCAAGTAAATACCTTTTCTCCTAGTCTACTGGGTTTTCAGTGACATACTGCTTTCTAAGTGGCTGGCTGAATTAAGAAATACAGTTTTTTGTTTTTTCCAGTACCAGGGATCAAATTCAGGACCTTGTACTTGCCGGGCAGGCATGGTGCCACTGTGGTAAATCCTCGGCCCAGAAATACAGTTATAGGGCTGTGGAATCTTTTCTCTTCACAAAATATATTGCCATTCCAGAACTGACTTGTGATTTGACTCTTTAGTACTGTACTGTATTTGAAACTAATTGGTATCCTTTACAGCAGTTATTAATAAATAGCAGTTAAAAGAGTAGTACTAGCTCAGTGGAGCCGTGCCTGCCTGGCAAGTGCAATGTCCTGAGTTTGATTCCTGGTACTGGGCGGGGAGGGGAAAGAGTAGTACAGGAAGAAAGAGTGAATCACATTTTCTTCTTCTGACTCTCCTTATTCTTTGGGGAAATGTTAAGAATTAGTGAAATAAAACCATGTGGTACTGGCATATGAATAGGTAGATTGGTGGGGCAAAATAGAAAATCAATTACTGACCTGTGACCGTATGAGGAGGGAGAAACTTGGCTGTTTCATTTTAGATTCCAGATGGGTCAAGGATTTGAAATGTAAATGAAGACATTAAAGTATTGTAAGAAAACATAGAGGGTGCTTATATATATATCAACTAATGACAATTTGTAAGTACAGCATAATCAATTGTGTAAGTACAAGCCTGTAGGACAGGTAAAATATAGCATCTCCATATATAATGTGTACTTGTAGGTTGGGGAGCAAAAGTAAATAAACTTTGCTGTTACTCTGACTTCCTTCAATTTTATAATTAAACTAAGATGTTCAGTCTTAATCATCATAATAAATTAAAACCAAAATAAGGCCAACATGAGATACTGCACTATTTTTTAACATAAAATTGTCCCAAATAAAGTTTAATAACACACTAGTTTGATGAGAAATGGACATTGTCATACATTTCTAAAGGGTGGATAAATTGTTGCATCCAGTTGGTACAACTAATGTGTATAAAGACATGTATATTATAGCGATTACAGCAATATTTGTAACACTAATAGCTTTTTCATTACTGAGGGGCTCAGTAAGCAAACTACTAGAGCCATAATAGGGAACATTATCCCTAACAAAACATTATCCCATAACAAAATATTGAGCCAACACTATATATAGAAAGACATTTATGATAGATATACAGTATTATTAAGTGAAATAAGCAACATGCAAACTGATAAAAATCCTCAGCTATACATGTAGAGAAAGAAGGATATTTTTCCAAATGTTTGTGTCCACCTGGACTGTGTCTGGGAGGTTACATGTGAACTGGCCCCAGTAGCTGTCAGTAGGGAAGGAAATGGCTAGGTGGTGGTTGAAGATAGGAGACTTAGTTTTCTTTCTTTCTTTCTTTTTTTGGTGCTGGGGATCAAAGTCAGGACCTTGCGCTTGTGAGGCAGGTGCAGCACCACTGAGCTAAATCCCTGGCCCAGGAGACTTAGTGTTCACTGTGCACTCTTTGTTTCATGCATTTGTGTCATATGCTTACATGCAGATGTTCGTGTATTCATTAGTTCATTCAAAAATTGGTATTGAGCTCTGTTATATCTCCAGCACTGTGCCAGGTGATAGAGACACAGCAGTGCAGAAGATGATAAGACCCGGTCTGTCCTTGTGAAACTTGGCATTCTGTGAGCAATGAGGCTGTGGACAGATAATAATTATATAAGCATGGAAATTAAATATGTAATGTATCATAGAGATAAGTGCTTTGGTGAAAAATAAAACATAGTAAATTAAGAAGTGCTGGTGCAGGTTGGTGGGGCATCACTGCTACCTAGACAGCTGAACAGCACTTGAAGTAAATGGTACCTAGGTATCTAGGGCTTGGGGGAAAGCTTGCAGGACAAAAGGGAAGTGGACAGATCACCATATTAGGACGGCTACAGATGACATGGGGTCTTGGAAATCATCGTGAGGACTTACACTGAGAGGAAGGGCAGTTGGAGTATTTTGAAGGTTACTTACTACACATAGTAGGATCACTTCTGGCTGCTCGGTGCAGGGTAGCACAGTGCTGCTTGGTAGTATAAAATGAGCTGCTACATAATTCTAAACATTCTGGCAGCCATATTTTGAAAAGTGAAAGAAACATAAAATTAATTTTGAGGATCGATTCTATTTAACTCAAACATTTACCCAAAACATTAGCTGTACATTTACCAAACCATTTCAGCCAACATGAAATCAACATAAACATTGTTATTTATTATAGTTAATGTAATGTTGTTATTAATATTGTTCTCAATGTTGATTGTTGCACTTTTTGTATAGTTATAGTGGTTTTGTTTGTTTTTTAGGGTACTAGGAATTGAACCTTGACACATGGGACAGGATTTGTTAAGTTGATTAGGTTGGCCTTGAACTTGGAATCCTCCTTCCTTTGAGTAGCTGGGATTACAGGCATGTGCCCTTACAAGTTGGTTTGGGTTTTTTTTTTCTATTAAGCTTTCAAAATTTGATGTGTGTTTTACAGTTAGAGCATATCTCAATTTAGATTGCTCCAGTTTTAACAGTGAAGTGTAATACTGCCATAACAATGAAGCTGTGCTTAATGGGAAAGTACTTTTATATTGCTTTTCTTTTGAAACATATTTAAAATTACATTAGCTTAAAATTCAAGTCTTCATTGGCACTAAGACATTTCAAATGCTCCATAGCCACATGCATCTATTAATGGCTATGTTAGCATTGAAGTAGTTGTGGGATGTGCAGAAGTAGGGAGTGAACCCTGAAGTTACTGCAGTAATTCAAGCAAGAGTTGATGACAGGACCAAAGCAGTAGCAGTGGAGTGCAAGATAGAGCCAAGAGGATTTATTAATGGATTGAATGTGGCATATGCAAGAAAGAGAGAAGTCAACTGTGGTCTTTTTGATCTGAACAATTGAAGAACGGAGTTGACATGTACTGTAATGAAGAGACAGAAAAGGACAGTTTCTAGGTGGAGTGGAAGGTACTCAGGAGTTAGATTTAGAGATATGTTTTTGACATAAAATGGAGATCTCAAAAGACGGCTGGATCTGAGAATCTGAAGTTCAGGAATGAGGTTAACCTGAAGAACTTTAGTCGGCGCTATCAGTGTATTTAAAGCCATGAGATGTAGATGCTTCCATCTAGTGAAGAAGATTGACAGAAGAGGGTGGAGGACTGAACTGAGCAGCCCCTGAATATTTAGAGAGGAGGAGGGCCGGGGATTTAGCTCAGTGGCGTCTCACCTGCCTGGCAAGTGCAAGGTCCTGAGTTCGATCCTCGGTACCAGAAAACAAAAAACAAAACAAAACAAAACAACACAAAAACAAAAACAAGTAAAGAGGAGGAGCCAGCAGCTGAGATGTGAAGGAGCAGCCTTCACAGTGGCTTAGGAGGAGAACCAAGAGAGAAGAGTGAGTGGCTTGGATGTGAAATAGAGAAAGTGTTTTAGAGGAGAATCAGAAAGTGTCAAGTGTCTGTATGGCTGGTAGGTTAAAATAAGTTGAAAGCTGAGATTTAATCATTAGATTTAGTAACATGGAGACGATCTTGGCAAAAGTTATTTTACAATGGTGTTTTAAGGGGGCATAGTTTGGGGGTGGCTGAAGAGAAACTGAGGCTAAGCAAGGTGGCTCACGTTTGTAATCCCAGCACTCAGGAGGCTGAGGCAAGAGGATCGCCATGAGTTCCAGGTCATCCTGCACTATAAAGTAAGACCTTGTCTCAAAAAAAACACAAAACAGAGGGCTGGAGATTTAGCTCAGTGTTACTGTGCCTGCCTCAAAAGCTCAAGGTCCTGAGTTCGATCCCTGGTACCAAAAAAACAAACAAACCACAAAACAACTCAAATTAAAATAGAATTTGAGCCAAATTGTGTGCCTGTGCCAAGATTTGGCCTTTTTTTTTTTTTAAAGCTGTTTCTTAGCTACTCCCCTAGGCAATTGTTCTCATTTAGCTATTTGAAGGAATTGTCAGAACTCAAATCCAGGCAATTTTTAAAACTTTATTTTTAATAAATACAATGAGTGCCCAGGAGTGCTTTTGACAGTGTCAGGCTTATGTTGTCGAGAACCTCTGAATTAAATAAAGCCAAGTACCTAAGAAAAATTGCTTGGATTTTTTCAGTTTGCTTCTTAACCGGGCTAAAATATGGGTGTCTAGATGTTGTAAATTATTTAAATGTATCCTTTTGAGTAAAATCAAGCACCTTTTCATCTGATCACTAGCATTTATATTTCTTCATGTACTGGAGTATTTTTATATTGTGCTGTTGTCTTTTTATTCATAAGAAGTTAAGTAGTTTTTTAAGGATAATAAACTAATGACCCCTATATTTGTTTATTAGTCTGACATTCATTTTTTTAAGGGTCTTTGTTAAATAGACAATTTTGAGTTTTTAAAGTGAAAAGAAATAGGTCTTTTCACTTAATGTTTCTCAAATCTGTAACATGGGTAAAAGGGCCATCTTCATTCCCAAATTATAAAAAGTTGCATATCTTCTATCCCCCCACCCGGACCCTTTAAAATTTTTAGAGACAGGATCTCACTAAGTCTTCTAGTGTTTTCAAGTTTTGATCTTCATCTTTTTGGAATTTATTTTTGTGCAAGATGAGAAATTGAAACATAAACAGTTTCCTATCTCCTTTCTTTATTGGTTTGATATCACACCTGAGAGGGAAAGAGGGACGCAAACTCAACAGTCCAAGCTCATTTATTGCTAAACCTGAGAGGGACTTCTCTGTGTGAATGGAACAGAGGTGGTGTCTCTTACAGGCTGAGGCTTTTTTATAGCGCTTTTTGGAGGGCTTTTGAGGGGGTGGGTGGGAGAAATGGCAGGCCATTGGCTTGCTGATATGTCCTCTCTTACCTAAGTGAAATGAAACCCACCTTTCTCTAAGGTAGCGAGTGCCTCATCCGAACCAGCAGTGTCCCTATCTGGGCTGTATCACTACTTTCACCCTGTACAAAATGTTCAAATAGAAATAAAGTAATTTCTTCACTTTAATTTCTTTTCGGGGGTGGAGGTTGAAACAAGGTCTGGCTATGTACTTCAAGCTATCCTTGAACTTGCTGGCCTTGAGCTCATGGTGATCTTCCTGCCTCAGCCTTCCCAAGAGCTGAGATTATATGCATTGCACCCCCACTCCTGGATACTTTATTTTTGTTTTTTGTTGGTGGTGGTGGTGTTTTGGGGAGTTCTGTTTTCATTTTTTTTTAGACAGGATCTCACCATATAGTTCGGGCTATGGGGATCCTCCCGCCTCATCCTCGGGAGTGCTAGGATTCAGGCATGCGCTACCATGCCTGAGAGTTTAATTTCTGTCTTGTGAATTTCTATATCTGCTTCTTTGCTAATAACGCAACATCATTTCAATTACTGTAACTTTGTAGTAATTTTGAAATCTAGTAGGCTAAAGTTATTCTCTTCCCCATTATTCCTTTTTACAGATTTTCTTGGCTATTCTCTGCCTTTAATTCTTCCACCTATACTTTAGAATCAGCCTGTCAAATTTATTGCTTCCTTTAAATTCTTTTGGTGTTAATTGGATTAGTGATTTCCTTATTCAGTTCTGGATATAGTGATTTTTAAAATTTTGGCTAAATTTTTATAGTCTCAAATTTCCTTTAGTGTTAGGTTTTCATTAGGACCAATCTGTTCCCTAACCTTAATTGTACTTTTTGTTTTTTTGGTTCACTCCTTTTCAAGTTTTTACTTTTACTTCTAATGTAGTATAGCAGAGGTGATCTCATTGTAAACATTCAGAGGCAGTAAGGCCATTTTAAAAAAAACTAGTAGCTGAGGGCCATCTTTCAAGCCCGTTTTCTTCCTTATATAGATCTGTGGTGTGTTCTTGAGTTTGTTACTGAGTTACTCAAGTCTTATCAATTCCATAAATGTTGTGCATGCCCTAGAATCACAGATTATTATTCTCCAATTAAATGAATTCTTCAGTGGTTGAATAACTGTATTTGGGAAGTTCTGATGTTATAATACCCCTAATCTTCAGCAATTGATAAGGCATACATTTTATATTTTAAAAAATCTCTTGTACAGTTACATAAGATAGGGAAACTTTATTTGATATCATGTTTTAAAAATAAAATAAAGAACCTAGTGCTTAAATTTATCTCAAGCTCAGTATGATTCCTGTAGAAAAAATAACAAAGGATGTAATTTAGGCTGCATTACAGGAAGTTTGGCATCCAAAGAAGTAGTAACTTCTGTAACCATTAACTATTACTAACAACTAGATAGTAACTCCAGTCTGTGATGATCAAATACAGTGGACCCTTGACTTACAAACTCAATTCATTTGCAGGGACTGGCTGTAACTCCAGTTGGTTTTAAGTCAAAACTATTTTTCCCATAAGAAATAATAGAAATACCCCTAATGTGTTCCACAACTCCCAAAGTACCCCATAACTAACCTTTTCATAATAAAAAAGGGTTGTATAATACACATAATTTACCAGAAATACCAATAATTTTCCTAGTATATTCACCAAAAAGTTATAAAATGTGCCTAGTTTACCAGAAGCAACAATTTCATACTGTACTCACCATTCAAGTTGACATCTTTGGCTTGCAGGAAGGGAAGATGAAATAGAAAGTGGTTATTGTTTGGAAGGAAAGTCCCCTTCCATAGAACATCAGGAATCTGGCTCTCTGGGGTCCTTTCTCTCCTTAGGAGAGTCTGTAGCCCACTAGGACCTGCAACCTTTTCAGAACTAAAAACTGGCCTAAGGTTGTCTGTTCCTGTCTTTAACATTGTTCTATAGTATGATATGACATTGTCTTTAAGCAAGTGAATGCAACGATTGCCTTTTTCTCTGCCTGGATGGGTCTTCTCTACAAATGTTTGTAGCTCTGTCCATTTTATTCAGAATTTCTTTTATTTCAGAAGAAGAACTTTGCTGCAGTAATTGTTGATACTCCCCTTCCTCCTCAGAAAGCTCCTCAGCTGCCATTCTCTGTTACTTAGCCAGAAGTTGCTGAAGTTCCTCTGTAGACAGTTCCTCTGAGTGTTCCTCCACCAGTTCCTCAACATTCCCATTGTCTACCTTCAAGCCTATGCACCCTGCTATAGTGACAGTGTCATTAACCACAGGGTCAGTTGAAGGCTCGGGCTCCTCTACACAGCCTTCAGAGTCTCCCTCCTATATAATTTTAGGCCATACATTCTTCCAGGCAGATCTCAATGTCTATAAAGAGACTAGGTCCAAGATTTCTCAATTAACCCTGCACAGGAAAGGATGTTGTAATGTTCCTTCTAGAACTCTTTAAAGGTTAAATCTGTATCTGAGACCATCTGGAAGCACTTCAGGAACAGTTCCTTGGTGTATAGCTTCTTAAAGTTAGTTATAACCTGCTGGTCCATAGGCTTCAGTAGAGCAGTCATATTAGGTGGGAGGAACTCGACTGTGAGCCATGGGAATTCTTCAGGCAGTTCTTCCAAATCTTGTGGGTGAGCAGGAGCATTGTCCATGATGAGAGCCTTGAGTGGTAAACCTTTGTCTTCTAGATATTTCTTAACAGAAGCACAGAAAGCCCCCCTGATCCACTCAAGAAAAAGTACTCTTGTTAACCCAGGCTTGTACATTAGATCTTCACATGACCCCTAGCCTATTTTAATGACTATGTTTTCTGAACATTCTAGGGGGTCTCAGAGTGATAAATGAAGAGAAGCTTTATCTTGAGGTCACTACTCGCATTGGCACATAGCAGTAAGGTTAACCTATCCTTCATAGGCTTGTGGCCTGACATTTTCTTCTCTTCCTGGATGATGTATGTTCTTCTGGGCATTATCTTCCAGAAAAGGCCAGTTTCATCACAGTTGAAAACTTGATGAGAGCAAAAGCCATTTCTCTGTGTCATCGCTTTTGAAGTGGTGTATGTAATTTTCAGTAGCCCTTTTATCAGCACTGGCTGGTTCACCGTGCCTAGTTATCCTAATGAACTCCAGTTCTCCCTTTAAAATTGTGAAACCACCCCTTACTGGCATGAAATGTTTCACCATTATCACTCGTTGATGCATTATCCTTTATAAGATCTGCATTTATGGCCCTAGCTTTTTCACCGATAGACTCAGGTGATAACCTGCTATCTGCCTTTCATTTATCCACACTAATAATAGCCTTTCTACCTCATCTAACAGTGTTGATCATGACTTACTAATTTGAGTAACACCTTTAGCAACACTAGCTTCCTTATACAAATCTTTTCTCTGTAAGATTGTCAAGATGATTAATTTTGACATGGTGTACATATTAGCGAGATTGGTCACACAGATGCCACTCATATTTCTGCACAATTTCCTTTTTTATTGTGATTGCTTTCTTTACCTTCCTTTCTTAGCTTCTTTTCTAGCTTTTTGGGGGCCATTTTGATAGCAGTAATCATAGTGATTATATAAAGCACTGACCAAAATCACATCCACAAACGAAATCTGGGGTCAGACTGACACTTACGTATGCTCACCCATGCTTTTCTGGCATCATGAGTCTTTGTTTACAACTGCACAAGCAGCTGTCATTGGGGTCATGACTTAAGACTTTGGCTGTAAGTTAAAACTAAAGTTTTGTTCATAATCCAAGTTGTTCATATGTGAGACCAGTTGTAACTTGAGGGTCCACTGTAGTTTTTATGGTTTAGTGCACCTGTTTTGTACAAGGGACTAAACTTGGTGCTGGGATACAAAGCTGAGAGACATAGCCTCATACAATAGAACTACACATAAATTTTGTAAAATGAGTTTTTACTACAAACAAGTTTTGTGAGAGGCCAAGAGGGATATCCAGGACCTAGACCACAGAGGCTGGGGTAGCTCTTAAGGGGAAGGTGATCTCACAGAGCAGAGGTTTTGAGTTGGAGCTCCAGCCTGCACCAGCTGTGGAACCTTTGCAGATTATTTCATTTCACTCAGCCTCAGTTTCTTCACGTATAAACTCTACTTCACATGTTGTTTGAGGCATTAATGAAATTTGAGGGGTATATAAGCTAGGATGATCAAAATATATGGTGATGGTTGAAATTTTTAAAATTTATAAAAGACACGTTGCCGTAAATTCCTCTAAAAGTACTCCTCGCTTCAAACACACCCCATTGTTCTTTGCACTTCTTAAATCTTGAATGTATATTAGTACATGTTTACAGTATATCATGATTCATTCATTGTAGACAGTTGGCACACATACATAGCACATCTTATTTCTTTTTACTTTCCCTTCCCCTCCTCTCCTTCTCCCCTGCATCTCTTGGTCCCCTTCTCATTTGCAAAAGGTCTGTCTTCCTGTCTGGTCCCTTTCTGAAGCAGTTCTAGAAGTCCTCTTTACAAGATATGATCAAAAAT
Organism: Heterocephalus glaber; assembly: GCF_000247695.1. Next base: position 18,622,380 of record NW_004624730.1, on the reverse strand, counting down.
ATGGTGAGTGGTGCTGTCATGTGCCACCAAATAGAAAGGCATGCTTGTGAAAACATTACAGTGTGTCCTTGTCCACCTTAATCACTGGATCTGACACCAGGCAACTTCTGACTCTTTCCCAAAGTCAAAATGACAAGGAAGGTGAACAGTTTGAATTCAGGACATAGTGGTAGCCTTGGCATTGTAACTAAAGATAGTTACGAAAAAGGACTTTCAAAACTGCCTCAGAAAGTGGCAAGAGCAATGGGATAATTGCAAAGGGGGGGGTGTCTTGAGGGGGATTAATGGCACTGTGTCTTTTACTATAATAAATATTTTTTAAAATTTAAACATTCACTATATTTTTCAATCATTCCTCATATATATGGAACAGAATAGCATGTGATAGTCACTGAAAAAACAGTGTGGAAGGCCGGGCAGGGTGGTGCACTCCTGTGATCCCAGCACTTGGGAGGCTGAGGCAGGAGGATCACCATGAGTTTGAGGTCAACCCGGACCACATAGTGAGTTCAAGGCCAGCCTGAACTACATAGTGAGTCTCTGTCCCCAAAAAACAAGACCGGAGATTTAGCTCAGTGGTTCCACCGCCTGCCTCACAAGCGCAAGGTCCTGAGTTCGATCCCTGGTACAAAAAAAAAAAAACGGTGTGGAATACAGTCAGCCTTCTGTGTACCTAGGTTCAGTCAACCACACATTTAAAATGTTTGAAAAACAATTGTGTTTATACTGAACATGTACAGACCTTTTTTTCATTTTCCCTAAATAATATAGTATAGCACGTATTTACATAGCATTCATTTTGTATTAAGGATTATATTTATCTAGAGATGATTTAAAATATATATGAGGAGCCAGCCTTGGTGGTGCACACCTGTAATCCCATTACTTAGGTGGTTGAGGCAGGATTGCTGCAAGTTTGAGGCCAGCCTGAATACTCAGCAAGACCCTGTTTCAGAAAGATAAAAGTAAATTTTAAAAGCCAGACACGGTGGCACACGCCTGTAATTCAGCCCTTGGGAGGCTGAGGCAGAAGGGTTGCTGCAAGTTCAAGGGCAGTCTGGGCTACATAGTGAATTTAAGACCAGCCTGGACTACACGGTGAGACTCTGTCTCAAAAAAAAACTTAAATAAGTAAAAATATACATGAGAATAGTTGCAAATGTTATGCCATTTTATATTAAGGAGTTTGAGCATCTTTGAGGGGGTATCCAGGAACCATTGCCCTACAGACACTAAGGAACAACAAACTGTACATCCATTTTGGGGTTCTAATAGAGAGGAGTTGGTCTCACAGAGCAGAATTTTCCCAACAGAGGGAAAGGTATATGCAAAGCCAGATGGTTGAACTGGGGCCTTGGTGGAATTAGAGTGTTTAATCCAGTTGGAATGCAGAGTGCATGTGGAAGAAGTGGCTGGAGGTTAAGCTGTGAAGGGAAGCAGGGTAGGAGCTTTTATGTCATTTTGAAGATTCTGAGAGACACTTAGGAAATGCAGAACCTTTGAAGGCATTAAGTGTCTACTGTAGTTCTGCCAGTTAAAGGGCTTGTTTGCTATACATGTGTGGCATAGCTGGGAAAATTTCTTAGTGCTAGGATATCCAGTAAGGGTGGTGATAGTCACCTAATGTTGGAACCACGTGGAGAGCTGTAATGGCCTTGTCATGCCCAGGTTCACCTCACGCTCCAGCCACTGCTGTTGTTTATTCTTCCTGGTGATTGCATTGTGCAACAGTGAACCACTGAGTTGGGGGATCCAAATAGTCAAACCAAGTACCGTTCCGTTCCAAATTAAACAAGTGCTGGATGCATAAAGGAAGCTGAGTAAGGAAGGCAGTAACAAGCAGGATGTGCCAGTCATTTGAAGACTGTTTCAGGATTTGGTCACTGAATAGCTGATCGAATACTAAGGCTCAGTTACTTATTGATAGTGAAAACCTGAAGGAGAAGCAGATTAGAGTCCTAGGCCTTGCTGAGCAGACATGAGAAAGATGAGTTCTGTTTTAACATGGAATCTGAGGGAAGTGATCCACAATGGCAAAGGAATAATTGAAAATTCAGAAGACAGTCCTGTTGTAGATCACAGATGGGTGAGGTCTCTTGGGAGCCAGAAATCCCGAGCAGAGGTTAAAGAAGTCACTTATTTGAGAATGAGGGATATTTCCATTCAGAGAGAAATAACTAAAATTAAGAGGGTACAAATGAATTCACAAGTTAAGAGGTAATTTTGCCTGATGGCCTAATTTCCTTACTGTGGGTGATAGGAATATCTGCTGAGAATTGAGAGGTAAGGGAAAAAAGTAAGAAGGGGGGGATTAAGGAGTGTGGTCAGGCTCTGGAAGAGAAAGGATGAGGGCCATCTGAGGAAGCAGGCTGAGAAACCGATGTTTCTAGTCTTGCTCTTAAGTACTGATTTCCCACAGGGTTTCTGTTGTTGGCCCTCTTTCACAAACATCCTAAGTGATCTCTTTTTCTTTGGTTGCCCTGATACCTTCTAAGAGAAACATTAGCTCACCGGTTTCCGCCGCCTGCTGCGCAAGCGCAAGAACCGGAGTTCGATCCCTGGTACCAAAAAACAGCTGATCCCTGGTACCAAAAAACAGCTGAAGTTGGCCAGAGGAGTTCACTAGCTGATAACACTGTAGTGTAGAAAATAATTGATTGGCTTTTTACTTTGGGAGAAATTATCTTGGTATCACTGTACTATGTTAATTTGAAAGAGTATACTCATTGTTTCTCTGGTGTGAGAAACCAAAAGGGTAAGTAAAGGCCAAAATGTATAATAAATATTGGGAAATAGGAAGAAGATGCTCAAATGGGAAGGGGAACATGGGAGGGGGCAGGGGGAAAGGAAGGAAGGGAAAAAAAGACTAGAAGGAAAAAAATGGAAACAAACCGCTTCTAAATAAGGAAGCTTAGAGAGGTTAAAGGGAGGGGAGGAGATTGAGGAAAAAAGAAGAATCAAGATATATTATGTATAGGTACAAATTCCCTATGATGAATGTGATCATTATGTATATCTAAAATATACCAATAAAATTAATCTAAAAAAATAAAAGTGAGATTCACGGGAGACTGGAACAGGAAAAAAATTTTGAAAGAGTATTGAAATAATTTGAAAACACTGTAGGATCTCATATTTTTAGCATCATCTAGCATTATGGTTTTTTTCTTTAATATTATAAAAGTTTTATAAACCTATGAAATTCACACTTTGAAGATGTGTGAGCTTTTATTTTTATATGAGCTTTTAGTATCAATATTTTATATGATGAATTTGAAGATATATTTTTCTTTTCACATTATACTTTTCCTTTTTTGTTTCTGTGACATGTGTCTTTTTTTTTTTTTTTTTGGTACCAGGGATCAAACTCGGGTCCTTGCGCTTGCGAGGCAGGCAGCAGAACCACTGAGCTAAATCCCCGGCCCAGACATGTGAATTCAATTTTTTTTTTTTTTTTTTGGTACCGGGGATAGAACTTAGGACCTTGTGCTTGTGAGGCAGGCACCAGAACCACTGAGCTAAATGCCCGGCCCGACATGTGAATTCTTGATATGTGATATTAAAGTTTTTGTACTCCTATAGGGCTTCCCTTGGTTTTTGTTGTTTTTTTAAAATTTTTTAATTTTTTTTGTTCTTTTGAGACAGCAGCTTGCTATGTAGTTCAGGCTGACCTTGAACTCACCGTGTAGCCCAGGCTGGGTTGGAACTCAACAGTGATCCTCCTGCCTCAGCCTCCTGAGTGCTGGGATTACAGGCATTCGCCACCTCACCCAGTGGTTTTAGTTGTTTAAATGGACTAAATTTCTCTAGCTGGGCTTGGTAGCATGTGTCTGTAATGCCTACTATTTAGGAAGATTGTGATTTTGAAGGCAGCCTATGTAACATAGCAAGACACCATTTAAAAAAAAATCTTATTTCCTAACTCTTCATATAAACTAATTTGCATTATGTATGATTTGTATTATGTATTCTTTAAATATTTTTCCTCTAGGGCCGGGGATTTAACTCAGTGGTTTCACCGCCTGTTGCACAAGCGCAAGGACCCGAGTTCAATCCCCGGTACAAAAATAAATAAATAAATAAATAAATAAATATTTTTCCTCTAAAAGACCAATTAACAGTCCATTTATTGTGAAATAAATTGGAATTATTTATTTTATGTATTTCTTATAAATAAATTACTCAACCGAAGTAGTCATGTTCACTGTAGCGAAGCACTTTAAGTGGGTTTTCTGTAAGTCTTCTAGTTTATAATATGCTTCTTAAGATACTGGTAAACTACTTTTAGCAAAAAGGATCAGGACCACGTCTACATATACAGCAGGTAGACTTGATATTGCAGAACACTGACTGAGTGTTGTTTTAATATCATTTCAGGTAACATTTCATTTGTTGCATTTCCAGTTTCCAGCACCAACTCACCAACAAAGATTTTACCAAAAACCTTAGGACCAATAAATGTGAATGTTGGACCCCAAATGGTAAGAAAATTATCAAATCTTACGATTGAAACTGTGCTTAGGTATAATTGATTTAAAGGATAATTGTACTGAAGCTGTTTCATCAAATATCTCACTTGATTTCAGTTATCATAGTCACTTTTAAAAAAACATTTTTCTTTTTATCTGACTGTAGCTGATACAAGTCATGACAAAAAGATGTTATGCTCTTCAGTGTTTAACTTTCACGTATTTGAGTCTGTAAGTTCTTGGTGTTTGATAGTAAGTTTTTGCTCCTTATATAAAGCTTCTCTTGGTTTTAGTGGTTCAAATTGATTTAAATCTGTTATGTTTATATTTTTTTTTCTTGCGGAGAGGGGTGTTGTTGTTTTGAGACAGACTTGTTATATGGACCAACTGGCCTCAAACTCACAATCCTCCTTCCTTAGCTTCCTGAGTACTGAGATTACATGTGCCACCATACCTGACTTCCTTTTTTCTTTTTCTTACAACTTTTCCCTAAAATATAATTTCATATAAATTGAATATATGAACCATAGTTCATTCTATATAGCTGGAGGTACTAATTGGAAAATCTTTGCATTAGAGGACAGGTGAGGAAAAACAATACACTAATTCATCTTTAGCAGTAGAAATAATGGATAAGAAATGGTTCAGTGTTTCTCTAAAGGCATTCATTAATTCTGCTAGAGCTTGAAGTATGTAGCACTTTCAGAAAGTCCTACTTATAAGCCGGGCATGGTGGGATGAATCTGTAATCCTAGCACTGTCGAAGGCAGAGGTGGGAGGATTGCAGATTCTCTCAGTTTGGGCAATTTAGTGATTTAGTGAGACCTTGTCTCAGAATAAAAAAGGGCAGGGTATATAGCTCAAAGAAAGGCCACAGGCAGGAGGAGAGAGGCAGAGCAAGGGAGGAGGAAGAAGAGAAGGAGGAAAAAAATTCTCATTTATAAATGAAGTTGAATTCAACTACTCTTAAGACTATACCTAATTTAAATAACCTCCCCCACCACTAACAAAAGAACTTAGACATTTAAGGAATAATTCTTTTCTTTTTTTTGAATAATTCTTTACTGTCAGTGTTTACATCTTTTCATCTGAGAGTAGTAAGGATGAACTTTGCCCATAATGTGCAGTATTGTGGACTACATATTAAATGCAAAGTTATTTAGATAAAAATTTTTTTAACAAATTGAATGGTTTCAGAAACTCTTTAAGACATTCTAGACGTGACATTTTCCTTGGTCAGTTGAGGACTATTAATCTTCTGTAGAATTCAAACTAAAAATAAAACATAATTTACTTTAAGTGTATGAAGAATATAATCTAGCTCCACTGTCATAGAGACTGAAGCGCAAACAAATGTCCCCATTTCAAGATAGCTCAGGGTATATTTTCAAACATTTGCTAAACATGTGCCCCTGCCCACCCACTGCAGGTGTGAATGGATAAGACATCCTGACTGAAGTCTACCTATAGATAGATGTGTCAATATCTATAGATATCTATCTAATATTTTTGGTTTGTTTTGGTTTTTTTGAGATAGGGCCTATGTAGTTTAATCTGCTCTTGAGCTTGCTATGGCAGCCCAAGCTGGTCTCAAACTCACAGTAGTCCTCCTGCTTCAGCCTTCCTCGGTTGAGTGCTAGGATTACAGGTGTGTGCTACCATTCCTGGCTTCGAAATATAATTTTATAAGCCCCCCAATTAAACATATTTTTTGAGTCTGGCCTTTATAGTACTCCTATTTTGAAAAGCCTTTTTTTTATATATATATATTTTAGTTTATGGTGTGACTCAAATTTAAATTCTTCTTTTCTTCCTCTGTCAATTTGAACAAATGTGCGTGTAAGCCCTTAAACAGTTCAGTTCTGGCAATGATAAGAGTCACGCCTACTAACTCAGTTACTACATCTTAGGTTGGGTAGGTGGACACAAGACAGAAGATTTGGGGCTCTTCCTTAAACTGGGCCACCTAAGGCCTTAATTTGTCTACCTACTTCAGAGGTGCTTTGTTCAGTTCTGAGTTCATGGCAGGATCATAGTTTCTTTTTGTTTTCCTAATTGTTATAAAGCCCATCTTAATGTGTCCCTTCCAAATTCTTGTTGAAGCCTACTCCCCATTGTGGTGATAAGGAAGAGGTTGAGCCTTTGGGATTAAGTTGTGAGGGTGCTGCACTCAGGAATGGGATTACTGCCCTCACAAAAGAAATAAAAGGGAGCACCCCAGTCCATTCTGCCAGGAGCACACATAGCAAGAAGATGCCAACTAAGTAGGGTGACCCTTAACCAGACTTAAAATCTGATTCCTTGATCTTTGACTTCCCATCTTCAGAACTGTGAGAAAGAAATTTCTATTTATAGATTACCTAAATAATAGATTTATAGATTAGTATTTTGTTATAGTGGGCAAAGACAAATTGGTACTGAGCTGGAGTGCTGCTTTAACAAACACCTGAAGATATGGAAATGGCTTTGGAATTTTGTCCTGGGCCAAGATAAGAAAAGTTTAGAGAAATAGGCTAGAATTGCCATGAATGGACCTTAAAGGGCAGCTGCAGTGAGCACTGGAAAAGAGCTGTGGAGAAAACTTCAGTGTTCTTAGCAGTTACCTCAGGGTAGAATGAGGGATTGTAAAGACCCTTCTGACATGGTCCCAGACAAAAATGAGGAACAAGCACTGGAAACTGAAGGAACAGACATCTTTGTTACAAAGTGGCATAGGACATGACTAAATTGTGTTCACAGACTAAAGTTTTGTGGAAGAAAGAACTTAGGGTCAATGAAATAACATACTGGACAGAAGAAATCCTAAGCAAGGTGCTAAAGGTAGAGCATTGTTTCTCTTGACTCCTTATAAGAAAATGTGAGAAGAGAGAAAAAGAATCATAAGTGGAATTTATAATTAGAAGGGAAGCAGAGCTAAAAGATATGGAAAATTCTCAGCCTGCTCAGGTTTTAAAGAATGGAAAACTCTTCTGGAGGAACACTGGAGGTGGGGCCGGTGACCTTTTGATAAATTAGTGTGCGTGGTTGGGACCCTGGTGCTCTTTATCAAGACAGTGGAAGACGGAACCAGATTGTGCTGCCTCACATCACAAACCGAGGAAGGCTTCTGGCTCTCACGGGACCTTGGCTGTTTTTGCCTGATGCCTCTAGTCTCAGCTCACCTGCAGGGTGTGGTGATGTCACAGTCCCAGCACTCTAGGAGCCTGAGGCAGGAGGATCACAAGTTTGAGCCCATCCTGGGCAGTTCAGTGACATCAGGAGACCCTGGCTCAAAATAAAAGAAGCACGGTGAGAAGGCCTTAGGTTCATTCCCTAGTACTGGAAGAAAAAAATTTGCTGCCCGCCAAATTCTTTCACAGCCCTCAACCATTCCATATATTCCTCCAGTGGGCCCACCTGGGGTGCAGCCTGATAGTCCTTAAGAGGACATAGGGTAAACCTTGGCAGTGTCCAGGATGCTGCCCTCTCAGCCATGCCTCCAGGACATGCTCGAGCTGTGGAAGCTTGGGTGCTTCAGCTGCATTTCACAGAATCTTCCCACAAGCCCCAGGGCCCAAGCAGAGAATTGCTACAGGGATGTGGCCACTGTAGAGAGCCCTCACTAGTTTAATTCTAGTGGAGCCCTGGTGCCTACCTAGACCCACAGGTACGAGACTCTCCACATATAGCTCGACAGTGTGGACCATGCCCAGCCAAACTGTGGAAGTGGGACCCCAGGTGCCTAGAAGGCCTGGCTGCTACTCTACTGTGTTCAGAAGGCAGGGCATCAGTCAAAGAAAATTGTTCTCAATCCCTAAGATTTAATGTTTTCTCTATTGATTTTTTTATTTTTTGAGACTGGGTCTTGCTGTGTAGTTCAGGCTGGCCTTGAATTTACAGTAATCCTGCCTCAGCCTTGCAGAGTGCTGGGATTATAGGTGTGCCCTACCACGCCCAGCTCTCTGTTGGGTTTTCTGCTTGGTCAGGACCTACTGTCTTTTTAAAAAAATTTATTTCTTTTGAAATGAGAATGCCTACCCTCTGTCTCTTCATTATACTTTGGAAGCACTTTGATTTACAGGTTTATAGCTGGAGGTTAATTTGCCCCAAGACAAATGCACTTTTGAGTTTCAAGCTTATCTTGATTTGAATGTGATTGGATCCTCTGAGTTGCTGGGACAAATTAGGATTTATAGAGTTTTGCAAAATTTACAGAGCGATTGGGATGAAATGAATATATTTTGCATATGAGAGACATGAATTTAGGGGCCTGATTTGAAGGGCCTGAAGTTAATGTTGAAACCTTATCCCCATTGTTGTGATACTAAGTTAAGGTGGAGCCTTGGGGGAAGTGATTAAGTCCTGATAGATGGATGGAATGAAGGCTTTTATAAAAGAGGTTGATGGGCACACCCTAGCCCCTTCGGCCCTGGGAGAACACAGCAGGAAGGTACCATCTGGAAAGCAGAAAGCTAACCCTCGTTAAACTGAATCTGCTGATATTTAGCCTCAGACTTACTCTCTGAAACAGTGAGCAATAAATTTATACACTTTATAAATTATCTAACCTAAGGTATTTCATTATAGCTTTCTGAATAGACTTAGAAACCCAGGTAGAACCATTTATTTGTTGTCTTCTTTCTCCCCTTTTTGTTTGATTTTTTGAAACAGGATCTTGCTGTGTAGCCCAGGCGGGCCTAGAACTCACAGCAATCCTGTCTCAGCCTCCCAGGTGCTGGGACTACATATGTGTGGTCATGCCTGGCCTTCCTTTTTTTGTTCACCGCCAGTGCCATTTGTTTTTTTTTTATTAATAAATTTTATTTTATTTTATCCCATTCCTTCCTCGAGTCCCCTCCCGTCCCTATGTACAAAAGCTTTGTTTCCATTTTTTCCTTTTTCTTGGTACCCAGGATTGAACTCAGGTCCTTGCATTTGCGAGGCAGGCAGTGGAACCACTGAGCTAAGTCCCCGACCCCTCCATTTTTTCCTCCTATTTTCACTTTTTTTTCTTGTCCCTTCCTTTCTTCCACCCCCCTCCCTTGTTCCCCTTCCCATTTGAACAATTACCACTTCCCAACATCCATTATACATTTTAGTCCTTATTTCCACTTTCAATTTGTCATACCAGAGAAACAATGCAGTGTTTAAACATGTGTGTCCGATTTATTTTGTTTAAGAGTATGGTCTCAAGGTCCATCCATTTAGCCATAAATGTCTGAAGCTCATCATTCTTTATGGCAAAGTAGTATTCCATTGTATTTTTTAAAAACCCACATCTTTATCCACTCATCAGTTGATGGGCATTTGGGCTGTTTCTAAGATTTATCTATAACAAGCTGTGCTGCTATAAACATAGGTGTGCATATATTGCTGTGGTAAGATGCTTTTAATTCTTTAGGGAAGATACCAAGAAGAGGAATAGCAGGGTCAAATGGAACCTCTAGTTTTAGTTTTTTGAGAAATCTCCACACTGATTTCCACAATGGTTGCACCAGTCTGCACTCCCACCAACAGTAGAGAAGTGTTCCTTTTTCCCCACAGCCCTTCCAGCTTTTGTTGTTGATTTCTTGATAGCAGCCATTCTTTCTGGAGTGAGATGGAATCTCTTGTTTTAATTTGCATTTCTCCAGTGACCATTGATGTTGAACATTTTTTCATATATTTATTTGCTATTTCTAGTTCTTTGTCTGAGAAGTGTCTTTTCATTTCAGATGCCCGATTTTGGATTGGGTCTTTAAATTGGGGGGGGGGTTTGTTTTTTTTTTTAGTTCTTTATATATTCTAGATAATAGTCCTTTATCTGAATAGCTGGTGAAAATATTTTCCCACTGTGTGGGTTGTCCCTTCACTCTGTTAATGGTTTCTCTTGTTGTGCAAAAGCTTTTTAATAAGATGAGATCTCAGTTTTTGATGCTTTGTAGTATTTCCCGTGTGGTCTGGGTTTTGTTCATGAAGTCTTTGTCCACTCCTATGTCCTCAAGCATTCTACCTATTTTCTCTTCCAGCAGATTTAGTGTTTTTCTGTTTTAATATTTAGATATTTGATCCATTTCTATTTTAGGTTAGTGCACGGTGAAAGATATGGGTCTAGTTTCAATCTTTGGCATGTGAAAAGCCAGTTTTTCCAGCACCATTTATTAAAGAGGCTATCCTTCCATTGAAGGTGTTCGGCTCCTTTGTCAAAGATAAGGTAGTTGAGTATGTCTGGAGTTATTTTCACATCCTCTAGTCTGTTCTATTGATCCTCAGGTATGTTCTTTTGCCAGTACCATGCTGCTTTTATCACAGTAGCTTTGTAGTATGATTTCAAATCAAGCTTTGCCTTTGTTGCCCAGAATTGCCTTTGCTATTCTAGTTCTCTTTTGGTTCCAAATGAATTTTACGATTGTTTTTTCTAATTCTGTGAGATATACTCTTGGGATTTTGATTGGGATTGTACTGAATCTGCATAACAATTTTGGAAGTATTGGCTTTCCTTTTTTTTTTTTTGGTACCGGCGATCGAACTTCGAACTTGAGACCTTGTTCTTGCAAGGCAGGCGGTGGAACCACTAAGCTACATCCCTGGCCCTGGCTTACTTTGTGTGTGTGTGTGTGGTACCAGGGATTGAACCCGGGTCCTTGCGCTTGTGAGGCAAGCGGTGGAACCACTGAGCTAAATCCACAGCCCTGGCTTTCCTGTTTTTGAGACAGGGTCTCACTAAATTGCCCAAGCTGAACTTGAACTTTCGATCCTCCTATCTAAACTTCCCAGAGAGCTTTACAGGCATGCACTACCACACTTGACTCTTCACGTTTTAAAAAATTTTTGTTGAATTACAGAATTCTTAGATAAAATCTCACTCATCTACTTCTCACGGTCTTTCTCTACTTGCTCTTTTAACTTCATATGTTTCTTGGAAATCAGTGTGGTTTTTTTTTGTACTGGGACTCAAACTCAGGACCTTGCACTTGCCAGGCAGGTGCAGCACCACTGAGCTAAATCCCTGGCCCTCAAATCTTAATGATAGATAGGAATTTCAAAAGACATCATGAAAAAAAATTTCAGTAGCTAAAAAACTAGTTTGACAGTAACTTTTAATTTGAGATATTTAGTTCTTTTCTTATAGATTATCATATAGAGATGTATATCTTATGATTGAACGTGAGATAAAATCATGGCTTTCTTATTTCAGGATATAAAAACTACATGCTTTTAATTAAAACCAAAATTTCATCAAGTAATACAGTCTTTTATAATACTTTATAATTGGGTCAGGTTTTTTTTTAACCTTCACAATACTTAGGCTCCAGGCTTTTCTAACTGTAGGTGGCAGTAGTACATAAAATATGTTGATTGAGGGCAGAAAAATCTTCAGAATGCCATTCAATTTATGATTTTTATAACCTAACAATGGACTGTTTTGAGAACCAGATAATTGCATGTAAATTAGGGTATCTGGAGATTTGTGGGGGGGATCTCAAAGTTAGAAAACTATGTTTTTACCTCCAATTTTCATTTGGAATTTCAAAATTAGGTTTTAGGAATATAAAGCGTGTCTTTAAAATAATATTCCTCTCAGTCCCGTATTTGGTCAGGGCTGAATTTTGAGACAGTCTTGCTTTGTTGCCTAGGCCGCCCTCGAACTCCTGGGCTCAAGTGACCTTCTGCCTCAGCCTCTCAAGAGTAGACTGTAGGCACCCGCCACCCTGCCTGGCTAGTTTTGGATTTTTCTTAAGGCGCACCATCATTGTTAATACCTCAGGAATCCATTGTGTCTCACATGCACTTTGAATTTGTGCTTCCTGTTCAAATCTGTCACCTGTTCATTTTGTTCATTTGGGAAACATTTCTTCAGGAATTACTATGTCCCATGCCCTGTGCTAAGAAAAAGGATCAGAGTGACCCTAATCACTCTCAGATCAATGAGGAATATCATCTGACAATCTGACATTGAGCAAGAAAAAGAAGAACATAGCAATTCATTTTTAAAGTCAGCCTCAATACAGATAACCAGTTTTTCTATTTGTCCCGTTTCCTACCCTCTTTTTGTCTTTTTGGTTTCCTACAAAGCCCTTTAAATCAAGTAAAACCAAGAATATAGGCTGCTAATAACAGAAAAACAAAGCCTTAGTAATAATACTGTACAAGTCTGTTTCAAGGGTGTGTTGGAATGATTAGAGTGGAATGGTGGAGAATCTTGTTTTAGGAATAGACAGGAGACTATAATCAGATGCTGAAATTTTCCTAAATTGTCCATGCTCAGAGCCAGCATGATAGAGAATGTCTTGAATATACACTTTACATTAGATTTTCTTTTAGATTTTATATAATAGTTTCTACTGTATCAGTAAACAAAGAAACTTTCATCCCATCAATTTAAAAATTGAGTCTTTTGTCTCAGTTCAGTAAATGTGCTTTTTCTATGAGTGTCTATGCTAAACTCTACAAGAGACATAGCTGAGCAAAGCACTTTCTTTATCTTTAAATACTGTGTCTCACATCGAAATGGGGAGGGACACTGCTTGCTCTGCAAGCGCAAGGACCCGAGTTTGATCCCCAGTACCAAAAAAAAGAAATGGGGAGGGAAGTCAGGAAATGAGGAGTAGGAGGTACCAACATACGGAGCAGTACAGATACATTTCTAGCTTCATATTTTCTCATGAGACAAGCTTTTCTGAATACCTTTCTGAATACACTTGGTGTATTGCAGGTATCAGAATTCTCCAGACATCTGTCAGCATTGTCTTTTGTTTTTATTTTTTTTAATTACAGAATTAACTCATAAAAATTGTGTCATAAGCATTCATAGGTGCTAACAGCTCCTTAGCCCCAAATTGGCATAGTGCCAAAGAAACAGAAGCTAACTGAAGTTCTGAAATATTTCAGTAAATGATAAATGTTGACTAGACTTCAATAACTAATTCTGAACTGTTTTTACAGTTCGAATTATTGTTTGACTCCTTGGATTGCAGCTGAACAGCTTAGTATGCTTTTGAATCCTTCCCTTTGGTTCTTTATGGAGCAAGTTAGGGACTAACTTAATGACTGTAGAAGACCTTGGATACAGAAATGGGTTTCATTTGATCAGGGAGATAAAAATTAGCACTTCAACTAGTGTGAGGCAATAAAAATAGAATTATTTCTTTTAAGACTTATATAACAATTATATATAATCTCTTATATGGACTTAAAATCTTACTGCTGTGGGAATTTTCACAAGTACATAGAGAAAACCCTTGTGTACCTAGCAGCCGCTTCATCAGTTACCCAGAATTGGTCTTTTTCCATGAATACCCCTTTTCACAGGGCATATCCTTATTTTTAAATTTTTATTACAAAAATACTTTTAATGTTGTCACTAGGCTGACAAGAGTTTTTTGTATTATTATAAACGTCTTTGGAAAAAACATGTCCTTTTCACCAATGGAAAATAAAAGACTTGGAAAGCAGTTTGGTAACATAAAGAAAAGAGCCTTTTAATCAATTAAAATAGCCTTGCTTAGGGCCAGGGATTTAGCTCAGTGGTTTCGCCGCCTGCTATGCAGACACAAGGACCTGAGTTCGATCCCCGGCACCAAAAATAAAATAAAATAGCCTTGTTTTATTAATTTGTGAATTCTGTTCAGAAATAGAAATTAAGGTCAAGATCATTGTATCTAATGCTTATTACAGCATTATTTGTAATTGAATAATTATAATTAAGTAATTGAAAATCTCTGTATACCTACTAATAAATTCACATGGTAGGATGTTTTTATTTTTTAACATGAGGAAGTATGGAAAGGGTGATAAAATTGCATCTAAACAAGGCATGGTGACACATGACTGTAAAACCAGTACTCGGGAGGCTGAAGGCAGAAGGATTACTTCAAGTTAAATACCAGCCTAGGCTACACAGTGAGTTCAAGGTCAACCTGGACTATTATAGTGAAACATCTTGAACAAACAAAAGATTTTTTTTTTTGGTATATCCTTTTATTGGCACATTTTAGGTGTACAACATAATGACATTCATCATTGGGAACAAACAAAAGATTGCATCTAATAATTCCACATTATATTGTGTGTAGACTTTGAAGATCTGATTTGCTATTATCCTGATTCTAAATTCTACTGTATCATTTCCTTAATTTTTATTTTTCCTGTGTTATGGATATTGAACTCAGAGCCTCATAAATGGTATGAAAGCCCTGTAGTGAATTGTATCGCCAATTCTATCTGTCTACCTGTCTATCATCTATTTTTGAGAAAATGTCTCCCTCAGTTGCCCTCAAACTCCAGATCCTGCTGCCTCAGCCATCCAAGTAGCTGGGATTATAGGCATGTACCACCACACCTAGCTTGTTTCCTTAATTTCAAAGAAAGCTTTTCAGTTTTCTGATTTAAGACATTGTTAGTTACCCACTTAACTGCTCTTCAGTTGCGTCCAAATTGTTATTCACTTGTTGGTACCTGCATTGTAACCTCATGCCAATATTCAGGACACTTGTGATCCTAGTATATTAGAGCCCTGCATGGTGGGCTTGATTGTAATCCTAGTACTCAAGAGGCCGAGGCAGGAGAATCAAAAGTTTTGATATGTCTTGTTAATTTATTGTGTCTACATGGTGTCTGATGTTCAGACTTAAGGCCAGCCTGTGGGCTACATAGTGAAACTGTGGCTCAAGCTCCCCACCAAAAAATCCTAGAATATAAGTAAATCAAAGGTACTACTTATATTTTTTTACTTTATGTTATATTTTAGATGATTGACAGTAAATACTTTTAGACAGTAAAGTTACCTCATATGTTGGTTAGCAATCAACATTATCTAATAAATGCTTATTAATTCTAACTAAATCTTGTTTCTCACTTTACAGATTATAAGCACACCACAGAGACTCGCCAGTTCAGGAAGTGTTCTGATCGGGAGCCCATACACTCCTGCACCAGCAATGGTCACTCAGACACACATAGCAGAAGCAACTAGCTGGGTTCCTGGGTAAGAGTATCACAAACTACTGATTCTAAAACCTTAAAAAAAATTCTGACCTTTTTCCTTACTATCTTGTTTCTCCTTATTATGTCAGCCCATTTCTTAAAAACTAATGTTTTTCCTTTAAAATCTCCTATTTTGGGCTGGGGATTTAGCTCAGTGGTTTTGCCGCCTGCTGCCCAAGTGCAAGGACCCAACTTTGATCCCCGGTACCAAAAAAAATAAAATAAAATAAAAAAATTAAATCTCCTATTTTACTTTATGTCTCAGATATAAATTATCTCTTATATAACACCTGCCCACTGAGGTACTAGAACTTGAACCCAGGGCATTCACACTGAGCAGTATCTCCAGCCCTTTGACACAAGGTCTTACTAACTTATCCAGGCTGGGCTAGAACTTGAACTCGTTATGCCTCAGCCTCCCAGAGTGCTGGAATTACAGACATTTGCAACCATGCCCGGCTATACCCATTTTTAAACAAAAAAATAGTACAGTAAATTGTAACGGAGTCTTTTGACTTTTAAACTCTGAATAGGAGTATTTCTTAGGATTATAACTTTTAGCTGCTCTGGAGATAGAAAAGCTATATTTTATATTGTTTTAACACATAAGAAATGAGTTGTAAAATGTTGTTTATTCTGAAAATATCCCCTATCCACTCTCATTTCCTTAAGAGAAAAGGAACTAGAAAAAAGAGGCCAAATATATTAAAATTTTCAATTTTTTCCTTCATTCCTTATAACACTTGGCAATGACATCACTATCCTTTCCATGTTACTCATTTGCTACTTTTAGTATCATACCATTCATGTTTCGTCTTTGCTTGTAAAATACCCTTTTTTCACTCCTTATCATTTTAGCACTCCATCCTTCTATTAAAAAATGTTAAGATAAATAACTCAAGTCCTTGTTTGTTACTTTAGAAGTTATTTACATGGTGATACACTGCACAGGGGATCCTGTCATGTGTGTGTGTGTATGTGTGTTACAAAATGCTAAATTTTGGTTAAGAATCTCCTTGCTTCAAGAACAAGTGAATTAGGGGCTGGGGAGTTGGCTCAGTGGTTCCGCCACCTGCCTTGCAAGTGCAATGTCCCGAATTCGATCCCCAGTATCAAAAAAAAAAAAAGAAAAAAGAAGTGAATTAGCCAGGCATGGTGGCACATACCTGTAATCCCAGCACTCAGGAGGCTGAGGCAGGGCTACATAGTGAGTTCAGGACCAACCTGAACTACAAAGCAAGACCCTGTCTCAAAAAACCAAAAAAAAAGAAGAAGTGAATTAATGAAATAACAAACCAAGGGCTTTAATTCACATGCATATTAATGTACATGCATGCATGTACAGATACAGATACATTAGAGACAGAAGAGCTCTGAAAAGCCTCATTTGTAAAACTAATGTTTTCTTCCCTAAATAATTCATTGAGCTCACTCCAATTTAATGATTATTGTGTTGTCATGTCTTGTCCCATGACAAAATGAAGTCTTTATATTATGTACCTATCTTTTATATTTGTTTTTGTCTTTTGATATATTCAGTATAGAATTGGACAAGTTATAATAAATTATGAAATACAGTTGTGTTTATGTATTGTGTTTATGCTATCTTTTTGTCTTTTTAGTGATAGAAAACGGGCTAGAGAATTTATAGAATCTGATTTTTCAGAAAGGTGAGTATGAGTCCAAAAATTTTGCTTAGGATTCCACAATGTAGAGAGTAGTTTAAGTAATTCCACTTTAAGTAATGAGATGTTTGTCTTCACATAACTTTAACTTCATTTGGTTTCTACTGTGATTCCATTCTTCACTGAGTATTTCAGTTCACTCATAATATTTGTATGATTTGATAGAAATTACCTGTGATACTTCCATGTCACATAGTCCCCTTCCTCCTCTTGGGAACTAAAGCCTTCTACCTAACTGAATAATTCATTTTATGCTCAAACTTTCAACAAATTTTACTAAAAATATCTATGGATCATGGTAAACTCTTATTTCTTAAATAATACTACATTGAGTATGATAACACCTTTCCTTAAAAGATGAAGTATGATCAAAAAATACAGTGAATGCTTAAAATTTTTTTAAATTATTACAATAAAAAACTCACTGCCATTAACCTCCCTCAAAATATTGCCCCTTGCTTTGAACACACTGTGTCCCACCTTCTTGCTACTTTCTGAACTAATTCTGGAAGTCCTTTCTCTTGAGCATCTTAGTTGCGCTCTTGTGGCTGCCTCAGTGTCCTGAAGCCATTCACAACATTGACCTTTCATGGTCATTTTGACTTTGGGGAAGAGCCGAAAGTCAGTGTCAGGTCTGGTGGGAGTCACTCAAATGGACGTTCAGAACTGCTTCAGAAACTGGCAGGCGGGGGAAGGGTTTTGAGGGGGATTAATAGCAATGTGTCTTTTACTTTAATAAATGTTTTAAAATTTAACCATAGGGGGAAGGGGAGAGAAGGATAAATAAAGATGTTATATGCATGTATTAACTCCCTGCAATCAATCTAGTCATTATATACTGCAAGCATGACTACTAAAAAAATTAAAAATGAAAGAACAAAATTTAAACATTTGCTGTATATTTCGATCATACCTTATATTAGCACAGTGGTTCTCTGTTCTGCTTGTACATCAGAGTCACTCATGATCTGTTCAGTAAAAGTTCCTACCCAAGTCATTTAACTCCAGGTTTAAGAATTAGCAGTTTAGCTGGGGCTCTTCCCTAAAGAATTAAAAGAATCATACCACAGTGATATATGTCCATGTTCATAGCAGCACAGTTTGTGATAGCTAAAACTTGGAAACAGCCCAAATGCCCATCAACTGGAGACTGGATAAAGAAAATGTGGTTTTTTTATAAAATGGAGTACTACTCAGCCATAAAAAATGAGAAATTAGAGACATTTATAGCTAAGTAGATGCACATTGAGGCAATACTCTTAAGTGAAATAAATAGGACACACATGTATAAATATCGAATAGTTTCTCTGGTGTGAGAAACTAAAAGTGTAAATAAGGACTAAAATGTATAATAGGTAATATGAAATAGGAAGAAAAGGGGCAAAGTGGAAGGAAGTGGGAGGGCTAGGGGAAAGGATAGAAAGGAATGGGATGAATATGAGAAAATGGAAAAATAGGAACAAAATCTTTGTAAGTAGGGAGCACTGGAGGGGTTGAAGGGAGGGCTGGGCAAGGGTGAAAAATAAGAACCAAGAGAGACTATGTAAAGGTCCAAATTTCCAATGATGAATGTCATTATATTGTATACCTAAAATGTACCAATGATTAGAATGAATAATCGATAATGCAAAATAGGAAGAAAAGGTCCAAAGGGGTAGGGGTAGTGGGAGGGGCAGGGGAAAGGAAAGAAGGGAAAGAAAAAATGCTGAGAAATGGAAAAAATGGAAATAAAGTCTTTGTAAATAGGGAAGGGTGGAGGGCCTGAAGGGAGGGCTAGGAATGGGGAAAAAATAAGAACCAAGATGCATTATGTAAAGGTACAATTCCCAATGAGAAATGTAATTGTGTTGTATACCTAAAATGTACTAATAAAAGAATTTAACCAAAAAAAAAGAATTAGTTTAGGGGCTGGGTGTGTGGCTCTGCTGTTGTAGAGCATTTACTTGGTATCCCCAAGGCCCAGAGTCTAGTACTGAAGACCTTGGGACTATAAATGGAGAATGTGTGCTTTCTAGCATGGACACCAGCACTGCTTTTGTTCTTGGTGACATTTGTTGCTTGCTTCCTGGTTCTTGACTGTTTTGTGTTTCATTTTGTTTTTGCAGTACTGAGGATTGAACCCAGGGAACACCAAACTACATCCCTAGCCTTTTTTATTTTACTTTGAGGCAAGATCTTGCTAAGTTTCCCAAGCAGACTTTGAACTTGCAATCCTTCTGCCTCAGCCTCCCAAGTAGCAAGGATAATAGGTGTGCACTGGAGGTTCTTAACTATTTTGAAAAGAAAATCACATCTCAAGGACTGCTGTATTATATAGAAATATATGGTGAAATGTTCTTTTCTCTCTGGTGGAAAGGCCTATTTGCAAGTCACATTGGTCTTTCTTAGTGTTATCCTTGGAAAAGGCAGCAGTACACATTCATACAGTCTCGTGGAGATGTATTTAACAATGTTTAAGTTAAAAATGAAACATTTTGGCTCGGGGCATGGTGGTACACACCTATAATCCTAGTACTTGGGAGTCTGAGGCAGCATGGTTGCTGTGAATTTGAGGCCAGCCTGAACTAGTAGTGAGTTAAAGGCCAACCTGAACTACATAGTGAGACCTTGTCTCAGAAAAAAAGCAGGTGGCAGGGGAGAGAGAGGAGAAACAGTGATTTCTCAACGGTTCAGGGAGCCACACGTTCCACCCTACAAAACCCAGTACTTCTTGTCATATAAAATATTTTATGTTTTATTTATTTCCCATAAACTAAATGATAAATAAAAATATAACTTACATATAATTAAATGTTTTTAAACTCTGAGATCCTAACTGTACAGAAAGGAAAATGGGCTTGAAGTACAGTTCAGTGGTAGGGCATTTGCCTAGCACATTTAAGGCCTGAGGCCCTATACTCAGTCCCTAGCATTGCAAAAAGAGAGAAAATGTTCTGAAGTTAAAAAGTGTGAGGGGCAAGGGCGAACAAAAGGAGAGTACCTAAGCAGTAAAACCCAAGTATAGTTCATGCACTAGTGCCGGCCCAGAAGTGTTAGCAGTCCAGGGAAAGGCAAGTGCAGTAATGGAGGTTCTTACACCTTCATAGCAGTTTGATGTTGGTCTAAGCATATCATTCACAGACACAACAGTGTCAGTGCTCTTAAACTCACATGGGAACACCATCTATGACACACAGTGGTCATGCATGAGAAGACCAAGTTAAAGTTTGTGACTTTTTAAACAGCTCTCTGGAGATATAATTCATACACTACACCATTGACCCTTTGACAGTGTACAATCCAATAGGGGCTTTTGGTATTTTCTTGGAATTGTGCGACCATTACCACAGTCAGTTTTAGAGCATTTCACCATCCTCAAAAAGAAACTGCACTATCATTTGCCAGTCCTTTGTCTGTCCCAGTTTTGGGCAACCACTAATTGACTTTCTGTCTCTATAGATTTGCCTATCCCGGAAATTTCAAAAAAGGGAAACATACAGCATGTGGTCCTTCATGACCGGCTTTGTTCATTAAGCATATTCTCACGGTTCACCCACCTATGTTGTAGAATGTGTTGGTACTTCATTCTCTTTTACTCCTGAATCATTCCGTTATGTGGATATACCAATTTTACTTGTTCATTAATTGATGGACATTTTGGGTTGTTTCTACTTTTTGCCTTTATGAATGATACTACTATAAACATTTGTTGACCAGATTTTGTATGAATTTAAGTGTAGAATCAACTGGGCCGTATGATTACTTTTCCTTTAGTATTTTGAGTAATTACCAGTCTCTTCCACAGTTACTGTCCCATTTTACATTCCTACCAGCAGTGTATGATGATCCCTGTTGCTCCCCATCCTTGCTGATTTGTGCTGGCTAGGCAAGCCCTGTACCCCTGAGGCACACTCTCAGCTCTCACCTTTTTGTCTTTTTAATTGTAATTGTCCTAGTGGACTTGAAATGGTATTTCGTTGTGGTTTTGATTTACATTTCCCTAGTGACTTAATATGGTTAGCATTGTCCAGGTGGTGGCACATTCCTATACATCCTGGCACTCTGGGAGGCTTAGGCACATTTACCCTCTTTAATACCAGCTGAATACATGAGACACACAACAAGCACCAAAGGGGATGGAACAAGCAGGGTGTGGTGGTGCACACCTGTGATCCTAGCTGTTTGAGAGGCTGATGCAGGAGGATTACAAGTTCAAGGTCAGTGTAAGCAATTTAGCAACACCCTGTGTCAAAATTTTTCTAAAAGGGATGTGGGTGTACCTCAGTGATAGAGCATTTATTTGCCTAGCTTGCACGCTTGGGAACAGTCCCCAGTACTAGGGGGAAGAAAAGGCTGTAATTCAGGAAAATGCTGATGAAGTAAAAGAAAATGAGACTCTCAAGCTAGAATGTCAAGTACCAGATCATTGCAGTAGAGCTACTTGACCTTAAAGGGAAAGAATCCTTTGGGCCTGTAGAAGAAAAGAGCATCAGCCTTCTGGTATAGAAAATAAATACATTTAAGAAACCAAAGTGAGCCAAGCCTTTATAGCCAGCAAAACGGATTTATCTCAAATATATTTTTTTGGTTGATCCATTTTAAATATATATAATGATAACATTCATCATAGGGAATTTGTATCTGTACATGATATATCTTGCTTATTTTTTCCCATTCCCCTCCCCTCCCTTCAGCCCTCTTCCCTTCCTTATTTACAAAGAGCTTTCTTTTTATTTTTTTTTCTTCTATTCCTTTTTTCCTTTGCTCCTTTCCCCCTTCCCATTTGAACATTTTCTTCCCATTTCCCAATATCTATTACACACTTTGGTCCTTATTTACACTTTCAGTTTTTCACACCAGAGAAATAGTGCTGTATTTAAACATGTGTCCAATTTATCTTACTTGAGAGTATGGTCTCAAGGTGCATCCATTTAGCCTGAAATGTCTTGAGCTTATCCTTCTTTATGGCAGAGTAGTAGTACCATTGTATAAAAAACCACATCTTTGTACATTCATTGGTTGATGACCATTTGTGCTCTTTCCAAGATTTAGCTATTACAATTGTGCCACTATAAACATGGGTGTGCATATGTTTTTGTGGTATGTTTTAAATTCTTTCAGGAAGATATCAAGAATAGCTGGGTCAAATGAAACCTCTAGTTTTAGTTTTGTGAGGAATCTCCACACTGATTTCCACAGTGATTGCACCATTCTGCATTTCCACCAACAGTGGAGAAGAGTTCCTTTTTCCTCACACCCCTTCTAGCATTTGTTGTTGGTTATTTTGGGGGGTTTTTTTGGTACCAGGGATTAAACTCAGGACCTTGCACTTGCAAGGCAGGCATGGTGCCACTGAGCTACATCCCCAGTCCTTGGTTGATTTCTTGATAACAGCCATTCTGTCTGGAGTGAGATAGAATCTCAGTGTTGTTTTAATTTGCATTTCATCAATGACCAGTGATGTTGAACATTTTTTCATATATTTCTTTGCTGTTTATAGTTCTTCATCTGAGGAGTGTCTGTTCATTTCAGATGCCCATTTTTGGATTGAGTCTTTACATTTGGGGGATCTAAATTTTTTTAGTTCTTTTTTTTTGGTACCAGGGATTGAACTCGGGTCCTTGCACTTGCACAGCAGGCGGTGCAACCACTGAGCTAAATCTCCGGCCCTTTTTTTAGTTCTTTATATATACTAGATATTAGTCCTTTGTCTGAAGAACAGCTGGCAAAAATTTTTTCCATGCTGTGGGTTGCCTCTTAACTCGGTTGGTGATTTCTTTTGCTGTGCAAAAGCTTTTTTTTTGCTACCAGGGATCGAACTCAGAAACCTGGTACCACAATAAAAAGCTTTTGCACAGCAAAAGAAATCACCAACAGAGTGTAGAGAGAACCTACAGCACGGGGGGAAAAAAGCTTTTGAGGCAGGCCTGATGCCGTTGAGCTAAATCCCTGGCCCAACAAAAGCTTTTTAATAAGATGAGATTCCAGTCGTTGATTCTTTGTAATATTTCTTGTACAACTGAGGTTTTTTCTTCTTAAAAATCTTTGCCTACACCAATACTTTCAAGAGTTCTATCTATTCTATCTTCCAACAGATTTAATGTTTTAATATTTAAATCTTTGATCTATTTTGATTTTAGCTTAGTGCATGGTGAAAAATATGGGTCTAGTTTTAATCTTCAGCATATGGAAAGCTAGTTTTTTCAGCACCATTTATTAAAGAGGCTTTTTTCCAGTGAAGGTGTTTGGCTCCTTTGTCAAAGATAAGGTAGCTGAGTATGTTTAGAGTTGTTAATTTGTTCCATTGGTCCTCAGGTCTTGGGGGGGGGCGGTACCATGCTGTTTTTATCACAGTAGCTTTGTAGTATAATTTCAGATCAGGGATTGTGATAACCTTGCCTTTGGTATTCTGGGTCTCTTCTGGTTCCAAATGAATTTTAGGATTGTTTTCTTTAATTCTGTGAGATATGCTGTTGATATTTTGATCAAGATTGCATTAAATCTGTATAACCATTTTGGAAGTATGGCCATTTTTATGCTATTGGTTCTTCCTACCCAAGAACAAAAGATATCTTTTTTTTAGTACCAGGGATCAAACTCAGGACCTCTTGCTTGCCAGGCAGGTGCTGTGCCACTGAGCTAAATCCTATTTTCTGATATCTTCCTCAATCTCCTTTTTCAGAGTACTGTAGTTTTCCATGTAAAGGTCTTTTGCTTCCTTCATTAGATTGATTCCTAGGTATTTCATTTTTTGGATGCTAGTGTGAAATATGTTGTTCCCTCAACACATTTTCTCTCTCAGTGAGTTTGTGTACAGAAATGGTGTTGATTTTTGAGTGTTGACTTTGTATACAGCTATGCTACCGAATTTGGTTATTAAATCTAGAAGTCTTTTGGTGGTTTTTAGGGTTTTCTATATACAGTACCATGTCATCCACAAATAATGATAATTTATCTTCTTCCTTTCCTATCCTTACTCCTTTTATTTCTTTCTCTTCTATAATTGCTCTGGCTAGTGTTTCCAGAACTATATTGAATAAGAATGGTGAAGTGGACATCCTTGTCTTGTTCCTGATTTTAGAGTGAAAGCTTTTGGTTTTTGTTCATTTAGTATAATTTTGGCTGTTGGTTTGCTGTAGATGGCTTTTGTCATATTGGGATAAGGACTATCAATTCCAATTTTCTGTAGGGATTTTATCAGGAATGGGTGTTAGACTTTGTCAAACACTTTTTTGTGTCTATAGAGATCATCATATGGTTTTTGTCCTTGACTATTGATATCATGTACTGCATTTATTGATTTGTGTACGTTGAACCATCCCTACATCCCTGGGATGAATATAACTTTGTCCTAGTGTATAATATTCTTTGTTTTTGCTGCATTCTGTTTGCCAGTATCTTACTGAAGATTTTTTTGTCTATGTTCGTTAGGAAGATTGGCCTGTAGTTCTCTTTTTTGGTTGGATCTTTCTCTGGTTTTGGAATCAGGGTAATGCTTGTTTTTGGAAATGAGTGTGGGATTATTGCTTCCCTTTCAATTTTATTGAAGAGCTTGAGAAGTAGTGGCATTAGGTCTTCCCTAAATTTCTTTTATAATTCAGCAGTGAATCTCTCAGGGCCTGGGCTTTTTTTTCTTGGTAGGTTTTTGTTTGCTTGCTTGGTTGTTTGTTTTGGTACCGGGATAGAACTCAGGACCTTGTACTTGTGAGGCAGGCAGGACCTTGTGCTTTTGAGGCAGGCGGTGGCACCACTGAGCTAAATCCCCAATCCGGTAGGTTTTTAATCACATGTTCAATTTCATTGACTGATACTGGTTTATTTATAATTTTTATATCTTCTTGATTCAGCTTTGGTAATTCATATGTATCTAGGAATCTGTCCATTTCTTCTGTGTTTTCCATCTTACTAGAATACAGGTTCTTAGCTGAGCATGGTGGCTCAGGCCTGTAATCCCAACACTCGGGAGGCTGGGGTACATGGTGAGATCCTGTCTTTAAAAAA
>NW_004624730.1:18556426-18597187 GCF_000247695.1 Heterocephalus glaber | reverse complement strand
AGTCTTTTCTTTCCTTTTTTTGATAAGATTGGCTAAGGGTTTATCAATTTTATTTAATCTTTCAAAGAACCAACTCTTTGATTCATTGATTCTTTGTATTGTTGTTTTCTTAAGTCTCCATTACATTAATTTCTGCTCTGATCTTTATAATTTCCTCCCTCGTATGAGCATTGGGTTTGACTTGTTCTTCTTTTTATAGAACCTTGGTGTTCAACATTAAGTTGTTTATTGAGCTCACTCTGTTTTTCTGATGTGGGAATTCATTGCTATAAAGTTTTCAGATAGGACCACTTTCATTGCATCCCATAAGTTCTGGTATGTTATATTGGCATTATCATTTAATTGTAGAAACTCTAATTTCTTTAGTTTCATCTGTGACCCATAGGTTGTTCAGGAGGGTGTTACTTAACTTCCATGTGTTTATGGAGTTTTTGTGGGGTTTTTTGCCATTGATTTTCAGTTTCATTGCACTATGGTCTGATAATATGCATGGGATAATTTCAGTTCCTTTGGATTTACTTAAGCATGGTCTATGAAGTAGTATGTGGTCTGTTTTGGATAATGTCCCATTTGCAGCTGAGAAGAATGTGTATTCTCATGTATTGTATTGGAACACTCTAGACCTCTACTCAGTCCATTTGTTCAAAAGTTTGGTTCAGTTCTGATAATTCTTTGTTGATTTTTTTTGTCTAGTTGATCTGTCTGTGACAGTAGGATATTAACTTCCCCCATTAAAATTGTATTAATGCTTATCTGATTTTCATGTCTGCTAATATTTTATGTAGTTGTATGTGCTGGTATTTGGGGCATATGTATTTATGATTGTTATCCCTTTGTCTTGGATTGTTCACTTTACAAGGATACAGTGACCATCTTTGTCTCTCGTAATCAGTCTTGGGTTGAAATCCACTTTGTCTGCAAATAGAATAGCTACCCCCTAGGTTTTTCCAGGTTCCTGTCGCATGGAGTATTATTTTCAGTCCTTTGACTTTCAGTCTGAATTCATTTTTTAATCAAATCTGTTTCTTGTATGCAGCATATTGTTGGATATTGCTTCTTAATCCATTGTGTCAGTCTGTTTCTTTTGATTGGTGAATTGAGATCATTTACATTGATCATTATAACTGATATATATTGACTTATCCTTGTCATGTTATTTTCCTGTTGTTGGGTCCCTTTTTATTTTCTCCTCTGCATAATTACTTGCTTTGCCTAGTTGATTCATTGTGATGGGGTTCCTTGAGTTGCGGTCCTCATTATCTCTTTCTAGAATGTCCTTCAGAACATTTTGGAGTGCTGGTTTGGTGGTCATGAATTTCTTCAGGTGTTCTTTGTCATGGAAGTATCTTTTTCTCCATCACTTTTGAGAGATAGATTTGTGGAGTACATCCATCTGGACCAGAGGTTGTTTTCTTTCAGGGCTTGAAATACTACACTACAAGTTCTCCTTGAGTTGAGGGTTTGTGTAGAGAAGTCTGCTGTGATTCTGATGGGCCTTCCTTTTTGGTGATCTGTTTCTTTTCTCTAACAGCTTTTTTTTGGGGGGTGTGTGTGCCAGAGATCGAACTGGGGACCTTGCACTTGTGAGTCAGGCGGCGGAACCAGTGAGCTAAATCCCCAGCTCTAACAGCTTTTAATATTCTCTTCTTGTGTTGAATTTCTGGACTCTTGACTGTGATATGCGTTGGTGTATATTTTTTTTTATCATGGCTAAATGGAGTTCTATATGCCTCACTTATCTATATGTCCTGTTCTTTTTCCGTTTGAGTTTTCTCCCATTACTTCTGTGAACAGGTTTCTTATGTCATTTGCACTATATCCTGCTTTTTCATTGACTAATCCCTCTTATGTTATTCTACTTTGCATCATCTTGCAGCTGTTGGATTGATTTTTCATGGTCTCTTGCTATTTTTAAGAAAGCTTTCTTTTCATGATCACTAACCGCAATCTTGTCTTCTATATCTGATATTCTGTCCTCATTTTGGCTCATTCTGCTGTGTATACTTTCAGTGATATTTTTAATCCCCTAGATATCTATTTGAATCTCTTTCATGGATTCCATTTCTTTCCTATGTTCATGGTTTCCATCTTTTCCTAAGCTCCCCATTTTTAAAAAATATGTATCTGCTCTAGAGTTGCTAACCATGTCTTTCCTTATGGTCACCATCTCTGTAGTTA
Source organism: Heterocephalus glaber (assembly GCF_000247695.1). Next base: position 18,595,009 of record NW_004624730.1, on the reverse strand, counting down.
TCTGAGAAATTATTTCTCATTTGTTTTTTTCTACAGCCTTATTCATCTGCTTTGTTACTTCTACTGTTACCATTTCAGAGATTCTAGATGAGTAGCTTTCAAATTGTTCCACCTCATTGCCCCCTGGGTTTGCCTTTGGTGAGCTGGAAGTCTGAGGTGTTGTATCTTACTCAAGTGTCTTCTCATTTTCTTTCTTTCTCTCTGTCTGTCTTTTTTTTTTATTCCTAGGTTGGTGCTTGTAAATTGCTTATGGCAGGTAGCTTATTGCCAGTATTCATAACCCTTAGGAAATGACTACCTCTCAGAGATGTCTTCCAGGTGTGGCTGTCTTTTGGGTTTCTTGATTCTGTTGTAAGATCCTACCTCTTCAATTTATTGGAGATGAGAAGTTGCTTACACTAGCCTATAGTATTGTTTATGACCCTTAGGTAATCTCAGCCTTGGCATACCATACAACTAATTAGAACAATTATGTCACCTTGGCTAAAATAGTACAGTCAACAATTACAATAGCATCAAACACAGCCTAGAAAACAACAAACTGGTAGCTATTAATTTGCCACCTTTAATCGTATGAACTGTATTTGGGGTTATGTAACAAAATCTAAAACGAACCAGAAAATTTTATATAGTAAACATGCCCTCAATATGGCGATTTTATCCTCTGGGGAGAAAATTTTAAAGGAATCAGTGGAAAAAAATAGAGAAATAGAAGAGGAAGAGATTAGAAGCAAGGCTGGAGAATAAAAGAAGATTAAATGAACTTTGGGAAACTGGTGAAGAAGATAGGGAGAGAGAGAAGGAAGAAATAAAAAGAACAGAACAACAACAAAAACTAGAAACATTATTCACACTCATATAAAAACAAGAACAAACAGGAGAAAAAGAAAATCAAACAAAAGGAAAAAATTGTCCACTTCAGGGCATGTCTGCTGTTCCAGCAAGCCTGCACCTTTAGTTCCACTAAAGTTTGGGTTGGTTTCTGGCTATGAGGCTGGAACCCTATTTGTTTAGCCTGCTATGTGCCTCCTGCTGGCTTGAACTCAGCTCCTTGTCTTCCTGCCAACTTGAACTCAGTTCCACCATACTCTGACACTGAGCTGGTAGTTGGGAGCCAGCCCACAGATGCTCTGAGTTCCCAGCTTAGTTGGCCCCTCTCCAAGAAGGCTACTGGCCAATCACCCTCTCCTAGGGGAGTGTCCGAAGCCAAATAACTCACCATGCCTTGTAGTCTACTCTGTCCACTGCTAGCTACATTCTACTCATGGGTTTTTCTGAGGCTTTTGGGGTCGCCAGTATTCACCATGGGTATTGCAGGTTGGAGCTGCCCCCCTCATGTGGTGAGTCAGGGCTCAGAGGGAAAGCACCACTTGCTACCTCCTTTTGCATTTGGTCTCTCTGCTCTCCCCACAGGCTTCAGTTCTCACTTCACATTCTTACTAGGTCCTGGTAGCCCACTTCTGTCCTTCTCTTCCTCATGTTGCTATATTCTAGTGTCTGGCACCATATCTCAGAGAGGCTGTTTTTCTCCTGTTCATCTCTCTGCCATCTTCCCAGATGTCCTTTTTTTTTCTTAAAGACAGGATCTCCCTAAATAGTTTAGGCTGGCCTTGAACTCACTGTATAGCCCAGGTCGCCTCAAATTCACACTGATCCTCCTTCCTCAACCTCCCAAGTGCTGAGATTATAGGTGTCCAGCACCATACCCAGCAGTATTAGTCACCTTTCTGTTGCTGGGACAAAATATAGTACCTGACATACACAAATTAAAGCAAAGTTTTTAGTCCCTGAGCTGCTAGCTCCAAGGCAGAAACATGGCTGAAGGACATAGCAGAGGAAAGCTCCTCACCCCGAGCAGCCAGGAAGCAGTAACAGAAAAGAGGGGCCAGAGACCAGACAGTAGTCCTCCAAATCACATCCCTGTGATCGACTTCTTTCCACTAAGCCCTGTCTTCTGTTTTCTCACTTTTCTATAATGCCATCAACTTAGGGTCTCATCATTAGATTAATCCACTGATGAAGTTGGATCCCTCTGACCCAGTCATTTCTGGAAACACCAACAGACACACTCAGAAGCATTTCTGAATCAAATTGAGTTGACAGTCAGTATTAACTGTCACATCTGAAGTCCTGCCTGAAGAACTCACTAGAGAACAAACTTTAAAAAGACTAGAAAGGCAATAGCATAACAAGTGGTAAAGAGTATTAAGTACTCTATATACTTTCCTGTAAATGTCAGACCTTAATGATGTCTTATATGGGAAAAGTACTTATAAATAGATGTGTCCTCCACCACTCTTGGTAGATAAAGTACAACTACTTAAAAAGAAAATGGTGAGATCATATAAAAAAGAAACTATTGCCCCTCAGATGGTGGCATATGCCTGTAATCCCACCACTCAGGGAGGCTGATGCAGAAGGATTGCGTCAAGTTCAAGGCTGACCTGGACTATGTAGTAAGTTCACAGTCAGCCTGAACTACATAGCAAGATCATGTCTCAAAAAAAGAAAAACTATGGGCCGGGGATTTAGCTCAGTGGTTCCGCCGCCTGCCTCACAAGTGGAAGGACCCGAGTTCAATCCCTGGTACCAAAAACAAGAAAGACTATGACTAGGGATGTAGCTCACAGGTAGAGCTCTTGACTAGCATGCATGAGGTTCTGGGTTTAATCCTCAGCACCCAAAACCAGCCAAACAAAAACAAAAAAGAAACTAGTATTTTCAATAATCACACTAGTGGTAATGTCAGTAGTAGTATTTAGGATTTAAACATGTAATCCAGAATAAAGCCATGTGTAACTATCAGGCACTAATTCTGTAAATAAAATATTTTAGATATATTGAATTAAGTAAAAGTATGTATTTTCACATATAATTAATGTGAAAGTTATGAGTCAGATCTTTTGCACCCCCATCTCTCCCCTCCTACCACAACCCCAATTTCAGGACTTACCATTTCTTGTCTAGGCTGTTGGAATAACCTCTCAGCTTGTGTTTCTGTCATTGTTTTTCCCTCTATCAATTAATCTCTTTTGCAGCAAGAATATCTGCCTTACTGAGAATCTTACTATGTGCCCCACTCACATATTTAAATCACTTAGCTGTTTTAGCACATTTTAAGTAGTAATCTATGTGATATGGTACCTGTTCCACAAAGGCTACATAGATGATGCTTGGGGAATGTAGGGAAAAGAAAGTAAATGTCGGGCCGGGGATTTAGCTCAGTGGTTTCGTCGCCTGCTGTGTAAGCCGAAGGACCCAAGTTCGATCCCCAGTACCAAAAAAAAAAAGTAAATGTCCCTTCATCTCATTCTCTTGATAAGTGCATACTCAATGTCTTTTTTCTTAATGAAAACACCATAGTAGAACATGTAAATAATTTCAATAAATATAATCCTTTTTTTTAATAAATATAGTCTTACTGATGCAATACTGTAAGATGAAGTCTAGTTTTCTTTATATGGCATTTAAGAGCCTGTCTTTTTATTTACCTTTCTTCCTTCTCATTTGCCTTGCATTTTATATTTGGGTAAACCTGCTCTGTTGTTTGTAAGTCTTTTACATATTTTACCTGTTTTGCTTGTCTGTGTATGGCTGCCTTACTGCTGTTGATACTCTTGCCTGGTAGTCATTTCACCTTCTTTCCCTTGGGTTTTGCTCTTCATTCATGACTTTCAACAGACCATCTTCCTGTGGATTAGACTAGAATGTCCCTCTTTATACTTTCCATAGAACACTGTGAATAACTCTGACAGGGCATTTATTTTATTATCTCTGTTATTCTTCTAAGACTCGTACTGAGGGAAAGGATTTTGACTGAGTCTTCATACTTCTGGTGCCTAACACAGTTCTTAGCATATAATTGATGTTCGTGTATTAGTGGAACTAAACTGAAACCTCCCAAATTTTAATGATTAAGTTATCAAAGTTTAGGCTGCCCTTAACCAAACTTAATTAAAGATGTATATCCAATGTTAATACCAGTGATTTTCAGTTAAAAATTTATTAGCATGATAGTGCACACCTGTAATCCCAGCTCTCTGAGAGGCTAAGCAGGAGGATTGCAAGTTGAAACTCAGCCTGCACATTTTAGAGACTTAGGAAGACTGTATCTCAAAATAAAAAGTGGACTGAGGATATATCTCACGGTGAAGGCCTGAGTTTAATCCCCATTAACTCCCCCGCAAAAAAACTGTTAAGAATTGGGAGTGTAGGTCAGTGGTACCATGTGCTTAACATTCATGGAGCCCTGAGCTTAAGTCCCTAGCACACCAAAAAATAAAAAAAAAAATAGTACATAAATTTGAGAATACTAATACTTTAATTTCAGGGAGAAACTGTAGTAAACATAATGCACGTAGTAAATAGTAGGTAACTATTAAAAGACAAAAAAATGTTGACTAGTATACAAGTTGTAGAAGGTCAGGGCTTTTGCTACTTTTTTGCTGATTTTTGGTGTGTGTAATATTGTCTGGCATATAACAGCAGCTTATCAGTAAAAATTTGCTAAATAAATGAATGATGTACATAGAAAGCACTTTATACTTTATTGGCCTCTTAAGTCAAAAATTAGATTTGAAAACATTTTCTCTTTTCTATTTAGTTTAAATTTTTACTGCTTAGTTACATTTTTCCTTACTGTTTTGTAAAGGAAGTCTGATAAATAGAATATACTGTTTTTCATAAACAATTTTTTCTCTTCTAGTAAACGAAGCAAAAAAGGAGATAAAAATGGAAAAGGCTTGAGACATTTTTCAATGAAAGTGTGTGAAAAAGTTCAGCGGAAAGGTACAACATCATATAATGAAGTAGCTGATGAACTGGTATCAGAGTTCACCAATTCAAATAATCATTTGGCAGCTGATTCGGTAGGTAGATCATGAAGTTGACATCGATTGTTATTATTGATGCCGACATTCATCCCTTGGGGTTGTCTGTGACATAGATTTTAGGAATCAGATAAGCTAGGAATCTTACTTGATTATATAAAATTATATGTTCAGTATTTTTTGTTGCTTTTTTGTTTTGATTGGCAAAAAATTATTTTATTACTTATTAAAAAAAAGGTACCTTTACAAAATAATTTTGGAGCCAGGCATGGTGGTACACACCAGTAATCCCAGCACTCAGGAGATTGAGGCAAGAGGATCAGTGCAAGTTCAGGGCCAGCCTAGGCTACATAATGAGTTGAATGCCAGCCTGCACTACATATCAAGGCCCTGTCTCAAAAAACTTTGGAGTGTTACTGAAGGAGCATCTTTTAAAAATATATATTCAATCACTTACCAATGACTTCATATACTTTGTGAGCCTTACCTTTTGTTCATTGTCTTAACTGAACAAGAAAATCGTATTTTATTTTTAGTTGGAAAAGTAGTACATGCTCATGTCTGTTAAAATCTGGTTATTAAGACAATCCAGTTGTACAAAATATATAATTTTAAAATATCTCTCTTATCCCAGTCTCCCATCTACCTCTCACGGGTAATATTCATTTACTAGATTCTTGAAGATCATTCCAGAAATTCTTTATGCATATGCATAATAAATTTTATTTTTGAGGTCGGGGATTTAGCTCACTGGTTCCGCTGCCTGCCTTGCAAGCGCAAGGTCCTGAGTTCAATCCTCAGTACCAAAAATAATTTTTTAAATTTATTATTTCAACACAAAGTGATCATGCTTTGCATGCTTCATTCTCTTTTTTTGTTTTTTGAGATAAGGTCTGACTATATAGTTCAGGCTGGCCTAGAACTCACTCTGTAGCCCAAGCTGCCCTCGAAATCACACCAATCTTCCTGCCTCAGCCTCCTGAGTGCTGGGATTACAGGTGTGTGCTACCATGCCTGGCACATGCTGCATTCTTTTTGTTTTTTTGTATGGGGGATTGAACTCAGGTCCTTGCGCTTGCACAGCAGGCCGCGAAACCACTGAGCTAAATACCTGGCCCTGCTGCATTCTTAATTTTACTTTCTTTTTTATTTTTTTGGTACCAACAATCGAACTCAGGACCTTGTGCTTTCAAGGCACACAGCAGAACCACTGAGCTAAATCCCTGGTCCCTACTTTCTTAACATATCTCAGAAATATGTTTTCTTTTACTATATTAGGGAATGAATGCTAGGGAAGCTACCTGCTCAACCCTTTTTTCTTTCTTTCTGTCTTTTTTCCAGTATTAGGAATCAAACACAGGACTTTGCCCTTGCCAGGCAGGTGCAGCGCCACTGAGCTACATCCCCAGCCCTTTTTTATTTTTGAGTCAAGGTCTTCCTAAATTGTCTGGGCTGGGCTTGAATTTATAATCCTCCTGTCTCAGCCCCCTGAGTAGCTGGGATTATAGGTGTGTGCCACCATACCTGGCTGAAATTGTTTTTTTTAGCATGTGGGATCATCCTCATTTTTTTCATTTGAGGTAAAATTTCAGGGGGAAATATGCATATTGTAAGTGTACAGTTAATTTTTTTTCCTTATTTATGAATGGTTTATAATCAGATATATTCAAGTATAAAATTGTATAAATTTTTTTAATTGTATGAATTTTAATAGCTATCAAGAGGCAGATCATTTCCATGACTATCAAGAGTTTGTTTCTTCATGCCCTATGGAATCTGTCCCTCTATCACTAGAGACTTCTGATCTCTTTTATCCCTGGATCTTTTAAGCATACACTCTACCACTGAACTACACCCTCACTCAGCTACATCTTTAATTCTAACCTTGAATGGAAATATTTATACTATTTCAACCTTAAAGATGATAAAAGTTCTATTTGGAAATTATAGCAACTATAGTTTGCCTGATTTTTAAAATGTGCACTTGTTTTTATTACTTAATAAAGATCAGAAATAGATGTTTAATCAAATTGTGGATCATTTCCTGAAATTTTAGTTTTTATAGTGATATTCATAATTTTTTAAACCTTTTTTTTTTTTTGCAGTTTTTGGATAGTAGTGATATGTTAACTTTATAAAATGAGTTTAAAAGTATTCTTTGTCTTTACTCCATTAAAATTTAATAGCACTGGGCCGGGGATATAGCTCAGTGGCACCACGCCTGCCTTGCAAGCACAAGGTCCTGAGTTCAATCCCTGGTACCAAAAAAAAGAAGTTTAATAACATTAAAGATTGATTCCAGTTCCCTTAAATTTTATGGAAATTGACTTTGAAACCATCTAGTCCTGGTGCTTTGTTGAGGGGGTAGACTATGACATATATATTTTTAATGCACTTTTTGGTTTTTTGAGATAGGATCTCACTATGTATTTCAGGCTGGCCTCGAATTTGCAGTGATCTTCCTGCCTCAGTCTCCCAAGTGCTGAGATCACAGGCATGTGCCATCACACCTAGTTCACTTTATGCACTTTTATTATTTTTGTTCAGTAATGAAAGTCTTTATGGCTATGACTTTCCCTCTTGAGCACTAATTTATCCCTATGCTATTGATTATATTATTTTAGATATTCTGTAACTTTAGTTTTAATTTCCCCTTTGCCCTATATTAGAAAGCATTCCCACCAGAAGTAGTGGGGCACTCTTGTAATCCCAGTACTTGGAAGGCTGAGGCAGGAGGGTAACTGTGAATTTGAGGCAACTATTTCTGTTTTGTATTGCATTAAGGTTTCCTATTGAGCCATCATATGATGGATTTTCCTCTGTTGTGTTTTGTTTCTTTTAATATTCTCTGAGAACTTGAAAAGTATACAGCATCCAGATTCTGAGTGGAAGCCAAACCTCTTGCATGATCTCCAGCCCTGGCACCTCACTGTGCTCACCTCCTGCCCACTTCCCAGTTGGCTTGGCGCAAGCCGTGGTGCACGAGTCAGACAGTGTTCCTGGTCGGGATGTCATACTTGCTGGTTCCTTTGCCCAGAACATTCTTTGCTAAGTATCCTATGGCTCCTCTGTCCCCTCCTTCTTTTCACTCAGATGTCACTACAATGAGGCATTTCTTCTTAGCATTTTTCAGCATCTAACATAATTTTTTTTTTTTTGGTACCAGGGATCGAACTTGGGTCCTTGTGCTTGTGAGGCAGGTGGCGGAACCACTGAGCTAAATTCCTGGGCCTCTAACATAGTATTTACCATCCTCTCTCCCAATACCCCTAGGGTAATAAACAGACTTTTTGTCCTATTTGTTCACTGCTGCTATTTTTCTAATAATTGGGAAGGCTTATATCCTGTAGTTCTTTAGTTGGTTCTCTTTATAGCTTTAGGTATCACACTTTATATGTGGTTTCTTATCACCTGTAGATATTATCTGTTTGTTATGGAGAAAAAAGAAAATTAGTACACTTATATTTATTCACATCTTCCATCTTTCTCCTCTAGCACAGCATTCATATTGGTTATCTTAATACTAATTGTTAAAAAAATTATAGTTGTTTTATGACTTTAAATAGATTACATTGTGCTTCTGTTACTTACTTAATCTGCTTTGAAGTGTCTGTATCCCTTCCAGTGTCAAAGTGAAAAAATCAGTATCACTACCTTATTACCCCTTGATATTTGTTGTTATATTATCACTGTTTCTATGCCAGGATTTCTAATATTTACATTCAGTTCTGTAACTTAAATTCTCCACTTATTTAGGTTTACCTTTATATTTAAATGGATTCTATGGCACCCCCCTCCCCATTACTGGGAATAGAACCCAGGACCTTTGCACTGAGCAACATCACCAGCCCTTGTATATCCCAGGCTGGGCTCAAACATCTAATGGTCCTGTCTCAGCCTCCTAGAGTGTGGACCCGTGTGCTACCATATGCTGCTGGCCCAGTCCTTTTTTGGTTTTTATACTGAGTATTGAACCCAGAGCTTTCCCACTAAGCTACATTCCTAGCCTTTTCTTTAATTTTTTTATTTTGAGATAAGGTCTTGCTAAATCACTAAGTTGTTCGAGCAAGGCAGGAACTTGCAATCCTCCTGCCTCGGCCCCACAGAGCACTGAGATTAGACATGTGCCACCAGGCATAGGTTAGCCCTTTATTTTGAGGCAGAGTCTTGCTGAGTTGCCCAGGCTGGCCTTGAATTTGGCAGTCCTCCTGTCTAGGCCTCCCATGCCTGGCTTCCACCATCCTGAACCATGGCATTTAACTAACTGGTTTTTGTTCTTAGGAACTACCTATCCATAGTAAGTGAAAGGTCTTGTTCTGCCATCTAAGTCATCACAGATTTCCTTCATTGACAAAGGTTTTCTACGGGAGGGGAGGGGAGGCGGGGGTAAGGAGAGGCCAGCTGAATGAAATAGGATGCTTGGTGATATAGTCATTGCATTTTGGTGCAAGTTTCTATTTCCATTGGGGACTGAAAATTATTTGCCAATCAAAATTGGTCCATGGGCCACATTTTAAGAACAATTTTAACTAGAACTTAAAATAAGCATTCTTGATATTTTTTTCTAAGTCTAAAATCCTTCCAGACAATTGCAAGGCCTTAGAATACTTTACCACCACTACTCCTTTCTGAGATGATATAGATATGTGTACTATTACTGTCATATATATTAGTTTTGTATATAATCTGTATTCTATAAGACATTTTAAAAATATAGTATTAGTTGAGATTTACCCACATGTTTACCATTTGTTTGTTTGGGGTTTTTGTTGTTGTTGGTTTTGTTTGTTTTGAGACAGGGTCCCGCTATGTTGTTCAGGTTGCCCTAAACTCACTATAGTAGCCCAGACTGGCCTTGAACAGTGTGTCAGCCTCCTGAGTGCTGGGATTAAAGTCTTGCACCACCATGCCTTGCAATTTTTGCCTTTTGAGTTTTTCTTCATTCTATCCTATATCTCTAGGCTCCCATTATAAATGATCTTTCTTCCATCTGAAGAAGTCCTTTTAGTATTTTTTTTTTAATGGAGATCTGATGGTAATATAATTTCTATTTCTGGGATTATTTTATGTTTTATATTGCTTCAAAGTATCTTTATTTCACCTTTAATTTTGAAGGATATTTTTACTGAGAATTCTTTCAATACTTTGAAGATATTATTCATTGAATTAATAAATGACTGTCTTAATCCTTAAAATTTATCACTCAATAAAAATATTTTTTAGCAGGCTTATGATCAGAAGAACATTAGGAGAAGAGTTTATGATGCTTTAAATGTGCTAATGGCAATGAACATAATTTCAAAGGAAAAAAAAGAAATCAAGTGGATTGGTCTGCCTACCAATTCTGCTCAGGAATGTCAAAACCTGGAGGTAAGTAAGGAATATCAGTTTATAGATAATAGTTTGCATTATTTTACATCAGAAGCATTTCATTTAGAAATATACGAGTTATCATACAATAATAAGATACTCCCAATTGTTTATTCATCTATGCTGACATTTTAAGACTGTAGAAATTTAGGTTTTGGGGGAACTACAGAGGTATACATGCAGTTTATTGTATAAATGATGTAATGACTAACTTTGATTTTTGCTATTTCTTAGAGAAGAATCTCATTTTACTCCAGTTTAATTCTGAGCACTCTTCTAATACATTTTTGGTGAATTATGTAATAAAAATAATATTCTAGTAAATGTTCTGATGCAAAGTAAAGCTACATGAATCAAGCTATTTATTTCCTAAATTGGTTATGCAATATTCTGTATATAGCTGTGAAAGTTAAACTTTACCTTTGAGTCTAGAGTCAGTACCAACAGAATGACATTTCAGTTGTGTCTTTATCAGAATGGGTGGAACGTTCAGCTTACATGAGTTTTGAAATGATGTGTGAATCATTTTAAATTCTATTAACTTTAAACATAGAAAATCTTGTCTAAATAAGCATGTTCCCTGACATTCTGTTGCTAAATTGGTATGACCTAATCTTACTTTGATGGCTATAAGTGGAATAAACCAAGATTAATAATAGCTTTTAGAGAATTATGGTTGACTTTATATTTTTCTCAGTCCTTTCTTCCTCCCAGCAAATAAAAGATTATTTGGTATTATTATACTTGTGAACGGCTGGAGAAACCATTCATTCATCAGAGGTTATAGAATTAATGTTATCATATGCTAGAATGGAAATGTCTTCCCATTCTTATTTTCTTCCAATTTGAACATCATTTTAACTGTTATCAGTAATATTAAACTGATACCAAAGACTCACTAAGCAAAAATCTGTAGCATCTACCATATACTTAACCATAGGTTAAACAAGACAAAAGTTGACCCTGAAAATAAGACTTCATTCTAATTAAGGAGAGGAAAATATAAGAGTTATTACCAAAAATGTGTGATTACTCTGGACTAGGGATGTAGCTCAGTGGTAAAGTGCTTACTTAGCGTGTATGAGACCCTAGGTTCATCTCCAGCGCTGGAAAAGAGTGAAAAATCTGATTGTTCTTATGAAAGAACTATGTGCAGATTCTCTGGAAAGAAGGATAAGGGAAGTATTTACTAGGGAAATAAACCTGAAGATGAGTCCTGAGGGAGGAGTAGGAGTTCACCAAGTGGCTGAGAGAGGGAAGACCTTCCAGACAGAAGCACTGCCTAGGTCAAGACCAACCTGAGAGAGTACGCGGCTAGCTGAGTGTGGTCAGAGTATACAGGCGTGGAGAAGGGGTCAGTTTCTAGACTGTGTAGACCAGATCCTGTGAACTGGGGAAGCTAATGATGAGTTACAAGGAGGAAGATTGAAAGGATGTGCTTTAAAGGATCCCTGGACTAGTGAGTTGAAAGTTGAATTAACAGGTACACAGGGAAGGAAACGGGGCAGAGAAGGGAGACTAGATATGGTCTGCTTAAGTGTGGCAGCAAGCTTTGGAGGTGTGTTAGGGGTAGAATCGGTGCAGCCTTATCTGACTGGATGTGGGCATGTGAGCAGGAAGGGGCTTCAGCCACAGATGCTGGGGGATACTCCTGCAGCATCTTTCTAAAGCAGAAGGCCCACAGATGTTACGGTGAGTTCAGAGTAATTTAGGGCTAAAGTGTGATTGATGATGGTTAGAGGGGTAGAGTGGGAATTCTAGTGCAGACCTGAGTAGATAGGGAGCAAAGAGGAAATAATCAAAAGATGAGAGTACAACTTTAAAGATTGGTTTTTATTCGTGCTTTTAGAATAGGACAATGCATTATTGTAAGTATAATAGAACGAGTGTTCTGGGCAGAGGAGATAGACTTTTTTTTTTTGGTACCAGGGATTGAACTTGGTCCTTGCGCTTGTGCAGCAGTCAGTGAAACCACTGAGCTAAATCCCCAGCCCGAGATAGACTTTTTATAAGCAGAAAAAAAGACTGAAGAAACAGAACAAAAAGTGAATTGTCATTTCAGTTACTTTCCTTGTAAAGGTTAAAGCACAGGGGGTCTCCCTTAAATTGGCCTGTTGGAGATTTAGATGTTATCTCTCTTGATTTCTTGGGAGAGGAGAGAAACAACTAAGTTTTGACTTAGTGGCATGAAACTTCAGCCCCGGTAACTCCATTTTGGTTTAGTGTTGGACCAAGTGCAGCTCAGTCCAAACCAGCAGCCTCCTATACAGAAAGATAGTGATTTAGCTCAGTGGTGCCACCGCCTGCCTTGTAAGCTTGGGGACCTGAGTTCAATCCCCAGTACCCCCCCCCAAAAAAGATAGAAACACAACTGCAAGGAAATTTAGACCCTAATATCTGTTATCTAGCTTAAGAGTGAGAAAAATAGGAGTTTAAATCCAGGAAATCTTCCCCCACTAGCTCTCACTTCAAGTAGGAAGTGTACTTTAAACAACAGGGAGTCTCTCTCTGTTAGCAGCTTTGCTCATTAAACTAAAAACTTTGCCTGGCATGATGGTTCACACCTGCCTCAGGAGGCTGAGTGAGGCAGGAGGATCACTGCAAGTTCGAGGTCAGCCTGTGCTACATAGTGAGTTCCAGGCCAGCCTGAACTACAAAGGGAGACCCTGCCTCAAAAAACCAAAAAAAACCCAAACCTAATAGTGTAGGGTCGTTACTTAGAGTGGCCTCTTGGTGCAGTGAAGAGATACAGTAAACACAGGGTGTGTGAGGCCACACTTCTGTGTAAGTAGGAGTACAGTCTAAAATAATGATTAAAAAATACGGTAAATACATAAACCAGCAATGTAGTCGTTTATGGTCAAGTACTATGTACTGTACATAATCATATGTGCTCTTATGTGACTGGCAGGGCAGTTGGCTTTGTTTACACCAAGGTCACCACGATACATGGGTGATGCTTTGTTCTACGAAATAGGAGCTTCTAGGTCCATTATAATCTTACAAGACTGCTGTCATACACAGAGTAATCAAAATATAGGGAGAATGCTTACATTTTTATTACAGTAAAAGATACATAGCTACTAATCTCCTTCAAAATACCCTCCTCACTTTGAACTTCATTATCCCATCTGAACATAATTATCTCACCATTCTTGCTGATTTCTGAAGCATCTCTGTAAGTCCTCTTAAGTGAGTGTCTTTAGGAGGTGAGATGAAAAATATCATGAATGTTGTTGCCACGAGCCATCCAACATGGTGTGTCCTCATCCAGCTTATTTAGTGGATCTGGCACTGTGCAGCTTCTGGCTCCTCCCCAAAGTCAAAATGACCATGAAAGATAAACATTTTGAATCTATTCAGAACATCAAAGCAACCATGACAGTGCAACTAAAGCCAGAAAAGAAGACTTCCAGAACTGCTTCTTAAAGAAATTTTAAATATTCACCATATTTTTAGTCTCACCTCATTTCTGTAGCCGTCACTGAAATGTTGTCGCACACTCACACCTGTTGGTTAAATGGATGGATTTCATTGGTGATGACCATGCCCTCAGTTCTGTTGTGCTTGCTTCCCTAGCCCAGTCCTCTCCCCCAAAAAGATGATAATTTGCCGTATTCAGCAGTTAAAGTGGATTGAGTTTCTCTAAGGAAAATTCTTGATATCTTAGAGGAAAGGCCTGAAAAATGAAGTGGTACTTTGTATTATTTTAAACTTATATTTTAAAGATAGAGAAGCAGAGACGGATAGAACGGATAAAGCAAAAGCGGGCCCAACTGCAAGAACTTCTCCTACAGGTAAAAATTCTCGGGTGTTTTTCATTACCATCCCTGCCTGTATCTTTCTTCTCCACTTGCTTTCTTTTAGAGTCAATGTGTTTTGTAATCAGAGTGCCTCTCCCAGTCTTAGCCATTGCTCCTGCCCTGAGTATGGCCCTTTATGCAGTAATTCACTTTGGATGCCAGCCTTACACCAAACATAAGCTATCAGTCTTCTGTTTATTTTGTCTTTATATTGGAGTGTCCCATAGTACTAGGTAAGTTTTAGGTGCTTGAAGTAAAATAATCAAATCCACCTGTAATCAGTGAATGACAGAATGACTTGATAAGCTGTGTAGAAATAGCAAAACTTAAAATACGTTTCTGTTTACGAAAAGAAAATTGCACCTTGATTCCTAGCACAAAAGTAAAGAAGGAAGAGAGGGAGGGAGGGAAGAAAGCACAAGCAAGCGGGGCATGGTGGTACACGCCTGTAATCCCAGCATTCTGGAAGGCTGAGGTAGGAGGATCACAAGTCCAAGCCAGCCTGATCAGTTTATCAACTTGGGGAGAAATTATCCAGAAAGACTGAGGATGTGTAGCTCAGTGTGCAGACCCTGAGTTCAATCCCCAGTACCACAAAGAAAAAAGAAAAAGAAATTGTACAATTCTTAAAAATCCCTGTGTTCATACTTTTTAGGATAATTGTATAGAACTTGGATGACTTTTTAAAAGTATTATAGAAAGAATCCTTGTATAAAAAACATGCAAGGGTAAATCACAAGGTAGACAGACGTTTGTTGTTGTCTTATTAATTGCATTTGGTGTAAAAATTTATTCCCAGCAGAAAGTACAGTTGGGCCATTTTCAGTCTAATCACATAAACTTTGTACAATGGGCCAGAGAATCTTCATCCTTTTGCTTTCTCAGGAAGGTGTCTTTATATGAAACACTTTACCATCAAACATATAATCCACTTCAATTTAAATCCGCTTTGACTTGAATAACTGTAGCTCCTATAATTTTTGATGTAATATGCTTTTTAGAACTAAAGGTAACAATAACTTACCAAATACTGCAGCAGCTTTATTTCTTCAATATTTATTTTGTCCAGGGGTCAGAATGTGTTCTTAAATATCATGGATACTTGTTTTTCACTTTCTAGATGATAGTATTTTCTTTGGCGTTTTGATCTTTCACATTCATTTACAAATCAGAGAGTAAGAGAAGACACTTAGTTTTCTAGGAGTCTGTGGGTGATCTTCAAGGAAGAAAGAAGAGAGGAAGGAGGGAAGGGTAGAGAGTGGCCATGGGTGAAGCAAAGACTGAGCACAGAAGCCCAGAGACCATGTTCCCTTCTGATCAGTGATTTCTTACTGCATTCTGTGTCTGGCTTTTAGACTGAGCACCAGGGATATAAGGCATTTTATATATTTTCTTTTTTTTTTTTTTGGTACTGGGGACCAAACTCAGGACTTTGCGCTTGCAAGGCAGGCACCTGAACCACTGAGCTAAATCCCTGGCCCCATTTTATGTATTTTCATATTGGGTTTCCAAGTAAGGTTTTGTTAATTACTGGGAAGAGCGTATTCAGCAGCTTTAGGGAAAAAAGTTGAAAACTGACAATGTATTTCAGTGCTGCTGTCTGTGGAATCCTGCAGGAGCTCCTCCTCCAGCTCTCCTGCTCTCTTCTTCCCTGCCTGCCACTGTGTTGTCCTGGTCCCTGCACAGTTACCCGCAGTATCCCCCCAACCAGCCCACAGTCTCTAAATCCTGTGCTGGGACTTTCTTGGTATCTTGTTAAACCTTCATGGAGCATTCTGGAGTATGATTTTTTCCCATACCTTTTTTAAAGCACCTGGTTTATCAGCATGCCTGTAATTATCTGCTTGTGTATCAGAAACAATGCTCTGGACAAGATTGCCCTCATCCAGGTAGGACTTTCACATTTCCAGGTGGCCAGCAAAAGACTGAAGTTGAATATTTTTTATCTGTTTGGTTGTGTAGGGAACATTGTACTTACGCTTTTTAAGTCCTAAATTTCTTCTACCGTCTCTCAAACCAAACACTGTATTTATAGATTTCAACTTACAGACAGCCTGTTAATATACATCGAAACAGCCTTCTCCAAGCACTAAGCTGAAATCCAAAGTATAACTAAAAACAAGAACTTCTGATAGACATACAGCTTACCTCCTCCTAGTGTTTCATTTTTCTCCCTTTGTAAATACCATTTATAAAGTTATAGCTGTGTGTAGTAGAACAACATCTGTAGTTCCAGCTATGCAGTGGACTGAGGCAGGACTACCACAAGTTTGATAGTAGCCTGAACTTAAAGAGATCCTTTCTCAAAATGAAAAATAAAAAAGGCTAGGGGGCTAGTAATGTAGCTCAGTGGCACCACGCCTGCCTCATAAGCACAAGGTCCTGAGCTCAATCCCTGGTACTGGAGAAAGAGGAGGGAGCTGAGGATGTAGCTCAGTGGGAGAGTCCCCCTGGCATCCGTCTCCAGTGTGTGTGTGTGGGGGGGGTGTATTTTTGAAATTGTCATAGAAAGTAAACTAAAATAGCTGTTCCTAAACACTAATTATTTCCTATGGTTAAGCTAGTTTGATTTTTTTAAGTAAATGTCATAACACACTGATGTCACATGACAAGGGTAGCTATTACCTGCATGCCATCACCTCTCCTTTATCCTTGGTAGTGTGGGAGAAGAGGAATAGTGTGCATAAATTATATCTATAGATAATCCACATTCTTTATTTTATTCTTCCCAGACCTTGAATCTTTTCCAGCACTGAACACACTTAAAGCTGTTCAGCCTCTGAAGTTGATGTTAATGAGTCTGAAAAAGAAAAGGCTAAAGGAAGTTCATCAAAGGGCAACAAATAAGAAAATTAGTACAGTGAAAATGGGAAGTGATTGTTCTTTTTACTATTACAATAACAGGCTAGGCATAGAGATGCATGCCTGTAATCCCAGCATTCTGGAGGCTGAGGCAGGAGGATCACCATCAGTTCGAGGCCAGCCTGAACTGCATAGTGAGACCCTGCCTCAACCTCCCCCAAATATATTTTATATATATATATGGTTGGGGGTATAGCTCAGTCATAGAGAATATGTCTACCATGGATGAGGCCCTGGGCTACAACACCAGCACCACAAAAGACAAAATAATTTCTTTGTACTGTTGTCTTCATCAAAGTCTTTGATGCTATTAAATTACACAGTCTCATATAGTACACTACAAATATATAAGGACTTAGATCCAGGAGTTGAGGGGCATGTCTGTAATCCCAGCACTTTAGGGGAGGGTAAGGCAGGAGGAACACAAATTCAAGCCCAGTCTGGGCTATTTGGCAATTTAGCAAGACTGTCCCTCAAAATAAAAAAGGGTTGAGGATGTAGCTCACTCAGTGTGAAGTCCCAGCATTCAATCTCCAACACCAAATACATATATATGGAATTTCCCTTGTCACTGTTTACATTCCAACATTCCTCTGGGGCAGTGGTGATGAACCTATGGCACACGTGCTGCAGCAGGCACAACCCCTCTGTCAGCACATGAGCCAAATTGCCCCAGCAGCTGAGCATCAGATATTCAAATTTAATTGCAGTGTTTGCACACTTTGCAATAAATAAATGGGTTTGGGGTTGCAATTTGAGCACTCAGTCTCTAAAAGGTTCACCATCACTGCTCTAGGGCCACAAGGCTAGGCAAGGATGGGAAGAGCTCCCAGGAAGTGTGTTCTCGTAGAGAGGAAAAGAAGTAGACAGAAGTGCTCAAACGTTGAATTCTTTTTCTCACTTCTAGGGTTTGAGCACATCTTCCCCTTATTAGTAAATGAATTAAGCAATAAATATAAAACAACTTGGGCTGGGGGTCTAGCTCAGTGGTTCTGCCGCCTGCTTCGAAAGCGCAAAATCCCAAGTTTGATCCCTGGTAACAAAACAAACAGACACAACCAACCAACTTGAATTCTTTGAAAAGAGAAAATAATAAAAAAAGTAACAGTGTTTGATAATGATAGTGATTTTTAAAAAAAATCTTTAGTACATATTTGTAGTACTTAATGTTTACATTCCTTGTGTGGAGTTGGTACATGCGCATAACATCTAAATTCCTTTTTTTCTATTCCCTTTCCCTCCCTTCCCTCTCCTTCCCTCATCTCTTGATCCCCTTCGCATTTGAGAAAGATCTGTCTCCCTACTTTCTATTGTCTTTTATTGTGGTCTTTATTTACAATTTGGGTTTCTCATATAAGAAAAATCATGCAATATTTAATCTTGTGTGTCTGATTTATTTCACTTAACATTATGGTCCCAAGGTGCATCCATTTTCCTACAAGTGACTCAATTTTTTTTGTACCAGGAATCGAACTCAGGACCTTGCACTTGGCAGGCAGGTGTGGTGCCCTCTGAGCCACATCCCCAGTCCATGACTCAAGTTTATTTTTGTGGCAGGGTAGTACTCCATTGTGTGTGATAGTGATTTATATTGATAGCGTATTTTTGGCTACACCATTAGGCTGGAATAAATTGGAGTCCATTCTGTTTTATGCATGTTAAGAGTGAATGTTCACTTTTTAGGGAGATATTTCCTAGCTGTTTTAAGATTATAATTTTTTTTTTTTCAGAACTGGGCTTGAACTTGTGATGTTCCTGCCTTACCCTCCTAGAGTGCTAGGATTACAGGTGTGCTCCCCCAGGCCTGGCTAAGATAATAGCGTTCTTAATCAAACTTTAGTTAAGGCCCAGAACCTGAAATAAACAAACCTGGGCATAAGAATGTTAAGGGCATGGGCCGGGGATTTAGCTCAGTAGTTCTACCGCCTGCCTTGCAACCACAAGGTCCCAAGTCCGAACCCCAGTACCAAAAAAAAAAAAACAAAGAATGTTAAGGGCTGAAAAATAACTTGGAATCTCATTACTGGTTGACAAGATAAAACAAGCTAATGAAAGGATTGAATGGTTCTAACTTGGGATGTTTTTAAGACCATTAAGTGTTTCACAAGCAGATGAAAAAAATTGAACTACATAAGGTCTTCCCAGCTATGAAATTATATATAACCCACTTTCCTTATTAAAAAAGAGCCAGTATGGGGCCCGGGGATTTAGCTCAGTGGTTTCGCCGCCTGCTGCGAAAGCATAAGGACCTGAGTTCAATCCCCGGTACCAAAAAAAAAAAAAAAAAAAAGAGCCAGTATTGTAAAAGGTCACTTTCTTTGGCTTTTGGGTAATGATTATTACTAACAGCAGCAAAATTCAGTATAAAGATTCAGGCCTTAGTCGGATGCAGTTGTGCACAACGGTAATCCCAGAGCTGAGGAAGGCTGAGACAGGAGGATCACAAGTTCAAGTCTTACCTGGCCAACTTAGAGAGCCCCTATCTCAAAATAAAATAAAAAATAAAACAGACTGCAATGTAGCTCAGTGGTAGAGCACACCTGGGTTTGATCTCAGTGTTGAACCCCACCACAAAAACAAGAAAGTAATTCAGGGATTGATAACATTTCATAATCTGTACTAAGCTTCAGTTTCTTTCTCAGGAAAATGTCAGATTGAGGGAGGCTTGGGCTGGATTCCAAATGTGTCCTGAGGATATGGAGAAATTTTGCAGTGCCTTAGAAACCACTGTAACGATGAATGGCCCTGGGCTGCCGCAGCTAGCCCGAGCAATGCTGTTCCACCTGTTTTTTTTTCTTTTTTGTTTTTTTTGGTACCAGGGATAGAATGTTCCACCTGTTTTATGCAGTGAGTCTCCCAGGTGAAGCTGTTTGAAGATAGGGTTCTGTGGCTGTAAAACATTTGCATCTCCTGGGGCTAGATGATCTAAAAGGTATTTTTGACCCTAAAGGCTCGGGAAGCTATTAGATAAAAAGTCTGTTTGAGACCAGGGTGTGGTGCCAGATTTATAAACCAAGCAGTTTGGAGACTAAAGCAGGAGCATCACAAGTTCTGGGGTCCAACTTGGACCCTGTAGCAAGACCTTATCTCCAAAACAAAAGGTTAAAAAAAAGTGATGGGCCGTGGTCGTGCATGCCTGTAATTCCAGCCCTTGGTAAACTGAGGCAGGAGGATCACCACAAGTTTGAGGTCAGCCTGAACTACATAGGGAGACAATATCTCAAAGAAAAAAGGTATATATTTGACCCTAAACTCTCAGGAAGCTGTTGATAAACTCACTTGGTGTTGCTGTCACTGTGTCACTGAGCTCAGATCTGTTTCTGTGGGTGATAAAAACCAGGGCCCCCAGTATTTACATTAGGATGATATTAGACATTATATGAGTATATATTTTTCCCCTTGATATATATTTATTGTGTAGAACCATTCTGATCTTTTTTCTTAAATGTGTAATTTTTATTCAGTAATGTAAATGGACTGTCCCTTTAAATTCCAATTCACTCATCTACATTAAATGACCATTTTCTTTTTATTGAACATTATAGCAAATTGCTTTCAAAAACCTGGTACAGAGAAATCGACAAAACGAACAGCAAAACCAGGGCCCCCCAGCGCTCAACTCCACCATTCAGCTGCCGTTTATAATCATCAATACAAGCAGAAAGACGGTGATAGATTGCAGCATCTCCAGTGACAAGTGAGTAGGCGCCTGGGACTGGTGCAGGCCGGCCTTCGGCCTTCTGTTAACACTCAACATCATCTGCAGAAGAAAGATGGTCACCCTCCAGGGCTGGCTTCTGTGGGCCATGGGAAACTCCTCATCGGCCAGGGTGCTGCCTTCGGCCAGTGTGACCCCGTCACTCACCCTGCTGTCCTGGTCCCGTCCTGGTCCTGTACCAGGCACTCTGCTGCTGCCTGTGATGTGTGTGTCACAGCCCAAGCTGTGAGGTGCCACACATGTGCTAGATGTCACTGAGGGTTTAGGGACAAGATAGGTTCATTGATGATCACTGTCATAGTTTATTACTAGATCAATGGTGGCATTAAACAATCATTTCTTTGTTTTATTATATCACAGTTTTATGTGCTTTTCCTTAGTAATGAAATGACATTAAGATGCTGGACATTTTGCTTTTTTCTCTAAATTTTTTTTTTACATTTTCATTAAAATTGATGCTAATATTCATCATAGCAAGAAGAAAATAGAGAATTCCTCTGTAATTTTTTTACCTTTCATGAAAACTAATGGTGTGCAGGCTTGCTCAGTGCTTTGAGACATGAAGACTGCAGAATGATGAGGCCCAAGTGAAGGTTGTGGTTCCCCCACCCACCTGCTCCAGAGCTCTGTTTTCTCAGCAACAAATAGAAATGACACTAGCACTTATATGTCTTCCCAACTATTATGAGGAGTGAGTGAGGTAATTCCTATAAATGGTCTGACTCAAGGCAAGCACTTTATAAATGTTAGCTTTATTGCAAGGGGTCAGCAATAATTATCCACATTGGGATTCTTCTAAAAGCGAAAGACTGTATTAATGACTTCAGTGTCACAGGCATGCCCAGGACTGCCTCAGGGAGACCAGAGCTTCCTTTCTTTGCTGGCCTTGCTTCTCCTGTCTATTTCTATCACATACAAAAATTTGAGGGGGAAAGAGGATAAAGAGAAACAGGAAGGGTTTCAAAATTATTTGATACTTACAGGCACAAAAGGAATAGTAAAGACTGTGGAAGCTGTGAAGTTAACTAAATCCATTTTTTAAGTTTTTTAGCCTCTCTGAAATCTTTTTCCTTCCACTACAAAAATAAGAATTATAGCCAGGCATGGTGGTGTATGCCTGTAATCTCAGCACTTGAGAGGCTGAAGCAGGTGGATTGCTACAAGTTCAAGGCCAGCTTGGACTACATAGTGAGTTCAAGTCTGGCACAAACTACATAGCAAGACCCTGTCTCAAAAAACCATAAAAATTATTGTATTTTACCTTGCCAGTTTACAAAAGCCATAGATAAATTTATACAGGATTCAGACTAGTGGTCAATAAATGTTATATGTCTGAATTGGGGGTGGGGGGGTGTACCTGGGATCGAATTCAGGACCTTCCACTTGCAAGGTGGGCGGCGGCATCACTGAGCTAAATCCTCAGACCCTGAATTACTATTCATGAGCTTACAAATTCTTTGCAAATCCTACATCTAAGAGAACTGTTAACATCTTTTCAGGAAAAATCCCCCCAAACTTCACCTTATAGTTACTCTCTAAAGTTAGCCACTTGTGTGGGAGATTATAAAATTCTTTTCCTAGGGCTAGCCTTTTAAGTAAAAAAAATGGTATCCAGAAACTCTGAAACTGCTGTCCTAGAGGATTATGGACACTGTTCAGCATGCCGGAACCTTCGCGGCACAGTGCCTCGGGTGGCCACTGACTCAGCCCTTGCCTGTCCAGCAATTCATAGAGCAGCTTGTGCACGCTTGTTATTGAAGGTGGCTGTGTGGCCCTGTCTGCCAGTTACTTTCGTGATGCAATCTTCCCCTTAATTAGGCAGGAGGCTTTCCCACAATGAGGATTAAGTTTTCAAAGCCATCTGCTTTGAACAGATGCCTGAAATCATCTCTTTGACAAAGAATCCACTTCAGATTGTTTTCCTAAAAACCTATTAATGTGCTTCATTCATATACTTTAGAATATTTAAATATGACATTTTGCTTCAAATTGTTAAGTTTTTTCGCTGCCTGCTCTATAAGCGCAAGGACCTGAGTTCGATCCCCGGTACCAAAAAAAAACAAACAAAAAATTGTTAAGTTTTTTTCTCTGACCTAAGATCTCTTATAAAATGTTTCACCCTCACATGATTTTAAGAGAGAACTCTACAGCAAGGTAAAAACCACCATTGTCCCAGAGGCTGCACCTGCACTCTGTCCCTTCAGAGTGAAGCCTGTGATGAAGGTATCACAGGCCTGGTCTGGAAGCCAGAGGACTGTGTCTTCCCACATCGCCTCTTCAGTTGTTGTGCTGGGCAGCTAGATGCCCAGATTGGGCCCTTTTCAGGAACATGTGGAAATGTGCTACATATGAATTACACGTAACACTTTTTCTTAAAAACATTTCACTACTTTGTCCTTCATGATGGGATTGAAAAGTTGTTTAGTTTGTTGTCTTTCATTTAAACCAGGCATACTAATATATGCCTATAGTCCCGGGTACTTAGGAGCTAAGGCAGGAAGATCACATTTGAGACCCACCTAGGCTACATATCAAGCAAGACTATATCCCAAAAAACAAAAAAGATCTTCTGTTTATGCTTAGCTAAAGTATGCTGTAGTGAATACTTGACTCATGAAGTAAGCATTCAAAATGTGTTTTCCTCAAAGCTAATAACCAGCTATAGTAGGGTTACCACATCAAACTAAAGTGACTTTTTTTGTCTTTGTTTTTTGTATGAACCCAGGGCCTTCCACTGAGCTACATTCCCAGCCCTTTTATGTGTTTGTTATTTTGAGAGAGGGTCTCACTAAGTAGCTAAGTTTCCTGGGCTTGCTTGAACTTCTGCTTCAGTCTCCCAGAGTGCTGGGTTAGGTTTTGCTTTTGTGGCAAAACTATAGTTAATTTTGAAAAGAATTGGATTTAAAACAAAACTTCTGTCTCCTGTTTGCCAGTAACATTAGGGTTAAAACATACGGATTTAAGCTAAGCTGTGCATGATGACGTACGCCTGTAATCCCAGCACTCGGGACTGAGGCAGAAGGATTGCCACGAGTTTGAGGCCAGCCTGAACTGCATAGTGAGACCCTGTCTCAAAAACAAAACAAAAACGTATGGACTTCCGCTGTCTCAGGAAAGTTATTTTAATTGGAAATAGATTGGTTGGAAGGTCAACACAATAGAATGACTCAGTGCTCTAAATGGTGAAGTTTCTAGTACCATGGCTGAAATTAAGGCTTCTGTTCTCTAAAAGTTCAGGGTCCAGAACCATTCAGATGTCTCCACTGATAACCAACCCCATCCTTACTTTGTTTTGTGCTGCAGGTTTGAATATCTTTTTAATTTTGACAACACCTTTGAGATCCATGATGACATAGAAGTACTGAAACGGATGGGAATGTCCTTTGGCCTGGAGTCAGGCAAATGCTCTCTGGAGGACCTGAAACTGGCTAAATCACTGGTGCCAAAGGCTTTAGAAAGTTACATCACAGGTATGTTACCCATGCTGGCCCCTGCTGGCCCTGATTAAAGGTCAAAACCAAACTTGTTAAGAAAGCTGCAAAATCTGAGAAAATCTGTGTTTGCATCACCAAATTGAAATTTCTAACACTTCTGGGTGTGATGATGCATACTTGTAATCCCAGCACTCAGGAGGCTGAGGCAGGAGGATTGCCCCAAGTTCAAGGTCAGCCTGGGCTACATAGTGAGTTCAAGGCCAGCCTAAACTACACAGCGAGACACTGTCTCCAAAAAACAAATTTAAAAAATGTTTAAAATTTTGCAACACTTTGTATAATAAATTTAGGAGGTTTTTTCAAAATTAACTGGGTTGTTTTTTTAATATCGTGAACTTACATCTCTACAGCATACATTCTGTAGCTGTAAATTGGCTGGCTCACCACTAAGTTGACTCCACAGCATCTTGCAGCACTGCATTGACTCCTCGTAGATACATCTTATCTATGATTCCGACAACATAGCTTAGCGTCCCCTGAGAGTAAGCTTTTAGAATCCTACTAGCAATGTATGAGGGTCCCAGTTTCTTTCTTTCTTTCTTTCTTTTTTTTTTTTTTGGTACTGGGGATCCAACTCAGGACCTTGTGCTTGCAGGTCAGGCATTGGCACCACTGAGCTAAATCCCCGGCTCAGCTTCTTTTTTTTTTGAGATAGGGTCTCAGTAGTTCAGGCTGGCCTTGAACTCACCATGTAACCCAGGCTGGTCTCAAATTCCAGGCGATCCTCCTGAGTTCTGGGATCACAGGTGCTCGCCACCACTCCCAGCAAAGGATCCAATTTCTCCACATTGTTTTCAACATTTGTTATTGTCCCTTGTCCATCTTTTTGTTTTTTTAACTCTTTGGCACACAGCTTCATGCATACTAAGTGTGGGCTCTGCCACTGAGCTGTACTCTCACCCTGACCATCTTTTTAATTGTAGCCATCCTGTTCAGTATGAACTGGTTACTCACTGATTTTTATTTGCGTTTGCCTAATAACTTTATGATGCCGAGCATCTTTTCATGCATTTATTGTCTATTGATATATCTCCCTCCAAGATATGTTTGAGCTACTTGTCTTATTTTGAATTGCAAAAATATACTGAGTGCATTTAAAAAAACAATTTTGCATGTTCTGTGATCCAGATTTTCATCTAGAAATCATGATTATCCTAATTTCTAGAAATATATATTCTACCAATATAATTCGAATAAACAATGTACTTGCCTTTGCTCTCATTTAGAATTTCACATCACATTTTGTTTTGGTTTGGTTTTTTGAGGCAATGTCTGACTATGTTGCCTCGGCCAGCCTCAGATACCTGGGTTCAAGCAATCCTGCCTCAGCCTCCCCAGAAGCTGGGATTAAAGGTGTGAGTCCCCATATATCACTTTTTCTATTGTTTTTGGTTTGTTTTGTTTCACAGTGCTGCGTATCAAACACATCCTGGTCACTTTTTAACAGCATTTTAATAGCATATTTCTAAGGTATATTAAATCAAATATAAGCAAAATGATAATTTTAATTGTATTTCCTTTGGCCCTTTGTTCACAACAGAAGAGTTTGTTGACTGAGGTTTGGTTTCTGTTGAATTTGGTTCTTAAGTCGGCAGCACCTACCTTCTCCAAGTGTGACCCCTGTTCTCTTCACCCCTCAGCCAACCTGTGCACTCTCTCTGGCCTGCGTCCTGCTGTTTCATTAGCAACCCAGTCACACTGGGCGCCCAGCAGGGTCTGAAGAAAAGGCTTACCAATAAATCACCAGAACTTGACATTAGCTCATTCTCAGTGAGAAGCCTTGAGGTAATCAGGCAGGCTCCGAGGTTTGATCTCTTCCTGACCTCATTTACAGACTGGGATACAGATTTCTGATTAGCTCAGTGGAAGGAACCATGTGCCTTTCCTACAGAAAGGGACAGAAAAGCTCTTGGGTAACAGTGTGAGAACTATTGTATGGCTCCTATGCAAATGTGAAAGAAATGTAGGCTTTTCAGTTCCATTATGAAAAAATTATCTGTTATGTTCACAAACAAGTAATGGCTGTGTTCTGACTGAAAGTTTTCATAGTTCTTTGTAGTAGTTAATATTCAGCATAGGATTCTGCCCTTAATTTCATCATCTTGTACAGAATTGTTCTTACTTAATGTTCTTAAAGTTCTTAGAATTGGAGTCCTCTTTTTCTTCACAGCTGCCTTAGTTACCCTGTGAAGAAAAAGGTTCACAAGGCCAGTCTAAAATTAAAGTTTACTCTTTTCCTACATGAGAACAGCCTCTCACTTGGTTAGGCAGTGGCAGGATACCAGAATTTTAAATCTCAGTATATGTACTGCAATTTCTTTTTTTAAAATAATTATTATTATTATTATTATTATTATTATTATTATTATTTTGGTACTGGGGATCAAACTCAGGACCTTGAGCTTGCGAGGCAGATGGTGGTACCACTGAGCTAAATCTCTGACCCTTTTAAACAGTAATTTTAAAAATTCTTATTAAATAAAATAAAAGTTTGTTTTGGCAGATTACATTTTGTGAGGATACATTAGGTTTTATCTTACAGTATAAGTGAAATCATTTCTTTTTTCAGAGTATGTTTCTAATGTTTCAACTACCTATTAAAGTCACAGTTGAAAGAGACAGTTCTCATTCAGTATCATTTAGATCTTATTTGTTCCAGTTACTGCCCCTTTCTTTGGTACTGGGGGTTTGAACTCAGGACCTTGAACTTGCGAGGCAGGCACAGTGCCACTGAGCTAAATCCCCGGCCCAAAGTTACTGCCTTCTTTGAGCTAACATTCTAGATAGGGAGGTAAGTATTAAGTAAAATTGCAGTAAGAATTGATCAGTGCTGTAATATCATTATGGCATATACACAGAAAATAAGGTTGCGAAGATATACCCAAAATAGTTTCTGTAGACTGTAATGTCTGTGTCACCATGTTAAAAACACAACTGCGTTAGGGCTGGAGATTTAGCTCAGTGGTTCCACTGCCTGCCTCGCAAGCGCAAGGTTCCGAGTTCGATCCCTGGTACCAAAAAAAAACCCAGAAAACACAACTGCATTAAAAATTTCCCTCATTAAAAGCATGACTTGGGCCGGGGATCTAGCTCAGTGGTTCTGCCATCTGCCCCGCAAGCTCAAGGACCCGAGTTTGATCCCTGGTGCCAAAAAAAAAAAAGCATGACTTAAAAATAAGGACAAGTTTGAATTGTAAAGCAAAGGACATCAGGAAAAAGTCTGTCACAACTGAAAGGATCTTTGATGAGTAATAGCATTGAGTTCTCCAGCAGCCACTTAAAAAATGATAAAGCAGGGCCGGGGATTTAGCTCAGTGGCACCGCCACCTGCCTCACAAGCACAAGGTTCTGAGTTTGATCCCTGTTACCAAAAAAAAAAAAATGATAAAGCAAAGGTTTGATAAAAATGTGTGTGTCTGTCTTCCAGAAGCAGGGCTTCGGCTTCCTTACCTAAGACACTTCTGATTTGACCGACTTTTCTTTGCTCTTGGCTGTGGCTGTTAACACCACAGTCAAATCTGAGGACAGCAGATGTCCCAGATCACGCACACACTGGTCACTGTACCTGGGAAGCCTCCTGGAGGTCTTTTCCAAGGAAAAAAAAATAAGAGTCTATGATTGTTTTCCTTTAAATTCTTTCTCCCTATATTAGCCTGTATGTATGTATGTATGTATATGTGTGTGTGTATATACACATGTATACATACACGTGTGTGTATACACACACATGTATATACATAATACTTGTATATATGCACACATGTATACATGTATATACACATACATGTGTATGTATACACATATATATACACACATATATACATATATATAATTTTTTTTTTTTTTTGCTCATGTGTTCTAGAAATTATTTTCCTTCAAGAGATGAAGAAAGTTGGGTTCTTCCTAGGGTAGCACAATTGTCTAGCTATAGTTAAGAACAGACTTATCCCTGAATTATCTGTGATTTTTTTCCACACTATAACAGCAGCCACAGAATATACAGAGCCTACTTTTTTCTCTCTTTCTCTCTCAGATATCTCCACAGGACCTTCTTGGTTAAATCAAGGACTACTTTTGAACTCTGCCCAATCAGCATCAAATTTAGACTTGACCACCGGTGCAACCTTACCCCAATCAAGGTATGTATGTTTTTCTAAGTTAGAAAGGCAAACCAGGAAGCCTTAACTCTGCAGGGGTGAGCCAGGGCCATTTTCACTGCTGTGTACGTCCTGAGCAGGTCTGTGGCATGTATTGCCACTGGCACCTCCTTCCTGTTTTTATTTGTATGTTTTACAAAGATTGTTTCTACTGCATTAATGAACCTGTGTGTTTTTAACTGTTTGCTAGTGTAAACCAAGGGTTATGCTTGGATGCTGAAGTGGCCTTAGCAACCGGGCAGTTCCTTGCCCCAAACAGTCACCAGTCCAGCAGTGCGGCCTCTCACTGCTCTGAGTCCCGAGGCGAGACCCCCTGCTCGTTCAACGATGAAGACGAGGAAGATGATGAGGAGGATTCCTCCTCTCCAGAATAAAGACAAGAGAAAAGTCACATTTTAATATTTGATGCTCATGTGTGTTTTTAGTGTGAGGTCGTTTTTGAAATGATTGCTTCAGTCTTTGCCTTTGTTTGCACTGTGTGTTCAGTGGAAACCAGAGAAACACAATAAGCAAATTACATGAAGGGCGAGGTGATTGTTAACATAGCATGAATGAAAACAGTGACCAGCAGAGCAGTAGATCACATCAAAAACAAAGTGTGTTTTCTGAGGAGGTAGAAGGGGCATAACCCCCAAAGAAGTGGCAGCATGAATGAGGCTTATTTATCTTCCACGAGGTGGGAACTTTGTATTCCTTACAGCCATGTAACCTCGTTAGAACCGAGATTGCTACAAGAAACAGTCCTCAGCAATGGTCGTGTTTCTTCTGTCCCTCACCTGGGCTGCCTTTTACCAGGCAGAAATAAACAAAAGCCCTCATTTGGAGGCTGTGCGGTGAGGGGAATAGATTGCAATCCTGAGGCTTGGGAGTGCAGATTAACTGCTGAACTATTTGGAAGTCTAGTTGAGGTACTTTATGCATCTGCTACCTTAGACAGCTTCAGAAAGGAGCAAGCGCTAACTCTTAAGTACTTAAGTGACATTTAGAATAATTTATAGTAAAACTGATATGATCATTTTTAGCCAATGCATTGGTGCATAGAATTTACTAGGGCTACTTATGGAAGCCAAAATAGAAAGCATTTCCATGTGCATTAAAATGTGCCAGCACTGCCTTTTGCCAGCATTCTAAATCTGGAGTTTTTACAGAGAAGCGAACTGTATCTGTAGTTTTAATCAAAGCTATGCATTTCATACAGCTTTTTCATTTACAGTGAAACAAAAAAGCAAATTCCTATGACCAAACCGCTTGCCTACAGCTCTCTGCAGTAATTTTGTGATTTTACCCAGTGTGCAATTTGTGAAAATGAACCAAATGTCATTACTTTTGTCTTGAAAGAAAAGTATTTCAAGAATATGAACAGTAATGTTTTCTTGTACATGTTACCTTTTTTCCACATTTTAATTAATCAAAATGACCTTTTAGATTTATTCCTAGGTGAGCTGCATTTGAAACTAACCCAATTTTTGGTATTTCTGTGGAAAACACTGAACACTCCAGTTGATTGGACACATAGTAGTTGGTATGTAGTGTGCAATTTTGTAGCCAAAGATATTGTTGGAAATTACTTCACTGGGGTGTTCATGATCACTGCTTCTCTGCATGAAGGACAGTGGGGCATCTGCCACCAGGCCCAATCCCCAACTTAATTATACATTAAGGCCTTAAAAGGGAACAAAGACTCAGAGAAGAATTAACTTTAAAACTTTGACTTGACCCATAGGATTTGTCCTGAGATCATGCATTTAGCATCTGTGGGCCCAGCCCCAAGTGTGGCCCACAGGTTCTTAGCTCACTGGCCCAGGAAGCCTTTCTAAAGCTCTCCCGCTGTGCTCCAGTGAGCTGCGGGTGAAGGCTTCAGCTGGCTTACATTTTTATTAGGACCTTAAGCAAACACTGACAAAGAAGATCACACAACTTTAGCTTAGGCTCCTTTGAGACAGAGCTCTCTTTCTGGCAGAACTAAGCTGTAGCGTGTAGCAGGGAGATAATGGCAGGTTGTACAGAATTCCATCTGAGTTGAGTTCCGGAGCATACCTCTCTCTCAGATGGAAGCCGTCCAGAATGCTGCAGAGGCAGCAGCAGGTGCCACCAGCCTGTAACAGCTATTTCTGCCTGGGGTGACATGGGCTGTCCTTCTACGTGGTCCTCTAAGGATCTGCTGCCTTGTATACCAGCCTCATGCTCTCTCATCTCTCTACCTGAAGGGAGGGAGCCTAGCAAGGAGCCAGAGAGGCCAAGGGCCACAGCTGCCTTTCTGGTCTTCAAAATATTAAACTACATCTCCCAAGATAGATTTCAGAATTTAAGACTGATACATACATTATGCCTGCTCCTTTTCTAAATATCAGAATTTTTTTTTTTTTTGGTACCAGGAATCAAACTCAGGACCTTGCGCTTTCGAGGCAGGCACGGTGCCACTGAACTAAATCCCCAGCCCCTAAATATCAGAATTCTTGCTCGAGTTTTTGGGAAGCTGTTTCCTTGTATCTTCCCTCTGTTGCTATAGTGCTTTAAATTGATAAAATATGGGCTTTTTAAAAAAAATACAACCCAAAACTGGTCCATCTTGGTTCCCAACCACTGCCCTCCCAACCATTGGTGTGTGGCGTTGGCAAGAATGTCCCTGTTTCTCAATGATGCCTTTGGGTCACTGCTGAGAACATCTCACTCAGTGACACTATGGTCACTGCCTCCTGTTGCTAGTTTCAAACCTTACCTGGAAGCACCTAGGTTGAGATGTTGGGAAAGGTAAATTCTGTTCTTTTGTATCTCCGATAAACAAACCCATCTGGGGCCAACTCCACACTTAGTCACAACTTCATACAGGAGTCAAAGTGAAGAAATTGCAGTCATGACACCTGGGCTGCTTTGTGTTAATGGCTCACGAAGTTACTTGGGGACACACCACCCCTGCTGAGGGGTTTGGTCGCACTGCTCTTTGGGAAGCTTGAGAGGCCTTCCTTGCTGACGGGCCCTCGTGGCGGTTCCCTCTCTAGCCACTGAGTCAGCAAAGCTCCCTGCACTGAGCTCCAGGCCTGTGCACTTGAACCTTTATGGAAAAAGCACTGCTGGGACATGGCAGAGCCAAGGCGTCCCTTCACCCATCCCCATGTCAAGGGAATCTCTCCACACACTCTTCACACCTGAAAAGCACCTGCAGAAAGCGTTTGTGGACATTGTGCCTTATGATCACTGAGGGTAGGGGAGGACAGAAAAGGGAACTCATGGTGACCCTCCACCTCTCACTGGTGCCTGCTGCCGCCAAGAATGAGGCATGCTCGCGACCTATTTGGTATTCTTAAGTTTCATTTCTTTTTTTTTTTTGGTACTGGGGATCAAACTCGGGTCCTTGTGCTTGCGCAGCAGGCAGCGAAACCACTGAGCTAAATCTCCAGCCCTTAAGTTTCATTTCTTAACGAAGTAATGGGGCTGAGTATGCCAGTGCATACTGATATCCCAGCACTCTGGAGGCTGAGCCAGGAGAGTCAAAAAGTTTGAGCCCTGCATTGCAACTTAGTAATACCCTGTCTCAGAATAAATAACGTAAAATGGGCTTAGTGTGATAGCTTAGACCAAAGGCCTTTGGTTCAGTCCCCAGAACAATAAAATAGATAAATCTCTGATGTTTCTTTTATTAGGATGAAAGGATAACTCCTTCCATTAACAAAATTTGCAGCTGTAACATACTTGCCATATTTGAGAAATAATTCCAGGATCTGTCCTGGAAAAGAAAATGGCCTCTCACATTGACATGGAGGTGCGGCTCACTGTCACTCTCAGACATCTGTAACATGGCTGTTTGCTAAATCAAAACTCTTGTTGGCATCTTAGGTGATAGAGACATCAAAATTATACCAACTGTGATGTGATTTAAGCCAAGTACTGAGTCTGTGTTTGGGAGTAGTAGTTAACAGGATCAGCCTCAGCCATTTCTGCCAGATCCACACCCAGAGAGAGAGAGGAGCTTGATTACCTTCATAAGTAATTCGCATTTTGTGTGTGTGATTTTAGGGATTGGACTGAGTTCCAGCCCCACCCCTCCCCATTTTAAGACAGGATCTCAATAAATTGCCCAGGCTGGGCTCAGCCTCCTGAGTAGCTGGGATTACAGGGTGCACCACTACACCCAATCTGTGAATGACTCAGGGGCCTTTTAGTGTCAAGTTCTCTTGCCTAACAAAACAGTTTGTCCCTTGTCAATGACCTGTGACATACACCTTAGAACTGCACTGTGTATGGGGCAGGGTTTGGGAAAAAATATTTAAAGAGTACCGAACAAAATTTAGCTACCAGTAATACCCATAAAACAAAATTCTCATGAGCCCATGGAGTTCTCATTATTAGCTTTATTACCTTCCAGTTGAACTAGCACAATACCCAAGTGATCGAAAATGAAGGACTTTCTACATGTCCTCTAAGCTGTTGGATACATAAAGGCCTATTTTCCGTATTAAATACACAAAATAATCATTCTGCAGGTGGGCTGGCTTTGGTGAGTGTAGGCTACCTAAGAGCCAGTTTCTGAGTTCCCACTTTTGTGCCCCACCCAGCGGCACTCATGAATGCATTCCAGAAGCCTGCACCGTGGCATTCGTGTGGTCCTCAGACATGTGCCTTCCTGCCCTGATTCATGGTTGGCACAGTGTCCTCTTAAACTTCCACTCAGGGCCAAACTTACTTAAAGGGAAAAAGCCTGGTAATTGCTAAAGATTTAACCTTTTAACAGTTTCAAGCTCAATGCCCACACAAATTACAGCATTCTCAGGAACTAGCCCCTTTGTATAACCAAAATATCTGAAAATGTATGCTTAATCTGTGGAATCCAGTTTTCCCATACACATCTATGTTCATAATACGCTAAGAAAAAGGTGGGGGGGGGACATAACTGGACATCCACCCCCCGTCTGTGGCCTGCCTCTCACTGCAGGGGCAAAACCCTCGCCTGTTCCGCCCAGGTCCTTCGGAAGAGAACATCTCTTCCAACTAGCTCAGTTACAGGTTCGACAGGAGGCTTGCCTGGCCCTCGCCTCTCAACCTTCCTTTCCTCTGCAGAGTCTGTGTGAAGCCCCCTGGCTGCTGCTTCCTGTGAGGGCTGTGCGGCCTCTAAACCACGCCTTCACCATGTCCTTCCCGATGGCCTTGGGTTAGCATTGGCCCCAGGTATCACCAAGTGCCAATGGCTGAGGAGCAGAAGTGGAACTCCTCCCCAGCCCAGCATGTGCTAGCAGCTTGGAGCCTCTCAATTCAGGGGACCCTGGTTTAGACATTCACAGCTGGGAAGAAACTTATTCCTCCCCAGGCAGCAGCCTTCTTCGCCTCGGTCAATAGGGAGATGAGAGGCCAAGTGGCCGAGCGAGCCTTGTGTAGCACACTAGCTTGTTTCCGTCCTGTCTGTGTCAGTGTCGTGAAGGAACATCCCCAGATCCCGTGTGGACTGACTGTAAAAGCCATAATTCTCATGCTTCACTAAACTCGCCAGCTGTCATGTGCTTCACCATGCTGGGCATCTAATACAGATGGCCTCATAACTATTCAGACTAGGGTCAAAGTTTTTTTCATACCAAAAGGTCTTTGATGACCCAGCTGCTTTTCTATAAAAGGCTTCTCTGGGCAATAGTAGTTCTGTTTTCCCTGCTAGTACCATGACAGGTTCAGCCTTTCAGAGTTCACCCACTGACAGGAGGCCTGAGCTGAGACCATACATAGTTCAGTACTGAGTTCCTCCTGTGCCATCTTCACCACACCCTCAGGGGCCTGTGAGCTAAGGTCTCTGTTCACTTTCTATCTGAAGATGCCTTGCCCTCATCATGTGCTGTTAGGTTTTGTTTTCCAGGAAAGTATAGATCTGGTTTTTCCTGCATGAAGGCTACATGGTGGTGCCACATGCTTTAAGCAGTTTAGACAAGAGGGAAAGGCAAACACCACATCTGATTTGCCCCATGTAGTCTCTAGTAGACTGCAGTACCTAACCTGTTACATTACTTTGTAGTATCTCAGACTTTGTAAATAAA
The DNA here is from genome assembly GCF_000247695.1 of Heterocephalus glaber. Next base: position 18,560,762 of record NW_004624730.1, on the reverse strand, counting down.
TACCATTATTTTTATATGGAAATTTTATAGAAGAGCTATTTCTGTATACTTAATTATTCCTGGGTTTCCTGAAGTTGCTTCCAATGGGTGAGGGATGAGTCCTTGGCAGTTTCTGTGAGGGTGGTTCTTGGACCATCAGCAGTGACAGGGCAGGGCTGTGTCCACCTCTCAGAAGCCCAGGGTGGGCCTTGGAAGCTGCAGTTGCATAAGCTCTGTGTGACATTTTTGTCAATTTAAATGTGAATATTTTTGTCCATCCTATAAGAAAACATCTGAAATGAGTCGTATTTGAGAAAAAATGTATTAGACTTTTATGATTTGAATGAAATGTATTATAGAAAAATAAATAATTTAAAATAATGTTAGTCTCATTATTAGTTACTGGATGAGGTGGTTGGGGTGGTAGATGCTGTCTAACCCTTTTCCTAGCTGAGTCCCTCCCCAGAGGCACTCCACACTAACCCCCCTTGCCTTAATTCAGGGTATCCGCAGGGCTACCCCAACTTCAGAGCTCCCAGATCTCCACAGGAGCTCCTACCACGCCATCAGGCTCTGCCCCGCCAGTGAGGGGGCGTGTGTCACCAGAGCCGTGTTTTCCTCCCTTCTTAAAAGTCACTTTAGAAAATAATAGCCTGAAAAATAACATCTTTTAAATCCCAGAAACAGCCGAGATGAATAGTCTTTAGAGAAGGGGCCACACACCAGGCAGCATCACAAGCGAAAACAGAATGCCAGACCCCAAATGGAACGCCCCCGGCCTCAGGAACTGCGGCACCCCTTGGCACCCCTCGGGCAGGGTCCACCTGCTTCAGGGAGCGGCAGGAGCCCCACATAATGCGACCACCTGTGTCCCAGAAGATTAAGTACAGGGACACTCAGCAGGCGAAGGGCCATTTGGGGGTCACAGAGTGGGAGGGAGCCGTGACCAGACTCTAGGAGAGGGCGAGGTCAGCGCTCAGGTGGATGTTGCTACCCGGGCTGCTTCCTGCAGACTCCGGAGCTGAACAGAGCAGGCAGAGGTGGCACTGGAAGGGTGAGCCTGAGCTTCTGTGTAGCTGCCACTTAGTGCCATTTGGGTGAGGTGTGCAAGGACTCGGAGTGAGCAGTGGCTCGGCCATAGGGAAGTGCTTTGGAGCTGCCATGATGGCTGCGGGAGGCTCATTAGCCTTCGATGACGCACATCCACGTAACTGCTGCCAGGGACGACGTCTGCAGAGCCCAAGGGGTTGAGCTGGGTGCAGCCAGAGTGACAGATTGGGTAGAAGGGGGCCAAAGAGAACCCAGCTGGCAGCCTGCTTGCCTTTTGCTGTGCCAGCTGCCACAGCTGTTTCTCTGCGCTTCCCTCTGATAAGTAAGCTGCTTGTGTGCTGCTCCTCCAGCCAAGCTCCTTGCTCCTTGCAGCCCCCAGCACCTCACCACCTTGGCCTTCCTAGCCTCTTGCAAAAACTTGTTTTTCAGGAAATCTTCCCAGAGTACACAGTGCTCAGAGGTAAAAAAGGCCTGCAATCAGGGTGGGGAGCCGCTCCCACAGAAAGCTAAGTAGAAGCTGGCATAATCGCTTTCATGCAAATCGTTTTCTGCCATCTTTGCTGCTGGAGCACAGTGACTATCACCAACCACTTCCTTCTTGACGTCCTCCTGCCTTACTCCTTCCTCCCTTACACTGAGGTCAGGGGATTGGTTTTCATGCCCTCACACTCAACCATGCCTCTGAAAAGCTAGAGCTCAGCTAAAATTGTGAGAAGAGCACAGTGAAGTCCCAAAATGATGGTCCTGGAAGGCGCCATCTCCAGTGGAATTATTCAAGTTCTACTAATAAGTAGTAAGACTTTTTTGTTTGGGGAGTGTGGGGTGAGGGTGGGGGGTGCCAGGAATCAAACCTAGAGCCTCATGTAGGCTAGGCAAGTATACCAGTACTGAGCTACATACATATCCAATCCTTTATTTTTCACTTTAAGACACGGTCTCGTCAAGTCACTAAGTTGCCCAGATTGGGCCCCTGAGATCCTTCTGCCTCAGCCTTCTAAGTGCTGAGATTACAGGTGTGTACCACCGTGCCCAGCAGCCTCTTTGTTGTTGTTTAAGATTCATTTTTAGACCTGTACCAAATGAAGGTTGTATTGTTTCCTAGACACAGTACAATAACAAGTACTGTGACCAGATATGTTTTAAGAACATATAGGTATCATCTGCCATTTGTGACAGCACTGGAGGGGAGAGAGGCTCTCTGCCCACAAGAGTGGTGAGCCGTTCTGCATGAAGGGCTCCGGCCCATCCTATGATGATCTGAAAAACCAACCAACCCTTTCCTCAAGTTTTACCAAAACTCTGTGTGTGTATCACTACTAACAGTGAAAAATGGGAATGAGCGACACATTTTTATTTCAATAAATGCTTTTGGAAAGCCTTTTGAAGAACCAAATCCCAAGCTGTCTTGCAAGTTACATTGCAGGTGTGTGGTAGGACGCACTCGTCTCAGTGCCCCACATTTTGTGCCGGCTGGCCAGGCTCCTAGGGCTCCTCGGCAGGCAGAGGAGATGGCAGACAGCTCAGAAAATGGCAGGCTCTGGCTTCAATCCCCGGGGGTTCCTAGCTCAAAAGCATTAGTGGGAGTCACCTGTCTTCAGGGAGAGACCGTGTTTGTTAGTGGACAGCACAGGCTCAGAGGCTTCTGAAGTTTCTCAAGAAACAACTGCACAAGTACTTGGTTAAAGATCTCTCTGCAAAGGTGACCTTGCTGTGGGAGACTCCTCTGTAGGTTGATTGTGCAAGTACAGGCCTGGTCAAAGGAAAACACTGGCTGAGGCGGAGCGCTTTCTCTTGTTCTCCCTTCACTCCAGAGCCCTTTCTCAGAGCCCAAGGGAAGAGCAAAACTGTAAAGGTAAACAAAGTGCAGGGTTGGGCTCTGGCCACAGAGGCAGGTGCCTGCTGGGGCAGGTAGTAACCATTCCCAGTCGTCAAGACAAAGGGGAGAGGCTGGGGAGAAATCCTACAGGTGGAATAAACACAGAAAGGGAAGATTGCAACACCCACAGGTTATCAGCCATGCGGGCTGTGGAGATGCTGGCGGGCTGGCTCTGCCTCAACCCAAGCCGCTGTGTCCCTTCCTCAGGGGCTGCAGGAGGCTCAGGCCTGTGAATGGCTGCAGCATTTGGTCAATGGTCACTTAGCATCTCCCTTTTCCTTTATTTTATGAAAAAATAAAATTTCATAACAAAATAAGAGAATAGTTCATACACTGTGTATCATTATCTTCAAAGTAGTTACTCAAGGTACAAGACATACACCAAAAAGATTCTTACAAGGAGGAAACAAACAGTAACACAAAGCTTTCTTCTCAGTGAAGGTCTCCCTTCTGTTGTTATGTTTTGTTTAGGTTTTTGTTGCCATGACTAGCAAGTACCAGTATTCTAAAGAGCCCTTGACTGCTGGGTCCGAACTAAGGGACTGACAAGATGGGTCATTAATCAACTCATTTGATGATCTTAGATGACCTTAGATGAGCTGTCATTTGAGAAATTTTAGTTGACATCTCTTTGAATATGTGATGTGTGTTCCAAATCTCATAAAATAATTCCTGTGTACCAAAATTCGAATTTCCCTATAGAATTTTGTCATGTTCCATAACCTTTGGCTAAGATCAGGTGTAGAGCACAGCCTGCGGCTGACAGTCTGCTGACAGCCTGGAAGGGGGGATCAAACCCAGGACCTTGCACATATGAGGCAAGTTCTGTGCCACTGAGCCACATCCACAGCTCCCTTTTGGTGAATTTTTAAGTGGTAAGAGATGAGATCCTCACTCAGTAGGGGAAAGTGTGCACTTTGCATATCCTTACTGTCTTCCTTCCTCTTGTGTGCGCTCCCCTGCCCTGCCACACACAGATTGCATTGTAGGTGGTTTGGGATTTCCGAAGGGCTCAGACCCCTTTGACTGGATCCTTGCTTGGAAGAGGAAGAAGGAAAGGTTAGGCTGCTTGCAGGCTGCAGACATCACACACACACACACACACACACACACACACACACACACACACACACAGAGGAATTCTCCTGCTTATCTTTCAATTCAAGGGAAACAAGTGAATATCTTCATTTCTCAGACATTAGGAACTGTTTAAAAATACAATCAGAAACTTCTTTTTTGTTTTTTGTTCTTTCTTAAATTCTTTTATTGGTACATTGTAGGTATACAACACAATACATTTCTCATTGGGAATTGTACCTTTACGTGATGCATCTTAGTTCTTATTTTTTCCCCATTCCTAGCCCTCCCTTCACCCTCTCTACCCTTCCCTATTTACAAAGATTTTATTTCCATTTTTTCCATTTCTCAGCA
>NW_004624730.1:18479397-18551301 GCF_000247695.1 Heterocephalus glaber | reverse complement strand
GCACAATCTCTCCTGTTATCTGAGAAATTATTTCTGATTTCATTTTTTCCAGATCCCCTTTTGTTGCCAGTTCAGTGGGTCCAGGTGGTTAAGCATCAGAGTGTTCCATCTCGTTTCCCTTTGGGGTTGCTGTAGGTGATCTGGAGGTCTGGTTTTGAGACTTATTTACATGTCTTCTCATTTCAAATGGGGAGCGGGGGGAGGGTGCTGTTGGCCTCCATGTGGCTCACCTCCTCTGAGCTGAGAGAGGTGGAACATGGGCCGGGAGCGGTGGGAGGGATGGTGGCCCAGAAGCCCCTTCCTCTGGACCAGGAGCAGTGGAACAGCAGCTCAGAAGCCCTTTCCTCTGGGCCAGGAGTGACGGGACTGATGGTGGCTGGGAAGCCCCTTCCTCTGGGCTGGGAGTGGTTGGCTGGATGGAGGCCCAGAAGCCCCTTCCTCTGGACCAGGTGCAGTGGGACAGCAGCTCAGAAGCCCCTACCTCTGGGCTGGGAGCAGTGGGACGGATGGCGGCCCAAAAGCCCTTTCCTCTGGGCTGGGAATGGCACAGGAACTTGTTTGTTACACATGGACTTTCATCTTGGTAAGCTTAAAGCCTTATTCAGTACTTGATATATAGAGTATCAGTATTTATTGAATGAATGAATGAATGAATGAATGAATAGCATACTCTCTAAAAGTACATGGACTTTTTGCTTAGTTTCAGATAACCAAATAGTGCCCACACCTTTCCTTTGATGACGTGGCCAAATGTGAAAAAATACCCCCCTATGATCCTGTCCTTCCACCCACTGGGCTGAGTCAACAGATGGCAAGGTGGAGAAGTATATAACATTGCAAAGGTGGCATTTGCCTGGCCTCAGAAACCATTGGCTGTTAGTAGCATCAAAATCAGCTGACTCAAAGGGAGAAAATGGACTTTTGGTTTGAGCGGGGTACAGGCTCTTCCTGGTCAGCTCCTGCTTGTGGATGCCCAGAGCCACCAGTCCAATGCTGCTTTCCTGCCAGCCCAGGTTCCTGTACACAGCACCATTTCTCTTCCCACCACAATGGTTCATTTTCTATAAGCCAGAAAGAGACCATGGAAATAGGGCGACCTATGTACTTTTGTAAAGCCCCAAGCCAAGCTGTGTTTCAAATACCAAAACACCTCTCCCTCTCCCTCTCCCACAGCCACCCTGGCTCAGTCCAGTACCAGCCCCTTCTAACCAGCAGCCACTGGATTGTTCCATACTGGAGTGTGGGCAGCTGTTAACAAGAAGGCACTTGCCCAGAGAAGCCAACAGGCAGGGGAAGGAATGAGATTTAGCCTCTTTGGTTCCAGAAATTGAGAAGATAAGTCAAAAACAGATGAGTAAGAGCCAGATCGGGAGGGCCTTAGCCAGCCACCTGGGGCACACCTGTGATCCCAGCACTCTGGGAGCCTGAGGCAAGAGGATCACAAGATCAACCCCAGCCTGAACAACTTAGTAACTTAGACCTTGCCTCAACATAAAAATTAAAACCAAGTTGGGGATGTAGCTTAGTGCAAACGCCCTGGATTCAATCCCAAGTTCCCCACCATCACCACCTGGGCCTAATGGCTCCAGCCGCTTTCTGTGTGAATTTGTCTGTGCTGCCTCCCCAGAAACTTAAGCAGCAGGGAGGGGAGATGACATTCCAAGGTTACATCGAGATCCAGTCTCTCCACCCAGTTCTACCCAGAGAGCTTTTTCCACCAACCACTCTATCAGGGAGGGAAAAGCCCTTACTTGCCTGTGAGAGAATCCAGCTCAAGGTTCCTGCCACCACATGGGCCACCAAACACTCAGCCCCACCCCATCCTTCAGCTGGAAGACAGCCCTGTTTCCACGCCTCTGGTTAAAGGTGAGCCCAGCCCAGGGTCACTCACTCAGAAGCCCAGGGGAAAGGACCTCAGGGCTGAGGGTACGTGTTTCCCTCCCACTCTGTGCACCCACATGGATGTCCCTCTTTGGGGACAAAAGGTGCCAGAAAGGCCAAGGAGCTGCCTGAGGAAGGTCCTGTAACTCTCTTCCCAAGTCCACTCCCGCTTCCCACTTAGTTCAGCTCCTTTTACTGCTTCCTCCTTGGGGATGAGACCTTGAGGCCCTGGTTTGTAGATTGAATTAGCAAGCAGGCTTTGACTGGGAAAGAGGCCCCTCTGCCATCCTCAGAGAACTTCCCAGACCCTCAGTGAGTCTCCAGCACTAGCACTGGCCTCAGACGCTCACAGAGGGGAAAAGAGAGCTGGGGCTGGGCCTGGGCAAAGGGGACTCCTGGGGCCAGAACGGGAAGCACAGGAAAGAAGGAAAATAATTAGCTCTCGAATAGCAGTGACGAGTAGCTAAGACATCTGTAACACTAATTGCCAGGCACTGTTCTAGGCACTTAACCCTCTTTTTTTTTTTGTACCTGGGATTGAACTCAGGACCTTGCACTTGCCAGGCAGGTGAGGCGCCACTGAACTACATCCCTGGCCCACTTAATGCAATCTTAAGGAACCAAAATCCTGAGAAACAGGTTAAGTTATTGTCCCAGGTCACACAGCCCCAGCAAAGTGCTGAGAAAGAGTTGAAACCCAGACTCTGTAGCCCCAGACTGTGCTCAATAAGACGTTAGAGCAGCTCCCAGCCCCTTCATGCTGGCCTTCAGGTCTGGAAAGCTTGTGGCTTAAGTTCCACGCAAACAAATCCAAGTCAACTGCTCGTCTCGAAATAGGCAGAGTTGGGGGAAAGGCTGTGAGATGGTCCTTTCTCTCAGTTTGAACGGCTGAGTCCAGCCCAAGGATCTGTACAGTGCAGAGTTATACAAAATGGAATTGGGGTCTCCTGGCAGATGGCATCTGCAGGTGGCTGCTCCTCACTTCTTTGCCCAAAATGCTCCTCTCAGGTGGCTTCTGCCAAGTAGCAGCAGGATGGGCAGTGGGTGCAGGAGTCCTCACTTCACTCCAGCCCAGAGGTGAGTACTTCCCCTGCTGGGTGGTGCTGAAATTAAACCCCGGACCTCACACGTGACAGTTAAGTGCTCTGTCACCAAAGCATGTCCCAACCCTACCTCAAAGTATTTTCAGAAATCTGTGCCTGCCTTGCAAGTGCAAGGTCCTGAGTTCAATCCCCGGTACCAAAATGTATTTTCAGAAATAGTAGAAGCACCCTGCAGACAATGGGTGTCTGCCTCTGCCCTCCCTCGGGGTGGCTCTGGGCTGCGGCCTAGGAAAGTGGCTGGTGCACAAGACCAGTTTGCCCTTGGGTGGCTGAGGCAGGAAGATTGCCACAAGTTGAGGCTCGCTCAGGCTCCATGGCCTGCCACCCACCAGCCCTGCTGCAGGTGCGTGTGTGGGGCGACACAAGCTGTACACAGCCTGCCCAAGGGACTCTGGTCTCAGCATTTAGTCTCCAAGGCTGTTCCCTCCCTTCAGTGTAGGAGAAAGGACAGCCACCACCTGAAGTGCCTGGCGCATCATTTCAGCCTCACTGTGGGGCAGGCCCAGAAACTCCCTGAGCAGATATCCGCTCTCATCCCTGGTGTATCCCAGGTGCCCAGCACAGGGCTTGCCCCATGGTGGGTGTTCAGTAAACATATTTTAAAATGAAATGTCTCACCAAGTAACGTAACATCAACTTCGCACTTTTCTTAGTGATGAGGTGAGTTCCCTTCTTAAGCCAGGGGCACCCAGAGATTTTCCCCATCCAGTTAGGAGGTAGGGGGTCCCACAAGGGCCCTATTAATAGCCAGGCCTGCATGTGCCATCCTCAGAGAGCTGGTCCTGTGGCTGCGTGCCCTACCCTCCCTCAGGATCACAGGTAAAAGCAAAGGAAGTGGAAATGCCCTGTACACACCCGCACTTGGCCTGCTGTGCAGGGCAGCCTGTTTGAGCTGCCACCCAGAGACCACGGCCACAGAGCTGGGGATCTGTGGGGAATCTGAAAGCCAGGCCACTAATGAGGGCGCCTCTCCTCAGCCTATGGGACTGTGATTTCCTAGGTGGACATGCCTGTCCTAGGCCTTACTCTTTTGGATCCTTCTTCTCCCTGGCTCTGAAGTCTAGGCATTGACCAACCAGGATGGGACCCAAGAACCTGTAAGTCCCTGTAGTCCTCGGAGCCACAGAAGCAGGGGAAGCTCCACCTCACAGACTGCCAGGGATCACAGGTGGATGCATTTGAGAAGCACAGGCTATTTTTTTTTTTTTGGTACTGGGGATCGAACTTGGGTCCTTCCACTTGCGAGACAGGTGGTGGAACCATTGAGCTAAATCCCTGGCCCTGGCTATCTAGTCTTGAGATGATCACCTTAGCTTTCTATTTGCTGCTGAAATAAACTACCATAAACAGATTTGCTTCAAAGTCTCACTCCCATTTCTGTAGGTCAGCCGTCTGGGCAGTGTGGCCCTGCTGGAGCTGCAGCTCCAAGCCTCAGAGCTGGACAGGGCCCTGGGAATGTTTGGCTTCCAACTCACTGGCCATGGGCAGAGTGCATTTCCTTTTCCCCACTTTCCACATGATCCCTTCCACAGAGCAATGCTGTGTCCAAATCTGCTCTGGATCTCACTTTTGCTGCTGCTTCAGGCTTCAGTGATTACACAAGACCTGGTGGATAATTCAGAATAATTTTTTTGGAGACAATGTCTCGCTTTGTAGTTCAGGCTGACCTTGAACTCACTATGTAGCCCAGGCTGGCCTTCCACTTGTGGCAATCTTCCTGCCTCAGCTGCCTGAGGGCAAACTGGTCTTGTACACCACGCATGAGGGGGGGTGGGGCGGGGAGTACTGTGAGCTTAGTCACAAGGTGAAGCACACAAGTGCCAGTCTACAAAAACTCTACCAAGAGGCACTGTACACAGAATGGGGCTAAGCCTATATATTCACAGTGGGACAGACTGAACTGTGTGTAACTTGTCATCTGTGACCAAAAATGAAACAATCAAATTTTCCTTTAAGAGTCTCCAATATAAAACATCTTGGAGATCTAAGAAAACTAGCAAATTTCCTGTTAGGAACACAACATACTGATTTAAAATACTTTTATCAGCCAGCGAAACTGACAACTGAGTCCTTCCCATCCACTGTGTCAAAATTGTGCTACACTCAGTTGCCAGGGGAGCAAAGCTGCTGTCTTTAGCCCTCGGGGTGTTGTTCCTGCCGTGGGCAGCACAGCAGGGCACTGACACCCAGAGGATCCTGTGCACATCCTAAAGTTTTAAGGAACATAGGAAATGCTGCAGAAATACAAACCCTAGCCAATCCCTCCATTCCTAGTCCAACCCTTTTCTTGTCCCCCAACAACCAGCCTTCCTTCTCAATAAACACTGCTTCTCTACGGGAAGTGAGCTGCAGAGAAGGGACCTTTGGAATAACCTAGCCCTGCCCGGCCTCCATGGCCCCTTGTGCAACAGTGCCAGTGCTGTCCCCATCACACCACACCTGTCTTAGTCTGTCCCCTCCTGGTCTGCCATCTGACACCATGTGTTCCCATCTCTGGGTGCTCTGAGTCTGGCACCATTCCTGGCACTGGAATTGAGACAGACAGCTGAACTTTTAACTTCACAGATGAAGGTGCAGGGAAGAGCTGGGGAGGTCAGTTGAGGGCCCACACGGCAGTGGGGCTGAGCCAAGTGCAAACTTCAGAATGGGGTGGCACGAACAAGATGCTTCAGTGACTTGAGAGCATGTTTCATTTTTATCTTCAAATTTTGGATGTTTGATGTCACTGGATGACAATTCTTTCATGTTAGAGATTTGGTCTGCTTTTGCTCAAGCTCATTGAAAAAAAAAAATTCTATCCATATTACAGTACACTTCAAAAACTAAAAACCACAGGAACAGACTTAATCAAGTAAGTTATGAATTTCACAAGTCGAGTTTGTTAGCTGCTGAGGACCTGCTCAAACTGGGCCAATGAAAGCATCATCCTAGCTGCAGAGCATGGCCTTTCTCTTTCATTGTAGCAATCTTTTATGTTTTTCATTTTTAAGTGTAGCATAAAGAAGTCAAAGCCCAGAGTAAGTTTAACAACTGCAAGGACTGTTTTTCTTAAATTGTAAAGACATCTGGAGGGAAAACTGTTACCATAAGACTGTGGCAACAGAGCAACAAGCAGAACTCCCACACGGGCTGGTTGCCCAGGACCAAAGTGGAGAGGTGCTCCCAGGCCACCCCACATCCTCAGTTTAACCGAGCAGTGACTGTGGAGCCAGCTGGGCTGACACCCATCAGTTTGGCTTGAAGCAACAGAAAGCTAAGAATATTGATTTTTTTTTTTTTTAAAGAAAATAAAAAGGTTAGAAAAAAATACACAGATTATATGGGAAGCACACTTTCCTCCAGAGAGGAGAAAGTTATGCCAGAGTCATACCATGAACACACTACACACTAACAGTGGAGGAAATACTCCATGACACCAAAGAATGTCATAAAACTCCAATACTTGGTTTCAAGCTATAAATAAGTTTCAGGTTTTTATATTCCACAATTTAAATCTTTTATTAAGAGTCCACAGTCTGCTAAATAAAAGCAGTAACAAGATATTTCACAAACTATTATACAATTTAAGACTCATGAATTTAATTTCATAAAAAATTAGGTGTACATTCATTCTAACCTAAAAACACTGTTTTTAATGGTCTGAAATACAATCTATAAGAGACTCAGTTCCAACACAAAAATAATGCTATCAGCTTTTTTAAAAACATGTTTTACAACAAAAAGTTTGTACTCTTAATCAAAAAGATCCAGACTAATTTAGCATGTAAAAAATTTTACAAAAACCCAAGATAACACTTTCAGATTCACTTTTATTCTTTTTTCTTTTTCACATACAGAGCTTCTCCACACACATTTGTTGTAGCCATAAAGTTACTTAATGTTGGCCAGGTACCATTTTACCCCTAAAACTTTGTTGGCATCAAAATATGAGTTAACCAGTGTTAAATCCATAAAATATTTACACTGCACAGCACAATAAGCTTTAGATACTTGGCAATTAAACCACATTTAAAAAAGAGGACAAGACCCCCACCCACACGCTTGGATCAGTGTTCACTGGTCCTGATCTGGCAACTGGACACTGGTTCAAAGGGTAGCAAGAGGCAGCAGGCAGTTACTTTGGAGGACACTGAACACTGTGATCTGGAAGCACGCTATGCTGTTACCCAGGTCAGGCAGCGCCACCTTTTTCCTAGGTGGTCTCAGAATTCTAGAATGGCAGGTCCAGCGGACACAAAATGAAGACAGACAACACATTTATTCTGTGGAGACATCCTACTCAGACTATGTGCGTGCTGTGATTTTGAATGCAACTCTTCCCAAAAACTTGTCACGATCGTCCTCATTTCTTAGGTTCCTTGATCCCTCAATTTTGCACTCTACTGTTACTTCTTTCTTAGTACTGTTAGATTCAAAGGAGACCTGGACAGCAACCAATGGCTGTAGATAGCCCACCTGATAAATAAAAGAGAACACATTAATGCAGATTCTGTAGTAGTTTCATCTACACTTTGTCAGGAGTTAGTTTACTCTAAAAAATTTTGTTTCTTTCTGGTTTCTACTTTGAAGATAATGATACACAGTGTATTAACTATTGTTATTCTATTATGTTATGACATTTTAAATTTTTTTCATTAAACAAATCATTAATTAGACCAACCCAGGGCCTTTGCATTGAGCTACATCACCAGTTCTTTTTTTTTTTTTGGTACCAGGGATCAAACTTGGGACCCTGTGCTTTCGAGGCGGGGGTGGCACCACTGAGCTAAATCCCCAGCCCCTACCATCCCCAGGATCTTTATATTAAAAAAAAAAATCTGTGATAGGGTCTCATGAAGTTTTTCAGGTGGGACTTGAACTTTTAACCCTTCTGCTTCAGCTTTCTGCAGTGCTGGGATTACAGGTGTACACCACTGTGACCAGCTCCTTACTTTTTCTAATTGATGAAAAGTATGTAAGACTGAATTTTCCTGTAAGCACTGTTTTAAATGCATCTCACAGACTGTGATTATGCTGTGTTATTATCTAGATATTCTATGGTACAATCTTGGCATGAATTTTCCTTTTCAGTCAAGCGCTCTTTAACAGGTTTCTACTCTTCTCACCATGTGAAAGGGTCTTTCTGCTTTGAGTCAGGCTGGCCTAGAAGTTGCTGTGTTGCCTAGGCTGGCCCTAAGCTCTTGTACCTCCTGCCTCAGCTTTCTGAGTGCTAGGATTACAGGCATGTGCCACCATGGCTGGCAAGGGTATTTTAATTTCTATTGTGTTGTGATCAAAATGTGTTGATTACTAACACATTTATATACCTTTATCTTTTTTTGTAGTGCAGGAAATTGAACTCAGGGCCTTCCCACTGAGTCTTACTTTTATTTCTTACTTTGAGATAGGGTCTTACCAAGTTGCCCAGGCTGAGCTTGAACTCAGTACTTGGTACCAGAGGCTGGGTTTATTGGTGTGCACCACCACCACCAGCACATTTCTACTTTGTGGAACCTAAAAGATGTGACAATTTTTATGACAGTTTCATGATGTGTGCTTGAGGAGGATATATATTCACTATGGTCTTTATTACTAAGTTTGATAAATATTCCTAAGAGTACCCAACTGGTTATTTTATTTAGGTCTATATCCCATATGTAGTACAATAAGGATATACACATGCATATATTTACATATAAAATGGTGAATATACTCATAAGCTTCACTGTGGCTTCTAAATATAATTCTTCACTAAAAGGAACTGGGGGTAATTTCATGGATGGCATAAAAAGAAATACAAGATAAAGATAAACCTAGAGAACATTGGTGTGGTGGCCTATGCCTGTAATCCCAGCACTCGGGAGGCTGAAGTAGGAGGATCGCCAAGAGTTTGAGGCCAGCCTGGGGTACACAGTGACAGAATGAGTTCAAAATCAGTCTGAAGTACACAGTGAGACCCTGTCTCCAAAAAAAAAAGGTTGAACCTAGAGTACTCTGCAGTGCCATCTTTAGTTGTGGCTGTCTCGATGCTCTGAACCAATCTAAAACATTTACCCTGTACTGTCACTTTAACTTTGAGAAAGAGCCAGGAGTCCCAGTGTCAGAGCCAGTGAATAAGGTGGATAAAGATAGTGTTACAGTGCTTTATGAGCCTTCTTTGGCACTGGATGGTATGTAACAGCAGCATTCACTGCATTTGTGATCACACCTCAAAGACACTCAAGGAAAAAGGAATCCAGAACTGCTTCAGAAAGTGTCAAAAATGATGGGTTAAGTCTTTTCAAATTGAGGGAGAGTATACTGAGGGGGGATTAATGGCAATGTATCTTTTACTATAATAAATTTTATTTAAACAGACTATATTTTTAATCAACCTTTGTAGATTTCAACAAAGTTTATAGGTTGAATAGCTCTAGATCAATGCTAGTCTCCATTGATAGCTATGCATTATTTTTGTAACTTAGTCTCATTTGGTTCGGGGGAAAACTATATTACATATACCTTAAAAAAAAAAAAAGGAAAAGGTTAAGACAAATGAGGTAAAATATTGAAATTTGAGAAATCTGTTAAAGGGCTTACAGATAACTTTCTACTATTCTAGCAACTTCACGTATGAAATAATTTCAAAGTAAGAAGTTAAAAGTATATAATGTGATCCAAATTTTATGATTCTTACATATATGTATTTTAAGAAAAAAATACAGAAGAAATTGCACGACAATATTGTTAAAACTGGGTAATGAGTTTTCTTCAGTATTCTTCTATTTTCTCTAAATATGTAGATACTGTATTTATTTTCTTTTTTTTGGTACTGGGGATCAAACTCAGGTCCTTGCGTTTGCACAGCAGGCGGCGAAACCACTGAGCTAAATCTCCGGCCCTAGATACTATATTTGTAATGAAAGAGGAAATTATATTTTGAAAATGATTACCCTTTTACTTGTCTCGTTGGGTCTATATATATATATATTTTTTCAGTATCAGAGATCAAACTCAGAACCTTGTGCTTATGAGGCAAGCACAGTGCCTCTGAGCTACATCCCTGGCTGTTTTTTTGTTGTTTTTTGAGACAGGGTCTCCCTATGTAGTTCAACCTGGCCTTCAACTCACTATGTAGCCCAGGCTGGCCTTGAATCACTGAGATCCTTGAGCCTTAGCCTTCTGAGTGCTGGGATCACAGGTGTGCGCCACCACACCTGCCTCTATGTTTTGAACTTTAAATGTGGTTCTCTACTTGTTGGCATCATTCTTTTAAAAACCAAAATAGGTCATACACAAATTATACAGGGATGTGTCTACCTACTGCAGACAGGCGATACTTCAGTTTCTCAAAAGATTAAGTAACATGTAAGAACTTCTAAATACTTACATGCAGTTTCTTTCCATAATATGGAAAATACTTTAAGTCAATGATTCCATGATTAGGATAAGTTGATACAATTGCTGTGTTTTCATCCTAAAGTTGAAAGCAAAGAAAACCTTTTAGGTCACAACAAAGAATTTAAAAAATTGTGTTTACAATGAAAGCAGTAGCAATTATTAACAGTGTGGAGAAACTACAATGATGTTCCAACTATATTAAATACTTCTAAGAAGACTTACTCATTTTTATTGTGTATCATAAACTCTTCAACACAATTATATTTCCCAATATAAAATACACTCTTCTTCACCAGAGTCCCTGCTCATTTAGACCTAGTTCCACTCATGTAACTGCTCCAGCTGCCCAATGCCAGTCTTTGGACCCTGACAGCAGGAATGTACCAGCAAGTTTGGTACTCGTATTTTTCTGAGATGAATAAAACAAACTGTGCTTCCAGACTGGAAAGCAACAGCTGCTACAAGTTGCCAATCTGAAAAGCCAATTCAGGCTGGAGGGAGAAGGCCCAAAAGTTAATAGTTGTAGTAGCTGTAACCAGAGGTAAAGCTATGGTGCATCTGACAGGAAAAGCTGCTGTACATTACCGAACACTTGATTTTTAGCTGTGAATAAACTAATTCCTACTTGTGTGTGTGTGTGGTACTGGGGTTCAAACTCAGAGCCTCATGCACGCTAAACACATGCCCTACCACTGAGCTATATATATCCACAGTCCATTAATTCCTACCTCTGAAAATACATGTGAAACAGCACAGCAAAACTGTACGTCCATCTAAAAAGAAGCCTTACTTTCTGCTCACTTTACTTCATGATCACAAAGTACCATATGTGTAGGGCGGGAACAAGAAATCACATAGGCAGCAGAGCACAAAGCATGATGATAGCCTCATCCTCCACAAAGGGCAAGTTCTAATAATCCAGATCCAAGCATGTGCAGAGAGGAGGAAACAGGACTAGGAGAGGACCCTAAAAGTCATTTTAAAGTCACTATTCAAATGTCAAATCCCACCCGCCATTTATAATGTTTGGTGGCCAGGAGTACAGCTCAGTGCAGAGCATGTGCTTGAGGCCCTGATTCCATCCACAGCATCAAAAACAGAGAGAGGGAGAGATATTTTTATATTGCAGGAAAAAACTCACATTGATGTTTTTCTGCATTAACTGCTTTTGTTGATCCTATTTTACCTTAACATAGGAGCTTTATGCACAGAAACAGATTATTCCCCAAAATGAAAGAAAATTTTCTTGAGTAATGGTTTATTGAGCACATTACAGATGTCTCCTGCCAGAAGCCACACTTACAATGACCTCACTTAGACCTTGCCACCCTGAAGCAGGAGGGAGCTGGGACTCAGTGTTAAGGCTGCCTGCTGAAGAGCACCCAGGGCTAAAGACTCTACTGTTCTCTTGACTGACAGCATCTACCCCATAAGCTTGGCAAGGTTTTTCTTAAACTTCTGTTTTATTCCTATAGTAAAATATATGTTGAGAAATCATGCAATATTGAAACAAGTATTTGAATAATGAGATATTTAAGGGGAGCACACGAGTCATAACTGAAGCATACAAACACCACCACAGCAGAAATGATGAGCAACTCTTATGAATCACGCCCACTAAGTGCCACTGAAAACAAAATGAAGTTTAACAATCAACTTATTTTGTTTCTTCATAAATCATTACATGCAAAGGACTTGAAGCACACATGGCAAATATTCTAAGCAATGGTTACCATCACTGGGTAGTATTTACTGATGTTTTACTTTTCTATATTTTTCTAAATTTTCTTAAATGAGCATGAAATACTGACAAAAATGAGTGACACAAACATTATATCCTTTGCAGGAATCATCAGCCACCTCTAACGGCACGTCATCAATGTGTCTGTACTTTCAGGATCCGTCTCCTGCATTTTGGACACACCGAGTCCATCTTCTTGTCACTTTCAGAAGCAGGTCAGGAGTCCTCTTTCAAGTCTCTCGTTGTGCTGTTGTGCCTGGTGTCTTGAACTGACTCAAAACATTACCTATCACAGTCATTTTGACTTTGGGCAAAAGCCAGAAGCCAGTGTCAGATCTGGTAAGGCAGATGAAGACACACGGTGGTGTTTTCATGAGCCCGCCCTGCCAACAGATGGTACCTGGCAGCAGCGCTCACTGCATTTCTGCTCAGACCTTGTAGAGACTCAAAAGAGGGCTTCTAGAGCTACAGAAAGTACCGAGAATGATGGGATAAGTGTGTTCAAAGAAAGAGGGAGTGTTTCAAAGGGGCCTAGTGGCAATGTATCTTTTACTGTAATACATTTTTTAAAATTCAAAATTCATTTTGCTGCCCTAGCTTCTCTCTCCCTATTCTTCTGATTCTGACTTTTTATCCAAATTTTCTGTAGATGTGACTTGCCTAAGGCTGGTCATACATGTATACTTCCACCCAGATGAAAAGCTACACACTACTTGATGGCTTTTTATTCTACTTTAAACAGTGAATACTCTTTTAACATGATGGTACACACCTGTAATGCCAGCAAGCATTCTGGGAGGCTGAGGCAGGAGGGTTGCAAATTTGAACCCAGTACAGGCAATTTAGCAAGAACCTGCCCCAAATTAAAAATGGGGGTAGGGGTAAGTGGTGAAGATGTGGTTCAATACAAAGGCCCTGAATTCAAGTCCCAGTACTGAAAGAAAAATAAAATAAGTAAATACATAAAAAAGGACACTAATGAAGGAGTTCTTAAAGTGTGTAAAGTGTGGGCCCTAGGGCAGCAGCACCATTACCACCTGGAAATTAGTACAAACGCAGACTTGGGGCCCTGCCTGACCTGCTGAGTCAGAAGCTGTGGGAATCAGACCCAACAAACCCGAGAGGTGCAGATGCATGATCGTGTTTACAAACTAATAAACAGTTTCTGTCCAAATGTGAAATGCACTTGGGTTGAATTAAGTTTCTTTCCCCATAACTTTAACTGGCTTCAATGCAACAATTTTAGTAAAACACTTCAGCCATACAGTTGGAGCTGAATGTTAGTGTGCAGCACAAAGATAAAATTAAATTCAGAACTTAATTTCTCCTCAGAATTCTTACCCATCTTTTCTATATTTGTCTTAGTTGCATTTGCAGCATGGAGAGAGAACAAAAGAAGTTATGAAATGAAAACTGCATAGCATTCTGGAAAAAAAAATAAAGCAGGGATAGGAAAAAAACAATGCCTCTATCCTAAGGAAAATGTACCATATTTCACTAACTGAGATGGCACCAATTAGCACACCAATTTATGTACCATTAATCAAGAAAAAACGTCTTGATATAGTATTAAGACACTTGCAAATTATCTCAATTTCAGTACTGCTAAGCGAGAAAAAGTGAATATCAGAATTGATGAAACATGGTATATGTGGGTATAGGGCAATGTGTACAAAATCAAACAGACATGGAAAAATGTCTTTTTAAGTGATTGTTAGGAAAGTGAAGGGATATTCCCAAAAAGTTTGGTGAAATTTTATTCTATGAATGACCTTATAAAGTACAGTACTTGAAAACTTCAGCAGGGGGGAAAAACAGACGACTACACTCAATAGTCTTTAAAAGCATTCTAAGAAGTACCAAAGCATTAATAGAAGTTATTAAATACTAACCTTAGAAATACAGTCTATCCTTGGTGATCCCTCAGGCTTTAATCCAATTATCTAAGGTTAAGAAACACTTGATTAATTTACACGTCACATGTATGTGCAACAGAAGCCTGCCCTATGTTGTTAGGAAGCAGTGGCAGAGGGGTTGAGAGCAACACTATTCTGTGGATTAAACCCAGTTACATCTTTTACTTTAATTTTATTTTAGGCATTAAAGTGATCTTTCCAATACAATAACTTTACAATTCAGTTTTGTTGCTGTACTGATACAACTGAGAAAATAACCAAAACACAGTTGCACACTTTGTTACCCTTGAAACAACAAACAGAAAACCTTAAATCTAATTATTTACAGGATAATTTATTGTATGTAGTAAGAACTACAGAAGCAGAACATAACAAGCTATTCTTTCTGTTTGTCTTGTTTTTTAAGACAAGGTCACACTACGTAGTTCAGGCTGGCCCCAAACTTGTAGTGATCTTCCTGCCTCACCCTCCCAAGTGTTGGGATTACAGCATGCACCACCATGCCTGGCTGATAAGCTATTCTTTAGGGCAGTGTATGAGGTCACGATTCCCACCATGTTTCCATTAGGCTCCCAGAGCTTCACCATGTTTCCCAGCTATCTGTCCCACAGATACACATACTGGGAAGAATCCTATTCTAAGACTCACAGCACCATTTAATTCCATGGGGTAAGGCTACTTTGATGTATGCAGTTATTATAACTCTGTAACAGATACAGTGGGATACCTCAGTTCACAAACACAACTCTCTCCACAATGCTGGCCGCAAACCAAACTGGACGAGAACCGAATCAAATTTCTCCATAAGGTCAACATTAAACCTCACCACTGAATTTGATTTGGTTCTTGCCCAACTTGGTTTGCAACCAGAATCCTGGAAAGAATCAAGTTGGTGAACCAAGGTATTTTCATACATCCATTTTATGATAGGATTTTCTGGGATTCTGAATTTATATGCAGTTTATCTGTGATATGGAAACTCCTTAATTAGCAGTGCCAACTCCAGAAGACCCAAGTTTTCCTTTTACTAGAGATGAGAGTAATTTGCTTGTCAGAGACGACTTCAAGGATATATGAACTCAACCTTGAGAGGTCCACACCTATTTAAGAAACTGCACTTTCTAAGCCAATAACCAGGAATGGCCTCATTCTTCAAGGGAGATCTTTAAACAGCCTCAAAGATAACCTCTAACAGAACAACCCCAAAGCACAATCTTTAAGGAGCAGCAAGGCATAAGGGGGAGTGATTACTTCACTACCGCGCAGCCTCTCCTCTGCTGAGTTGATTCACATTTACTGGAACTATCTGGTAGAGAACATTGGCTTCTTTCTTTGCTAGCGGCTCCATACCTCAGATACTACTTCGACAAAATGGCAAAATGCCACTACCCTGGCTGCAATTGCAACATCCCTTTGAGCTCACTGGAATGTGACTTTATTTGAATTTCCACCAATTAATTACATATGTAAAACTATGCTTTGCTACTAAATATTCAAAAAGTTATAGCCTTTAAACTATCCCCCAATGAGATAACATTTAATAAGGCATTAACTCAATCAAAATGATCTGAAAAGAGTTACAATTTTTTAGCAGAGGGTATTAGAAACGAGGAGCAGCAGAAGTATAGTTTATACGTACTCTATTCATTTTCACAAGAATACAAGGTTGTCCTTGGGAATAGCCAAAATCAGGATCATTTCTGCCACTGCAGGCTTGAAGTAAGAAATCAGGAAACCGACATGCAACATAAACTGGACCCTTCTGTTCAAAAAGTACTCCATCAGTACAGTTGGTGAGATTCTTCTGTTCTTCTAAAGAATATGCTAAAAAAGGAAACATGTAGTGTGACTGTAAAATATGGTGAATATTTACAGTTTAAAACAATGTATTATAGTGAAAGACACACTTTCATAAATCTCTCTTGGTGGTACTGGGGATTGAACTCGGGACCTTGCACTTGCGAGGCAGGTGCCAGAACCACTTAGCCAAATCCCCAGCCTCATAAATCTCTCTCTTAATAGCCCCTCAATCACTTCAAATACACTAACCTTGTTGTTCTTGTCACTTTTGGAAACAGTTCTGGAGTGTCTCTAAGCTGCACTGTTGTGGCTGCCTCAACGTTTTGAACTCATTCAAATTATTTATTTGGGGAAGAGGTGAAAGTTGCAAAATGTTAGATCCAATGAATAAGGTGGATGAGGACACACTGCAATGTTTTTATTTGACAGAAATTGCCACACATATTTGATCAACAATGGGTAATCAAAACATACAGTGAATATTAAAACAAAATTATTACAGTAAAAGGCTCATTGCTCCCAATATGTTTACAATGGGGCCATAATTCATATGTCTTACTGCCAGGTGGTTCAAGCCAGTGGGGATGTGCTAATCCCTCTCAAAATACTCCCCTCTCACTTTGTACTCACTTCCCCATTTACAAAATTTTATACAGTCACCATATTTTTAAATCACCCATTATATATATGCTGGATAAACCAAAAAAAAGATATTATTAAGCACAACCAGGAATACATCATCCTCTGGACAATGTTCTTCAAGGACAAAACTAGCAATACTAACTACTAGATAATATTAAGGAAAGAATTTTAGGTTTGCTCCTTTAACTTAAGATCTAGCAAGTGTTTTAAAGTGTACTGCATTCCAAAAGTCATACAAACTGGATTACATATCAATCTCTTTTGTTACCATTAGGAGGGTCCAGCCATGACTCTATGTGCTTGGACCAAAAAGATACAAAGGTGAGGACATAAAAAGACAATTCCACTGGAGTTTATAGTATTGCAGGAAACACAGACATTTAAGTGTAAAAGTGTAACTGCAAGGGTAGGAAGACAGACAGCAGGAGAATTCCAAGTTCAAGCCCAGCACAGGCAATTGAGTTACTTAGCAAGACCCTGTCTCAAAAATAAAAAAGGGCTGAAGATGTAGCTCAGTGGGAGGGTCCTGGGTTAATCCCCAGTATCACCAAAAGAAAAAAAATTGGGGGAGAGGGGTGGGTGGGTGAGGGGAGAGTCCTCCAGAGATTATATTAAGTAACAACAGAAAACAGGAGAAATACAGAACAGTTCTACTAAGAAACAGAAAATTGAGGAAATTATCAAAGTTCTAATAGAAGATAATTATCTTGAACTAAAGAATCTAAACGTGAAAGACTCCCAATCAAGACCTAAAAAAATATTTTAGAGTGAAACACAGAGAAATTTTAGAAGCCTAAAGAGATAAATTGAAAGCCAGGGATGTAGCTCAGTGGCACAGCACTTACCTGGCAAGCATGAGGCCCTGAGTTCGATTCCTGTTACTGGAAAAGCAACCCCCCCCCCACCCAAAACCTGGAAAACAAAACAAAAATCCCTGTAGAAAAGAAAAAAGGCAAATTCCAAAGAACTAAAACCTGTACATAGCTAACCTCAAATACAAAGGCAGAACTGAATACTTTTCAGAAATAAAGGGCTCAAAATTTACATTTCCTGTAACCTTTCTTATAAACTGACTCGAGAATATACTCCCATCAAACTGGGACTGAGGTTAGGGTGTGGTTCAATGGTAGAACACTTAACTAGCATATGCAAGGCTCTGGGTTAGAATCCCAGCAATGCAAGAAACCAACCAAAATCAAACATGCAAAACTGGAAAGGGTTGGAGTGCACTTCAGTGAGAGCAGCTGCTCAGCATACAAGGCCCTGGGACTCAGTCCCAAGCACCAAAAATACAATAGAGAAAACACCCCCAACCCCAAATCCTCCACCACTGCCACCAACACCAAAAGCAAAATTAGAGAGTAAATGAAAAGACAGGGGCAAGCTGGGTGTGGTAGTGCATGCCTGAAATCCCAACACTCTGAGGAAGGAGGATTTCAAGTTCTAGCTCAGCCTGGCCAACTTACTAAGATGTTTCAAAATAAAAAATATAAAGGCTAGAAATGTAGCTCAGTGCCCTGTGTTTGATCCCCAGGAAGACAAAAAAACCCCCAAAAAACAAAAAACAGGAGTGGGCAGGGGATTTAGCTCAGTGGTTCCACTGACTGTCTTGCAAGCACAAGGTGCAGAGTTCAATCCCCGGTACCAAAAAAAAAAGCAGGAGCAAAGAAACAGTGGATGCAACTAACGGCAGTGATAAGAGACACTGCAGGTACTAAAGACCACAGAGGAGGAGAAAGGCTCTAGGATGGAGATTTCCAGAAAGAAAAGACTCAAGAGAAACTTCAAATAATAGTTTACAAATTAGGGAGTCACAAGAGAATGCCTACAGATGATACAGAAGATCTAAGTATAAAATAGCAACCAAGAAAAGAAAATAAAAATAATTGAGAAGGGGGAAGGGCTAAGGCTGTGAGCTAAGCAAAAACAATATATAAAAGTGATAAATCAATAATTAGGTGATTTGGGCCGGGGATTTAGCTCAGTGGTTCTGCCGCTTGCTTCGCAAGCACAAGGACCAGAGTTCGATCCCCGGTACCAAAAAAAAAAAAAAGTGAAAGATCAATAACCAGCAGAAAAAGTACAGTATTTACATATGAAAAACACCAAAAATAAGGACAAAGCACAAGGTTATTTCATAATAAAAATATATCGATGACCAGATTATTTCTCACAGCCTCTACTGCTCCCTTCCTTGCCAAGTTAACCATCTCTGCTTTACCTGGGTTACTGTAACAATGTCCTAGTTTCCCTGTTCCTACCCTACAGCCTTGTTTCAAAAAGCAGTCTGAGCCAGGGATTTAGCTCAGTGGCAACAGGCCTGCCTCGAAAGCACAAGGAACTGAGTTTGATCCCCTGTACAAAAAAAAAAAAAAAAAAAGAAAAAAGTTAAATAAAGCAGTCTGAGTACCCTTTAAAAATGTGAGTTAGATCATGTTATTCTCTGCTTAAAACTCTTGATCTTGAGCCAGGCTTGGTGGGACATGCCCATAATCCCAGCACTTGGGAGGAGGATTCCTGAGTTCAAGGCCAGCCTGGGTTACATAGTAAGACTGACTCAAAAAACCAAAACCAACCCAGTAAAAACCAACCCCCCCATCTTAGCCAGGGGTAGTGGTGCACACTTGTAATCACAGCTACTCAGGAAGCTGAGGCAAGAAGATAGCAAATTCAAGCCCAGACTGGGCAACTTAATGTGACCTTGGTCTCAAAAAACTAAAAGGAGGGCCAGGGATTTAGCTCAGTGGTGCCGAGCCTGCCTTGCAAGTTCGAGGTCTGGGAGTTCGAATCCCCAGTACCAGGAAAACAAACAAACAAATAAATGGGTTGGGGATATAGCTCAGAGGTCCCTGTATTCAGTTCCTAGTACTGCAAACAAATATGCCCAACCTCAGTCACTATAAAAGCCAAAGAATTTAACTGCCATCTAAGAACCTTTGCAATCTGGTCTTTAGTTTTAATTACTGTAATTAATCAATTAGGTACTGCAGATTGAATCCAGGGTCTTCGCATTGAGCTACATCCCAACCCTACTAGTTTTTTATTTTGAGGCAAGGTCTTGCTAAGCTGCCCAGGACTTGCCATCTTCTGCCTCAGCCTCCCAGAGGGCTAGCACTACAGGTGTGTACACCAAGCCCAGCTGCAGCCTGGTCCTTCTTCAGCTCCCTGACCTCAGTCTCCTACTATTCTCCCCGTGCTTCACTCCATCCAGCCCCTCTTGCTTCCTTGATGAACTGTGAACTGACCAAGCACAATAAACCTTAGGGCACTTGCACCTATTGCTGTCTTTTTGTTTTTGTTTTTAGTACTGGGGATCAGGATTGAACTCGGGACCTTGTGCTTGCGTGGCAGGCGCCGGAACCACTGAGCTAAATCCCCAGCCCCTGCTGCTGTCTTTTTGGATATTTCCGTGGCTAATTTCCCTCAATCTTTTGAGGCATGGAAGTCTTCCTAGTCAACCCCTTTAAGCCTGAAGCCCTTTTCACCTCTTTCTACCTCCTTTCTCTGCTTTATTTTCCTCCTCAACACGTATTACTATGTATTACAGCAATATACTACAAGCTCCATGAAGAAAGGATTTTTTTCTTTTGTTTATGTATTTAACTGTCAAAGCAAAGAGGTTTATGAAGACAGCTAGAAGATAACATGGGATCAGCAGAGATTTAGGGTTTAACATGGGAAGGAGGTGAAGATTGACAAGCTGACAGGAAGAATCCAATGAAGACAGCAAGGCTACATTTCCATGAGAAGAGACAGTCAACAGCATGTTTCTGAGCTAGAGGGACAAGAGCCAAAGCAGCTGTGGTTTAGGAAACCTCAGATGAGAGGAAGAGCAGCTTCCCTGAGAGGAAAGGGTCACTGACAACACAGCTCCAACTGTCCATCTGTCTTACTGGTAATGGGGAAACTGAGTTCTCATCTGAGTACTTCTCTTATCTCTTGAAGCAAGCAAGGAATCACGTTGAATGAAGAAAGTAAGACAAGGAAAAGGTAAGGGGTGAGAGGCCTGACAGACTTAGGTAGAGAATGACAATCAGCCCTTCAAAACCACAAGAAAGCCAGTGTGATCACCAGGCAGTCAGGCACGTCCAACTGAGAGAAGTGAGCAGGTAGTTAGTGCTGACAGTTGTGTTTTCAGCAGCACTGCTGCTCAGCATAGGCTCAGAGGACGATAAGTTCCATCCAGAAACCGTGTGATTTTTATCCAAGAGAGTTCTGCCACAAGTGATCAACAGAGAGGCCAGGATTTTAGAGTACCAGTGAAAGTAAAAATTAAATAAAAAACCATAGAATTAATAAGCCAGCTAAGAAGGGACATTGGGGTGGGAGCTGACATACAGTAAATGAATAAGCAACTAGAAGTCCTACTGAGGTAGAATAACACAAAGAAGTTGAATAGGCAAGCTAGAGGGGAGAAGGTGGTGTTAGGAAAGCCTGTTCAGTCAGTGATTCCAATAATGGAGCCTCCCTGTTCTAAGGAGTAACTAAGTGTAGGTGTGTGTGGCTGAGGAGGAGATGATTAAGAACAGGTCAGAGTGGAACTGGGGGTTTAGCTCAATGGTGCCGCCTGCACAAGGTCCTGAGTTCAATCCCTGGTATCAAAAAAAAAAGAAAAAGAAAAAGAAAAGGTCAGGGTGTTTGATGATTATTCATGTAATTATTAGTATCATTCACATGAATAATTAGGCTAGGCAAAACAGAAAAATTTGGGCTAGGTGGCTACTAAAGAGCATTACAAAATCAGAAAAACATAACTAATAAGGTACATTAAAAATCTGACAGATTTAAAATAATATTCCCATTCCCCATACAAATATTACAACAAATGCAAAAGATCCAAATACTGTCTCTAACCAAGTACCTTACTTACTTGGTTTCCATCCCCAGCACTGGAAAAAAACAAATCAAAGCAGGGCTGGGGATTTAGCTCAGTGGTTCCGGTGCCTGCCTTGAATGCGCAAGGTCCCAAGTTCGATCCCCAGTAACCCCCCAAAAAACCCAAAAAAACAAAACAAAAAAAACAAAGCAAAAAAGCTCCGAGGTATCATTTTCTACAAGACAAATTTGCTAGATTAGTAAAATACTTTCAGGTGTTTTGTTTTGCTTTGTATGAGACAAGGCAGTCTAGGGTGGCTTCGAACTCACTATATAGCCAGGCTGGCCTTCAACTCATGATCTTCCTGCCTCAGCCTCTCTAATGTTGAGATCTCACCACATCCAGCCACTTTTCACTTTAATGCAGACATAAATGTTATGTCTCAGCAAACCTAGTATACTTAAAGCATAGATTAAAATAAAAAACAAATTGACTTTTCATTCACCTTAGATCCCATATGCCTTTTCATAATTTAGAACATTCTTACAACTGGGGCTAGGGATGTAGCTCAGTGGCACTATGCCAGCTTGGCAAGTGCAAGGTCCTGAGTTCTATCCCCAGTACGGGGTAGTGGCGGGGGCGCGGGGGATGATCTTCTTATAACTAATCATAACTTGGTGCTGGGTTCTAGAATTAAAATCTTTTACCTTACTCTAAGAAAACATACTTACACTTTAGAAACTTCTTAAGGTCTTTAATGTATCCTTCATAGGAACTTGGATCAGACACACTGAATGTATATTCCAATGCAGTCACTGGTTTTGGAAAAACCATAAGTCCTAAAAACAGATAAAAGAAAAGGGGAAATTAACTATATCAAATTCCCCTCTCTCCTTCTCTTTAACTCTTATCCCTAAAATGCAGGTCTCAGTAGATAACGTGGAAAACTGTGTTCAGATATGCTAAAATTATTAACAACTTCCTATTTCTACTCAAATATGAAAGTAAAGACATCTAAAATTCAACTCAAATCTTCAAAACCATCTCGGACAATACCAATTAGAAAAGTTATTGTTTATACCATAGTTGACACCTGTGTATACAGATCGTGTTAATAAGGTTGAAAAGAATATGCAAACATTTATCTGTAAGAAATCAAGCTTTCAACTTTAATATTATAAACACACCTCGTATCTAAAACTGTACTATATATGCATTTTACACTGTAAGTATAATATGCTTGATAAATAATTTTAAGAAACTTAAAAATAGTGAACATATTTTACTGTACATATAATTCATGGAATTATAAACAGTTTAGCATTTCTGAAATAGATCACACTATGGTCAAAGATAATAGTCACATGACTTAGCAAGAAAATATCTTTGATAGTCTAGATAGAAAAAAACCAAACCAGGGCCACAGTGAAACATGAGGGGAAAATTAACATAGAGTTAGTCCGTGATACAGTACTTGGTCAAATAAACTAAGAGAAAAGACTTATTCAGGATGCTCAGTTAAATACTACCTGTAAACAAAGGAAACCATTCAATTTGTAAGAATAGTTGGGGAAATTGGTTCAGCCTGGCTCTAATATGACTCAGAAATCTATCAGTGAGTACGGATCTAGACCAGGGTTCCTCAACACTGGGACTAAGAAGCTTGGCCTGGATAACTGTTGTGAGGGGCTGTCCTGTGCACCGTAGGATATTTAGCAGCATCCCTGACTTTTAGTTGCAACAGTCCCTCTAGTTCCAACAACCTAAAACATCTCTAGATAATGCTGAATCACCCTGGAGGACAAATGACCAGTGGCTGAAAAACCAATGCTCTAGAGAGAAACTTGCCACACTTCCACCTTCCTAGCCTGCTGGTGTACTATTCTTGCTATACAAATCCAACTCCTCTACATAGAACCTTCCTTTCTCTATCATCAGCAGCTCTCCTCTTTCCTCCGCTCCTCTACCCTCCTTCTTTTCCTTTCTCCACCCATCTCCTTGCAAGCTCAAGGTCCTGAGTTCTTTCCCCAGTACTCCCCGCAAAAATCAAATTGTCCACATTACCCAATCCTAAGGTTTAGCTTTTTTCTACAATAAAAAAGACTTATGATGGGGGCCAGGGATTTTGCTCAGTGGTTCCGCCACCTGCTTTGCAAGCACAAGGTCCGGAGTTCAATCCCCGGTACCAAAACAAAACAAAACAAAACAAAATTTGTGATGAAGATAAACTAGAATCCAATTTTGTTAAATGTTATGATAACTGGAAAATAATTACCTGGACTAGGAATCTGGTCACGATATTTTGGAACCTCATCATTCAGAGTCTGAAGCATAGCCCACATTGTGAATGAGAAGAGTGCAGCCAGGAACCCATAAAAAACTAGGTAGAAGAGCAAGATCAAACCTGTAAAACAAATTAAAACCCATCAAATGTGGAAATACACTCATGTACACATGCTTGGCCAGGTTAAAAACAAGCTCAAGCTTTGCCATGCACATAGCCAAGTATCCTCATATTCAGGACAGAAGAATTTGCCCAAGCAAGGGGTATTTCAGCAGCCAGCACCCACTCATCCCATGAGCCCTCCTTTTTTTTTTTTTTTTTCTGGTACTTCCAAGTTAAAGTAGCTTCTGTCATTCCCACTCTGTTTCAAAGTCAGAGCTTTAAAATTCCAGCATGTAGGGGAGTGTTTCCCAAAATGAATCTGATGCCCTCTAAAAAGAGAAAACAATGATTTTTACATGGGACAACACCTCTCCCAATATAGCTGCACAGGTAAGTGGCAAAAGAATCTGTACATTAAGCCCGTATTTTACACTGTAACTACTGGTATAAATCCAAGTTTTAAAGTGAGTGGACTTAATAACCAGGAAATGTGCAAAGAAGACAAAAATCATTAAGATGATACTCAATGAATGAAGTTTAAGAGACACTAGCCAAGTGGAAGGGCTCATGCAAAAGTGAAAAGTGAGTAAGACACTCTCCTGCTGGCAAAAGCAAGATTTGGCAGATATGTTTCAACATCAATGGCTTATTTCTTTCTTTATAATATAAAATGCTTAGATCTATCCCAAGCCAATGACTCATTTTTTGGAGCACCTACAATCAATTTTTCTCACTTACATTCAAAGATAACATCAGAAGTCATTACAATCAAGATTTACTTCAGAATATATTGTTATATCCATTCATTTATATTGAAATGCTTAAAAAATTGATCAAAGATACTAAACTTGTAGGTACAACAAAACAGAAAATACTTAATACCACAGAGTTGCAATCATATCTGCTTTATTTCCCAGTCTTTATAACCTACTATTTTGTTTGCCTGAAGGGTTCTACGTGGACCCCTACAGAGAGTACTTCAGAGGGTTTCTAGGATTTTTCTAATAATATATTCTTGAACATATTCATTTTTCTCCATGGTGATTGACTGCACAACTACCTTCTGATTTTCAAATAACTCCATGACCCCAAAACAGATTATGCCAAGTTAGATAACTACATATCAGGAAACCGTTCCTTACTCCCTTTTTCAAGAAGGGGAAATAAAGCAGTTTCATTCTAATTTAACTAGATCACACCCCTCCCCCCAGTTACCAAAGAGCCAAGATAAGGAGCAAGAAGACAGAAGAAAGAGAGCAGGACAGGATGTCACCTTCAAACAGCATCACTTCCCTACCACATACTGCAATCCTGCTGCAGAAAAAGAAAAGGAAGACCAATCTCAAAGGGGTGATTCATTTGCTACAGAGGGAAACGAAATCACATAGCCTAAATACCATTTTAGTGACAAAAAAAGGGGATTCTTTCAGATGTAAATGTGTGTAGAAAATATGGATAAAATCCTTTATACAGAAGACCAGGATGGACAAATGCAGTGGTCTTCAGTTCATGAACATAATTTGTTCCACGATTTTGGAAAAGATGGGCACCTTTGTGTTTGTGCGGGAAAAATGTGTAGTCATGTTCCTCACCTGACGTACAGTTTGCAAACAAAAACAAAATTGTGCCAAACGCTTTTGTTTGTGAACTGAGGTGCCACTGTATATAAACTGATGTGGCTGTATGAGAGTAAAACTTCACTTACAAAAACAGGTACACTGGTGCCATAACAGTTTATCAACTCATGCACCACATATTAAACTTGAGATACCATTCTTTTCATATCATTTTCAAAGTTTTAAATTTCCAAGAAAAAGAATATAATGAAATTTATAAAAGTTACAAAATGAGTATACAGCAGCCATGAGCAAGCTGTATCCAAGTCTAATCCCAGCTATGCAGGAGATCATAAATTCCAGGTCAGTCCAGGTATCTTAGCAAGACTGTCTCAAAATAAAATTAAAAAGGGCTGGGGATGTACCTCAGTGGTAGAATGCTTGCCTGGTATGTGTGAAGTCCTGGATTCAATACCCTCAGTACTGCAAACAGAACATATACACACAAACTAACATCCATTCCTAAATCTGCTGCTACACACTAGCAGTCACTAGATGTTAAGTAAACAAATTGTTTTCAGCTTTGAAGGGACTTTTCCCTACTTGAAAAATTCTGTTTGCCAAGATCCAAACCTAATACTTAAAAATTAAAACTAAGCTAGGTGTGGTGGCACATGCCTGTGATTCCAGCACTGGGAGGTTGTGGCCAGCCTGAACTACATAGCAAGTTCAATGCCAACCTGGACTACTTAGGAGATTCTGCCTCAAAAACAAAATGAAGGCCACAAGAACAAGAAAATAGTAAAAAAAAAACTATAATCAAATGAAAGACCATTCAAAAAAAAGTAAAGAGGGCCGGGGATTTAGCTCGGTTTTGCCGCCTGCTGAGCAAGCGCCAAGGACCAGAGTTCAATCCCCATTATCAAAAAAAAAAAAAAAAAAAAAAAAAGAAAAGAAAGACCATACATAAAGGTAGTGATACTTTCTTTTTTGGTACCGGCCACTACCCCAGCACTGGGGAGGCTGAGGCAGGAGGATTGCCTTGAGCTGGAGACCAGTCTGGGTTACATAATGAGTTCAGGGCCAGCCTGAACTACAAAGGGAGAACCTGCCTCCAAAAACCAAACCAAACCAAACCAAACAATATTTTTATTTATTTTTATTTTTAATTTTTTTTTGGTACGGGGGATCGAACTCAGGTCCTTGCGCTTGTGCAGCAGGCAGCGAAACCACTGAGCTAAATCCCTGGCCCCCAAACAATATTTTTGGCTCAGGGCAAAAGCTCTGGGGTTAATCCCCAGTACTTCCAAAACAAAAAGAATACGGACTTTGACCTCTTAAGAAACATCAAGTTTGTGGAGTTTTTTGGTCTTGTCTGTGGTACTGGGGATTGAACCCAGGGCATTGTGCTCAGTAGTAGGCAAGTACTCTCAACACTGATCTACACCTCTGGCTTGAAACATCAGTATTTTAAAGAGTCTGAGGTCAAAAGAATCATAACCAAAGATGTTTATTCAAACACCAAACAGTTTAATGCTGTAATCTGCATTTTTCTACTGTCACATTGTCATTTTTACCATACAGAAAGATGACAAATGCTATTTATTCACTCAGATCTAAGGACACATAAGAGAAGAGTTGACAAGCCTGTAATCCCAGCTACTTGGGAAACTGAGGCAGGAAGATTCTAAGCTGAGGGCTAGCCTGGACAACTTAGCAAGACTGTCTTGAAATTTAAAAAATTTTTTTTAAAGAATAGGAGTGTGGGGCCAGGAATTTAGCTCAGTGGCACCACGTCTGCCTCACAGGTGCAAGGTCCTGAGTTCAATCCCCGGTACAAATGAAAAAAAGGGGGAATGTGTTGCTTCCTGGGAGGTTTTGGGTTCAATTGCTTATGGTGGTGGAAATAAGGGAAGATAGGAGGAAGAAGAAGGAAGAAGAGGAAATCAAGGGGGAAAAGAGAAGGAAGAGGGAGGGGGGAAGAGACGATGTCAAATGATTTACAATTTCAGCCCCTCTTATACAAGCACTGATCCTCTTCCCTCTCTTTTTATCTGATCTTGAAAGGCCCCATAGGGCCAGGGATTTAGCTCAGTGGTTTTGCTGCCTGCTGTGCAAGCACAAGGACCCAAGTTTGATCCCCGGTACCAAAAAAAAAAAAGTATTCCTTTTGGGGCTGGGGATTTAGCTCAGTGGTTCTGTCACCTGCCTCGAAAGTGCAAGGACCAGAGTTTGATCCTTGGTACCAAAAAAAAAAAAAAAAAGAAAAAAAAAAAGAAAAGCCCCAATACTCCAATCTTTTCCTTTTATTTCTGACGACAGGAGAGAGGAAATCCAGTGGGTGGCAGTACAGCAGGGTGGTTATAAATAGGTAGGCCAGAGTCAGGTGTGGCCTTGGGCATACACCCTGTCTCCATTCCCACATGAAAAAAGGAGTGACAGTAGTATCTAGCTAATTATTCACTGTAGAAAGTAAAATCAAAGTCATGAGATTTAACACTAAAAACAAAACTCTTAAGGGGCGGAAAAAGGCCAACAAACTAGAAATGATTTTTGGAATGCTACTGCAATTAAACTTTATAAGCTTAAGTTTTAAAGTTTAACCTAATCAATTTATTTTATTCTCAAAAAAATCTCTTAATGAATGAGGATGGATTTATGTGGACTTTGTAAAAGAAACCAAGAAACAAGAAATCTGGCCAAGTTTTACCCTGTGTCATCCAGGAGCAGTGGGTCCTGTCCTGCTAGTGTTTCAACCCCAGCTGGTAGAGTTCAATTCCGGCATGACCAGGGCAAGCACAAGGCTCAACCCTCCGCAGCATGGCCCTGTCCAGAGGTGGCCCAGCCACAGCTACCGGCCTGGGAGGTGCCTACCCCTACTCAGGTTGGTAGCATTAGCTAGAAAACAATGGAACTCAAGAAAGAGCTGTGTTTAGGGTTTTAATAGTTTTATTATAAAGGAAAACATAACCTGTGAAACCACCACTCTAAGAAAGAACATTTCCATCATCTCCAAAAGGTTCCTTTTGTCCCAGTAATTCACACACCACACCAGGAGTCAATTATTTCCTATTTTTTCCTAATTTGTATTTTATATCACTTTAAAATTTTTAATTTTTAATATTTAATTAACAATCTTGAATTAAAATCCCAACAATACGGCAGGAATAAACTTAAAACTAGCCAATTTAATATTTGGCATTTTCAAAGCAGGTTAAGAAAACCACAGTGTTGTTTATAGAAAGACTTAAAATTAAAACACATAATGGTTCAAAATAAACAGGAAAATAAATGTGGCATTACTGTAAGCAAACTAGAATTTGAGATAAGTATTAACAGCAAGGGAGGTATTAATGGCAAGATATATTTTATATTAACAAAAAGTAAAAAAACACATCAAGGCACAGCACATTCTACTACAAGCACAAACATATACACAAACACACATAATCCTACAATCATGACTAGAGATTTTTACTTATCTTTCCCAGAAATCCAAACACTGACTAAATATCAAAATGAACATAGTTTTTTTCTTTTTCTTGAGACAGGGTCTTGCTATGTAGTTCAGGCTGGCCTTGAACTTACTATGTAGCCCAGGTTGGCCGTGAACTCATGGCGATCTTCCAGCCTCAGCCTTCCAAGTGCTGGGATTATAGGTGTGCACCACCATCCTGGCCATCAAAATGACTATTAAGTATTTTTTAAACAAAACTGTTTTTTAAAAAAATTCTTTTATTGGGCCGGGGATTTAGCTCAGTGGTTCCGCTGCCTGCCTCACAAGCACAAGGACCCAAATTCGATCCCCGGTACCGAAAAAAAAAAAAATTATTTTATCGGTACATTTTAGGTATACAATACGTTTACATTTATGATTGGGCGCTTGTACCTGTACATGATGTATCTTGGTTCTTTTTTCCCCATTACCTGTGCGCCCTCCACCCTTCCCTATTTACACAGATTCCATTTCCATTTTTTTTCTTTTCTCATAATTTTTCCTTTCCCTTCTTTCCTTTCACCTTCCCCTCCCACCACCCCTACACCTTTGGACCTTTTCCTATTTCAAATTATCAATTATTCTAAATAAAACTGTTTCTAATACATATAGAACTTTGTAGTCACCAGAAAAAAAAATAAATAAAAACAGGGCCTCATGCATGCTAAGCAAGCATTCTATCAGTAAATAATGCCTCTGTCAGAAAATATACTCTTTACAACTTAGAACACTAACCCCAAAATGAGCAGAACTTAAATTACAAAAAGTAGGGTTGGAAGTATAGTTCATCAGTAGAATACCTGATTAACATGTAGGTTCAATCCCTAGGACCCCCCCACAAAAATGTGAAACATTAAAACAAAGAGCTCCCCCATCCAAGCCAAGTGTGGTGGTGTGTGATCCCAGCACTTAAAGCAGCTGAAGGGAGGAGGACCACAAGCCTGAGTGCCGCATAAGCAATTTAGTGAGACTTTGTCTCAAAATACAGTATTTTTAATTTTTGGTACTGGGGATCGAACTCAGGACCTTGTGCTTTCGAGGTAGGCGCCGGAAGCACTGAGCTAAATCCCAGGCCAAAATACAGTGTTTTTAAAAAGGAGAGTGGGATGGGAATGCAGCTCAGTGGTAAAGCATCCCTGGGTTCTACCCTCTGTACCACAAAAAGAAAAACACAAAAACAACAAGGCCATAGTCTCTAAAATCAAAATAATTAGACACTGACAATAAATAAAAATTTAGAAAATGATTTCTTAAAATTTCAAGAGCAAGACATGGTGGTATGTGCCTGTAAGTCTAGCATTCTGGGAGGATGAGGCATAATGACTGCGAGCTCAAGCTCATCCTGGGCAACTTACTGACTTAGACCCTGTATCAGAACAAAACATTAAGAAAGGGGGCTGGAGATGTAGCTTGGTGGAAAAGCCCTGGGGGTTCAATCCTCACTGCTGCAAACAAAACAAAACCAGAAAAAAAATCCAAGCCAAACACAGTTCATTTCTGTTACTGTCATGTGTGAGTACTATTCCATTGTGTAGACATACCAGTTTGTATATCCGTTTAATCTGCTGCTGATGGAATCCTGGGCTGTTTCCAGTTTGGGGCTATTGTGAATAGAGCTACTGTGGGCACTCTTGTACAAGTATTTCTGTGGGCACATGTTTTCATTCCTCTTGGGTAAACACTTAAGAGAACTGCTGGCTCAGTGGTTAGGTGCAATTTACTTCATTTTTGGAGACAGGGTCTTGCTATGTAGCCAGGCTGGCCTCGAACTTGCAATGATCCTCCTACCTCAGCCTCCCGAGTGCTAGGATTACGGGTGTGAGTCACCATGCCTGGCTCTACCTTTTTTTTTTTTTTTTTTTGTATACTGGTGATTAAGCCCAGAGCTGTCCTGCTGAACCACATCCCTAGCATCCTCTTTGCCCCTTTTAGAGACGGTGCACCAATTCGCTGCTCATTTTTGTAAATCAAATACTGCAAAGCAGCCAATATTATCTATTGCCACTTTTTTTTTTCTGTTCCCGGAGATTGGACTCAGAACCTTGTGCTTGTGAGGCAGGCGCGGTGCCATTGAGGTAAATCCCTGGCCCCTCTATTGCTACTTTTAATAGCAGAGTTAAGAAACTGCAACAGGTACCATGTGGCCAGCAAAACCTAAAATACTTACATGGGCCTTTAAAGTTTGCTGCCTCCTATTCTAAAACATTTATACAGGCTTTGTTTTTTGGTATGGGGGATCGAACTCTGGACCTTGTGTTTGCAAGGCAGGCAGCGGAACAACTGAGCTAGATCCTCAGCCCTATATAGGCTTTGTTTTTAATTCCAAAGTGAGACTCAAAACTACATACAACTTTCCTCTCTTATGGAGGAAACTAAGGCTGAGAGATTTTAAGTGAATTATCTAAGCTTAGATGTAGGTGTGGAAATAGAATTTAAGCCTATATTCTGAGTCCCAGCCTGCTCTTCATCTCGGGGCATTGTTAGTGGATTTCTATGATGTATCAAGTAAAAATATGTATGTGCGGTTTTACTATGGTGCTCTATCTGGAAACTTCAAAATGAAGCAAATTTAATGGAACAGAGTCACAGTGACCTGAGTAATGGAATTATGCCTTCCTGTACAATAATCTTGATAAATAAAACTTTCAGTGTGGATGGAGTTAAGCCAGTAACTTACAATACTCTCAACTTAACCCAATGACCAGATGAATCATAAGCTGAAATTAATTAGCTGACAATTTGTTCGTCAGAAAAATAGCAATGCTATCAGTGCAATGCTCTAGGGAAATAAAATGCAGATGTAAATCCTGCACGTACACACACAGGCAGGCAAATAGGGATACAAAGATTTAGGCATTACTGGAATGCCAAGCTACATGAACTTAAATAAACTTTCTGAGAGCAGTGGGGATCCAAACATGGTTTGGGGTTTAGGGAATAGCTGCAGCCTTAGATATAATGACAGCAGTGAGGTTACGCCAGTTTAGGTCACAATGATTCCAAGAAATTGTCTGGCTCTTCCTAGAGCTACATGAGGAGTTGAGAGCCCACCTTCCTCAGAGTCATCAATATGACATTATATTTTTTAAAAGGCACCAGATAAAAGTTGGAAAGCCAATTATCTATTTGTATTTGGAACAACTTTGAAAAAAATTACAAAAAATCTTCATCTGATGTTTTAAGTTTTTTACAGGGAGAATTTTTTTTTTTGGTACTGGGGATTGAACTCGGGACCTTGCACTTGCAAGGCAGGCGGCGGAACCACTGAGCTAAATCCCCGGCCCTGTTTTAAGTTTTTTAATCAAAGAATTTATAAGAAAGGCACTGTAGATGCTGGTAAAATGGGGACAGGGTTAATGTGAGTGCTAGGAATATGATATTTTAAACAGGTGGCTAGATGAAGCTAGGAAAAAAATGAGCATCGTGGTGTTCTTTAAACACTTTCACAAGATGAGGGAGGGAGGCCACTGAAAGGGCCACACACACTTAAGAGATGTTTGGAAGCAAAACTGGCACAGTATGGCCAGGGTGACAACCCAAACCTAGAAAAGGATGGTGAAACTGCTAAAAATTGGAAATATAAGAGCAATCCAGAACTTCCATGAAGGAAGTAGAATAAGCTCTGTTTACCATGTGATGTATATGGTATTGGAGTTATAGAATTAGTGAAGCCATCTAAGCCTTACTCTCTCAAGGTTGTGGGATATGCAGGAAGCAAGTACAGGGACTTAGCATCTGAGATGTCAGCCAAGAAGCAAAAGTTGTGAATGATCTTTACAACTGTTTTAAAAGACTGCCAGGAAAGATGGACAAAATAAGGTCAAAGATAGCACCTGGGAAATATACATTTAGGAAACAAGAAAAAACAGGAAGAGACTAGGAAAGGAATGGTTAGAGAAGTACAGAGTTGGGGCAAGACTGTAGGGTCACTTTTTATGGGCCAGATACTGAAAACCAGCTAAAAACCACAAGAAAAATAGTCCATGCCTTGGAAGGTCAGTTTCCAAAGCTGTACTTTACCATGTTGCCAGCAAAGTATTAAGAGGAAGTCACAAATGACAGCTAGTTCTACCTATGTCTCAGAAACAAAAGTTTCAACAGGTATGTGAAAAGTTTTAAGGAATCTTTTCAGAATTATTTCTCCCTGTAGTGGAGAGAAAGACATTAGATAAATCCTCACTGAATATGAGAGTAGGTAACTTAAGGGAGAAAAAAAGACTTTATAAAGTTTTCAAAAAAGATGCTGAAAAGAGCAAAAAAGCAGAAAGCAGAAGACATGGATAAAAACGCCGGGTTTTTTTTAGTCTTAACAGATACACAATTCAGACATGCCACAAATTCACCTGAGTCTCTCTGTAATGAGTTAAGTGGAATAAACTCCAATACCCTCCTCACCACTCCCACTCCCATGCTGGTGACTGAACCTAAGGCTCTATACATGCTAGGCAAGCACTAAGCTTCTTTTAACACCAAACTTTTATGAAAACCATCAATATGTAGCAAAAAAGGGTGGAAACTATCCAAACACTGGGAGAATGATTATATGGTACACTAACATCATAAAACACTGAGGACATTAAAAGCAATATTGCAGAAGACTATGTGGGGAATATTTCATACTTCTCATTCATTCAACCAATTTTTTTACATTTCTACTAAGTGTCAGGAAAGGGTAGTGTTACAAAATCAAAGATGAGTAAAACATATAAAAAGCTGATTAGCAGGGCTGGGAGTGTAGTTTGGTGGTAGGGTTCCATGTCCAACACTGAAAAAACAAAACACCAGAAGCAGCTTACAGTCCAGTAAACTGGCAGTTACAATAACATATAAAATGTGACCAAGGCCCTAAGAGGAAAAGGTGTTATGGGATACATAGGAACACATCACCCAGGCTTAAGGCAAAGAGGAATTCAAAGACGTTTTCCGAAGATCAGGCTATCAAAGCTGACATCTAAGTAGCTAGCCCAAGGTGGAATAATCAAAAGAGAGGCCCTGGGACCGGAGATTTACCTCAGTGGTTCTGCCATTTGCCTCGAAAGCACAAGGTCCTGAGTTCGATCCCCAGTACCAAAAAAAAAAAAAAGAGAGGCCCAGAAAGGGAAGAAAAGAATTACATAGAATGATAGAGACAGGTGACAGGAGAGAAATAAGCCAGTAAGATTTTTCTTTTTTGAGACAGGTTCTCAATATCTAATTCAGGTTGGCCTTAAACTCACTGTGTAGCCTAGGCTGGGCTCAAACTCACAGTGATCCAATTGTCTCAGCCTCCCAAATACTAGGATTACAGGCATGCACCACTAAGCCAGGCAAGCCAGTGAGATTATAAAGAATTTGCACGCCTTGCTACGAAGCCCGAGGGCAACAGAGACAAGAAGTGGTACCTAAGAAAGGTCCAACTGAAGAATTTTGATAGGCAGCTGGTAACAATAATAAAAGTCATATGAACAGTCACATAGGTTTGGGAGTCCCAACAGACAGCAACTCAAGCCGCTGGAACAGAAACTTCAAGTACAAAGTGTGGAAAGTCACCACAAAGGTGATGAAGAGCCCTACGGATGCCCCTGCCCCACACACTGGCCTCTAAGAAAAAGGCAGAGGGCCAGGGATTTAGATCAGTGGTACTGAACCTGCCTTGCAAGCAGAGGTCCTGAGTTGAATCCTCAGTACACGGAAAAAAAAAAACTGCAGAGGAGTAAAAACCACTCTCCTTGAGCATTAAGTGATAAAATCAGCTGTGTACTTAAAAACTTTATGCATGCCTTAAAATTTTATTTACATGATAAAACTTAATGATTATACTAAATGGCTATAGATTATAATTTTATTTGAAGCTCAACACAAGGAATGGATGTTTAGAAAATAATAAATTTATCTTTCAAAATTAAATGCTTTTCTATTTATATAA
Organism: Heterocephalus glaber; assembly: GCF_000247695.1. The sequence continues at coordinate 18,516,700 of NW_004624730.1, read as the reverse complement.
TCAGTGTTAAACAGTCAGTCTTTAACCAAATATGATAAATCATGGAAAAGTTGTTATTATACATAGACAGCTTTTTAGAAACACCTCTACAGGTATAAATTCTTTTTTTTTCGGTACTGGGGATTGAACTCAGGACCTTGCACTTGCAATGCAGGCACGGCACCACTGAGCTGAATCCCCGGCCCCTCTACAGGTATAAATTCAAAAGTCAAAAAAAAAAAAAAATCAAGCTAGACATACATCTGTAATCCTAGCACTATGGGATGCTGAGGCAGGAGGTAGCAAGTTTGAGCCCAGCATGGGTAACTTAAGAGACCCTGTCTCAAAATTTAAAGAAGGGCTGGGCTGGGGTTATAGCTCAGTGAGAAGGCCCTGAGTTCAATCCAAAGTACCACAAAAAATAAACATCAAAGTACTTTGAGAGCAGGATGAAGTTTCTTCTTTAACACTGCTAAAGCACATACTACCATAATTACAATGGCACCTGTAACACAACTCATAAACTTACCCCTTCCCTACCTTCTACCACACGACTACTTCCTAGACAATCCAGGAAGTGCTTGCTGTCTTGCTCCTGCTGGGTGATGGCTCAGTACTTGCCCTGGTCTGTGCTGCCACACCCACCACTGGCCTGCATTTACTGCACAACTTACACACAAGGTAAGGCAAGTACTGTTACTTTCCCAAAGGTGCACATTCTTGTGAAGTTTCATCAATGTCACAGTCACAGGACTAAGACCACATCTTACAATACTATGTAACAGCCAGGAGTGGTGTCACAGGCCTGTAATTCCAGCTATTTAGGAGGCTGAAGCAGGAGGATCAAAAGTTTAAGGCTGGCCTGGGCAACTCAGCTAGAACCTGTCTCAAAAATAAAAGGACAGGGATGTAGCTCAGTGGTAGGGCACTTGCTTAGCACGTGTGAATCCCTATTTGATTCTTAGTACTGCAAAAAAACCCCACCAAAAACCAAAAAAAGCTGAAACAAACAAAAAATACTCTATGTGATACTGGGAAAATAAACACACTTGCCTTCTCCCCTATAGTTAAGACACTCAAGATGGGATGGGAGTCAGATCTCCAGAGTAGAGCATTTACTGAGGCATGACCCAGAATAGGAGCAGGTGACTGAGAATATGGCACTTCATGGACCTATAATAAAAGAAAAGGCATGTGAACAACACATAGTTGCTAACAGTTTTGGTCCAGAATCCTGACTATGCTTGGAAATCCCTAACTTGAGTTTTAAGTTAATGTCAACAAACAACCTTAATATAATGAAACCTAAAAAAAAAAGCAAAAAACACATTATGATACAGTAAAAAAAAAAAGCCAGGCATGGTGGTACACATCTGTAATCCCAGAACTGAGGGAAGAGGATCAATGTGAGTTCGAGGCCAGCCTGGGCTACATAGTGAGTTCAAGGCCTTCCTGGAATACCCAGTGAGACCCCGTTTTTTGTTTTTTTTTTAAAGGCGTGGAGTCTGAAGGCCCAAGGATTCTATCAGTGACTCAATCAGTAAATTTTGGCAAATCAGATCAGATCTGTATTTTCAATCTTCTTATTATGCTGAATATACAGATACCCTGATGTAAATGCATTTCTTACGGTGTGGCTCATTTAATGGCATTCCAGCTTTTCTGACTGTGAGTCAGGGTAAGCAATGTCTCTTACATCAAGGTAACTGCATATATAAAATATACAAACATTTCAGGAAACAACTCTTTTCCTTAGAATAAACAGTAGGTAGAAAAACCTTATTTTACTATTACATTTCATTTTTCAAGATGTTAACTGCAACACAAAGCTCACTACCTATCCTAAGTAACAATAAATGATCATCTAACCTTTTTACGCTATTTTGACTCTAACTGTATTTAATGCACTGAAGTTACTTAATATTTGTAATATCAGCCACCAAGTGCTAAATTTTGACTTGTGTTGTCATAAACAAATGTCAACTATATATTACTGATGTATCACTGCTCAGCTTGAGAAACAACTCTAACTACTCTGATCACCCACTTGCTTTAGGAGGCTTCGTGGAAATCAAATGAGGCAACTTATGTGCATGCAACCATTCTGAAACTAATGTAACCAAATGTAAGACATTAGCCAAATATACAAGCAGTTGTCACTCAAAATCTTTATAAAGCTGTTTCAATAAGGTGATGTGACGTAACCATGCAATACTTTTATTTTACCCAAAATGTTCATAGTAGAATTGTTTTTAAAAACTTAATGTTTAAATAAAATATTTATTACAGTAAAAGATACATTGCCATTAATTCCCTCTCAAAAATACTTTTTAAATAAGTGTGCTTTTTATTTATCTAATGCACTCGACAAACACCTCAGAGCAAAAGTGGACAGACATACATTTAAGTGTACAGAAGTAAATGTAAAAACTATACCCAGGAAACATCATGAATGAATGTCTATAAAACTCTAGGATTAGAAGACTTGACTTTACACACCAGCAGAGCCAGCAACTTTACAAGGTTAAAAAAAGATTTTTTTTCTTCCCACCACTTATAAACTCGAAGACAGGTAAAATTAAACCAGGCACGGTGGCACATGCCTGTAATCCCAGCACCTGGGGGGCTGAGGCAGAAGGATCACTGGGAGTTTGAGGCCAGCCTGGGCTACACAGTAAATTCAAGGCCAGCCTGAACTACATAGTGAAACCTTGTCTCAAAATCAGAAAAAGCACCACCATGCCTGTAATCCCAGCACTTGGGAGGCTGAACAGGAGGACTGCTGCAGAGTTCCAGACCAGCCTGAACCTCAAAGCAAGGCCCTGTCTAAAAAAAAAAAGACAATAGCTTCAAGATTGGTGAAGGTATAAGACATCACAACTGAATACACTTGGTGGGAGTGTAAATTGACAGAAACTTTCAGGAAGGCATTACAACAAATTTTTCAAAATATAGAAGGTATGTAAGAAGTCAGGTATGTGCATGCTTGGTTATCCCAGAACTCAGGAGGCTGAGGCAGGAGGATTGCTATGAATTCAAGGCCAGCTTGGGCTACACTGAGTTCAAGGCCAGCCTGAACTACATAGTAAGACCCTGTTGCAAAAAACAAAAAATAAAATAAAATAGTATACAAGAATGGGCTGGAAATTCCACCAGTACAAACATATCCCAAGGAAATGTGCAAAAATGTACATGCCACAGGGAAGGGAATAGGAAGAGCAGCAGTACACACAATAATGAAAGAAAAAAAAAGATCACAGCACATTTAACTATAGAATGAGATATCTGTCAGCTTAAAAAGGTCAGTAAAAATGCTGATATAGATCTTTATTAACAAGAGAAGAGACTCACAGTACACTAAGAAGGTTATACTGTATGAGCTCTCTTAGTTAAAAAAAAATAAATGTTACACCATCTCAGGAAAGATATATATACTCGAAGGCCAGTGATGAAATCAGGCAACTGGCCCACACGGGCCTCTCTGGGAATTAAAGGGCACCTCTCCTGGCAGACAGCCTCACAGGAACTCAGCTCTCCAAACTGAGCTTGCCTTTGTGAGAATTAGCACTCATATTCTTGTATACTAGTTTATTATCCCTTCTCTAGGCAAGTCCAGCCACGCTCCAGGGATGATGGATTGCAGCTTCCTCTCCCCTCACCCATATATCCTAAGAGACATACTTGTGTTGGGACAGGAGCAGAGATAATTTTCAGCTATTTATACCATTCTATGCTGGCTTACCATTAGTAAAATGAACAGAGATTTACTACTTGTTGAAAGGAATAATACTGATTCTGAAAAAAGTCTTGCCTTAATCCTTATAAAACTAATCCCAACTTAATTTGTATGTGCTACTACACCTCCTGTACTTTGATAATTTAAACATGTTATCTATTTAAATGCCTATCCCCAAGAAAGTCTCTACCCCAAGATTATACAATATAAAGGTTAAAGGGCACTATCTGTATTAAGAAAAGTCATTCTAACAAAATGAAGCTACTCAATGCTAGAAATAAGACGGCACTGAGAAAGGGAGAAATGATGGGAAAAGTAACCTATAAAAATTAGTATCTCCCCACCACTCAAAATTTCTTAAACAGTACACGCTAGAAGAGAGGAATTAAATCTTAGGAGCCAGCCATAGTGGCAAATACCTGCAGTTCCAGAAATTTGGGAGGCTGAAGCAGGAAGGTCACCTGAGGCCAGAATGATTTACACAGTGAGTTCAAGACCAGCCTGAACTACATAACAAGACCTTGTCTCAAAAAAATTAAAAAGAAAAACAACTGGGCTGGGGATTTAGCTCAGTGGTTCCAGCGCCTGCCTCACAAGCACAAGGACCTGAGTTCAATTCCCGGTACCAAAAAAAAAAAAAAAATAGAAAACCAACTTAGGTCTTAGAAGTGCTCATCATTTTTTTTTCATCCAACTCTGGATATAGGATCTGTTCATCACACTAGTGTGTTCCCAAAAGAAGACAGCAATTTAAACAAAAATCATGAGTGATTACCATGCAGTTAGGCAAGGCATCCATAAAATAATACAACCGCTGGACTAGGATTAAAGGAGAACTGGGTTCTTTTCTTGGCTATATGGAATATGTAATTTTACACAAGCAAAAGCACAACCTCTCTGGGTCTCATTTTTCTCATCTCTGAACTCGAGGTTGGTCCCTTTCAGCTTGATAAGTCTTCAAGTCGCCTTTGCAGCCTGGAGGAGCCCATTTCACTCAGCGACAAGTTTATTTTCTGAGTCATACCTCATTTATTCTCTTTATGCTTCTCTTAAAAATGTCGTGCACCAATAGCTCTCAACTTGGGAAATTTATTCCCACTCAGTAAAAAAAGGTCAAGATCCACTAACAGAACATTTTTCAAAAGGACAAAAAAAAATTAGTTTACTTAAGTGTAAAAGTGAAAATAAAATACACTTGTCCATCCTCATACTGTAATGTAATTTTTCGAACAAAAACCGCACCCTAAAACATCACTACAACAAGTAGTGACGGGATTAAATATTTCTTTTAAAACAAAGAGTTCATGCAGAAACAAGCTGCTAATACAGAACCATCATTCACATGTTTTGAAGGTGGAGGGTGCTGCTCAGACAGGATTTACTTTTCTCCAAAGAAGCAAGTTTGTAAGGAAGACAACCCGCGGCAATTAAAAGAGGAGGCACCACCTTTTTAGGGGCCTTTTCTCGAGTTCAAGTGCATTTTCGTACACAATGTGCTTCTGTGTTCACCTCGCAGGCACACGTCCCCGCGACCCACACTCGCTCGCGACAATCGCTCGCGCTCTCCGACTGGCTGGGGAGGCGGCGTGGAGTCACAAGATAGCGGCGGGAGTGGAAATTTCCTCTCGGCAGCGGGCGCGCTCCGTACAAAGGAGGCCGCCCGGGGCTCGGCCCGCACGCCCGGGGCTCGGCCGGCGAGGACCGGCTTCCGGCCCGGGCAGCACGTGCGCCCACCCGGGCGGAGGAAGGAGACAGGCCGGGGCCGCCCGCGGACACCGCGCCTCGGCGGAGCCGCGAGCAATGAATGGGGGCGCGCTCGGCCTCCGCCCGCGCCTGAGAGCGCGAGGGGCCCACCCGCCGTCCGCCTGCTTACCCCAGCTCTTGGCGGTGCGCCCCAGGAACTCTCGGGTGGTCGGGTTGTACAAGAAGAGCTTCCACTCAGCCAGGCTCTCGTTGAAAGACTTCTTCTCGCCCTTCGTCATGGTGGGCGTGCGGGCGACGAGGCGTGCGGAGGAGCGTCCCGGCGGTAGCGGCGCAGCCCGGCGACGGCGGCGGAGGGCGGAACGGCCCAGAACACCTCCTCCTCACCGGGAACACTGCAGCCGACTGAGCCGCGCTGAGCCGGCGCTCGTTCGGGCCGCGGGTCCTTGACGTCTCCGCCCGCCGCAGCCAATCCCCGCGCTGCTCTGCCGCCCCCGCCGCCGCCCCCTCTGCCTCCCGCCCGCGGCAGGGCGCAGCCCGCGGCGCCGCGCACGCCCCGCCCCTCGGCCCCGGCCCGGCCGGGTCCGGCTCGGAGGATCTCGGGCTCCCACGGCGCTGGCAGGAGGAAGGAAGAGCGACGCGTAGCTGCGCTCAGAGATCCGAAGGGCTTAGTTGACAGCAAGTCCGTAACCGGCGAGAGGTCGGTATCCCAGTCCGTCGCGTTTCGCAGGTAGCGCTCGCAGGGGACCAGGCTCTGAGGAGTTGCTGTCTGCGGCGGCGAGGGTCCGAGACAGCACGGAAAGACCCGGAGTCGTCCTCACCGAGAGGGTACCTCACCTCTGAGCCGTCTCCAGGCGTCGTTCCCGGAGATCTGTGACGTCACGAAGAGATCCCAGCGAGGACCTCGTTCGGGAATTAGCACTGCCGTGAGCCCTGCTGCTCCAACGCTGCCTGCACCCTGGCTCCTTTTAGAGCAGGAATCTTAGGTCAACGGGAATTCCATTCTGAATATGCCGGTGTTAATAATTAAAAAGCAAAATAAAGGATAAGTAATAAGAAGCAAGAAGATAGGTCTTTTGCTCATGGGAAGGGAAGGGCACCAAGAGATGGAGGTAGGGGGAAAGGAAGGGAGAGGAAGAAATAAAGAGAATTAAGATGTGTTATGTGCGTGTACCAACTGCTCACGATGAAAGTGATCATGCACTGCATACATGTACCAATAAAAATCTTAAACCATAAATATGCTGCCATGAATGAAATGGAGGATAGTATAGGTTTTCTCCAGAGTCAGTTTATCAATGAAATCATAGAGGTCCTCTCAACTAAAAGTCACCCCCCCCCCTTTTGGTCGGAAATTCCCTTTTTTTTTTTTTTTTTTTTTGGTACTGGGGATTGAAGTCGGGTCCTTGCGCTTGCGCAGCAGGCGGCGAAACCACTGAGCTAAATCCCCGGCCCAATTCTTAACCTACAGGCAATCAGTACTTTGTTTGGTGTCAATGCCTAAATAATGTTACCTGGTTTCTTCTTTTCTATCGTAGTGGCGCTGCCTTCGGGCGGAGCCAAGGGTGCGGGCAGCGTTTTCCTGTGGGAGGTGGAGCTGAATAGTGTTCTCGGATTGAAGCAACAGAATAAAAAACTTAAAAAGGGTTTGGGCAGAAGATGCGGTTTTCTTTCTGTTTTGAAAAAAGAAACGAAGCAGTGGCTCTGTTAAGTAAAAGTCATTAGTGAAGAAATTATTTGCTACCCTTTTTTTTGCACTTTATTAAATTCTTTTATTGGCACATTGTAGGTGTACAACACAATTACATTTCTCATTGGGAATTGTACCTTTACATGATGCATCTTGGTTCTTATTTTTTTCCCATTCCTAGCCCTCCCTTCACCCCCTCCACCCTTCCCTATTTACAAAGATTTTATTTCCATTTTTTCCATTTCTCAGCATTTTTTCTTTCCCTTCTTTCGTTTCCCCTGCCCCTCCCACTACCCCTACCCCTTTGGACCTTTTCTTCCTATTTTGCATTATCGATTATTCATTCTAATCATTGGTACATTTTAGGTATACAATATAATGACATTCATCATTGGAAATTTGCACCTTTACATAGTCTCTCTTGGTTCTTATTTTTCCCCCTTGCCCAGCCCTCCCTTCAAGCCCTCCATCCCTCCCTATTTACAAAGATTTTGTTCCTATTTTTCCATGTTCTCATATTAATCCCATTCCCTTCTATCCTTTCCCCTCTCCCTCCCACTTCCTTCCCCTTTGGCTCTTTTTTTCCTGTTTCACATTACCTATTATACATTTTAGTCCTTATTTACACTTTCAGTTTCTCACACCAGAGAAACTATTTGGTATTTATACATGTGTGTCCTATTTATTTCACTTAAGAGTATCATCTCAATGTGCATCCACTTAGCTATTAATGTCTCTAATTTCTCATTTTTTATGGCTGAGTAGTACTCCATTTTATAAAAAAACCACATTTTCTTTATCTAGTCTCCAGTTGATGGGCATTTGGGCTGTTTCCAAGTTTTAGCTATCACAAACTGTGCTGCTATGTACATGGGCGCATATATATCACTGTGGTATGATTCTTTTAATTCTTTGGGGAAGATCCCCAGCAGTGGAATAGCGGGGTCAAATGGGACTTCTAGTCCTAGTTCTTTGAGGTATCTCCATACTGATTTCCACAGTGGTTGCACCAGTCTACACTCCCACCAGCAGTGGAGCAGGGTTCCTCTTTCCCCACAGCCCCGCCAGCATTTGTTATTGGTTGATTTCATGATAGCAGCCATTCTTTCTGGAGTGAGGTGGAACCTCAGTGTTGTTTTCATTTGCATCTCTCAAATGACCAGTGATGTTGAACATTTTTTCATGTATTTATTTGCTATTTCTCTTTCTTTGTCTGAGAAATGTCTGTTCATTTCAGATGCCCATTTTCGGATTGGGTCTTTAAATTTGGGAGGTCTGATCTTTTTCAGTTCTTTATAGATTTGAGATAGTAGACCTTTGTCTGAGGAAGAGCAGTTTCAACCTTTTTTTTGCATTTAAGAAAACTAAATTTATAATTATTACTTAGAAAAGATAACCAAAATCCAGTTACTTTTGAGCTAATAACACCAAAAGATCTGCAGAAATATTTTGTAGAATTTGGCACGAAATGTATATTAGAAATAGCAAAACACCATTCAAGCAGACTAGAATACATTTCTTTAGATTATAGGCAAGTTTGAAACAGAACTAAAGAATGGAAAGTTAACCTTTACATCAAATATTAACTATAGCTTTTGCATACCTGTATTCTTGTTTTTTGGTGCCGGGAATCGAACTCCGGTCCTTGCGCTTGTGCAGCAGGCAGCACACCTGTATTCTTAGCACTCGGGAGGCTGAGGCAGGAGGATCGCCACAAATTCAAGGCCAGCCCAAACTACATAGCAAGCCCTTGTTTCAAAAAAAAAAAAAATTAACTACAAATTGCAGATGAGCTAAAATACTGGTAAAATTGATTACAAGCTTTTTAGTTCAGGGAAGAGGGAAGATATAGAGTCTGTTGGAATGAAATATAAAACTCCTTTGCTTTACTTATTTTCTGTGTATAGTAATAATAAGCACAATGTGAAATAATCACACAACACACAGATAGTAGCCAGATCCAATAGATTTCGATTTGGTGAAAAGTTTATATTCTATCCCAACCACATGGGGGCTGTACACTTGAACACTACCTGGAAGAGAAAATATTGACTGTATTGGCGGATATTGACCTACTGAATATAAGCAGATGAGATATCAAATGTAATCACAGTTGTATTCCCTGTTTATTTTGCTAAACCCAACTTACCCCTTTTAAAGAAGCCACTTTGCCAGGTAAAACAGAAGATGCCTACTTAAGTTTGTATTTTAGATAGATGATGGATAATTTTTTTAGTATAATGACGTTACATGGCAGGTAATATTTGGGAGATGGTTACTCAAAAACTATTTTTGTATATTTGAAACTCAAATTAACTGAATGGCCTGTATTCTTATTTACTAAATCTAACAACCTTACCTGTAGAGGGTACTTATGAATCCCACAGAAATAAGAATCATTTATAAATAACTGAAGACCAGACCCTGTACTACTTGCTTAGTGTGATTTATTTTGTAATTGTCATAAAAACCCAAATCTGGAGGTATTGTTTCCCTAATTTTGTAAAAAAGAAAACTGATGTTTGTTGCCGGGGATTTAGCTCAGTGGTTTCGCCACCTGCTGCACAAGTGCAAGGACCTGAGTTCAATCCCTGGTACCAAAAAAATACCCAAAAAACCCAAAAGAAAACTGATGTTTGTAGAAATTCACTAACTCATTTGCGGTCAAAAAGCTGTCAAGTAGCAGCACCTGGATTTAAATGCCTGCATTAACAACACTACCCCCACAGTGAACAGTGCCAGCCTCTGGGGAAGCTCAACAAAGTGCAAGGGAGGCTGAAGGAGACACAACTGTGGGCCTCTTGCTGAGTGCCCACTCCAGATACCAGAACCCATTTCCTGCTTTCTATGGGCATAAGCAAGATAGGTTGGCTACCCCTGGCCCCCTTACTGGGAATCAAACTCAGGGCCTTTCACTTGCCAGGCAGGCACAAATGCTACTGAGCTAAATCCCTGGCCCTTGGTTGGGTCTTAATTTACTGAAACTCTTAGTTTCATTCCTGAATGTTAGAAGCATGTGTACAGGAAAAAAACTTATAAAACTTTCAGTTCTTATAAAAATGACAATGATACCGCATCTATTATTTGTCCCTGGGAGTATAGATACTAAGATTTCCCTACATATAGTCCACCCCAACAAGCAGCAGCTGTAATTGTGTTGGCTGTAACATGGCAGCTGTTGTTATTTGTTAAAATTTTAAAGACTGTCAATTACTGCAATGGTTTGACTATGATTTAAGTGTGATGTTCCAAAGGTGCATATGTTGGAAGCTTAGTTCCTAATATGGCAGAGTTGAAGAAGTAGAGCCTAAGGGTGGGGATGTAGCTCAGTAGTAAGGTGCCTGCCTGGCATGTGTGAGGTCCTGGGTTGCTCCCCAGCAGTGCAAAAACCAAAACTGAATAGCAATGAAGTGGCCCTAGGTCATGGGGGTATGGCCCTCAGAAGGGATTGACCAAGAACCAACTTAGTTCTTTTCTAGGAGGGGCTGTTAGAAAGCAAGGCTATCCCATGTCGTTGGCCCCTTCTATGTGGGGCCAGTACCCTTTCTGCTTCTCCATCATGTTGTGATGCAGCCAGATACTCTCACAAGAGCCAAGAAAATCCTGGTCCCATGCTCTTGAACTACCAGAACATGAGTAAATAAATCTCTGTCACCCCCCACCCCCATACCGGGGATTGAACTCAGGACCTTGTGCCTGCAAGGCAGGCGTGGCACCACTGATCTAAATCCTCCACCCTAAACCTCTGTTTTTTATAAATTACTCAAATAAAGTGTATGATGTGAGCCAGGAGTGACGGAGCATGTCTACAATCCCAGCTATTAGGGAGACTGAGATGAGGAGACTGCAAGTTCAAGGCCAGGCTGGGCAACATGCTGAGACTATGTCTCAAAAAAAGTTTATGATATAATCTAACATAATAATTTAATAAATGAAAAATTCAAATGACCAACTCATTTGACCAGTGTGAAAAGATTGCTTAATAATTTGCTTATAAAAATTTGTGGCAGTAGAGGTATAGGTAAAATAAGAATGGCAGAATGCTGATTTATTGAAGCAGGGTAATGGATATATAGAGTCTTTTCTATACTTTGTCTACTTTGTATTTACTGGAAAATTTCCAGAAAAGGTTGTTTTTTAGAATTGGGGCAGGGCTGTGGATGTAGCTCATTGGTAGAGTGCTTGTCTAGCATAGACAAGGCCTGAGTTTGATTCTCAGAACTGGGAAAAAAAAAAAAACGCAGCAAAGGATAGGCAACTTGCTTGATGCACATTTTTTTTTCTCTTTTATTTTTTTATTTTTTGGTTTTCTTTCTCTTAATGTAGTATTCCTTTATTTTTTAAAATTAATTCTATTGATACATTTTAGGTATACAATACAGTTACATTCATCATTGGAAATTTGCACCTTTACATAATCTTTCTTGGTTCCTATTTTTTCCCCCTTCCCCTGCCCTCCCTTCAACTTCTTCATCCCTCCCTATTTACAAAGACTTTGTTTCCATTTTTTCATTTTCTCATATTGATTCCATTCCCTTCTGATGTACATTTTTCTGGTTCCCTTAGTTGAAAAATAATCAGAAGAAAGTATAAATTTAATAAGAAAAAAAGCGGATCCCACCACGTGGAAACCAGATAATTCTGGGAACATAAGGCAGTTTATAAAAATATTTCCATTTAGTGACCTTGGGAAAATTTGAGGGGCTATTGATCCATAAAACAGGAACAAGTTCATATACACAACTTAGGAGAGATCAGACAAGAAAGGGTCATTTGAATTTTTAAAAAAATTTTAAAAATCAGCCTTAAGGCTGAATGAAAGTTCAATGGACTTCCTAAAGTGTAAAACAAAAAGAGGAAAAGCACTACTTTTAGAAGTCCAAAGACATAGACAATTCAAGAAGAACAATATTCAACTAATAATTCTAAAAGAATATAAGAAAATGCAGAGAAGAATATGAGAGAAATAACAGAATAAAATTCCTACAGGTAAGGAAAGGATAGGTGTTTTCAGATTCAAAGAGTGAAATTTTTATAGTACTGAGGAGATCCTAAAAGCTTCCAGAGAACAGTCAATTATAACAAACAAAGTCTGATCAGCACCACTCTTCCCGTCACTAACGCTCAGGATTAGAAGACAATAGAACACTGCCTTCAAAATTCTGAGGGTCAGAATACCATACTCAACCAAATTATCACTTGGCTATGAAAGAACAATGAGGAGATGTTCAGAAATGTCAGGACTCAGAAAGTCTATCTCTCACAAATTCTTCTGAAAAATAAAGTTAAGGATGGACCAGTAAAGAGCAAAAGGAACTCAAGAAAGGAAAACTCAGGATCCAAGAAACATTAGTTAGGACCCAGGAGTGCAGTGAAGTGCTGGACAGCAGGCCAAATGAGCAACTGGTTTCCACCAGAGAAGAATGTCTTAAGCTAAAAGCGGGTTCTGTGCCACAGAGAGTAAAATGAAGATATGGAGGGCTGAGGATGTAGCTCAGTGGCACAGCATCTGCCCAGCAAGTGCAAGGCCCTGAGTTTGATTCCTGATTTAAAAAAAAAAAAAAAGGATAAATTTCAGTATTACAGTGAAAAAGGTATGTGCTTTGATTGGGAAAGAAAAGGGAAAGAAATTAAAAACAACAGAGAACAGGCAGAGGAGGAGGCTTCCAGGCCACCGTACCACCGCTCCCAGCACAGAGGAGGTGAGACGCGCCGGCGCCAGCAGCCGCACTCCCCCCACCCCCATCGAAATGAGAAGACACATAATCAAGTCTCAAAACCAGACTCCCAGATCACCTACAGCAACCCCAAAGGGAAATGAGATGGAACAGTCTGATACTCAACCACCTGGACTCCCTGAATTGGCAACAAAAGAGGAGCTGAAAAAAATGAAATCAGAAATAATTTCTCAGATAACAGCAGAGATTGTGCTCATTGTGCAAGACATGATTAATAAATCTAGAGAGGACACAGATAAAAAAAAAATAGAGGAGCTGAGGAACATGATGGAATCCCAACATAGGAAACAAATGGAATCCATAAAAAGATGCAAACAGATTTCCAGGAGATTAAAAACTCCATTGAAAGTCTACACAGCAGAATGAGCCACTGTGAGGACAGAATTTCAGATATAGAAGATAAGATTGCAATTAGTGACCAGGAAAAGAAAAATTGCTTTAAAATTCTAAGGCACCACGAGAAATCAATCCAGCAGCTTCTAGATGATGCAAAGAAGAATAACATAAGACTGGTTGGAGTCAATGGAGAAACAGGAGAGAGTGCAGATGACATAAAAACAACAGAGAACAGTTTTACTGTTTTCTATTTGGAAAGCAAACTAAAATGTGGCATTGTGCTAAGCAACTAATAGTGTGTTTGAAAATGTAATTGACTTTGATATTTGGAGCACCCTCATTCTAGTGGTAAGGGTTAGTGATAGAGGTTTGACTTTTCCATTCTATTGTATGCACTTGTTCCCTGGTGAATACTATTTACATCATTCAAAGACTGTATGGGAATTGCAGTTTACTGATTTTTTTTTCTAATACTTAGGGCCAACTGAATGAATGACCAGCTATAGAACAAAACATAAACATCTTATAACTCTGGTGATATAAAGTTAATGGTGGAGCTGACTAAAGTCAAAGGGTTTATAGAGAAGTGGAAGAGTCAAGGAAAAAGTGTGTTAGCTTTTCATCACTGTGACAAAATGCTTGAGATAATTACCTTAAAAGGTAAAAAGATTTATTTTGGCTTATGGTTTCTGAGGTCTCAGTCCATGGTTAGCTTATTTACTTTTGGGCCTGTGGCAAGGTAGTGCATTGACAGAAGCATGTGAGGAAGGAGGCTGCTCACCTCATGGTGGCCAGAAAGCAAAAACAAAAAAGATGGGGTGAGGCCGGGGATTTAGCTCAGTAGTTCTGTCACTTGCCTTACCTCCCAAGCGCAAGAACCCAAGTTTGATCCCCAGTACCAAAAAAAAAAAAAAAAAAAAAAAAGATGGGGTGAGAAAAGAACAGAGTTCCAATATTCAAGGGCATCCCCTGCCCAGTGACTTAACTTTCTTTCACTAGGCTCCACCTCTGAAGGTTCTACCATTTCCCTCTAATGCCAAAGGCTGGCAAGCAAGTTTCTAGCAGAAGGCCGTAACATAAAGGTCAAGGGAAATGTAGAAATGTTCATTTCTTTTTTGAACATAATGTAGATTTAACAGATGCTATTAAATGATACTATTAAATGATGGCAGAGATAGAATTTATGTTCTTTGATGTTATAAATGCAACCAATAGAAAAACAAAATAATACTATGACTAACAAAACATAAATGCAGGAAAAAGGAGGGCATAGTACATAAATAGTTCATTTATCGTGGCAGGGAGTTAATAGTTTTTAGACAAAAAAGGAAAAAAACATTAAAAATATATACATGTTGTACTACTTTGATAGTTTCAATTAAATGGTTGGGAAAATGCAGTTAGTACAACTGGCTGCTCCCATTACAAACACTGAGCCCCACAATTGCTGACTTTCATTTTTTCCTCTTTAAAGGAAGCTTTAAGATTTTTAGTAACAAGGTAAGAACTAGCATTTAAATAGTTACGAGGAATTAAGTGGAACCAAATGAAATTTTGACCTATGAAGACAGCAATTTCATATGGTTCAAATTAATATATGCTCTTTATACTTTAAAAAAATGATAAATGAAGCCAAAATGACAGTTATGACCAGTTATGCACCATATATTTAGTTTCTTATATTGATTTTTCCATTTAACTAAAAAATTTTTTAACCCCACAGAGTTTGATCAAAAACACAAAACTATTTTCAATCCTAGAAGGGATTAAGCAATCAGTTTCCAATGAGTTTTTTGTTATGTAGGGGATCAAACTGAGGGTCTTGGCAAGTTGGGAAAGCACTCTACCACTGAACTCAATTCCCCAGCCCCTTTTTAAAATTTTAATTTTGAGGCAGAGTCTCACTAAGTTTCACAGGCTGTCCTCGAACTTGCAATCTTCTTGCCTCAGCCTCCTCAGTAGCTGGGATTGCATCTGTGTGCCACTACATCCAACTAAAACATATTTCTGTAAACTTGGAAAATCATGGTTCCCTGGATATTCTATAAGTGAAAAAAAATGTTGCCACTCAGACATCAGGACTAGTGAAGGTAAATAAAATATTTTCCATATCCTGATATTGAAGGCACCCTTTTATGGATAAGAAAATGTGGGCTAAAGGAAGCATAGGACCTGAGGCAGGAAAACCAGAAGTTCAAGACCAGCTTGGGCAACTTAGTGAGACCTCATCTCAAAATAAAATTAAGAACAGGGCTGGGTAAAGAAGAGGATGAGGGGCAGCAGGAGGGGAGAAGGGAAGGGAAGGAGGGAAAATGCGAGATGGATATGATTAAAGTAACATATACATGTATGAAAATACCACAATGAAACCCATAACTATGTATCATTACTATGTGCTAATTAAAAAAAAAAAAGAAAGAGTGACAGAAATGTAGCTCAGTGACAGAGGGCTTGCCTAGGAAGAGTGAAGCCCTGATATCACTAAGAAGTCTCTAGTATTGGAAAAAAAAGGATAGGCCTTTTTTGTATTCTGTCTTTATTTGAACAAAAGCTATCTCTTAAATAGTGATCCAGTCTCAATTCCGTTTATTCTATAAGTCATGGGCTTCCAGTGAGTTTGCTACAGCAGTCCTAGAGCAACGTTGGAAAAATTCAAAGCTTGAATCCAATGTCTTAGTTGCCAGGGTTGTGTTACCTTGTTTTCCTGGTAAATAATTGACCTAATATTATTTAAAGAGTACCTTTTCCTTTCAGTTTGATGTTTTGTTTTTAGTTTAAAAAAAATGTGTCAGAGAAGCTACTATGTCCTTTTAAGCAGGAACGGTCACAATCTTACTAAGAGGAACATGAGGTTGGATTTAAATGTCACTTTAGGCAATATCTCAATATTATTTCCTAAGAGACTTGATAATGTTTCCAGGGGCGTGGGAATTCAAGTTCCTTGGTTCTGATGATTGTGTTGCTGTTGACTTGGTGTAAGACTATAGCTTAACTACTTTTGTACAAATTTATTATCTCCAATGCACTTGTATAAGTACATGCTTTACCTTACTGAGGATATTATGAGGAAAATTGTCTTTTGCTTAAATGTTAGTTTGAGAGTTAGGAAATCTCTGTAAATACATATTGTGCTTCACTTTCTTGAAAATCTCATAAGCTTGTATTAATGATCTTTCTCTGGGAAGAAACAGGGATCAAAGATAAGTTGACTTAAACAATAAGGAATGTTTTAGACAGTGCACTTGAATCCACCCGTTTAAAAGAGGCTTTCTTGTTGTGAGGAAAAGAAAAGTTTATTCCAGTGACTAGGGACTAAAAGTAGGGACTAAAATCAGGAAGAGTCTAGCAGCCAACAGGGAGGGAAAACTATACGTATATAGATTTTGGGGAAGGAAATAAGCCATAAAGAATGCTTATGACTTGGATGCCTAAGGACGGTCTACTCAGGTGTGTAGACAATCACTGGACTTCTCGGCGCCAGGGGGGTTGTATACTTTGTTTTGAGTCCATTTGTCCTATTTACTAAGAAGCTGGTGTTTGCTCAAAGCAGGCTGTTTGCTTGGTCCTGTTGGTTTAGGCCAGGCCTGACAAGGAGAATTTACAGGTGCACATTGTTGTTGTCCATTGATTGGTTCTATTACCTCAGGGTTTATTTCAGGAAGCTTGTGGGCCCTAATGCTTCCAGGTTCAGTTAAGAATAAAAGACTCTGCATCATCAATAGCTGTGACAATCTTGATTGTCAACTTGGCTGGATTTAGAGATGGCTAGGAGATTAGTAAAGTATATATCTGGGTACATGTGGGGGTGGGTGTTTCCAAAGAGAACTGGCCTGTAATCCAGCAATCTGGGGTGGGAAGACTCAATCTAACTGTGGTATCACCACATGGCTTGCATCCCAGAAGGAATGTAAAGGAGGAAGTCAGCCCCTTTTGAGCTGGGTTCTGCTTGAACAGGTGCATCTTTTGGTTCTGCCATCACCTGTGGACATCGGACTCCAGCTTCTTCAGCCTTTCAATGTGGACTCACACCAGCAGCTCTTCAGGGAGTTTCCAGGCCTTCAGCCTGGAACTGGCACTGCATTCTTTTTTTGTTTTGTTTTTATTTGTTTTTCTGTTTGCTTGTTTGTTTTTTTGAGACAGGATCTCTTTATGTGTTCTAGGCTGGTCTTAAACTCACTATGTAGCCTAGGCTAGCCTCGAATTCATGGCAATCCTTGTGTCTGAGCCTCCCGAGTGCTGGGATTAAAGGCTTGCACCACATGCTCAGCCTCGGCACTGGATTCTTGATCCCTCTTGTTCTACAGCTTCCAGCTTCTTGGACTGAAGAGCTACTGGATCTTCTGGTTCTCCTGTATGCAAATGGCCATTGTGAAACATCCTGTGTCTGCTCCTGTAAGCGTTTCTAATAAATAGCCTTGCATAATTATGTATATATTTTCCCCTATTGGTTATGCCCCTCTACAGAGCCCTAACCAATACAATAGTTTAAACAAAACTTCTGAATGTAATCTCATTGGCTCACACAGCCCTGACCTTTGTATTGTGCTCATCCTAAACCAATCATGAAGGCCAGGTAGATGGGATATACCGATTGGGTGAAGTCCATGAGAGTGTGCTCTTGGACCTGTTGGTGAGTCCAGTCCCTCACAAGTACATGGTTTAGAGATCCAGAATAGTGTTAGGAAGAGGAAAGGAGAGAGAAATCCTAAAATTGTACAATATTCTATTTGGGGCCTGGTGGTATAGCTCAGTGATGGAATGCTTGCCAAGCATGCACGAGGCCTTGTGTTCAACCCCCAGCACTGCAAAAAAAAAAAAAAAAAAAACCACAATGAATAAGTAAATAAATAAAAATAAAAAAGCCTTCAGAAACTAGCATTTCAAGCTGGGGTCATTCATGCTTTTGCTGATTCATTCCATAAACATTTCTTCAGGGCTCACTATGACAAGGTCTTTATTCATTTCCACTCCACTTCTAGGCTTTCTTTTAAGAGAAAGCTGTAAAAACTGGAGTTTATACTGAGGGTAGAATTATGAGAGAGAGTACGAAAACTGATTTCCCAAGAATTTCCATAATTTTAGGCTTGTTCCTTACATTTTCAGATATCTAGGACAGGAAGAGAAACATCCATCCAGGTACTCACATACCATACCCAGACTCATCAAAATCATTCACAACTTGTGGAACAGACTCACTTACAATTTAGGGGCTTAACAGACTCCTCCAAACCCGTTCACAGCTTAATACCTCATTAAGATTCTTTCTAAATAAAAGATTTACAACAGTATAGTAATTTGATATTGACATGTGAAACAGTTGTGAATGGCCAAGAAAAGATAAGCACATTCTATTTGTTGGGATATCATCCCTTACCTAGATTGAAAGGAGAGATAGTTATAGCAGTTAGTAGTTGGACCTAAGTTCCCACAGGCCATTTAAACCCTATGTGGAATTAGATCAGAAAACTTGATCTAACTAGTTATGTGAGTTTCACAAAATAAGAAGGGACAGGAAGTGCTCATATATTTTGGCTATTCCTACTGACTGAGCAGCAAGCTGCAGCAGAGATAACAGATGATTAAGGCCTCTCTGCAGGAGCTCTTTGGGAAAGCTGCCTTTGGGAAAACATGTGCAGAAGATGAGAGACAAATACAACCGAAATGTTTTCAACCAGGCTGTGACTGCGCCTGCCCAGTTTACACAGCATTCTGAAAGAATCAAATGAAGTTGCTGCATATCCAGGGCATCATGAAAAGGAGGATGTCCTGGTGATTCTACCATGCCTGGCATTAAGCCCGTTTGTTTGTTTTACCTTGTGATATCTGTGCACCCTGAGGATCCATTTTCTTTTTTTTTTTGGTACCAGGGATCGAACTAGGGACCTTGCTCTTGCAAGGTAGGCGGCAGCACCACTGAGCTAAATCCCCGGCCCTATATTTCCTTTTCTTGAAAGAAGAGACTTTCTGGTGTTCATAGAATGCTTTGATCATACTAGTGCAGACTTTGGTACTTGTTCCAGTGAAGGGCAGGCACATCTAAAGTAAAGTTGGAAGCGGGTGGGGAGAAAATGGAAAAAGAAAGACAAGTTGGAAAAGTAGAGAACGACAACAGTAGGCCTTGGGACCCAACTTGGTAAAGTAAAATGTTTTTTGATTCTTACCAGAATTTGACTATGGTAAACATTTTAGTGGAAGTCCTTTGGGTGATGTTTCTGTTCAGTGAAAAGGCTCTAGGTTATTCCTAAGACAAATGCAAACTGGACAAAATGGAACTCAAATCCAATCTTTAAGTCTCTATCTGGGCTCGAGCTCACGTTTCCTCAGGAGCTGACACATCTTCCCACTGCCTGTGCCTTTAGAGCGAATTCTCTCCAGCAGGTGAGCTCCAGGAAAGATTTACTTCCTTTTATATTCTTGGGATTTACAAATAGAACGGATCCTTGTTACTTTGGAAGTTAGAGCAAAGTGTTTACTTCCCAAGTGTTTGCAAGAGGGCTCTAGTGAGGTGATGAACTTTGGGCACCTTGGACTTCTTTGATGAGCCTCCTTTCTAAAGTAAATGTGTTTCAATTTCTGAGTTAACTTGGAGGCTGGAATGGGGGTGCACGCACTAAACAAGAGACTTCTTACTGTCATGATTTTTTTCTAGTGAGTTCCTCTTAGACCCAGGAAATAAAGAGGTCTTCTTTTCATAGCAATAGTTTGTCAGTCTTTTCTGATGGCAATTCAGATCCTGAGGAAGCAGTTCCTATGTCTGGTGTAATGATCTTGTCTTGGGGCATTTCCTTGGCTTTAAATTAACTCACTCTCATGCCAGGGTCAGTACTGCCTCCAATGGTAAGGACAATGCTTAGTACAAAGCTGACTTTACTCTGTCCTGCCATTGCCTTGACCTTGGCTCTAAGGTTTCTAGTAATCATTTGCCTCCCTTCCTGTCCCTGGCCTACCTCACTCTGCTCCTAAGTTCCTTGTAATGACATTCTTTTCTCAGTTCCTCAGTGAAATGTTGTCCTCTGTTCCCCCTAGTAACTAGATTTGCCTGACTTTGAGTCCTAACCTCCTGTGCCTGAGTCATTCCTGTATATTTCATACCCCCTTGGTGTAGAAACATTTGGCTGCTTACATAGCAAAGGTATGAGTGTAAATAATTTCATTTTGGGCATATATTTCATTTAACATTTATTTATTTATTTATTTATTTATTTTTTGGTAGCAGGGATTGAACTCGGGACCTTCCGCTTTCGAGGCAGGCAGTGGAACTGCTGAGCTAAATCCCTGGCCCTCATTTAACCTTAATTTAAAAAATTTAGTAAACAAACAAACAAAAAATTCACACCTGAGCTTTTAATTGATCAAATGCCCTGAAAATGGCCCATTAACTTGCTAACATCATTGTATCAGCTGACAGGAACACAAACTATATGAGCTAAAAAAATTCCCCTGTCATTTAACACCTCATAACATAACCAGGAGGAAGCTTAACTCTATTAATAAGATATGGACAACAGCCAGTGTATACATTTCAATAAAAGATGAACCCATTGTTACCACAGTCCAGTCAAGAACCATATTTTAGTTTTTATAGATCAAAGCTTAAGAATTAGGAGCTGGGAATGGCCAAGCATGATGAGCATGCCTATAATCCCAGCACATGGGAGGCTGAGGCAGGAGGACTGTCATGAGTTTGAGGCCAGCCTGGGCTACGTAATGAGTTCAAGACCAGCCTGGACTACATTGTCAGACTCTGTCTCAAAAAAACAACCAAAATAAATAAATAAAGTTTAGGAAGAATTAGGAGCTGGGTATGCTGGTACACGCCTGTAGTCCCAGCTACTGGGAACCTGAGGCAAGAGGATCCCTTGAGCCCAAGAGTTGAGGCCAGCCTACAAAACACAGCAAGACTTCTTTTAACAGCAGCAGCAGCAAAAACAACAACAACAACAACAGCGTCTTAAGAATTAAGACTCATAAGGATAACAATTCCACAATCATCTTGCTATTTAAAGCAGAAGGAGAGGCTCTGGTGATGTAGCTCAGTGAAGAGCACATGCCTATCTGGGTTCAATCACCAGCACGGGACAAAAAAAGAGAAAAAAGAAAAAACTTTGCTATATTCTGTTTTGTCTCTAAATTATCTTGGCAGACAAAAATGAATTACACTTTTATTTCTTAGATAAGAATTTTTGGGGGCATGTTTTCTTAACAGCAGAGGTCTTGGCCTATTTCATCATTGAAACCAGTCAGTAGACTGATTGCAGTATGGCATTTAAAGAAAACTTCATTTTCTCTTATTTTATTTTTGGTGCACTTAATTAATTATTTTTGGACCTCAGCCTGAAAAATTTCTTTTAGAATTAGTGTAAGAGATTGTGTAGTTGTAGTATCAGGATTATGCAAGACCACTACATCCAGAACAAGCTGGAAAGCTCTTGAACTTTTTCTGGGCTCTGAAACCATTGATATTATAGTTATGCCATAAAAGTTTGGTAGAGCTCACACATTTCAGTTAGGATGCTTTCAGCTGCCAATAACAGAAAACCAAAATGAAGTGGTTTATATAACAAGAATATATTTTTTCATGCAGGAGGTCCCAGGGTTGGTTCAGCTCTTAGGAACATCATGGAGAATCCAGATCTTCCCATTGCATCCTTAGTGGCCTGCCATGTGTGCACCCTTAGTGTCACCAGAGGTCACAGCAGATGCACAGGCAGCTCCCCCAAAGCAGGGAGTGGGGAACAGGGTCTCCTCACACCACCTGCTTTTTCACCGGAGAAGGAAACCTTTCCCAGAAGCATATCCCTCTCTTTCCTGTCATCTCACTGATCAGCTCCTGGTCATTTGTCAGTTCCAGCTGAGAAGCTATCGCCTTCATTTGGTAAGCTCCCTGACTTTTGCTAAGCCAGGGAACATTTCCTGTCACATGGGGGCTGTACCCTCCTTGAAATCTTGATGGAACTTTATCTTGCAGATAAATCTTTGACAACTTATTTTTTTATTTTTTTAATTTTTTGAGGCAGGGTCTCACTATGTAGCCCAGGCTGGCCTTAAACTCACAGCCTTCCTCCTGCCTCAGCTTCCTGAGTGCTGAGATTACGGGCATGCGCCACCATAAGAGTGTGACTCTTATTATTTATACAGTATTATCACTCATACAGTATTATCACTCGTAACCTCAAGCCTAAGTCAATTTTGGTAATTTATATTTTCCCCCATAATCTGAGTTTTCAGATTCATTGGAATAAAATTGTATGCAGTATTTAAAAGAGTTAAAAATCCCTGCATCCTGTTTTCATTTCTAATGTCATATCTTTCTTTCTTTTGGCTCATACTTACCAAAGGCTTTTTATGTCCTGATCTTGTTAAAACATAGAACTTAAGTCTATTGTTTTAAATTTTCTATTTCATGTTATCTATTTTATCTTTATTAATTCCTTCCTTCACCTTCTGTTATTTATTTATGCTTCCTCTTCTGGTTTCTAGAGTTAAAAGCTAAGTTAATTTGTTTTCAACATTTCTTGCTTTCTAACATCTGGATTTAACGTTATAATTTTCTCTCTGAGAAACAATTGTGTTATGTCTTGCAGTTTGAGATGCTTTGCTCCCACTGTCATTGATTTCTGAATAATTCTACTACCCCCCCCCCCCCATTCTGTGGGAAAATCCTATCCTCACTGGTGCTGGGCTCAGCCACATGACTTTCTCAGCCAATGAAACATGAGTATTGGTGAAGTCCACATTTTAAGAGTCGGAGTGTGCTTCCATGTCTTTGTTTACCTCCTGCCACAGGATTAGCGACATTCCTGACAGGGCTGCTCCTTCAGCTTGCAGGCCAGACTGACAGGACAAGAAGGGTGACTGGTCTGCAGTAGGGGTGTAGTGAGTGAGAAAGGCATCTTTGCTGTTTCACTCTCCTGACAGCCTTAAATACTCTGGCATGCATTTCTAAAGAATAAGAACACCTTATATAGCCAAAATAACATTTTGACTTCTAATAGAATTGGGGCTGGGGATTTAGCTCAGTGGTAACTCTTCAGCCTTGAAAGCACAAGGTCCTGAGTTTGATCCCAGATACCAAAAAACAAACAAACAAACAAAAAACTTCAAACAAAGTAACAGATTTCTTAAAATCATCTAATAGTTAATACATATTTTAATTTCTCATTTGACCCTCAAATATTCTTTATAGCTGGTTTGTACAAACCATGAACTAGTCCAGAACCAAATATTGCTTTTTCCTTTGTTCATCTGAATGTTTTTGTGGTAGTAGGGATTGAAGCCAGGGAACACTGAACTATATCCCAAGCCAGTGGTGATGAGCCTGTGGCCCGAATGCTGCAGCAGGCTGTTAGTATCATTGAAAGCTCTAAAAGATTCACCATCACTGTGACCTATGCTCTTTCTATTTTTTCACTTTGAGAGAGGGTCTTGCTAAGTTGCCCAGGCTGGCCTCAAATTTTCAGTCTTTCTGTCTCAGCCTTCTGAATAGCTGGAGGCATACACCACCATTCCTTGCTCCTTTTTGTCTGTTTATAGGTGTGAGCTACCACATCTAACTCAAACATTGCTTTTAAATTATGTTTTTACATTTTCTTTTAACCTAGAATAGTATCTTTTCTTACACTAATTTCATTTCTTTTTTTTCTTTCTTTTTGAGACAGGATCTTGTTAAATTATTAAGCATTCAGTTCAGGCTTGAACTTGAGATCCTCCTGCCTCAGCCTCCCAGAGTGCTGGGATAACAGATGTGTGCTACTTCTCCAGGTCTTATACTGATTTTTTGAAGAGCCAAGGTCAGTTGGGTCTGTTGTCATAAAGAATGTGCTGTCTTTTAGATTTACTTGCTTCCCCATGTAGGTGTTCAGCTAGTCTCTATGTCTTCTATATTTCATCTAAATAAGTCAGCTGTAAACATTTAGATTCAAGGTAAACATTTTTTGTTGGAATACAATGTACATGATTTTGTATACTTCATATTGTTTCACATCAGAAATGTGATGCTAATAGCAGAAGTGGCCAGTAGGTTAAAGTGGGAACAGTCTGATCTTTCCATTATATTGTTATGTGTTTTTTTTGTGTGTGTGTGTGTCCAGGAGACAGAAGCCAGGGTCTCATGCATGCTAGGGGTGCACTCTACCACTAAACTACACCTCCAGCCCTTATAGTTATGTTTTAATCTTTTGTAACCAGAAAGTAACCTAAGTGCTATAACTTTGGTACCGTATGAAAACCCAATTCCTTATCCATAGTGGTTTTGGCATTGATAACCTTTGCCTGAATTAATAATTTTATCAGGCACGATAAAATGATTCCTCTGTAAAGTAGAGCTTTTCCATCTCAGCTGAGGCTATTTGGTTGTAGCAATAGAGATGTTACCAGAAAGGCAGTATAAATGCTTGATTTTCTTCCTTTAATTATCCACTTTCAAAGTAAGGAACTGATTCAAATGGTGGCATGTGTATTTTTCTCCTAGATTTCTTTTAGTATTTATTATGGGTTCTGGATTTTTAGGGATTTGATGTGTTTTGATCACAAGAGGTTTTCTTTCTTGACATGTAAATGGTTTCTTACATAATCCCTAATGAAATTATTATTGTAACACAGTTCTTCTCATGGGGAAACTAAAGTGCAGAAGCCCAAGCCGTTGGATTCATAAATAAAGGAGAAGATAACAGGGGAGGAATATAGGACAGGCAGCCAGGACAACAGCCGCAGGTCTCCATTTGCCTGGGCGATGTGTACAGTGTGTCACTGTTCACAGAAAGGACTTGATTTGTCCCTTTGTGCAACAGCCCAAAAGAATGGCAGGCCAGAGGCAAAACAGCACGCAGAAGGAATCCCCTGAGCATCCCCAATGTTAATCACACTAGGCCAATCTGTGTTTGCTAGGTCATGTCTCTGGGCCAGGGTTGATGGGTTAATCTCTGGAATACAAACATGGCACCAAAGAGATCACTAGTCAAACAGCCATAGATGAGGTCCGCTTCCAGCTGCCACACTATGTAGTGAAATAAAGAACTATTCACATACCTTCAGCGATTTACAATCCATTTGGGAAATTCAGTTAGCAAATATTTGCTGTTAACATCATGGGACAATAAATGTTAGCTATGAAGCCACCAGTACTGAGATTCGTAAGAGGGAGGGACCTCTTGGCACTGTAGCAGTCTTGGAAATCACAGTGGATAAGATGGGTTAGAATGAGGTGCTGAAGACTGGTGCAAGTTTCTCATCTGAAGGTCAAGCTGGAAGGTGGCACCCATCCCTCTGGGCAGCACCTGCAGGAGACTGTAGAGCAGATAGGAAGTTTGAGTGGTGGTTTGAGGATAGATTACGTGGACCCTTGGGTTCCTGACTAAATAGTTAGATGGGATTTTGTACTAAGGAATCACTATTGGGTTCTCAGCATGACAATGAAGAAGAAATGATCACCAGGTTCTTGAACTTAATTGTTTAAAGACCAGCGTCAGGAACCCACTGACCTACAAGTTACTAATAGCTAGTATGGAAGGATTATTGAGAAAGTATTAAGAATAAAAGTACAGAGCCAGGTGCTTCTGTTTGCATTAAACAAACATACCTAGGATTTCACACACACCGAGAACACAGTATCTCTGGAGAATGCCAGTGGCTGTGGCCACCTCCTACTAGAGAAACTGGGTGCTATGGACATAAATCACTAGTCACAGTGTGGTTGGGAGCAAATGAGCTAGAAGAGAAAGTGGTATTTCACTTCATTTGGGTTAGTTTGGTTTTTAATCACAGGAGAGGGTGGGCATTGGGCAAGAGCACATGACATCGTGACCAGAATGACCAAACCTCTGCCGCCTTCTCATAGCCATGTGAGGTTAGGTGGACACATCCACGCCAAGGTGCAACTGCGGATGAGGTTGTAATGAGGATGAGAACACCTTCCTGATGAGGGTTTGACGAGGACTCGCAAGAAGGTGCTGTGAAGTGCCACATAGATGAAACTTGTTAAAAATGATCCACATTTGAGAAATAGCTTGAATTCTTTAGACTCAGTTTTGATTTTCTACTTTTCTTTTCTTTTTGTGGTACTGGGGATGGAACCCAGGACCTGCACATATTAGGCAAATCTACTACTGAGCTACAACCCCAGCCCAGTTCTGATTTTTGAAACTGAAACACACAGAGCTGGTGAAGGTGAAGAGAGCAGACCTGACAGATCCCCTAACTCCTTGGAAGAGCTCTTCTGCATGCTGGACCTGGTAGGCAGAAACTCACAAAACCATGACAAAGGTCAGATTCCCCCTCTATGACCATGTAACTAATAAAAAGAGATACTTATTTTTGTTCTTTTTAAAAATGATGCACAGAATGAAGCTTTCTAACTGCCAGACTGGTTTTTGCTGGGCGGTTTTGCTTGTGTTTTGTTTTTTTCTTCATGTGAAACTGTGAATCTAACCCAGGGCCTTGAGTCTGCTAAGCAATGCTTTGCCACTGAGCTACACTCTCAGCCTCTTGCTGTGCTTATCTAGGCCCAGGGGAAAGAAGCATTACTGACCTGGATTTCAAATAGTAGCTCTCTGCCTAGCACAATCCCGTTTCATGGAAAATTCTCATGAGCTCTTGAATTTCTGGTGTGAGATTTGAAGAGTGATTTGTGGGATGGCTCCTCTGGAAAGCAAACAGTAATACAAAGGACTAACTGACCTCTAGACCCGAGAGGTTCTGTGCGGTAACTTACCATAGACAGCATTCACGCAAGCTGCTGATTCTTTGGGTACTGCCCTGGAAATGGTGTTAAAGAATAGAATGCCCAATGAAACTCTTTCTTTTGCCATTCACATACAAGCCTGGGTTAGGCAATAGGAAAAAAGTATGCAGCTTCATCAACTGTAATCTGGAAAGTAGCTACACCCTCCTCTCAGGACTTCCCTCTTCGCAAAGTGTTTTCCTCTTGAAAATGAGATTTTATTCTATTTATAGAAGAAATGTGTGGTCCTTTCTCAAACTATAGTCTAGAATTCGGTTAATCATACATCATGGCAAACCTGGCCCTTCTGAACAACAGCATAAATTTACATGGAACTGATGAGTTTTGCTAGTGAATCATATCTAGATCAAGGACAGAGCTAACAGACTATTTTCATCTATCTGATAAAGGCTCACACAGAGGAAAGTAAATAGATGAAGGAAGAAGATACAAACAGGAGAATCCATTGCATTTTTAATTCAATGCTAGGAAATTATATTTTGTAGCCATTTCTGTATGCTAAATACTTTGTAGTTATTTCAATACTTAATGTAACAATCTTATAAGCATTATTAGACAGGTATATAAGTCAAATAAACCTCAAACAAAATGATCAAATAACTTGCTTAAGGCACACAACTGAAACCTCTCTCTGGTAAGGCCATTACTTCCCTGGGGACCCCTTCAGGCAGGGCCTTTTTTCTCTCTGTGCAATTTGGACCTACCCCATTTGAAGGGTGTCACCTGATCCTGCTATATATTCTGTTGAATAACTGTACATTCTGCAATCACTTCTCTGAATTTCTTCAAAGAGTTTCATTCCCTGTCACTCTGTAAATTCATGGCAATTTCACAACCCACACAGTCTTGCTAATAGCTTGCCTGCCCGTGCCTTGGCCGCCTCTCCAGCGAGCTTGACTTTCTACCCTAGAGGTCATCTTGGGTGCTCACCAAATCTGTTTCCTCTCCTTCCTGGGCAGACTACATTTCCCCTTCTCCTTTGTAGTTAGGTGTGGCTTCATGACTGAGTTCTGAACAAAGGAGTATGGAAATCACCTCTGTTATTCTCTCCTTCCCTCTCCTTGTCTGCTAGGCAGATGGAGAGGACTCAGAAGATGGTTCTGAGGGGCCGGGGATTTAGCTCAGTGGTTCCGCCGCCTGCCTTGCAAGCATAAGGACCCGAGTTCAATCCCCGGTACCAAAAAAAAAAAAAAAGATGGTTCTGAGGCCCTAAAGCAGTCCCTCCGATGAAAATGTGAGTTAAGCCATTCAGTAATTTTAAAGCTTTTAGTAGCTACTTTTTTTTTTTTGAGATGGGTGTCTTACTGGGTTGCCAAGGCTGGTCTTGAATTCCTGGACCTAAGTGATCCTCCCATCTCCACCTCCCGAGTGCTAGAATTATAGGCATGTGCCACCACACCCAGCCTGTTGTTGTTTTAAGTCTCTAAATTTTGGAATTGTTTGTTACACAACAATAGATGACCAAACTACCAAAGGACAGTTGGGTTGTATTTTTTGCTATTATGAATAAAAGTGACCATGAAAACTCTCAAATGTTTCTTTAGTAGACATGACCCCTTATTGTGCTTGGGTACGTGCCCTGCCTCCAGTTTTTCTATCCCGACTATTCCCAGCAGTAGGTAAGCACCTTGCAACTTCTCCTGTCTCGAAAAAGAAAACTTTTCTCGATTTCATTTGCTTCTCCATTTCTTTGCTTCCCTTTATAGAGAAACGTCTGGAGTGATCTATATGTTCTGTCTTCACTTCCTGTCTGCCACTTCTCCCTTTTGTCCATACCAGCCAATATTTTATCCCTTCTACTCTAGGGATATTGCTGTTGTCAGTGTCCCCAGGACATCTATGTCCCCAAATCCACAGCGTGTTTCCCATGCTACTTGACATTTTCAACAGTAGATACTCAGGATCTCTCTCCTTTTTTTTGTACTTTATTCATTTGACTTCCAGGTCCTCCTTCCGCTTCCCCACCCATCCCTCTTCAGCCTCCTTGCATCTCTCAAGCTTGTAAAGATTGCCCTTTCCCTGGGCTCTAAGCACACTCAATAGGTACTCACATCCAATCTCAAGGCTTGATGACACCTATCTGCTGATCCTTTTGGGGGGGGTGGAATCTTCCTGCCTCAGCCTTTTAGAGTGCTGAGATTACAAGGATGTGCCGCCACCCCCCGCTGGCTTCCACATTTTTATCTCCAGCCTGGACTGCTCCCCTGATCGTCAAGCTCCTATGATATCATTTATTTATTGTCCCTTAGAAATGAAGGTGGAGTTCTTTGTGCCTCACTCCCAATGTACAAAGCTCAGAAATTTGTTCCATCAGTGAGCATGCTAATTCAAAAAAATCAATAAGAAAATGATCCAACACACCTTATATCAAGAAACAGTAATTATACTGGGGATGTAGCCCAATGATAAAGCATTTGCCCTAATGTATGTGAGGCCCTGGGCTCAATCCCCAGCGCTAAAAAATAATTAACTGGACGGTATCTGAGTCCTTGCAGGGATGTTTATTGTAGAGGATTAAGGTGAGTCATGATGGGGCAGGGGACACCCACAAATGTTTGGAAGTGTTCTTACGTGGAAGAGTAAGTGGATGTCTGTATGTTCCAGACTGTCTGGTCCAAGTCTACGCAGGGCTAAGTGTTGGGTACTGCCCAACACCAACATCCTTGCCCTAACATACCGGCCACTTAGGGACTGATTTTGTTTTTGTTTTTAATTTCTTCAGCCCCGAATTCACCTGACTCATTTTCTATTTGTGGCCTGGAAGCTGGCTCTCAACCCTGGCCCTTTGTCCCTCACTGGCAGGACTCCTTTTTCCTTCTTCATGATTGCATGTCCCCTGAGAGAGAATGCTGTTTCCAGCCCTACACACCGATTCTGTTACATTTGCCAGGACTCGCCAGTAGGACTTGGACTCAGAAGAGAGACTGGGGCCAGAAAATGTGAGCCACAGATGGGTAGGATTCAGCTCCATGAAGCAATGGAGTCTCTTGGGGGAGGCAGGGGTCCCGTCACAAGAGCTAGGCAGGAGATGGCTGGGGGTCTCAACATGGAGCAGAGGGAAGGGGGCTTGAAGACCATCTCCTAGGACATTTTTGCCAAATCTCATCTCCCAAGGGACCAGGAACCTATATATTACAGTGATCGAGGGTCAGCCAAGGACACAACTCCATAGTGATGAGCGATTTTGTATTTGAGAACATAGAGACTGAGTTTCAAAGTTAACCACTTTGAGTCTGTTTCTTCAGCTATAAAAACCAGGAAAATAGGGCCAGGGATTTAGCTCAGTGGTTCCGCCGCCTGCTTCGTAAGCGCAAGGACCCAAGTTCGATCTCCGGTACCAAAAAAAAGAAGAAAAAAATCAGGAAAATAAAAGTATCATACTACAGGGGTTATTTTGAGAATAAGAGATGTTTGTTTTGTAAATTATAAAGCCTTATAAATTGAAAATTTAAAAAGGTTTGGAAGGAAGGAAATACACCAAAAAATTTTTTTGTTTGTTTGTTTTCTAGTACCAGGGATCAAACTTGGGTCCTTGCTCTTGCAAGGCAGGTGATGGAACCACTGAGCTAAATCCCTGGCCTTTTTCTTTCACCAAAATGTTGATAGTGGTTACTTCCAAAGAGAGGTCTTGAATAAGGGCAGATTTAAACTGAAATTTGACTTTGATTTCTTTTCAATAAGTATATATTACTTTTACAATAGAAAGTAAAGATTTAAAAATATTACAGATAGTATATACTAATCCTATAACTACATATCAAGCATCAATATATAGCAGTGTTTCTATAAAGATATATATCTTTTCAGTGTTAATCCCCCTTTGGAATCATATTGTTAAAATCATTTTGTAATATGTTTTTCTTTCTTACTGTCAAGTAAACATCATTCCATATCATTAAATATTCTTTGATAACATTTCTATAAGGATGTATGGGGATTTATTTGATTGGTTCCTTCTTGTGGCTGGGTTGTGGCCAGTTTTTCCATATTATAAACAATACTGTGGTGAATATTCTTCTGTCTATTGTCTGATTATTTCCTTAGGATGGTTTCTTAGAAGTGGAGTTGCTGGATCACAGGAAAGCACATGTCCAAACCTCTGATTCTTATTACTAAACTGCCCTTCAAAAAGATGGTACCAATTATTTTGCAGCCAATAGTGGATTGCTGAAAACATTTAAGTCCAAGATACTGAAACAATGGCAATCCAAAATAAACCATAGGAACTGGATGGTTCTCTGTCAGATGACCCAGGAAGCCTGTGGGGAAGTCTTGGTCTACCCAAGCTCTCCAATTTCAGTTCTCCAGTGAGAAGCCCATCAGGTCAGTCACACCCCTCTCCAAAGGGACACATTTCTCTCAGGCACCTTTTGGAATAAGCCAGAGAGCAGGCCCGGCCCCAGGTCACCCAGGCCCACATTCTCTGAGCCAGACTGGGGCAGCAAGCTGATGGCCCAGCCAGTGCTGCCAGCTTTCTGCATGGCTCCAGCTGCAAGAGCCCCTTTTCAGACCTTGTCCTCTCCAAATTGTCCTGAAATCAGGCCAAGGATCCACTACCACCAGAAGCCCAGACAGCAGGGGGTGCTGCCCACCACTTCTCTCCCCCTTTCTGGGCAGCTAAAGCTTGAGGTTTTTAAGACTTTGGGCCCAGCCTTGCCAGCCACACCGACAAGCTTAGCACTGTCTCCCCCTTTTCCCCTCCAGAGCTGAAGGAAATGAATAAGAATTCTTTTCATGTTTTAAGTATTTTTTGTTGTTGCTGCTATTGTTATCAGAAGTCAAATCTGAAGCAGAAAGGAAGGGAGGCCTCTGGAAAGTCTTCGACTTCCTATTTCTTCAAGAGCTTATGGTTCTATCCTGTACTATAATCTTTTAATGTTCCCAAACTGATGAGCAGACAAGGAGGTAAGGTTGGGGTTGGGTGTGTAGGTAGGGAAAACTTTGTTTCTAGACAGTAGAGAAATAGAAAACACCCATGAATCCATAAAAATGGCCACTGGGTTTAGTATCCAAGGGGTCTTCGAAGCCCTGTTATGACCACAGCCCCAAACTGGAACAATTTCCATATCTATCAATATTAGAACAGATAGGGCTGGGGATTTAGCTCAGTGGTTCTGGCACCTGCCTCGAAAGCATAAGGTCCAGAGTTTGATCCCTGGTACCAAAAGAAAAAAAACATTAGAACAAACAAATCATGGTGGATTTGTACAGTGGAATACTTTACAGCAATAGAAAACCAAACTACCATCACATTGCATATGGAAGATGCTCACAAACACAGCGCCGGGTGAAAGATGCCTGACTGAAGAGTACAAACTGAATGATCCCATTCATGTAAGGTTCAGCAGTAGGCAAGAGGTAACTGTAGTGTTTAGAAATGAATGCCTGTTGAGTATTAAACTATAAAGAAAAGAAAGTCATGGGAGTGGTTACCTTTCATTGATGAGTAGAGGTCATGGCTGGGAAAGGGCTCATGTGGGCTTCTGGGTGCTGGTGATGAGCTTGTTCTTGCTTTTTTATAGAGAACAGGTTTATTTTGACCTACATCACTAGCTATTTCTTGACCTGCTATGTAATTACATGGATTTTTACTTTAAAATAACCGTAAGCTGAATTCTTATGTTTTAAATGTACATTTTTCAGTATGTATGTAGTTTTTTCAGTTTAAAAATTATGTTTTTTTTTTTTTGGAGACAGGGTCTTGCTATGTTGTCCAGTAGTTTGACCTTGAACTCCTGGCCGAAAGCAATCCTCTCGCATCAGCCTCCTGAGTAGCTGAGACTACTGGTGTGAACTACTGCACCTGGCAGTCT
This sequence comes from Heterocephalus glaber, assembly GCF_000247695.1. The sequence goes on along the minus strand of NW_004624730.1, from coordinate 18,483,969 downwards.
ATATTCTGTGTCTTTGTGTTTTGAAAGAGAAAGGACAAGTGTTTCCTGGGGGAAGTCACAGCTGAGCAAAAACTCACTGTCTGTGATGTGTATCAGTGATGTGATCAAGGACCCTATGAGTCTGCACTTTTTGGGCCACTGTGGTGGATGACAGTAAGTCTATGATAGGGCAGAATGAGAGGATCAGCCTAAAGTAATGAGTCACAAAGCTGTTCTCATACTTATCTCATTTAGTTCTGTCAAGGAACTTCAACTCAGGGCAAGGGCTAGGGGCTTGGCTCTGCAGTAAGGTGTTATCCTAGCATGCAGTAGTGAGGCCTGGTACTGCAATAAAAAAACCAAACCAGAATGCAGTCTGAGTGTGGTGGTGTGCACCTCTAATCCCAGCACTGAGGGTGGCTGAAGCAGGAGAATGGCATGTTCAAGTCCAGCCTGAACAATTTAGCAATTTAAGGAGATCCTGTCTCAAAATAAAAAATGAAAAGGGCTAGGGATGTAGCTCAGTGGTAGTATGCCCTTGTGTTTGATTCCCTAGTACCACAGACAAACATTTAGGAAAGCATGGGTCACAAAAGAATCATTCCAGTTTGAAAGGGGGAAGATGCATTATTAGAAATTCCTCTGAGGCCAAGCCTGAGATCAAAGGACAGAGTTACAAGAATTTTAACTGGCATTATTTTTTATTCTGGAATCAAGCAATACTTTAATCCATAAAATAGAGTAAATGTTCCAATGAGCCCAGAAGAGATTTATAAACAGAAAAGAACTAAAGAAAGCAAGACAAAAATATAGAGATTGTGGTCTTTTCAGAGTTACTTTCCTTAGGGCCAGGGATTTAGCTCAGTGGTTCCGGTGCCTGACTCGAAAGCGCAAGGTCCCGAGTTCGACCCCCGGTACCAAAAAAAAAACCAGCACACACACAGAATTACTTTCCTTTGTAAATCAGGGACAGGGAGACAAAATAAAAAAGTAGCTGGTAAGCATCAGATTACTTCAGGTTATCTGTTTTATGTAAGGATTATCAGTCCAGTTGAAACTGACCTGCCTGGGAAATTTGGCTGTGATCTTTTTAATCCTGATTTCTTAGAAGGTCAGATAAATACCTTAGTTTCAGTTTGGTAATGTGGAACATTCGCATGAGTGAATCCATTTTGATTTTTGGCCTGGTTGGCGGGGCCTAGTGTTGGTCCAAAACAACAGCCTCCTGTAATTTGTACTGAACAGAATCTCTGAGATGTTCAAGAGACTGATTCACTCCTCTCTGTGCATGAGCTAGCAGAAAATCCCACGGTGAGGGAGCTGTGTGACTGGCTCCAGTGGTGCTGGGGAGAAAGTCAAGGATGTCTAAGCTGTCTGTCCTCAGCTCTCAGTCCTGGACATCACAGAACACGTCAACCACTGATGGTGAAGATATACTCTAGTTCTTGTGGACCGTATTGCTGGCAGGCTTTGGCATCAGAAACAGGATTAATTCAAAGTAAAGTTTCCCCTCAAGTATTTTAAAAAAAGGCCAACTGATAGAACTCAGGAAAGGAACTGAGAAAATGCAAACAAAGAATAGTGGTTGGATGATTCATGAGGTGGGGTTCTCCTTTCTGGAGAAAAAATTGTTATAAGATTGTAATCTGCCTGTGGCTGTCTTGTTCTTTAATGACCATGTTCTCTTTCAGAATTATAATTGTGGGTTAGGCCTGGGAAGGGAAAGGGTTGAAGCAAGGACTTTTATTACATGCCAGTCCATTGTCTGCAGCCCTCCCTGGAGGACTTCGGACATGACGCCTCTGCCCAGCCAGCAGCTAAGTCACAATTGTCCCTGGCTCACCACGTGATTGATTATGTTCTTTTACCTTTGAGGAATCAAGGAGGAAAGAGCTTTTAAAAATCTGCCCTGGTTTGCTCCAGAAGCCAAAAGGGGATCCAAAGGGCATTATTTGCCAGTCACATTATTTCCAGGCCCAGTAAAGTTTCCTTATTGCTATTGTAAGCACTTAATTGTTTTAACCAATAATAGCCCGGGGGCAGCCAAAATGCTTTTCTTCAGACAGAAAGACCCCAGGAAGAGCTGTCAATTAGTTACCATTCATAACACACAATGGGTGAGTGCCCCTCGTTTCCAGTATTATCAAAGAGCTGAAAAGTCTGAATGTCCAATTCTGACAAGATTCAGGAGAGGGAAATTGAAAACATTGTCCTTCGCTTAGTATACTCCGAGTGGGTTTGCTTCAAAAAATACTTTCTATCATCAATCAGAAAAGAAGTTTAAAACCCATAAAGTTAGATTTTAAAAAAATCTTTCCATAGGGAGAGGTGGGCAGTGACAGGTGTTGGGGTGGGTGGTGGCATATAATAGCAGGCCCCAGATTCCAGTCAAACATGTGTGACTGGAAAATTGAGTGGGGAATGGCCAGGTCTGAAAGGGATTTACAGATAGAATTTCCCTTTCTGGGGTCTCAAGGGTGTCTCAGTATCTTCCTGTGTGTCTCAGTGGTAGTGTACATGTTTAGCATGAATGAGCCCCTGGGTTTGATCCCCAACACCATTCAACGAATTCCTTCAACGAGAGAGAGAGAGAGAGAGAGAGAGAGAGAGAGAGAGAGAGAGAGAGAGAGAGAGAGAGAGACTAATATGACTAAATCTGGGCTTTGGAACCTGTTTCCCTGAAATTGAACCTGGGATCCTCAAAGTATTTGTGTCCTTGGGCCTGTGCCCTTAGGCCCCTTTAACTTAAATGAAAGTGGGGGTATAATAGTATCAATGGTATGGGATTGGAGAAAGATCAGATGATTAGTTTTTTTTTTGTTTGGGTACTGGGGATGGAAAGCAGCAGGAACCACTGAGTTAAATCCCTGGCCTTCAAATGATTAATTGATGAAAATGATAGAGTAAATGCTCAACAGATGTTAGCTATTGTCATTAAGGCTGTGTCATCACAATAGCTCTATAGCACAAATTAGCCAGAAGTATCAGTTTTTAATTAGCTGTGTGATATTGGGGCTAAATTTACTTATCTACAAAATGAGGGAATTGAATCAGATAAGGTTGAAACTGGCCTTAAAAATCTGGAGTTAAACTGCATTTTCTTTCTCTTTCTTTCCTTTTCGCTCTTTCTTTCTCTCTCCTTCCTTCCTCTCTCTCTCCCTCTCTCTCTCTTTCTTTTTTCCTTCCTGCCTTCTTCCTTCCTTTCTTTCTCTCTCTCCCTCTCTCTCCCTTTTTTGCTTTCTTTCTTTCTTTCTTTCTTTCTTTTTTTCTTTCATTTCTTCCTAGAGACTGGTCTTACTATGTTGCCAGGCTGGCTTTGAACATGTGGCAGTCCTCCTGCCTCAGCCTCCTGAGAGCTAGGATTATGGGCATGTGCAGGACAATGATACATTGTAATTAGGGGTGTTATTAGAGAACTACAAGAATGTTCACTATGGGACTATTTATAATCAGGAAAAATTGGGGAAAGCGTTGATAATCAAAACAGTTGCGGTGGTGCACACCTGGAATTCCGGAGGCTATGGTGAGAGGATCACGGGCTGGAGGCCAACCTGGGCAGCACAGTGGGACCCCATCTCAAAAAGACAAAAAACAAAACAAAACAAAGCGAACCTCCAGAGGACTGTTAAATAAATTATGGTATATTTATGAAATGGGATGCAGTTGTAAAAGAATTATTAACAAGGAGTTTATTGAATGGTAAGATGCTTCTAATGTATTGTTGAATGAAAAAGAAGATTCCTTTCATGCTGGGGACTGAACCCAGGGCCTTGCACATGCTAAGCCTGTGCTCTGACACTGAGCTACACCCTCAACCCCTCCTTTTATTCTTTAAACATGTTGGACAGCAAAGAATTTGAAACTCTACCATCAGGGTTAAATGAAACCCTCAAGAGGGAGAGGAATCCCTTGGCCTTCGGTGGGTTTGATGGTTCAGTGATGTCTTTGAGAACCCAGTCCATTCCCCTGTGCCATTCTGCCTCCTCGTGTGTGTGCTTGTGTCTTCAAGCTCATACCCTATGGTCTCGGGATGGCTGCCCAGGGCCAGGCACCATTGTCCTCTTATAATGTACTGTAAATATTAAAAGGGGGACAGAAAAATGGGTTTGTTTCATGTGTTTTTCTCCTAGGTCAAAAAATACAGTCAATAAGTATCCCAACAGGCATCTGATTACTTTTCATTGGCCAAGATGAGATCACAGTAACTATTCCTAGACCAATCACTGACAAAGCAGATGTTGTGCTTAGATTATTCATTGTTATAAATAGCCCTATAGTGAACATTTATCCCCTAGGAAAGGCTTCCCTGAGCAATATTTGGCATCTATGTGCAAGGAAGGAAAGATGGCTGTTGGGTAAACTGCCATATAAGCACCTTCCCTCTTCCTCTCATGTCCTTCTTCCCAAGAGGCCTAAAGATGGCCTTTGGCAGAGCCAAGTGTGGGACTGCATAACCTTTGTTCCTTTTCTCCAGCCCCATTGTGATTAAATGCGAGTTAATGGATAAAGATGCTTGTTAGTTTTGGGACACTAGATAAAAATCTGTAACAGACCTAAAGTCCCAAAGTAAACTACTCAACTCCTTGTTTGCCC
>NW_004624730.1:18446260-18469828 GCF_000247695.1 Heterocephalus glaber | reverse complement strand
CAGGGGATTGAACACAAGGCCTTTGCACTGAGCTAACAACCCCAACCCTTTTAAAAAATGTTTGAGACAGGGTCTTGTTAAATTGCCCAGGCTGTTCTCAAACTTGCAATTATCCTGCCTCGGCAGAGTACTGGTACATTTTCGGTCTTTACAACAACCCTGAAAAATTCTGTGTCTTGGACATGTTACAAAGCCTCCATGAACCTCAGTTTCCTCATGTAAAATCTGAGTAACACCAACTAGTTCTACACTCTATATTCTACCCCATAACTTTCTTGGATAGTTCTTATTTCTTTTTTTCTTTTTTCTTTGGTACCGGGAATTGAACTTGAGTCCTTGTGCTTGCGCAGCAGGCAGCGAAACCACTGATCTAAATCCTGGGCCCTAAAAGCTCTTTATTGCACGAAGTGGCTGTTTCAAGTCTAGATATCTTTTTTTTTTGGTACCGGGGATGGAACTTGGGTCCTTGCGCTTGCTTGCGCAGCGGGTGGCAAAACCACTGAGCTAAATCCCCAGCCAGGTTCTTATTTCTTTATGGTAACTCCAACACTATACATGATAAGGGCTCAATGTATAATTAGATCTTGACCAAAACTTACTTGGTGATTGTTATTCACTATTCACATTCTTATTTACTACTTATTCAATTATTTTTCTGAGTTAGTGTTAAGAAATGAAAGATTTGTACTTAGTTTGGCAAAAGTAAAAATTCACATTAAGGAACCACTACAGCAAGATATTATTTTATTTATTTTATTATTGTTTTGTGTCACATCAAATCCTTTGTCCATTTTTTAATTGAGTTGTCTTTAGTTATTGGTGTGTAGTAGTAAATAAAACTGCTCAGCTTTAATAAAACATAGTTGGCAATTTTAAAACAATTAATGTTTGTAAAGCCAAATATCAAGAACTCTACTATTGGATTGCTCTGTATAATTGGATTTCTGTTAACTGTTTATCCATTTTTTGTTGTTAAATACTTGTTGGAAATTTTATCAATTTTTAATCTACTTTCTTGCCTTAGAAAGAATCTGCTGGACGCACCTATACACTGCTCATGACCCAGGGCTCTGCAGCATATCCGGGTCAGGCTCTGGACCGGGAGGCTGCTGAGATCTGAGGAGGAGGAGGAGGAAGAAGAGGAGGTGAAGCATAGGCCTGTGTGGAGAGCCAGGACTCCATGGACAGGGCTTTCTTCTTACTTGCTCTGGAAATGGTCAGCACTGACTTGTAGTTGAGGATTATTGTTAGCTGGATTCCACTTAGCCTATATTTTTTTGGCCTGTATTTTATAGGTTTGGATTCCCACATTCAAAAGATAAAACTTTAAAACTGACTTCAACCAAGTGTTTCACCCCTGGGATGAATGAAATTTCCTTATTACACATTTTTGTTATTATTGTTGTTAGTGCCTATTAATTTTACAAAATATTAGGTTTCAGTGCATATAATTATTTTGATCATACCTCTATCCCCATCATTCCCTTCCTCTTGTCTTAAAATAGTCTCTCTTCTAGTGTCATGTCATCTTTTTCAGATTTCACAGTTAGGGAGAACATGCAATATTTGTTTTTTTGAGGCTGGCTTATTTTGCTTAATATGATCTCCAGTTCCATTCATTTTCCTGCAAATGGCAAAATTTTGTTCGTCTTTATGGATGAATGTATATATATATATATATATATATATATATATATATATATATATCTCACATTTTCTTTAGCTATTTATCTGTAGATGGGCATGAGGCTAGTTCCATATCCTGGCTATTGTGAATTGTGCCACAGTAAACACTGGAATGTAAGTATCCCTGTAGTATATTGACTTTAATTCTGTGGCTATATACCAAGGAGTGGTACAGCTGAATCAAACGGTGGTTCTACTTTTAGCTTTTTGAAAAACCTCTATACTGATTCCCATAGGAGCTATACCAACTCATATTCCCACCAGCAATGTAGAGTGTTTGCCAGCATTTATTGTTTTTTGTATTCTTTTGCCCATTTATTGATTGGACTATTTAATTTTTTGGTGTTAAATTTTTTGATTTCTTTATATATTCTTGATATTAACCCTCTGTTGGAAGAGTAGCTAACATAGATTTTCTACCTTCCTGTAGTTTGTCTCTTCACTCTGTTAGTTGTTTTCCATGTTTTGCAGAAACTTTTTAATTTGATGCAGTCCTATTTGTTGATTATTGCTATTATTTCCTGTGCTATTGGAGTCCTATTCAGGAAGTCTTTGCCTGGGTCTATGGCTTCCAGAGTTTTCCCCTAGCAGTTCCACAGTTTCAGGTCTTATACTTAGGTCTTTGATCCATTTTAAATTGATTTTTGTATAGGACTAGAGATAGGGATCTAGTTTCAATCTTCTACACATGGATATCCAGTTTTCCTAGCACCACTTGTGGATGAGGCTACCTTTTCATAAATGTGTATCTTTGGCTCCTTTATCAAGAATGAAATGGCTATATATATATATATTTAAAAATATTATCCAGATTTACATTTATGTTCTATTTTTTCAGCCTTATAACTCTCACTCACTGTGTTTTTGAGAAGTGCTAAGTCTACAATACAGTGCTGGCTGGGCACCTGAAGTGAGGACCACCATTTGTTCAATTCCATGTTCCTCCTCAGGCCTCAAACTAGCCATGAGATCTGCTTTCTATGATATGTGTGAAGAACTAAAAGAGGCAAGGACAAGAAACTCTCTAAGGTAAATACAGATTCTCTTTAGTTTCATTTATATTGCAATTGCCAAAATTACATATTCTTTTAATATTTGAAAAATCACTATCAAAATGTTCAGTTGAAGTTTTGAGCAACCAAAATAAGGAGCTGCTATGGCATGGATAAGGGCCAGTATATTGAAAGCTTGGTCTTCAGGTTGTGGCAATATTGGGAGATGGTGGAACATTTAGGAGGCGGGGCCTAGAGAAAGAAAATGAGGTCACTGGGGGTGTGCCCTGGAAGGGATAGTGAGACCCAGGCCCCTTCTCTTCCTCTCTTTTTGCTTCCCAGTGGCCATGACGTAAGGAGCTTCCTCTGCCATGGAATCCCACTGCATGTACTGCCTCACTCCAAGCTCAGAAACAATGGAGCCAATCAGCCATAGATGGAAACCTCCAAAACTGTGAGCCAAAATAAGCACTTTCTCTTTTCTCTCTCTTTTAAAAAATTTTCTATGTATTTATTTTTTGATAGCAAAACATTTATTGGTACATTTTAGGCATACATAATTTTAGGCATACGTTCATCATAGAGAATTTGCACCTGTACATGATACATCTCACCTCTTTTGTCCCACATCCCCACCCCTCAAGCCCCTCCCCTCCTTACGTACGAAAGGTTTGTTTCCATTTTTTCCTTCTATTTTCTTTTTGTCCCTTCCTTTCTTTTTCTCATATTCCTCCCTTGTTCCTTTTCCCTTTTGAACATTTTCTTCCCATTTCCCAATATCTATTATACATTTTAGTCCTTATTTCCATTTTTGGTTCACACCAGAAAAACAATGCAGTATTTAAACATGTGTCCAATTTATTTCACTTAAGAGTATGGCCTCAAGGTCCATCCATGTAGCTACAAATGTCTGAAACTCATCTTTTTTTGTGGCAGAGTAGTACTCCATTGTATAAAAAACCTACATCTTTATCCATTTGTCAGTTGATGGGTGTTTGGGTTGTTTCCAAGATTTAGCTCTTATAAACCATGCTACTGTGAACATGGGTAGCACGTTCTCTTCTTAAGCTGATTATCTCAAGTATTTTACTACAGTACTGCAAAGTTGACTAACACAAGACCCATATGTAATAACATGTAAATATATGGGGCAGTACCTACTAAATTTTGCTATACATTAGAATCACCTGGGGAGCTTCAGAAATCTAAATGACCAATTTACCCCATATGTGGGTTATGGATCAGAACATATGGAGGTAGGAGTCAGGCATTAATATTTTTTGCTTTGTTTTGTGTTTTGGTACCGGGGATTGAACTTGGGACCTTGCCCTTGTGAGGCAGGTGCCAGAACCACTGAGCTAAATCCCTGGCCCTAGGCATTAATATTTTTAAAAGATCCCTAAGTGATTCCAAATTTCAGCAACGTTTAGGAACTGATGGCAGATGTAATTGCACATATAAGCAATTTATAGCATATTACTTAAAATACCCAACCAAACTTACAGAATACTTTACGATAATTCATAGACTTCATGAATATTTATATTTATAGTGCTTCAACAGTTGGATGTGGTGGTACACACCTATAATCCCAGAATTCTGGGAGGCTAGGCAGGAGGATTGCAAGTTAAAGCCCAGCCTGGACAATTTAATGACTTAGTGAGACCCTATTTCAAAATAAAAAATAAAAAAGTGTGGGGATATACTCCAGTACAAAGGCCCTGGGTTCAATCCCCAGTATTGCTCCCCCCACAAAAGCTTCAGCAATATGATAATACATCATTTCCCCCTAAAATGAAAAAGAAACTGTCAATGAAACTGAAAATTATTCTGTAATCTGAAATATTACCAAAGTATTACAAACCACTCCTTCTAAGGGGAGAACATCAGGAACATTTATTTCTAGCTTCAAAATCCTTTTATAAGTACAGAAGGAGAAGAAATACCGAAAGATGAAGAGAAGAAAAATACAAACAAGAAAAATTAAAATGATTATTTACTAAGAATTGCAAATGCTCATTTTCCAGGTACACCAGAGTTCCATTCTCTGTTCCTAGGTCTTTGTGTAGTTCAGAGACATGATAGTGGAGGGCTCACTCTTTCAGTCTATCAAAATAAACCTGCCTGTTCCTTTTCCCAGCCCTTGGTGAAAACTGAAACTTTACTAATTTTTATGGGAAAAAAAAGGAAGAAAGAAAATAAAGAGGAAACACATACTAGTCATGAGGCTGCCCACCTGCCCTTTGAGCTATCCTGTGGCTGAGATGTCCCCTCTAATTAATCAGCCTCCTTCAGCAGTGCTGGAACAATTGGGGACCATGTCAGCTGAGACTCTGGCTGGTAGGGGGACAATTCACAATAACAAACACCATCAGACTTGGATGAATTATCCTTCCCGTAACCTGCTGGCTGGTTGGGGTCGTTCAGTTCCTCAAACAGCCCTGACTCTAGGATTTCTTCCTGTCACGTGATGGGGACAGCACCTGTTGCAAATCTGTTGAAGAATTTCTTATCTGTGTCATCAAACCACCCCCCGCACCTCAGAGAAATCTTCAATTTCATCAATGTCTTTGGCATAAATCACGTAAGGGTCTGGTACAAATGGAGGTTCAAGTAGGCCAGCTTCCAGACGAGGAAAGTTGATGGTATTGAAGAAAGGGTGTTTCCTGGGATCGTCAGAGTTTTTTCTGTGAAGAAAAAGAAGCTCATCCAGAAATAGGTAACAACTGGGAATAAGAAATGTTCTAACAATACAAAGTGTGCAGCAACTTTTTTCATCATGCATTTGATTTTAATTGCAAAGACACTTTAAAAACAAAAAGAACAACTTTGAAAAATAATAGCTTAAAAAATTCCACTATCCACAGGCAGTAGGATTTTTCATTATTTGCAGATAGCCTTCACTTGTAGATGTGACTTTTAAAGAGTCAAGCATTTGACATATTTATTCTTGGTGTTTCAAGGGACACCAGGGAAGTTCAAGGAGGCCACTAGTGACTGCAGCTTCCAGTCATTGACCTTCCAGTCACGTGGATCAAGATGAGCACTTCTTTTCCTATACAATGCCCACTTACACTTTATTGGCTGATTGATTTTTTGAGACAAGGTCTCGATCTGTAGCCCAAATTGGCCTTGAACTTATGATCCTGCTGTGTCAGCCTCCTGAGTGCTGGGATTACAGGCATGCTCTACCATGCCCAATTTTTATTCACCTTTTAAAAGATAGCACTTGTATCTCCTCATTTGAAAGACGATATGATTTCCAGGAGTCTCACTCACCTTGCCAAATCCCACAATAATTTTGGTGGTATTACTTTGAGAGTTAGGAAAAGAAAAAAAAAAAGAATAAAAGGAAACTAAACATCATAGTTAACCCTGTCTGGAGACTGTGAGATGCTCTGAAAAGCTTTCGACTTCTCTGCCAGAATAACTTGCACAGTAAGGAAGGCAAAGAAGAAAATCCTTTTCAGTGATGCCAAGGAAGGAGAGGGTTTGGTGCCTTCCAAAAGCCTGTGAATGCAGGAGGGAAGGGCTCTGTTCTCTCCACCATGTAATAGCTGTCTAGGCATCTGTCTTGGCTTTGGAGGACACCACTACATATAGCACATATTATCTCATTTGAACGAGTCTTTAAAAAGAAGGCCTTTTCTTCCACTGAACAGTTGTTTCTTTTTTTTGGTACCAGGGATCGAACTCGGGACCTTTCGCTTGTGAGGCAGGCAACGGGACCACTGAGCTAAATCCCTGGCAAACAGCTGTTTCTTATATGCCTTTTCTGTAATGTTGTAAACATTTTTACTCAAAACATTCACAAGAACAGATGCTTTATACATGGACTCCACTTAATGAAGGAGCTTCTGGCAAAGATCCAGTGCTTTAAGGTGACATTTTCTTGAAATGTTAGTATTCCATCTTATAAGACCAAAGTGTGCGTTTAAAGTACTGAGATAGAGCTGAACAAGGTGTGAATGTCTGTAACCCCAGCACTCTGGAAGGCAGGAAGATCATGGGTTTGAGCCCAGCTTGGACAATGTAACAAGACCCTGACTCTTAAAATTAAAAATGGGCTGTAGCTCAGTGAGAAGGCCTAGGCCCAACCCCAGTATGTTAAAATAAATAAATAGCCAACTGACTGACTGAGATAGGTTTTGAATCAAACTTGTGGACTGAGGCATCCAAGGGGTGGTGTGACTTCAGGAAAGTAATCCACCGGGACTGTAGGCCACTATTTGTGTGACCCGTGAGATTCCCTGACCTCCACAGCCAGAGCTGGAGAGATTGTTAGAAACTTTCAATGGCCAACATATCCAGGTCACCTCTCCTTCCTGGGCACAAAGAGGACGCTAGCAGCTCCTTCACCCTCAGACCTGAGATAGACACATGTGTGGAGTGATGTATGGAGTGTGGCGCTTCCCTGCTGAGGCAGGAGAAAGCTCCACAAGTTCTCCCTGCTGTCCCACTTCCTGTTACAGTGACTGGAAGTCGCAGGTCCCATGGAGCGGAAGATGGAAAGAGCCTGGGTCTCTTAGTCACTGCTGCGAAGACCTGTGCCCTAGAGAGTGCTGAACCCAGGATTGACTTTGGGGTGAATGAGACTTTGTGTCTGTTTTGTTTCAAGCTGCTGAGACTTTGGGTTTTACTTGTTATCATAACACAGCTTATTTTTTACGTCACCAATGCAATGTTGAAACTTACACAATAAAATCAATTCCATATTTTAATTTTACATAATGTAGAATTCTGTCTAATTTCAAAATACTAGTTTGGTCATTGGTTGTGTTTTGAAAGTTACTACAGATGAATTTGGTTTGGCTATTTACAAAAAAATCAGGCTGGAGCTGGGGATGTATCTCAGGGGTAGAGCCCTTGCCTAGCATATGCAAGGCCCTGGGTTGGCTCTCGAGGCCTGAAAAAAAAAAAAGAAAAAAAATCAGTTCAAAAATTAGAAGCTTTACTCTATATGTGGACATTCTGAGCTAAGACAGCCTTGTTTTACAGCTTCCAGTATCACCTACTTGGAAGATTTAGAGTAATTTGGGTTCCTGTGTTCTTGTGCTACATTCAAAACCAGTCAGTACTTTATGGTTATAGGTTTCATATTTGTGTGTGTGCATGTGTGTGTATGTGTGCTTTCTTTTTTTTGAGATGGGTCTTGGTATGTTGCCCAGGCTGGCTTTGAACTTGTAATTCTCTACCCTCAACCTCCAAGTGGCTGGGATTACAGGCGTGTGCCTCAGTACCTGACCCTATATGTGTGTGTGTATAATTATACATATATATTATGTATTATTAAAATATGTAGTATGTGTTTGTGGTAGTGGGGATCCACCCAGGGCTTTGCCCATGCTAGGCAAGAGCTCTACCATTGTGCTGCATCCCAAGCTCATGTATTTGGTTTTTTTGTGAGGTTTTTTTGGCGGTACCAGAGGTTGAACTCAGGACCTTGCACTTGCCAGGCAGGCTCTGTGCCACTGAGCTAAATCGCCAGCTCCTCACTCATGTATTTGTGTACTGATTAGATTTTGAAAATTTAATCTAAGTAACTTAAGATATTCAAGCTCATTGTTTAATCAGAATATTATCTATCTTCCTTAGAACAAATGAAAAGTAATTACTATCACTTACTAATTACTAACTACATTATATCAGAATCTCAAAGTGTCCTACTGTATTATCAGGGCTCTGTGGAGAGACAGAGCCAACAGCAAGTAGAAGGGATCCAGGATGTGCCACTGTAAAATCTAAATTATTTTATGGTACTGAGGACTGAACCCAGAGCCTTTAAACTAAGCTACATCCCCAGTCTCAGTCTCCCTCTGCCTCTGCCCCTGCCTCCGTCTCTGTCTCTCAACAGAGTCTTGCTAAATCACTGAGTTGCTCAGTTTGGGGTCAAACTTGGGATCTTTCTGCCTCAGCCTCCCAGAGTGCTGGGATTCCATGTGTGTGTCACCATGCCCAGCTTCAAAATTTGTTTGAATTGAAGGAGTTTGAGAATAAGAGACATAGGTTCTGAACTCTCCCATGTGCCTAAAAGCAGAGCCTTCCAAAAGAACTCAATTGACACAAATCCTCATCCTGGAGAGTCCCAAACAGGAAAAAATGACTTATCACTGGAGACAGGCCAGTGCCACGTGGAAACAAATTGTCACAAAGCTATCGTATCTTCTACCTATCCTTCTAAGTGCTCATTTATCTTTCCTAAAAGTCATTTGCTTTCCCATAAGTGGTTTTCTCCCTCTCCCCTTCCTCTATTAACATGGTATATATACCCCAAATTCTGTCTCTTATGTTTTTTAAAAATCCTTGCCTATGCATGTGGTAAAGACTTATCTTTTGTCATGTTAATTTGTTTTCTGAGTTTAATTTGTACCAAGCACTGAACCTAAGAGAGGAGAGGCAGTTTTTCCTATCCAGCAGTGTGTGTGTATGGGATATGCATATATCTATATCTATCTATCTATCTATCTATCTCTCTATCTATAGATAGATAGATATATGAGAGAGAGAGAGAGAGAGAGAGAGAGAGAGAGAGAGAGAGAGAGAGAGAGAGAGAGAATTTAAGGAATTGGCCCATCCACTTGGACTGGCAATCCAGTCTGCAGGATCCAGCAGACTGGAGACCCAGGGAAGAGTTGTGTTCTGAGCCAGAAGTGAACCAGAGATTTCCTCTGGGAAGGTTGATATTTCTCTGCTAAAGCCTTTGAGTGACTGGAAGAAGCTTGCCCACATTATGTATGGAAAGTCAGCTGTCTGACTCAGTGCCTACTCATTTAAGTATTAATCTCATGTAAAGTCCTGCCCAGAAACATTTAGAATAATGTTGGACCAAAATCTGGGTCCTGTGGTCTAGTCAAGTTAACAATAAACTCACCATCACCCCCACAAATTCCTTATTTTATATATCAAGAAACTGAAACTCAGAGATTCTCTCACTTGGTGTAAAATGACCAGCATATAGTAGATTAGGGACATGAATCTATGTAAATCTAAAGTCACTGATTTTCTCCCTGCATAATGCAGTCACCCAGTGTTTTTTTGTTTTTATTTTTGTTTTTTGAAATAGTGTCTTGCTATGTTGTCCAGGCTGGCCTTGAACTTCTAGGCTCAAGGAATCCTCCTACCTCAGCTTCCCAAGTACCTGGGGCTATGGTGGGTGCCACCACACCCAGCTCACTAAATATCTGTTGAATAATTAATGGTATTTTATGGGAGATTTTCAAAAGTGGCATAATTTTCTGGAGGTCTGATTGAGGTTTTTATTTAAAGTTTTCATTTTACTCATTTTTGAACAGGTACTTCATTCAAATAGCTCAAAATTTATAAAACGATAAAGGTATATAATGAAAATCCTCATTTACATTAACTACTAGCCCCTAATTTCCCTTCATTAGAAACAACCAATCCTATAATTCCTTGTATCTCTTTGAAATAGTCTATACAATCATTTGAATTATGTATTCTTTTTTTCTATTTATTTGTTTGTTTGTTTATTTTTGGTACCAGGGCAGGAACCCAGGGCCTTGAGCATGCTATGCAAGTGTTCTACCATCCCAAGCCTTTTCCTTCTTCTTCTTTTATTTTTTTTAGTGAAAGCTGTTCTGCATCTCATTTGTTCCCTTTAAGTTATATTTTGGAGGGCCAGGGATTTAGCTCAGTGGTTTCATCACCTGCTGCACAAGTGCAAGGACCCAAGTTTGATCCCCGGTACCAAAAAAAAAAAAAAGTTATATTTTGGAGATTTTTTTTAACATCAAGAACTTAGTGTTTGAAAGCATTAGAAATACTTAATCATAAGTATTTAATATTATATGAAAATAATGTCAAGAATATAATAATACTTAATTCCAAAATTTGGCACAAATCCAAAGTCATCGCTGTGGACAATGCTGATATCTGTTTACCTGCTTCCTAAGCGTTGTTCTGGTTTCTTTTCTAAGAAGAGTCTACAGATGTCTTTCACCTCCTCTGTGAAGTTCTCATGTTGGAACATGGCCTCCTCTTTCAGAGTTCTTTGCTTTAGATCCTCTTTACTGATCTTTTCCTTGTAATCTTTGAATGGTGTCCGTCCAACTACCATTTCATAAATGCTGCATCCCATCGCAAACCAGTCCACAGGGTAGGAATAGCTCACCTTCTCTATGAGGATTTCAGTAGCCATGTAACCATTGGTTCCAGCCTGTACCCTCAACAAACAACGAAACAAAACACTAAGGTGAATTTAGCAGATACTGCTTATTGCCAACCCGGTACTTATTCTACTTTGCTTTCCTTGTTAAGGGAACTCTAATGTATTTGGGCTTCCCAGCAGCCTCTGGCGCAGCCCAAAGGAGGCCATCTGGGCCTTTCCTTTCCTCT
Organism: Heterocephalus glaber; assembly: GCF_000247695.1. The sequence goes on along the minus strand of NW_004624730.1, from coordinate 18,458,795 downwards.
CCTCTCCTCTCATCCTCTCATCTTTAAGATGAAAAGTTCAGGGCCAGGGATGCAGCTCAGTGGCACAGCACCAGCCTGGAAAGCGTGAGGTCCCGAGTTTGATCCCTGGTACCAAAAAGGCAAACAAACAAAGAAGTTCAAGTGGCTCTCTCTAAGATTTACTAAGCTCTGCCTTTTTTAAAATTCAAAGATAATAGAAAAAAATATATAAGATTTTTGAAGGTTGAGTTCTTTCTTATTAATATCGAATGTTCATAAAATATTATCTAGTGTGTAATGTTTATTCTGTTTGCTGTGTCATGACATTATCATTACACTTCTTTGCTTGTCAGTCTCCACACTGAATGATTAACACTGCCATTTTAATAGAAAAAATTCCAGGATTTAACATGGAAGGTTACACCTAGAGTAGGCACACTTATATTGAGAAGATATGCCAAATGATGAATGGGTTAAAAATATTTATATATTTTGCAATAAAATACACATGATATAAAATTTACCATCTTAATTATTGTAAATATACAGTTCAGTAGTATTGAGTACATTTACATGGTTGTGCAAGCAATCTCTGGAACACTTTCCCCCTCTCCTCAACTCTGAAAACCACCCTTCTATTTTCTGTCTCTATGAATCTGACTGCTCTAGGTACCTCCTGAAAGTGGAATCATGTGGTATATTTATCTTTTTGTAACATCACTGATCTTAACGAATTCATTCATTCCACAAATATTTAATGACTATCATAACATACCATGTAATTATAAAGTGTATATTTATATCATAGTATTTTGGGAAGAGATCTCAGTATTAGTTTAGGCTGTCCTTGAGCTCACTATGTAGTGCAGCCTGGCCTTGAACTCACAGGGATCCTCCTGCCTCAGCCTCCCAAGTGCTGGGATTATAAGTGTGCCCCACCACCTCTGGTGTATAGTATGTTTTCACAAAAACTGTAATTGCTTTTTTTTTTGGTACCGAGGATCGAATATAGGAGGCGTGGCCCCACTGAGCTAAATCCCCAGCCCTTTTTGTGTAATTCTTAAGTATATAGTATATCTTTGTATATGCACCCAGTATATGTAATGTTTTAGGATTATGAAATTTCAAGGATAATTTCTACATGGATAACAACAATGAAAAGCGTAAATGATTCAAGCATTAATAAAGAGCAATTGGCCCAAGCAAGAAAATTCTGGAAAGGACTAGAGGCTAACAGTCTGGGCATGAGTCAGTGTGGTCCTGTTGCTTTCATCCATGCTGGCATATAATTTAGGTGACCATATGTTTTGGTTTGCCTGGGACAGTTTACATCTGTTGTCTTGGCATCTTATCCAGTTTTGGATTTGTCCAGACAAAAGGGTTCCATAGGCATCAGTGAGGCCCAGGATAGTGTTACTCATCTTTGTATCCAGACCCAGGCCCTTACTGCAGGGCCTCACTTGGTGCATGCCCAACAAAATGTTCGTTAAATAAACAACAGCAAAGACAGTGACTGGGTATTTCCGTCCATTACCCAGCAAACATTTATTAAGCCATACCCTCAACGAGTTCCGGGAATACCAAGACACAACAAGGCCTGGCCCAACCCCTGAGGGTTTAGAGACTGGTGGAGACGGACAGGTCAAAAGGTTAATTCAATACAGCGGAATAAATGACATAATGGTGTGTGAAACAAGGGAGATGTGTGTGTGTGTGTGTGTGTGTGTGTGTGTGTGTGTGTTGAGGATATTTCACTAAAGAGCCACAAAGAAGCAGAACCATGGGGAAGAATCTATCACACCTAGAAGGCTGTCCAAATAAGGAGCATTTTCGAGAGATGGAGTAAGGGACTTAAAGGAATTTACATTTCTGGACAGAGGATCTATGGGTTTCTATGATGGGAGCAGGGGCTGGAGGGGAGATGTGGGTGAGATTGAGGCATTCCATGTTCCCAGGTAGCAAAACCTAGTTCCAGTCTCCCTTTTCTTTGTCTCCATCTGCTACAGAGCACATATGGCTAAAGATACCAGCTCCCTACATCCTTTGCACCTCGAGTAGTTATGGGGTCTGAGCTGTATTTGAGAGGTGTGCAGGCCAAAGATGCTAAGATAAAGGAACTGAGCTGACTTGAAAATATAAAACAGACATAAAATGGATTAAATGGATGGACAGCTATGTGATCAAGTAAATCTAGCAAAATGTTAATGGTAAACAATGGCATATTCTTTGGCCATACAAGGGCCTGAAGTACTGATACATGCTACAACATGAATAAACTTGTAAACAGTATGTTAAGTGAAAGAACTCAGTCACCAGCGACTATATTACATGATTACATTTATATAAAATGTTCAAAATAGACAATTCCATGGAGACAGAATATAGATTAGTGGTTATTTAGGGATGGGAGGAATGGGAACAACTCCTAAAGGATATGTAGTTTCTTATGGGGGTGAAGAAAATGTCCTAAAATTGATTGTGGTGACTTTTTCACACCTCTCTGAATATATTAAAAACCAGTAGGCCGGGGATTTAGCTCAGTGGTTCTGCCACCTGCCTCCCAAGCACAAAGACCTGAGTTCGATCCCTGGTACCAAAAAAAACAAAAACAAACCAGAAGACTTTAAATGGGTAGATTTTATGGCATTTAACTATAGTTCCATTAAAGCTACTAAAAGTGCCAATGTCAGCTGGGGGTGGTGGCGCACATCTGTGATCCCAGCACTTGAAGGCTGAGGGAGGAGGATTGCTGAGAGTTCAAGGCCAGCCTAGGCTTCATAGTGAGTTCAAAGCCAGCCTGAACTATATACCAAGACTGTCTAAAAACAAAAACAAAAGCAAAACCTCCATAAAGCTAACTAAATAAAAATAAATAAATAAAAATGTCAATGTCGATGATAAACTCTAGGCAGTAGACATTTTGCAGGTACTTGCTGTGAAATTCTTTTAACTTTGCTTTATGCTTGGAAGTTTTTTCTTTTTTTAATAGAATGTAGAGGGAAAAAATGAATGGGAGAAGGTGGATGTGATGCCAGACTGGCTGCTGGTTTATCAGGGACAGGAGCTCCTCTGGAATGTGCACAAGAGGAAGCACAGGGGTGAGTGGAGGGGAAGGGAATCCAGCTGCCCAGTGCTGCCCAGCTCCCAGTTCCATTAGTCAAGTGGAACTTGAGGCCCAGTCCCTCCATGGGATGAAATTTCTCAGGCTTGTACCTTGGTGTGTGCTCTTCCCGTCCATGGTGCCGGCTATGAGCTGGCCCCTCAATCCAGCAACCAATGGCTGCCATCATTGGGAATATTCTCATGCTGCATATTTCTTTGATCATTTTCTCTCCTCTATTTGTCTCTTCTTGTTTTTCGGAAACCATGAACTTATCCTTTGCACCTATTTTCTGTTTCTTTGTCTTTTCTTTCTTTTTGGGGGGAACTTCTTCTATTTTTTACCCCAACTCTTGTATTTTTCAAGAGTATTTTATTATGGGAAATTGCAAACATATACAAAAGAAGGGAGTCTAGAATCACAAATTCAATGTATCCTTTACCCTGCTTCAACAATTTTGCCCTTATCCTCTTCCTCTGCCCTTGACCATCCTAATCATCATGCCACTTGTATTTCACTGTAAATTTCTAAAAGACAAGATCACTTTTCAAAACAGGACAAAACAGCCAGGCATGGAGGCTCATGCCTGTAATCCTCAGCTATTTGGGAGGCTAAGGCAGGAGAAACGTAAGTTCTGGGCAACTTAGATGATTTCTAAATAAAAAATACAAAGGGCTGGGATGTAGCTCAATGGTAGAGCACCCCTGGGTTTGATCCCCAGGATTGCAAAGAAACAAAAAGCCAAAAACAGATCAAAGCATTATCTCACTCAATAAATTCTTTAACATTATCAGTTATCTGGACAATGTACTTCCCCAATTTTCCTATTGACCTTTTAGTTAGTTTGTTGAAATTTAGATCCAAATAAGGTCATGCAATGGGAACTGTGCTCTGAGACAACTTTCTCCTTCCCCCAGGAAACATGAAGAATTGGCCCCCCATCTGCACAGCATTCTCCTCCCTGGTGTCGTGGCAAGAGTAGGAGGCAGGGCTGGGGATTTAGCTCCGTGGTTCTGCCACTTGCCTGGCAAGCACAAGGTCCTGAGTTTGATCCCTAGCACCAAATCCCCCCCCACAAAAAAACCCAAAAGAGTAGGAGGCAGAGTGAGTGTGGCTTCATATTCATTCTAAATAATTTTCTCAACTAAATTCACCTTTTGGTCCTAAAGGCAGAAAATGTCAGCCCTGGACTTTGGAAGGGCATCAACTCCTTGAAAAGTGAAGGTATTTCATGGAAGAGAATGGAATTAGAGGCTCATGCCAGACACTAAGCACCCACATTCCATCTCAGCCTCCAGCTGAAAAAATTAATTGCCTGCCCTTTATGCCATTTGTCTTCTGCATGTGAACTGCCTCCTCTGTGAGGTGGGAGGAGAGCCTGCGCCAAGCAGCATGGGGCAGGGCCCAACCACGCTGACCTCCTGCTGCTCCTTTAACTCCTGCAGCTACCAAGGGCCCTGCTCATCAGTCTCTTTCAGGCTGTGTGAGCAGAACTGCTATTATCAGGGCTGCAGGGATCGCCCAAGAGTCAGCAGCCACAGACTTCTTAGTAGAGGGTTTTTTGTGTGGTTTATCTTTTTATTTTCTTTTTCATTTTGTTTTGCCCTTGGTTTTGGGGGCGCCCTTTGGCAGATCCACACAGTCAACACTTGGTCAGGGAAAGCAAAGTACAGCCTTGCACCACGTTCAGCAGGGACCTCACAGGGTACAGGGAGCCAGGCAATGTCTGCACCCCGCCTCTATCACTCCCCATGGGACAGCAAGAGGTCCTTTTAGTTCAGTAATCTCAAGAGGATGCTGATGTCTGGGGGCACCTGTCACCTACGTTTGTCTAGCCTCTCACCTATGCGTATCTAACCTGTCCAGGAAGGTGGGCGCTGTGGGTTGGGTTAAGATCAGGGCAGTGGAGACCTTGCAGACATGCCTCCATTGCCCTGCTGTTGGACCCTGGATTCCACTGACCCACCTGGTTGTTGCCACTCTCAGCTAAAGACCATGGGAGCCAGGTGGCAGGGCCCAGGCTGGGCGGAGCTCTCATTCTGTGTAGTCCCAGTGTTGCTGTGACCTTGGGGGTGGGCGTGAACCCAGGGAGGGGCCCTCAGTGGGCCGGGCAGGGTACAGCTCGCACCTTGACAGTTTTACTGTCCCAAAAAGGTGTGTCCAGTGCAGGCATACAGATTCTTCAAGGTCAAGGTCATGGGTAAACCTCTAGTTCTCACTAAAGCTGAAAATTTGGCAACTTCAAATTCTATCATTAAGAAAAATGCCCGTGCCGGACTCCTGGTGTGGCCAGACCGGCTTAGGGAGAGGCAGCTCTGCCCTACCCAGCACACTGGCCAGCCAGCGGGGCCAGAAACCGCCCGCGGCTGCCTCTTCCCCCAGCTCATCACAAACCAGACCCGGTCGACAGCACAATACAAACAGAAGAGGGAATCAGAATGTACATCTTTTGTTTGCCGTGGCAGGAGAACTGTTGAGCAGAGGAAAAAAACAAGCTGAGCTTAGCGCTATCAGCTGTTTCCTGGGGCTCTCTCCTTCCTTCCTCCGAGGGGGGCCTGGCCGCTTTGTTCTCGTTCCCAGCTGCTCCTCTGCGCCTCTATGTGGTGGCCTTTGCAGACCTCAGAGGAATGCGGGCCTCAGACCCCAGGGGACCGAGCTGGAGGCTCCACCCGCCTGAGCTCAGGACCAGGCCGGCTAAACCCAGCGGCGGCAGCAGCGACAGTCTTCTGCCAGCCACTTCCTGGGCAGGGAGGACAGCTTGAGAGATCCCCCAAGGCAGTCCAAAGGAATGCCGGTGATAATGCTTTCTGCAGCCACGGAGTGTGGTCAGATGTCATACCCACCAATGAGTAGCTGGTCACTAGCCTGTTACTCAGCCTCTCCCAGCCCCGATCTCAAAGCACTGTGACACAGATGGACGAGATCAAACACACTGGGTACTTTCCCAAGGCCTGGTCCACAGTGGACCATCAAGAGGTGTTAGCCACTAATGTCACCATGTCTTGGTTTGGTACAGCTACCTAAGAAGAAAATCCCAGAAGCCTTTGTGACTCCATCAGCTTGAGAGAGAGCCACACACATGTTAGAGATCAACAGCTAAGATCTTTCACCTGAGTGCTCTTCAGTGTTTTCAAGTTCCGCAAATCTCAGTGGCATATTTTCCATGGTACCTCTAATACTCAGAATAAAACCACAAATGAAACCCTACAGGACAACTGTGGTGCCTCCACTCAGCCTAGATGTGAGCTGCTCCCTCGCCTACTGCCCACTCAGCTGCAGCCTTGGGGTTTTGCCAACTCCCTGTGACTCTGAGAGCAACATGCAGGTGCAAAGGCCACTTGAGCACCTACAGTGCCAGAAAGAGCTGCAACAGTGGAGACCGTGATGGAGGGTCTGGCACTTGTGTTTCTTGTGCAACCATTTCTTGTGTGCCTACCAAGTGGCTGACCCTCTGCTGGGAGAGGAACCCAGGGCCTTGTGCATAACAGGCAAATGCTCTGTCACTGAGCTACAGCCCCAGTCCCACCTTGTTTCTTATTCCCCTTTCTTATCAGCCCCATCAGACATAGAGTGTTGACCAGACTCAGAAGAGGCCTGACTGGTCTGGGACCATGTGCAGGGCTGTGGCCAGCTAGGTGGCACGTCTGCCCATTAGAAGAAGGCACTCTGAATGGCTTGCATTAGTCAGCTTTCCCATTGCTGAGATGCAATACCTGACACAACTTAAAAGGGGAGAGGTTTAATTTAGCTCAGAGTTTGGAGGGATTTAGTCCATAGCAGAAACATCATGGTAGGAAGTGTGGTGGAGCAAAGCTGCTCAGTTCATGGCAGCTGAGAAGCAGAGCAGAGGAACAGTGTGGGGTGAAGGATTAGACACAGACCTCAGGACCCACCCACACATCTAGAGGTGCTCCCCACTATCCCCAAGACAGATCCCAAAGCCAACAGAGTTGAAACTGCAGCCCAATTGCCACAGCTAGCTTAATGGAACACTGGATGGATGCCAGTCCCCATCCCCATTTCCCCTTAGTTGGTGCCCTCATGTGACCGATCAAATCTGTACACGGCTTACGAATCTGTACAGGGCAGTCATAGTAAGTAGCAGAACCAGGATTCCAACACTCAAGCTCCTCTGTCTCATTGACCCTAAGGATTATGTGATCTAAGTGGATGCTCTGAGCTGCCAAACATGTATCTGTATCAGATTAGATGACACAATCACCATTTGGTCTCTGGGCTGTATTATCTCATGTGATAGCCCCCTCCTGCCACACCCCGAAGGCCTCCTGGCTGAATCTCTGCTTATTCCCACAACTTCATTGGTCAATGTGACCATCCACTGAGCTACCAGAACCTCTGCTTTATTCGCTTCCTTTTTTTTTTTTCCTTCTTCCACTGCTGGGGATGGAACCCAGGACCTCAGGCATGCTAGGCAGGTGCTCTGCCACTGAGCTACATCTCCAGCCACGCTCTCCTTTTTAATCTCATATCAACTCCCTCTTTCTGACTGTCCTTCAGGAATGACTTTGTTACTTCCCAGCTTTAGTTTTCCTTTTAGCTCCTGGCCTATAATTCCTTCCCTAAGGAAGGTCACAGAAGCTCTCATCTCCCCACTGCTGCCTTAGTGCTACTGACCATAAAGAAATTCTCTGGAGTTCGCGTGGATCTCAGTGGTAGAGCAAGTGCTTAGCATGCACAAGGCCCTGGGCTCAACCTTTAGCACAAACAGACAGACAAGCCATGAGACTCTGAGCTACCTTGTCTGAGAGTAGGTGATGAAAAGGAGCATTCATATTAAAACAGACGCTGTCCCATCCCCCTGATGAAGGGGTGATGAAAAGGCCTTGTTGCCCCTTACCCCCCAACTGTTAGCATTAGATTATACTTTTTGTCCAATCATGTTTTGGCTTTGTTGTCCATGCTTCAATCATGCCTGTGCAATGAGGTCTCCATATAAACAGGAGTTGGAGCGCTTGTGGGTAGCTGAACATGTGGAGGTTACCAAAATGATATGCCCAGCTGGGTGTGGTGGTGCATGCCTGTAATCTCAGCACTTAGGAGGCTGAGGCAGGAGGATTGCTGCAAGTTTGAGGCCAGCCTGGGCTATGTAGTGAGTTCAAGGCCACCCTGAACTACATAGCAAGACTATCCCAAAAAATAAAAAAGAAAGTGACGAGCCCAGGTGGAGCATGGAGAGACGCTCCTCGCCTTTCCTCCACACCTCACCCAATGCATTTCTTCATCTGTACTCTTTGTAATGTCCTTTATACTAAATCAGCATAGGTGTTTCTGTGAGTCACTTGAGCATATCAATCAAACCAAGGAAGGGTGTGGTGGGAACCCTAATTTACAGCAAGCAGATCGGAAGCACAGGGAAAACAGCCAAAGGGAAACACAGTTTCCTTGCAGTTGGCATCTGAAGAGGGAGAGGAACAGCCTTGGGGACTGAACCTTCAACCTGTGGGATCTGACACTATTGTGTCACTGTGTAATGTCAGAATGGCATTAAATTAGGGGATACCTGCTGGTGCCCACTGCAGAATTGTTTGCTTGCTTGTTGTGTAGGGAAAGACTCCTACACATCTAGTGTCAGAAATGACCCGTGGAGTGGCATACTCCTGAGGATAGGCGAAACTGAGTCTGGGTCTAGGTTTGCTTTTCCCACATACTACTTAAAAGCCAACCTCAGCTCCTTAGCACCTTTGCCACTGGGCTCAAATGCCCAGTGTCACACCTCCAGGTCCCCAGGGCCTGGCATCAGCTACATTCTCCAGTTGCATGCTTGTCACCCTCACACTGCGGCCCCACACTCCAGGCAGTAGCACAGCTGCTCTCTTCTGTGACTGAGCCCCAGGCCGCAGGCTTCCTTTATTTATGAACTTTATCTATGCCTGAGTATTTCAGCTGTGGGTGGCTCTCTGGACACCAGAGGCAGATGGTCTTTGTTCTGGACTGTGCTGAGCACTGTAAGGTTTTTGCAGCATGCCTGGTCCCTACTCACTAAATGCCGGTAACACTTCACCAGTAATGACAGGAACAATGTCTCCAGACATGGCCAAATAAACTCTGCAGGTTTGGCAAAGTCACCATCAGTTGAGGACTGCCTACTCATGCCACTCTCTGCCTAGCCCACATTTTTCCTTCCATTCCACCTGACTAGTGCATGCTTGCTTTTTACACCTCAGTTGGGTTTACCAGTTCCTCCTTGTTAGGGTTTAGATCTAAAATGTCTCCCAAACGTCTGCTGTGTTTGGAAGGTGATTGGGTCCTGGAAGTTCAGTAGCTGAAGGTGCTATTAGGGGGTGGGGCCTGGTTTGAGGTGGGTCATTGAAAGGGTGAATTCCTGTCCCTGGCTCCTCTCTTTGCTCTCTGCTTTTTGGATGCCAGGGGATGAACTCCTGTCCTCTGTCAGGCCCTTCCTCCATCCTGTTTCTGTCTTAGAGCTACCTGACCATGGACTGAAATCATTAGCCCAAATAAATCTCTCTTCCTTTAAATTGTGAGTGTTGGGTATTGTGTCCCAGTGATGGAAAGTGACTGACAGATTCCTGTAAGCTCTTCCTGTCAGGCTGGAGGACCCTCAGACATGTTGTTACTGCCCATCGCTGCTTCTCTCTCCTAGGGCTTCAGGAAGACTCACGGATTTGTTTGCTGGCTTCTCTGTTGTGTACAGTACTCAGGGTCTAAGTCTGTGCCTGTGACACAACCTTATCCAATAAAACATTCTTTTTTTGTTTGTTTTTTTAGTTTTTTGAGACAGGGTCTTGCTGTGTAGTTCAGGCTGGCCTTGAACTCACTATGTAGCCCAGGCTGGCCTCGAATTTGCAGTGATCCTCCTGTCTCAGCCTCTCAAGTGTTGGGATCACAGGGGTGTGAATAAACCATCCTTGACGCCTTCTCTCTTGACCCATGTCCAAACCATCTCTGACACCCGTTTGTTTGGAAATCTTTCTTTCCCGAACACTCCCATGGCCCAAATTGCCACCCTCTCTTACTGGGATTACTGAGGACCACAATCCACCCAAATCCCCTCTAATCTGTCCTCACTTCACCTGGGATAATCTTTTCAAAACAAAATTCTGGGCCGGGGATTTAGCTCAGTGGTTCTGCCACCTGCCTCGCAAGCACAAGGACCAGAGTTTGAGCCTCAGTACCAAAAAAAAAAAAAAGTTCTGAGCATGTTGCCCCCTTTGTTAAACCCCTTCAAAGGCTTTTCAGTGCTTGTAAGCAATAACCCAGCGTCTGGTGTGCTCTGCTCCTGCCACTTCTCCAGCTTCGTGGGAACCGTGTTGCCTCCTGCTGTGTGCTTTTCACTTCCTGGCTTCCTTTTGTTTCCCCCAAAGCCACAGGCACTTGCTGACTATTCCCATTCCCATTGCTCTTCTGCTGCCACCCAACTTCTGGGACCAGTGCAGCTTCCAGAGTCCTGACCAGGGCCCTGAAGGTCCTCACAGTGGGCTTTGTGCTGGGCGGTGGCTGTCTTGACATCTGTAATAATTAATCTTTGAATGTGTGTTTTTAAAGTGAAGTCCAGTGAGAGAGTGGACTCAATGGCATGTGTTGGGAGCTTGGTGGCTTAGCTTAACTACTGTCACGTGAACCCTGACACCTCCTTGGCTCCCGGGGATGGGTTCTTGGCTGTCTACTTCCCCACCTTCACCCACTCCAGTCCAGTAACTGCTGATCTCGTTGGCCCCGTGGGTGCCTGGGCTAATGTGCAGGGAGGGCTGGGGGCACCTGTTTCTCAGGTCCTATTGTGGGGTGGAGCCCCGGGTATTTGTGAGGGTATCCACTCCCTGATTATCCCAGAACTTGGGGGAGTATAACATTAAATAGCAAATAAAAGACACCACAGAGGGCTGAAAATCAGAGCACAAAAGGAGAATGCTTTTTTCTGATATTTCAGTAAGCAACTCCATGTTTTTCTCTTACAGATTACATAGTCAGTCCCAGCTCAGGCCATCGATTGCTGGTGGCTCATGGCTGTAGCCCTCCTGGGGAACTGCCCTCTGTAGCAGGAAACTGTCTCCCTTTTGTGGCAGCTGCTCAAGGTCACTGACTGGCTCCTGCAGGCATAGAACAACCTGGCCCCCACCTGAACTGGGGGCATCTCAGGAGGGCCTTCCTAATACCAGAGCTCCCTGAAGGATTGGCTGAGGCCTTAGCCCCCCATCACTGGGGGCCCCCTTTTCCCTCTGCCCAGTCCTGCCTTCCTTGTGAGTGCATCTGATAAAAGCACCCCCCCAACACACCCGTTATCTGTAAGTCTGTCTCAGAGTCTGATCCAAGGGACCCAGTCTGAGACCTCACCTGACCACTCTTCTGACTAAAATCCTGCCATTCTGATAGCAAAGAATAGTCCCATATGGTTAACTTTCTGATCCTCATATACTAAGTTTTTGCTCATTGTTCTATCGTTCGTATTTAGCACAGACTTAAGTGGGAAATGCTCAATAAGTATATGTTGAATGAATGAGTGAGGGAATTACTGAATGAATTTTTTTTTCTTTTTGGTACCAGGGATCGAACTCGGGTCCTTGCGCTTGCGCAGCGGCGGTGAAACCACTGAGCTAAATCCCTGGCCCTGAACGAATGTTTTTTGAATGAAAGAATGTTAAAATAATCCTGAGGGCTGGGGCTATAGTTCAATAGTAGCCTCTCATGAGGCCTTGGGTTTGATCTCAAGCATTGCAATAGAAATAGGGGAAGGAAAAGGAGGAGGAGAAGGTGAAGGAGGAAGAAAAAGGGGGGGGAGACCAAGAAAGAGAGAGAGAGAGAGAGAGAGAGAGAGAGAGAGTGAGAGAAAGAGAAAGACCAATAAATAGAGCAATATATAGACCAGTCCTAAGGAGTCTGGTAGTTGCTGGGCAAATGCTCTACCACTGAACTACATCCTCAGTCCTTGTAATGAATATTTTTGAATGCTCTTAACAGCTGGCCTTAAACTTTGGGGCTCAGGTGATCCTCTGGCTCCTCAGTACCTGGAACTATAGTTGCAAGCCACCACACCTGGTTGTAGCAGTAAGTATTTTGAGATTTAAAACTCTGTAGTGGTCAAAAGTCACTTGGGCTAGGGATGTAGCTCAGTGGTACAGTGCTTGCCTATCTTGCACAAGGCTTTGGGTTTAATCTCTAGCATGAAGAAAGTTAAATGAAATTAAATTTGGTCAATGATGGTGGTAATTATTTTGGTCATGATCATGAAGTGACCAGAATGTCTCATCTGTGTGGCTCTTACATTGGTTGTCAGAAGTAAATTTTGAAAGAGAAAACATTTTAGGGCACGGTGGCTATAAGGTTTCTAAATGTCTGCCAAAGGCTGATATCAGAAAGCTTGGCTACCAGCTGATGTCACTATTTTTTTTTTCAAATTCTTTTATTGGTACATTGTAGGTATACAACACAATTACATTTCTCATTGGGAATTGTACCTTTACATGACGCATCTTGGTTCTT
>NW_004624730.1:18417564-18441035 GCF_000247695.1 Heterocephalus glaber | reverse complement strand
CATTTCCCTTTGGGGTTGCTGTAGGTGATCTGGAAGTCTGGTTTTGAGACTTATTTACATGTTTTCTCATTTCGACTGGGGGGGGGTGTTGTTGGCACCTGCATGGATTACTTCCTCTGAGGTGGGAGAGGTGGGATAGGGGCCAGGAGCAGCAGTAGGGATGGTGACCCAAAAGCCCTTTCCTGTGGGCTGGGAGCAGCGGGAGGGATGGTGGCCAGGAAGCCCCTACCTCTGGGCCAGGAGCGACGGGACTCAGTACCTTGGTCTGGTGGTCTGGTGTCCTCTGCATCTTTGTAGTGTGGAACCATGTGGCTGCCTGTCTGCAGTGGGCTGATTCGGCATGTTCCGTGCAACTCACCACCCTGATGTCACTATTGGCAGGTGGTGGAACCTTCAGAAGGCAGGGCCTAGTGGAAGGAAGTTAGGTCATTGGGGATGTGGCCTTGAAGGGAATATTAGGCCCTTCCTCTCTCTCTTTGCTTTCCAACCACCTGATGTGAACTGTCTTCCCCTGTTAGTCTTGCTGTCATAATATACTGTACTACCACAGGTCCAAAGCAACAGAGCCAAGTGATCATGGATTGAAACCTCTGAAACCATGACCAAAATAAACTATTCCTCCTTTTAAGATGATTTTCTTGTGGATCTTGTCACAGCAGTGGAATGCTGACTAACAGAGTCATGATGGTTGTGATATATGTAGATATAAACTTTCAAGGAAACACAGTCAGAGATCTTTTAGAAATCACTTATTCAGTATGTCTCTAGCATTGTATTTGGCACAAATCAAATTTCCAAGTAAATAATATCATGTAGTATTGTTAAATGCTTTACCCTTGTTCCTATGGGCTCCTTGTGTACACAAGCTAGAAGTTTACTTGGACTGCTGCCTTCTCTTTCTTGTTTTTGGCTTTGGCCTGTGCATTTGCTTTTTCCACTTGACTCAACCTCTACTGTCCATTGTCCCTCTGAATATGAGGGGTTGGTCAGAAATTTCAATGCAGAACAAGATAACCAAACTGTAACAAGCCTTTGGATCAGTTTAAATTTTGTTCCCATTCCTGACAAAATAGTAAATTTTAATGACTCATCCTGCATAAAATTTGAAGGTCACTATTCTCTAAATAGAATGCTGAATTTGAAAAGTTCCAGTATGAGCTCCTACCACCCAATTTTCCCCATATATTTGTCCAGAGTCTCTTAAAAATGATGTGCCACTGTGGACAAGTAGATGTCAGCTAATCATAGGCAGAAGTACTTCCCACATTTATTAAATGTGAATCTGAACAGTGGTTGGGGCTACATTTAACTTCATGGTGCCTGAGTGTGGGAGGCTGCTCTGAGACATTTGTCACCGCCACACACTGTGTAGGTGGGGTGCTCCTTTCTCAAGTCTTCTTGTCAGAGGTTCAGTCAGGCTTTTGGGTATTATCCATATCAGACCAGATGGGGATATTTTAATGTCATCACATACACTTATTCAGCTAAGATAGCAGAAGATTCATTGGACACGTTACACTTGTCTGCAACTCAGAACAGAGCCAGTCCAGGATGTCACAGATCCAGGGCAAGGGGCCAGGAGGGACTGTTTCAGGAAGAGCGAGATGGGTCTCTCAGAGGTGGTCTCATTGATCTAATGGCAATGGAACTTCCACATCCATTGAGAGGTAAATTCTAGAGAGTGGCATTCTCTCCAACAACTTGTACCAGCATCCTGTATCTATCATTCTTTATTCGTGCTCCTTTGGCCTCCTGGGTGCCCGAGTTAGTTTACTTGGACCTCTTCTTTTGCTCTTCTTTTGCACTTCGGCCTGTGCCTTCACCTTCTCCTCCACTTGGCTCTCATGGGGGCAGATGTTTCTAAGAAGATGGTGTTAAGGCCAAGAGAACCTTCTATTCTATTGAGTGGTAAGCTTTGTAAAGCATCAAAAATCATAGGCCATGTGCTGCCTTCCACAAGGTAGAGATGAAAATGTGTTTGCAGTGCTGGAGATCTAGGCAAAGACTCTACAACCAAGCTACACCCTCAGCCCCTGGAAGTGCTTTTGAATATGATGTACCTGGGTTCATATCACATATTCGTGGAGTCATTTTAGGTGGTAATTTAACCTGTGATGTCTCAATTTCCCTCCCTGTAAAATGGGGCTAATATATAGTACTTAACTTATAGAGTCTTTTTGTAAAGGATCTAGATCTAGATCTCATCACCCCTTGATTAAGGAGTCAGAACATTTCTAAACTTTTCAAACTGTTGAAGTAACAGTTTTGTGTCATAATAACCATGGCTGATAACCCAGGAATTTATTCTATGTGTTAATTTTGTGTTTACAAGTATTTTCCTCCAAATAATTCAAAGATCGCCTCATAGACTTGTAAAGTGGTAGAGAGGAAAGGCATCCTGTGGCCTTCCTGGGATGGCAGCACAGTGGATCGTGAGGAAACCAGGAGGAGAACCCAAGTTCCCTCCATGTCTCAGTCTGTCGCAGGCCTCGGCAGAGCCACCCTGCCATGTTCCTCCTGTGACCTGACTCCCTGGGCATTGCCTAGTCACCAGCAGCTCCCCTACCTGGCAAAAGCCCTCATATTCTATGAGTGGTCTGTGCCCCCAAGGTTGGCCACTGAGGACAGGTGTGCAGCGAGGTGTGGTGCTATACGCCTATAATCTCTCCACTCTGGGAGGCTGAGGGAGGAGGACTGGGAGTTAGGGCTCAGCTAGTCTCAAAATAAAAAAAGAGGGATGTAGCTCAGTGAGAAGGCTATAGTTCAATCACCAGTGCACGGGACAGTGTGTGTGTGATATAAAGATCTGGAGCCTGGTGGGGA
Source organism: Heterocephalus glaber (assembly GCF_000247695.1). Next base: position 18,438,212 of record NW_004624730.1, on the reverse strand, counting down.
GGGGTACAGGGCTGAGTGTGGACACAAGACTGGTCAGAGGCCACAGCCTTGTGTGCGGGTCATTCTAGTAGCTCACTGCTGGATTCCCTTTCTCCCCACCCCCAGGCTCTCTCCTCTAATTCATCTTATAAAGTGTTAGTTTGAGCCATCTTCCTAAAAAATCACTCTGGTCATGTCACTTTCCTGTTCAAAAAACTTCAGAGGCTCCCTGCTGCCTACAGAGTGATGTCCAAAACACTTCTTTCATTGTCTCCTAGTAGCTCAATAGGATTCGTGTCCCTCCTGGGAGGCCCAGCTTATATCCAGGGAAAAGTTCCCAACGTGGAAGAATCAAGTCCAGAGTTCCAAGTTCTATTACGACCTCCAGTTCTAAGAGACGGTAGATCGATGTTCTGATCCCTGTACGAACGGAAAGCATTATCCCTCCACTAGTGTGCAGCACCTTGATATATTAACTCTGTTATCTTTGATTGTCTTCTCCTACAAAGTTATCTTTTCCCCGGCTACTGTTCTTCATTTAACTATGTGTGTGAGTTTTCTATTACTGTGTGACAAATCATCACAAATTTAGTGACTTAGAACAGCACCCATTGGCTCACTGTCCTGCAGCTCAGAAGTTTGGACCCAGCAGGGCAGGGCTCTTTGGTGAGGCTCTCACAAGGCTAAAATCAAGATGTTGGCCAGGCTGTGTTCTCCAGGCTCACATGGTGACAGCTGAATTCAGTTCACTGTGGGTGCACTTCTTGCTACATGCTCCCCTCCTTCTCAAAGCCAGCCCTGTGCACAGAAGCCCTCTTGTGCCTGAGATACCTGACTTCTGCTGTCTCTGACCTCTGAAGGCGTATAGGAAGCCTTCATGTGATTAGGTCAGGCCCACCTGGACAATTTCTCTTTTGATGAACTCAAAGTCAACTGATTAGTAGCCTTAATTACATCTTCAAAATCCCTTTTGCCCTGCAATATAACATAATCCTGGAAGTAATGTCTCATCCTTACTGACAGGTCCTGCCTACACTCCAGAAAAGTGGGTGTATAGTACAGGAGAAAGGATCTTGTAGGCAAGTATCTTAGAATTCTGTCTAGCCCATCATTGTAATGGTTATTTTATAGGTTTTAATATCTGTCAGGAAATTGAACCAGACTTCCTAATCCTCATCACTATTTTTTCCTGGGGCCCTACATGACAGATACTGTCATCTCACCTAGCACCTCATCTCACTTCTCTTTTCCCCCAAAATGAAATACAATAAAACTTTGGATGGCAAGTAACTTGTTCTTCGAGTATTTGATAAGATGAGCAAACATTTCTAATAAATTTTAACTTGATAAAGGAGTGATGTCTTGTAATACACCTAGTACATCACTGAACATCACATTATCACAACTGAGCCAATGGTGCTTCTCTCTCTCTTGCTGCAGGATTGTGGGTGATCCTCTCCCAACGGCAAGAGGTTCTGGAGGAGATCTTATCTGCAGATGTGGAGGAGAAAAAGGAAGAGGAATCCCTCACTTCAAACGAGATTAGGGAGATGTGTAAAATGTGGGAAACAGTGTAAAGTTTTGTAAAAAGCACCACCTGAATAAGGCCGTAGCAGTGTGAACGATGAATCTGTTTAACAACAATGCAATGTCACATTTCCGCGAAATCCTCAAAAGGAGGCAAAAGCAAGTGTCATAGGATAGGTTCCTTGCTAAAATTGCAAGAAAAGAAAAAGATTCCATCAAGCCCATAGATAGCAGAGATTCTGTTAGCGACAGCGAGCACTGAGGAGAATGTGAGGACTGTGTTATTGTCCTACACGATAACCTTCCTCCCTCTTGTCTCCCTCACAACAGCCATGAAAGTTTTCAAAAGTAAGTGCAGGTTAATTTGTTTTTATACTTTGTATTTTATTTATTATTTTGTAATATACAATATTGTAATCATTTTTATGTGAATATTTTTGGGTTGTGGAACAAATTGTCTGAGTTTCTCATCATTTCTTATGGGGAAGTTTACTTTAATATACAAGTGCTTTGGATTACAGGCATGTTTCTGGGACAAATTATACTTGCAAACCAAGGTTTTACTGTATTCTATCCTTCAGTCTCCCTTGTAGTGAGAGGTGAACATATGACATGGTCCTGCCAAGAAGGATATAAGCAGAAGTTTGTGGACATTACTCCTTTCTCTCCTTTCCCTATCCTGGAATGTGGACCCAGTGTTTGGAATTGTAACAGCTATCCTGTGGAAAGGAGGAAAAGGCCAACAGAGATCTTGTCCCTGAAATCATTGAGCTGCCAACTCCATACCAGAAACTGATATTCTGTTAAATGTAACAAAAGGCAATCCCAGCTTATACAAAACTGGACAAGTTGTGGAATGAGGAAAACTAGCCACAGTACCTTAACTTTTCTGGATGACTGTACAGTCAATACACATATGAACCTCCACAATCAGGGTGATCAATCCTTCTCACATCTCCCCAGTGGTCGCAATAATTATTTTACATAGTATCTTTGTGTGTGGGGTGGGTATGGGGGCTTGAACACATGGCCTTTTCTGTATGGTAGGCAACAGCTATAATGCTATATCCCCAGACCTTTTCATTTCTTTTCGAGACAGGGTCTTGTGGTGTTGCCCAGGATGCTCTCGTGAATCTCTTGCCTCAGCCTCCCAGGTAGCTAGTATTACAGGCATGCACCCCCGTGCCCAGCTTTATATAGTGTCTTTGCATCACAACTGAATGTTCATGGCTACAGAATAGTCATAGTTTTAGTCACTTTTCATTTTGCCTGTGATATGGTGTAAATATAACAGGTCCTTCAAACCCTCTTGGGGGAGCAGCAATACCTGGGAAACAAAAGTTTGCTTTGCTCTGGGGATGAGGGAGACAAAGAAGAAGGGTTGCCTTCCTTTTTTCTGGCTTTCCTTCATGGCTTCTGATCTTGCTCTCTTTCTCTCCCCACTCCCTCTGACCCTGTTTGGCTTCCGTGGCAGGCTGGGCACTGGGGCCTGAGACTTCTCAGTTCCATGGGGCAGAGAGGAAGTAGAGGGAAAAGGGCCAGGTGTCTCCCGGCTGGAAAGCTCTCCACTAAGTCCCTTGATGACGGTGGGCAATACTGGGGAGACACACAGCTTCCTGCAGGTTCCAGAGCTAGACACAGGAGCCAGTGGAGGTACTGTCCTAAAAACTCTCCTGGTCCAGCACAGAGCCAGAGGCAGCTTGAAGATTCACAAGGCAGTCAAAGGTGTGGGCATCTCCTGAGTTTCCAGCAAGGAGGGGATGTATCAGCACTTGGCAGGACTCATTCATTTGCAGCACTCAGAACAGCTTCTACTCTGTGGAGTGCATAGTGCAGGTTCAGATCCATGAGCTAGTGCACCTGTTTGTCACACAGACACGGATTCCCCACCTTCCTGTCCCGGACTAAGGTCCTGAAGAGGCAAATGCTCTGCTTCTCCCCATCTGTCCTTGTCCCAACCCACTTAGTAGCTGATGTCACCTAAGTGCATTCTCCCATCCTCCCTGCTCTTCCCCCTCTTCTTTTCCTCTAGAGTCAGGACCAGCCCTACAGCCTCTTGCCTGGCATCCAAATTGGTCACCCTTTCTACCTCCCAGCTCTGTTCTCCTGTGACCTCTCGAGGGACCAGACTATCTCCTTCCTCCATCTCACCCTCTACTTTGGGTCAGTCTAACCTCCACCACCTGAGCTGGGCCTCAGTCCTGTCAAGGTGCTCTTACCAAGGACACCAAGGTGTCCTAAACCTCTGCAGCCTTCAGCACTGCTGGCCAGCTACTCCCTGAAATCCTCTGCTCCTTTGGCACCTATGTCAGAGGCTGCTAGTTACCTGTGCAAGATCCAGCCTTTCTTCTTTCTTACTAACTAGGACTCCTTGTTCCCCTCCCCAAACACCATGCCATCTATTGGCTTCTGCGGGTAGGGGTGACCAAGTAGCAGTACTAGCCAATGAAATCTAAATGGAAACTATTAGATGTGCTACAAGTAAAGCTCCTTAAAGTGGGGGGAGACAGTTGATTGGTGTATGCATGTCATCTATTTCTGACCTGTCTTCCTTTCTCCTGCCTGGAACACAGTCTTGATGGTTGGGGCTAGAGCAACCATCTTGTAACACATGGAAAAAGTCAAAAATTATAAAGACATGGATTCCATCATCCTACAGCTCCTGACCTAATGCTGGCAGCTTCTTATCTCCCTACCTGGTTCCATAAAAAATATAAGCTCTGTCTTGTTTAATCCATTGGATTTTCTATGATACACAGTTGAAATCTGGCTCTCGTGACTATGGCACTCTTGCCCCTCCTACGTCCCCTCCATGTTAGTATTCCTCAGCTTCAGTCCTGGCTCTCTTCCCCACTATTTACCAAGTGACTCAGTGGTTCCTACTGCTGTCCATGATGATAGCAAATGCACAGCCCTGGATCCACAGGTCTCAATGCCCAGTGAACATCTCCAGCCACCTGTCCTCCAGAGATCTCACGGACAGTATGATCACACCTGAACCTGGCAACTGTCCCACAATTCTGCTCCTCCTTCCTGTTCCTGGAGCAAGTAGCCTCCTCCTTCTACCTGAAGGTCCAAAGTCCCATGGGGTCTCCTGTTAGCTCCAGTTTGCTCCCACTTCTTCAGTCCCACTGATCGACAGACACCACTGTCTCTTGCCTGGGCCACTGCATTAGCCTCTTTTTTTTTTCCTCCCTGTACTAGAGATTGAACTCAGGACCTTGTGCTTGTGAAGAAGGTGCCATGCCACTGAGCTAAATGCCCAGCCCTATATTAGTCTCTTAACTAGCTTTCCTGACTCCTACGACCTTCCAGACTGATGCTGGGTTGCTTTGTTTGTTTTGTTTTTGTTGGTACTGAGAATTGAACTCAGGGCCTTTGCACTGAGTTGTATCCCCAGACCTTTTAAAACTGAGACAGGATCTCAATAAGTCACAAAGCTGCCTAGACTGGGTTTGAACTTGTGTTGCTCTGGCCTCAGCCTTCCAGAGTGCTAGGATTACAGGTGTGCACCACCACAACTGGTTGGGTTGGTCTTTTAAAAAGGCAAATCTGTTCATATCATTCTTCTTAAAATGCGTCAGTGGCTCCTTATTCCCCACAAGAAGGCATTCAATGCTTTTGCTTGAGCTGAGCCCTGAGTATCTTAGAAAATTCCCTTATACTACATAAAATCATCTGCTAGTCCCCAAACTTTCCATGATTTTTCTCATTTCCTTGCCTGAAATGTGCTTCATGCTGAAAACTGTACAAAAAGAAAGTGCTAAATGAATTTTTCCAAATTTGAAATCAGCCCTTGTTTTCCAGGGGAATCTCACACCTTCAGGCACAGAAACTCAGTGGTAAAGACCTATTAGGCGTCCAGAGATGTCATATAGTTCAGTTAACATAAAAGCTTAAGTAAATTCTACTTTTGCTAAAGTTTTTTTTTTTTTTGTACCAGAGATCGAACTCGGGACCTTCTGCTTGTGAGGCAGGCAGCAGTACCACAGAGTTAAATCCCTGGCCCAAGTAAATTCTACTTTTAAGCAAAATTGAACTTTCCTCCAAGCTGAGACCCCTCCACCCATTCCACACTCAACAGTAAAGGAGAGCTTTTACTTTTAACGTGCTAAGGGTGAGGCAATTCTTCTTTTACTTGTCTTATTAAAGTTTGTCTCCCAGGACCATGAAAGCTTAAGGTCTAGCCCCTCATTTTCTAGAAGAGGAAACCAAGACACTATGGGATCAGGACAGGCACTGTGGAGGTGGCTGCCGGTGGAACGTACTTAGATCCTGACCACGGATTTAGCTCTTTCCACCTTCCCGTGGAACCCCAACTCACAGAGAGGTCTCCCCATCCCCCACAACCAGAGAGCAAAATGGCCTCCATGGGGCCAATTAGGCGATGCTCAGGTTCCATTTTACCTACAGCAAGATGACACATAAGGGCTTCCGGGAAAAGAAAATCAGAAGCAGTAAGTCCACAGCTGTTTACCCCCCCCACTCCTGTCCAACTCTGGTGGCCACTCACCCTCTGGGTGACAGGCCTGTCATCCTGGATCTGCACAGCCAACCCCATATCAGACAGCCTGCAGTTACCGAGGTCATCGAGCAGCACGTTCTCAGGCTTCAGGTCCCGGTAGACGATGCCCAGGCTGTGGAGGTCCAGCAGTCCACAGGCCATCTGGGCTGAGTAGAAGACCACCCGGCTCAAGGCCAGGCCCCGGGTGCCCACGTTGTAGATGTGGAACTTGAGGTCACCCCCGTTCATCAGGGTCATGACCAGGCAGAGATGGGACTTGCTCTCAAAGGCGTAGGCCAGCAAGACGATGAAAAGCTGTTCACCTTTTCTAAGATTTCCTTTTCCAGGAGAGCCATTTTCTCCCCATTTTTCTTCTTCAGCCGCTTCTTGTCCAGTTTTTTACAGGCATACATCTTACCAGTGTTTTTCACCTGGATGGCACACACCTGAAGGGAAAGAAAGAAACAAAGGGAGAGGATGAGGTGAAAGCAGACAACACTGGAGAAAGGTGGCATAAAGGACGAGGAAGGGGCATGTGTGGAGATCAGCAGGGTAAACAGAGGGCTGGAGGGAAGGGCAGCTGTGAGGACGAAGGGTTCTCAGGAAAGCACAGGACTAGGATGCTACAACTCACAGCTAAGACACTACTTCACTCCACTAGGCTGGCCATAATAAAAAAAAAGGAGGGACCAGCTGGGGGCCACTAAGTGGTAAGTTCTTGCCTAACATGCACAAGGTCATCAGCTCAATCAATAGCATAAGAAAACAGGAGTGGGGTAGAAGGGGAATGACAAATGTTGGCAAGGATGTTGTGAAATTATAACCCTCAAGCTTTTCTGGTGGGAATATAAAATGTGGAATAGACTTTGATGGCTCCTTAAAAATATTAATCACAGAACCTCCATATGACCCAGCTATTCTACTTGTAGGCATATACCCAAGAGAAATGAAAACAAGTATTCAAACAAATACCTGTTTGATACTCAGCTCTGCAAAATAAATAAACTAAAAAATAAATAAAGAAACCCAGAATACTTGTACGTGAATGTTCCTAGCAGCACCATGGACAACAGCCAAAAGGTGGGAGCAGCCCAAGTGTCCATCAGCCCATCAGCAGAGGAATGGATAAACCTCCAGGGGCGAATTCTCAGGACAGAATATTGTCCAGCCACAGCAGTGAAGTACTGATTCATGCTACAGTGTGAATGAACCTCTGAAACATTATGACCATTGAAAGAAGCCAGATCCCAAAGGTCGCATGTTGTATGAAATATCCAGAATAGGCAAATTCCCAGGGACAGAAAGCAGACTAGTGGTTGCCAGGCGCCAGAAGAAGTGGGAGTGGAGAGTGGTTGTTAATGGGTCCTGGGGTGACGAAAATGTCTTGGAATTAGGCAGAGGCGATGGTTATACATCACTCAGTGTGCCAAATGCCACTCAATTGTGCACTTCAAAATTGTTAATGGTTGATTTTATGTTGTGTGAATTTTGTAAAATAAAATAGTTTTCTACTTTAAAAAGCTGAGCACAGTAGTGGCACAAAGCAAGTTCTTGACTTTCCTTTAGGATGCACATTTTCTTAGATATCCACTCTTCTCAAATTACCTGCACGGCCACTGCTAAGGAGAAAAGGTATTCTATGTACACAGCAGGTTGCTGTCATTCTGCAAAGTGTCTGGGGGATTTCAGCATGTTCCTGAGGTTGACCCCATAATAAACATTCCTGGCCAAGGGCTGGGGATTTAGCTCAGTGGTTCCACCACCTGCCTCAAAACCACAAGGTCCCGAGTTCCATCCCCAGTACCAAAAAAAAAAAAAAAAAAAAAAAGATTCCTGGCCAAGTCCACATTTTGCATCTCTAGCACCATTTGTATTTATTTTACATGGTAACTAGAAAGAAGGAGTGGGAGGAACGAGCCAGGAATCTTCCCATGTGGTACTGAAATTAGTTCTAAATATGTTCCCTTGAGATAGAACAAAGAAAAAGGCAAAACACTCTGCTTTTGGGCCTTATACCTTACCCTCTGGCCTGGTATCCAGGGACACTTACCTCCCCAAAACCACCTTTCCCCAACACTCGGAACTCGATGAAGTACTTGCTGGATATTGGCTGCATCTCAAAGAGCTTCCACTGCAGGAATTTGTCGTAGAAGGGGCTGGCCAGGAAGTCCCTGAAGGGCTGCTCCTGCAAGAAGCCCATGGCCCCAGCCTTGGCTAGGGGCACTACGGCCACACACTCTTCTTTGGTGGTGGCTGCTTGGCACCTGGTGACCAGTGCCAGGCTGAGGAAGGGGTGTGGGCCACTTGGGGAAGGGACACAAGTGGCCAGCAGCCCCTGCAGTGCGACGTCCTTGGCAGGCCCGGGCTCGGACAACTCTCAGGCCTGCACCTCCTCCAGGAAGGCGGATGCCTCTCGGTACACCGGCACCTTGGCCAGGAAGTCTCGGAAGAGGCGGAGGCCGATGGGCTGCAGCTCGCACAGGGTGTCGAAGCGCGAGAACCAGCTCACGGCGGAGCTCGGCACAGTCCTGTGGCCCGGGCAGCGCCAGGCTCCAGCGCCACCGCCGCAGCTCCCGGCTGTTGCAGTCCTAGGGCTTGCGGGCGTGCAGGTAGGCCGTGCTGGCGATCAGGTTGTCCAGGCCCCCCGTGTCCACCATGGCTGAGCACCGGGAGCCCCCAGGGAAAGCACGGAAGGTGGGAGGGCAGCGTGGAGGACTGTCGTCGGGGCTGGCAACCAGCTGGCTGTTAGCTTCTGAGATGAACTAATTGCCCAGGGATTTGCAGCAAGTTAGCTGGCCTGCCTGTGGGACCCCGGAGGGTGCGAAAGAGGTTTCTCCCGTAAGAAGCTTTGCCTGGCTATGTATAGCCAGTTAGTGGCCGGCATAGGAAAGGTCACGCTCCCATCCACAAGGTCAAAGTTGCCAGCATCACCTTTTCCCCCTCAGCCCATTTATCGTGGGGCCTTTCTCCAGTTACCTGGCTCTGCATATTTGGCTACCAGCTTTCAAAATAAGGGAGCAGTATTTTAAATTATTCCGATGTTGCCTGTTTCTTACCAGGCTCAGGCTTGGTTAAATCCTGGAATAATGTTAGAGCAGTTTCCTCCTGGTGCCTAGCAACCTGACACACACAGAGGAGGGCACAGAAGAGGATGCTCCGACCTGGGGTGGTGGCACACACCTAAAATCCCAGCACTCTGTTAGGCTGAGGTAGGAGGATCACAAATTCGAACTCAGCCTGGGGAACTTATTGACTTAATGAGATCTTGTCTGAAAATAAAAAATAAAGGTAGGGCTGGGGATATAGCTCAGTGTGAAGGCCCTGGGTTCAATCCCCAGTGTTGTTAAATCAGTCAATCAATCAATCAACCCAGAAGAGGAGCCTCTGAACTTTGAGTCCTGAAACATGCTCACAGAGACACTGGGGACTCAAGTCATAGCTCTTGGGGTACCCTGTGGAGCCTGCAGAAATCTGCCAGCTATAACACCAGGCATGTTGGCACATACCTGTTATCTTACAGTATTCAGGAGGCTGGGGCAGGAGAATCTCCGTGAGTTCGAGGCCAGCCTGGGCTACACAGTGGGCTCAAGGCCAGCCTGAGCTACATAGTGAAATGCTGTCTCAAAAAAACAAAACAAAACAAAACAAGAGAAGTCAGTGACATTATGTACCTCGGGTTAAAAAGAGAGGGGAGTGTCATTTTGACCCCACACATATCTTTAAGCAAGAAAGGCCGTATTTCTGCAGTAGATCTATGAAAGGAATCTCCTGGGAGTGTGGGCTTTGAATGAAGCAAGAATTTTCCATGACCCCACAGACAGCATGCTACTCCACAGCACGTGGTCATGGCTGTCCCAGGGGCACAACCTAAGTAGTGGGCTGCCAAGTTGTGTGGACAGCAACACAGGGAAATTTCTGCAGCTGCTACATCATTGCCCAAGGAAGCAATGACTCTGTCCTCCATGGACGACTTTGGGTGCTGTGCTGTCACTGACCGAGGCCTTACCAGGAACAGAAATTGATTTAGACAGCGATCAGGCTAAGAGCCTCTGTTCCAGAAATAACAACTTGGACTCTACAGGGAAAGAATACTCAAGCTTTTTTTTTTTTTTAATCAAAGCAAGGCTAAGGCAGCTTAAAAACAAAGTCATTCAGTATTATGCCCAAGCAGTTAAAAGGAGGGGGAGGGGGCCAGTCAGCCTTTTTCCAAACAAACAGCCGCTAGCACACACTCTTGTCAAAACATCCTTCTGACCACCTCGGTCCGCCTGTCAGCCTCTGACCCTTCCCCAGAGCAGCTACACACTTGGCCTCATGCTCCCGAGAATTATGTAATGAACTCGTGGGTGCCCTTTGGCTTCCCACTGCGGAGCTGTAAACTATCACCTCTCTTGTAGAGATGGGTGACCGGCGTAAGTGCCCACTGCCCAGAATCATGCCATCTGCTCTGAAACCCACAAGAGTAACTCTGTTCTTAACATGTTATACCAGACCCACATTTCTGAGCAGTGAACAATCAATCTGATAATTTCTTCTAACGAGAAATGTCTTTTCCCAAGGATCTTATGAAAACAGCAGTAATCTAACAGGCCAGAACTTTGAGAAAACAGTAGAATTGTCATTATATAGATAATTCACTGGGGGAAAAAATGCCTTTACCAATGAACATATATGCTATGAACTGGTGGATCCCACTCACACTAATACTTTTTAAAAAGTTCCTAGTAATCACTTAATTTAGCAGTGTCCAGTAGAAATACATGAAACCAAGTGTAATTTAGTTTCTAGTAACCACATTAAAATGGCAAAGAGACTGAGGCAGGACGATTGCCACTAGTTTGAGGCCAGCCTGGGCTACATAGTGAGTTCAAGGCCAGTTGCAATTATAGAGCAAGACCCTGACTCCAAAAAAAATTTATCTTTTCAACATATAATTGATGCAAAGGTTGCTAACAAGATATTTTACATTCCTTTTTGTGTCCCAAGTCTTCATGCACTTAACATTCATCTCAATCCAAACTAGCCATACTTCAACTGTTCAGTAACCACATGTGACTACTTATTGGATAGCACAGACTTAGCCTTTACTTATGTAGCTTTGTCAGTCACATAAAAAAAGAAGTTTTTTTGGGCCCGGGGATTTAGCTCAGTGGTTCCGCTGCCTGCCTCGCAAACACAAGGTCCCAAGTTCGATCCCCAGTACCAAAAAAAACCAAAAAGGAGTTTTTCTTATCATCGGTTGGTTTTCTAGTCGGTGATAATAGAGATCATCTGGGTAAAAATATTCTTTTGTAAATTAAAAATTATCTGGCCAATGAGAACAGAATTTAAATAATATTCAACACAAAATGTAGAAGTTATAAAATGGCAATATGGGGCCCCAGAGATTTAGCTCAGTGGCACCATGCCTGCCTCGCAAGTGCAAGGTCCTGAGTTCGATCATAGGAGAAAAAAAAAAAAAAGGATAAATAAATAAATAAATAAAATAGAATAGTTTTTGTGATTGCTAACAACAAGATTCAATACTTTTCCCAACTAAATGAAAACAATAATTGTCAGTCCAATAAAAGAAAGGCACCTAATCTTTATCTTACAGGCAGAGCCAAGTTCAGGATTCCCAAGTGGGCAAAAAGTAATCTTGGATTCGGGGTGTAGTTCAACAGTTTTGAGTACTAAGTCTAGCTCTATTTGGGAGATCTGAATCCTGGCTCCCTCATCTTGGCTGTGTGAACCTAGACAAGATACTTAACTTCTCTGAGCTACAGCCTCATCATCTGTAAAATAGAAACGATAAGTATTGATTTAGGGGGTAAGCTCTTAAAAGGATTAAATGCCAAATAATGCCTGTCATGAAGAATTGATTTTTTAAAAAGCATGGCCTTTTAAATGATAACTATCAGTCATCAAAATCTGGTCTAAAATGATGCTTTCCTAGCATGCACACTGGAGGGGGAGAGACCTGAGCAACGTCGGAGATGGGTTCCTGTGTCTGTGCCCACCTAGACCACAGCACCAAACTCAGGGTTTGCAAGAGACTTTGGAAAGCTGGGTGCTCTGGAGCTGCAAGCCAGGGAGATCAGAGTCACTGAATGACATGCAAGGTTTCAAAGTATCGCAACTAAATGATTTGCTGTATCCTACCATAAAAACTGTCACATGAAAAGAGGAGCTATATAATTTTGAACAAAAACTCATAACTTTCACAATGGTAGAAAGCAATTTTATAACCTGGAGGAAAGAAAAATAACTGCCTTTTGCTCAGATCTTCCATTACCTTTTGTGCCATTTAAAGCTTTTTTTTTATGATGTGCATGTTGTAAATTTTTTTGTTTTTGTGTTTTGACACAGGGTCTCGCTATTTAGTTCAGGCTGGGCTTGAGCTTGCTACTTAGGCCGGACTGGGCCCAAACTCTTGGCAATCCTCCTACCTCTGCCTCCCGAGTGCTAGGATTATAGGTATGCACCACCTCACCTGGCCATGTTCTTAATTTTAAAACATCCTTAATGCCATGCAACATTAGAAACACAAAGAAGATTTTTTTAAAAAGTCAATGGAATTTATATTTTTAGTTTTTGAGGAATCTCCATACTGATTTCCATATTGTTTATACTAGTTTATATTCCCACCAACAATGTAGAAGGGTTCTTTTTTACCCACAGCCTCACCACCATTTTTTGTTATTTGATTTCTTGATGGTAGTCATTCTTTCTGGAGTAAAGTAGAATCTCGGTGTTGTTTTAATTTGCATTTCTCTAATGGCCAGAGATGTTAAACAATTTTTCATAAATTTATCGATCATTTGTACTTCTTCTGAGAACTATCTATTCATTCCAGTTCCCCTTTTTTTGACTGGGTCTTTTATTTTTGGGGATCTAATTTTTTTGAGTTCTTATATAGTCTAGATATTAGTTCTTTGTCCGAAGAGTAGCTGGAAAACTTTCTTTCCCACTCTCTAGATTGTCTTTTCACTCTATTAGTTGTTTCCTTTGCTGTACAGAAGCTTTTAAATTTGATATAATCCCATTTGTTGATTCTTGATGTTATTTCTTGTGCAATTGGGGTTCTGTTCAGAAATTCTTTTCCTGTGTCTGTCTTCAAGAGTCTTACCTATTTTATCTTCCAGCAGATTATGTGTTTTTGTTTCAATATTTAGGGCTTTGATTCATTTTGATTTTATTTTAGTACATGGTGAGAGATATGGGTCTGGATTCAATCTTCTGCATGCGGATAGGTGGTTTTCTTAGCATCATTTGTTAAAAAGCCTGGCTATTGGACCAGGGATTTAACTCAGTGGTTCCACCGCCTGTTCCACAGGCACAAGGAAGGACCTGAGTTCAATCCCCAGTACCAAAAAAAAAAACAAAACGCCTGGCTATTTTTCCTCCAGTGTATGTTTTTGGCCCCTTTGTCAAAGATCAGATGGCTGAATGTGCCTGGATTGTTTCTGAACTCTGTTCTATTCCATTGATCCACATGTCTGTGTTTGTGCTAGTACCATCTTGTTTTTATCACAGTGGCTTTGTAATACAACTTGAAATTCTGGATTGTGGTGCCTCCCTCTTTACCCTTGCTGCTCAGGTTTGCCTTTTGCTATTCTATGTCTCTTCTGGTTCAATATAAATTTTAGGATTGTTTTCTCTAGTTCTGTGAGGAATGCTACTGGAATTTTGATTGGAATTGTGATAAATTTATATATTAGTTTTGGAAGTATGACCATTTTGACAATGTTTGTTCTATCTACCCAAGAATAAGGCATATCTTTCCATTTTCTGATGTCCTCTTCCATCTCCTTTTTCAGAGTACTATAGTTCTCATTACTTCCTTTTTGGGTTAATTCCTACGAATTTTTCTTTATGCTATTGTGAATGGTATTGTTTTCCTAGTCTCTTTATTGGAGGGTTAATTATTGGTGTACATGAACACTATTGACTTTTGTGTGTTGATTTTGTATCCTGCTACATTGCTGAATTCATTTATTAGTTCTAGGAGTTTTTTGGTGGAATTTTTTTGGTTTTCTATATAAAGGATCATGTAATCTCAAATAATGAAATTTGACTTCTTCCTTCTCTATATATGTCCCTTTTATTTCTTCTTCTTGCCTGATTGCTCTGGCTAATGATTCTCAAATCACTACTGTAGTGAACAAGAGTGTCTTGTTCCCGATTCCAGAGGAAAAGCTTCCAGTTTTTTCTCCATTTAATGTGATGTTGGCATAAATGGCTTTTATCAGATTGAGATAAATTCCTTGCATACCTATTTTCTTCAGGTTTTTTTTTTTTTAAATCATAAACAGATGTTGGATTTTGCCAAAGGCTTTTTCTGAATCTATTGAAATGATCATATGATTTTTTCTTTGCTTCTATTTATGTTATGGATTATATTTATTTATTTGCATATGTTGAATCACCTTTGCATTCCTGGGATAAAACCTACTTGGTCATGACTTACTATCTAAAAGATTTGTTGCATTCTGTTTGCCAGTACTGTATCTTGTTGAAGATCTTTGGATCTATGTTCATTAGTGAAATTGGCTTGTAGTTTTCTGTTTTCAGTTGAGCCCTTCTCTGGATATGGAATCAAAGTAATGCTAGATTCTAGAAATGAGTTTTGAGTACTCTTTCCCTTTTAATTTCATTAAAAAGGTTGAGAAGTATTGGTGTTAGATCTTCCCTGAAGCTCTTGTAGAATTTGGCAGTGAATCCATCAGGACCTGGGTTTTTCTTATTTGAAAATTTAAAAAAATTAATGTCTTAATTTCATTGCCTGTTATTGGATTTTTAAGCATTTTTCTGTCTTCTTTGTTCAGCTTTGATAATTCATATGTATCTAGGAATCTATTCTTCTGGATCCTCAAATTTATTAGAGTATAGGTTTTGGAAGTAGTTACTAATAATCTGGATTTCAGTGGTGTCCACCATAATTCATCTTTTTCATTTCTAGTTGCTTGTTTTCTGGCTCCCATTCCATGAAATATTTTCTTCCATCCTTTGGTTTTCAGTCTATGAATTTCTTTTTTGATTAAATGTATTCTTTGTATACAGCATACCTTGGGTTTTGGGTTTTGATCCAGTGTGCCAATCTGCATCTTTTGACTGGGGAGATGAGACCATTCACACTGATAGTTCTTACTGAAATGTATTGACTTCTTCCTGTCATTGCATTATTATCCTATATTGCTCATTCCTTTCTTCCCCATCTGCTTAACTGCTTACCCTACCTACTGTATTCATTCCATTAGATGTTTTGACATTGTTGGCTTCATTGTCTTTTTTCTAGGATATCTTTGAGGATTTTTTTGAGAACTAGTTTAGTGGTCATGAATTTCTTTCTTTCTTTTTTTTTTTTTTTTGGTACCAGAGATCGAACTCGGGTCCTTGCGCTTGAGCAGCAGGCGGCAAAACCACTGAGCTAAATCCCCAGACCGTGGTCATGAATTTCTAAAGGTTCTCTTTTTTATGGAAAAAATTTCATCACTGATTTTTTTGTTTTTGTTTTTGTGTTTTTTGGTACCAGGGATTGAATTCTGGACCTTGCGCTTGAGAGGCAGATGGTGGAACCGCTGAGCTAAATCCCTGGGCCCTCATCATTGATTTTTTCTTTCATCATTGATTTTTAAAGATAGTTTTGCAGGATATATTAGTGGGTGTTGAAAGTTGTTCTCACTTGGGGCCTAACATGTTCCTGCTGGCTTGAACCACCAGTGATACGTGCACTGTTGTCCCATCTGGTGGCTTGTACCACTGGTGGCACAAACGGATCTAATCACTTTTATTGTTTTTTTTTTTAATAATAAAATTAAATCAGAGCTGCCCAGCAGTGAGACATATGAATTATGGCCCCATCACGAACATGTTAAAACAAATCAAACTCCCTTGGCCTTTAAGGTTTGTGTTTTGAAATTTGCTATAATTCTAATAGGTTTACCTTCATAAATGATGTTTTCCTCTAACAGCTTTTAAGATTCTGTCCTCGTGTTGGACTTCTGGAATTCTGACTATGATGTCATGGAGAAGTTATTTTCTAATCATGGCTATTTGGGGTTCTCTGTGCCTCACTTTATCTGTATGTCAAATTCTCTTCCCATACTTGGAAATTTTTCTGCTATTACTACTGTAAACAGGTTTTTTTATGCCTTTCATGCTGTCTTCTGATTTTTCATTAGTTCCAGTTAGTCTTACATTAGTCTTCCTTGAATCATCTAGCAGTTATTGGATCTATATTCCATGTTCAATTGTTTTTCAGGTATCTCTGAGTATACAGTCACTTGCATCAGCCCTGTCTTTTAGTTCTGACACTCTGTCCTCACATTGGCCACATCTACTGCCCAAATTTTCAATATAACTTTTTATCTCCTGGATTTCTTTTTGGTATTTTTTCATGGATCATAATTCTTTGCTAACCTGGTCATTCGTATTTATATCATTTTGTTTAGCTTAGCTAGCTTTTTATTTGTGTCTTCTGTGAGCTCACTATCTTAGTTACTTTTCTTATTGCTGGAACAAAGTACCTCGTAAGTTAAAAGAGGAAAGGTTTATTTCAGCTCACAGTTTATAGAGGTTTCAGTCCATAGTCAGCTGGCTCCAAGGCAGGGTGGCATAGCAGAAGGGCATCACAGAGGAGAAACAGTTCATGGCATGGCAGGCAAAAGGCAGCAAGCAGTAAGCAGCCAGCCTGCCTTTCCCTTTTATCCCATCCAGGATATCAGCCTTTTGGGTGGTCCCACCCAGAACTATGCTAAACCAATCAATGGGCTAATTTAGGAGCACATATCCTTAATCCCAGTATCACATGTCCTAGATCCAACCAGCTCCAGAAAGCCCTACCTATGAGCACATGAGATTTTGGGGGTCATCTTGATACCAGCCATAACACTCACTGATCATTTAGTTTATTAATTTCATTATCTATTTAGTAATATCATTTTTGAGCTCACCAAGTTCCTTATTGATCTATTTTTTGTCTTATCTTTTATCATTTTGTATAATTCAGCTACTTGGATTTTAATTTTCTCCCCATTGATGCCCCTTGAATCAGCTTTGGGAGAGTAGGGAGTTTTTGAGGTATATTGTTGCTTTGTTTTCTCATATTTTGTGTGTGTGTGTATATGTGTGTGTGTGTGTGTGTGTGAATGCACACTGAGGGTTGCAGTTTGATTATAGTGGAAATATTTTATTGCTAGTATGGAGATCTGTTTAATTAGTGTCTGGCTTCTTGTGATACACTCTGGATGTGGCTAACTATAGACCTT
Organism: Heterocephalus glaber; assembly: GCF_000247695.1. Next base: position 18,420,953 of record NW_004624730.1, on the reverse strand, counting down.
TGTCTCTGTCCCAAGATCTGACTTCTTAGTTTGGGGACAGGAGGAGGAAGTATAAATAAGCCAACACCCAATTCTTCAAAAATAAACTACAACTATTATTAATGACACAAAAACAAGCCAGATACTGGCATACATTTCCATTGTATTCATAATGTTCTGTTATACATAACATTAAAATGTTCATTAAAATAAAAAAACAAAAAAACCCTAATTAATAGCAACAACTATGCCAATAGCAAGAAAATCAGCAACAATAAGTCGAAGATACACTGAATATTGACATATCATAAGAACCAATAAAAGCTACCACTCTACCACTCTAAAGAATGAAAAAGAGATCTTGTAATTATAATAGAGACACAAAGAGAAACCAAATATTGACATACAGTATTTACTAAATGCAATAACTAGATATCTAAGGATTAATAAAGCTTACTAGTAATACTAATAGAGATGGAGGTGGTGTAGAGGGGAAAAATGAAAGTAAAACTTGAAAAATAAAGAAAATGGAGATGAGAAGACGAGAAAAGTGAGATAAAAGATCTTATTAAGGTGTAAAAGAAAATGAATAGAATTAGATAAAAGTAATAGAAAAGAATGAGAAAATAAAAAATAGAGCAAAATAAAGAAAAAAGGGGAAAAACAGTGAAGAAAAAGAGAAATGAGTTTTTAAAAATTCCTCCTTTTTTTTGGTACTGGGGATTGAACTCGGGACCTTGTGCTTACAAGGCAGGTGGCAGCACTACTGAGCTAAATCCTTGGCCCTCCTCCATGTTTTTGAATGAATGGTATCTTTCTGTGGTCTGCAGTACTGAAATCCTCCAGATACGGGGGAGAGATAGTAAGTCACTACTAAGACCTATTTGGTTTCCACACTCACATTTTTTCCTGTGGGCATGGTTGGTCAATGGTTTCTGCCCTAGGGCAGCTACTTCAATTCAGCTACTTCCAGTTTCTGTGTTTCTGTATGTGCTCCAAGTACTGTACCAGCTTTCTCCACCTAGCTTTATGACCAGTGGCTTTGTGAGGTCCGTCCTGCACCAGGCTCCAGAAGTCTCCCTGTCAATACACCCCTGAGTACTGCAACCATTCAAGCTGAGGTGTATCCCTGATCACATTGGTAGATGGGGGGAAAAAACCAGACCACTGAACTCTGTGCTGGATGTAGGCAATGGGGTGTGTGTGTGAGTGTGTGTAGTAGTAGTAGTAATAGTAGTAGTAGTAGTTCACTGGACTTAATGCCAGCATTTTCAGACCCAGCCTCCCCAAAAGCCATTCACAATGGCTTGGCTTCTCAACTGAGAGGGTGAGACCCCTGTGTCCAACCCAGCCTGAGCTTAAATTTCTCAGGGGGTCTATGTCTAGCCCATACCCTCTCTACAACTCCCTTGTGGCTCTCTCCCACTCAGTCACGATGGTAGGGTGATCCCAGAAACCTTGAAATGATGTTGTTCTGTAGCTTAATCTAAAGCAATTAACCCTTTCCCCAAATGGCTTCTCATTAAACACTCTCAAGTATGGTGGGTGCGGCACTGGATTTCTTCTAGCCTGCCATGTGGATTCACTTTCAGAGCAAAACTGCTGTTTTGACCTGTGAAGTTTACAACAACTGGTGGCTTTTCTTGGGGTGAGTGCTGCCAGTCTTGTCTGTTGTTTCCCCCTGGAGCTGCCAACTCTCTCCGGGCTTTGTGTCAGCAGTGTCAGGTTCTCCTCCCCAGGAGCCAGAGTCAGCTTTCCAAGCCACTTTGGTTTTTTTCTCTGCAGTGTGCTCTGTTTCTCCAGCTTCTGTAGTTTCCAGTTTTCCCGTAAGTTCCCTCCCAATTCCCAGAGATCTACTTCTTCTCGTCTTCACCTTGTTTTCCAGGTGTCTTGATCCCAGACCCTGGAGAGGCCATATTTTGCTGAGTCTTATTCTGCCGCTTTTTCTTTCTTTCTCTTTCTTTCTTTCTTTCTTTCTTTCTTTCTTTCTTTCTTTCTTTCTTTCTTTCTTTCTTTCTTTCTTTCTTTTCTTTCTTTTCTTTCTACCAGGGATTGAACTCAGGTCCTTGCGCTTGCGCAGCAGGCGGTGAAAACACTGAGCTAAATCCCCAGCCCAATTCTGCTGCATTTTGCTTTTTGAGTTGGCTTCACTACATTGCCCAGGCTGGTCCAAAACTCCTAGGCTCAAACGATTCTCCCAGATAGCTGGGACTAGTTCTTTACCCTCCCAGCAACAGCTGGACACATTTTAGATTTTAATAACTTGAATTAGCCATAAATACCTGTTGGTTAAGAATTGTTAAATGAGTTAGGCATGATGGTGTAAACCTATAAATCCAGCATGGGGGAGGCTGGGACAGGAGGACCCCCGGGATTTTGAAGCCAGCCTGTGTTACATAAATGAGTTCAAGACCAGCCTAAAGTACATAGCAATCAAACAAACAAAAAAATTTATTAGATGTTAAATAGAGATGAGGTGGTGGTAGATGGAGTTTAAACTATTGTTTCAACGCAGTCAGAGAATTTTCTCACAAAAATTAGTTCTCGGATAATTTATTTTTTCTATTGAAATATTAAATAGACCCATTGGCAGTCCTGCTGGATTTTCTTTAACACAGTTGTAGAGACAATTGCGGTTGTCTGAGTGAAGTGAGAAAGAATGACACGCAGGTATTTTCAGGGAACTAAATATAAAAGTCCTGCAGGGGATCAAAAAGAAGTTTATCACAACAAGATATTCCCCACCTTGACCTGGTGAATGAACCCTGAGCTTTCACACTGAGCTACATCTCCAGGTCCTTTTAAATTTTTTTTTCTTTTGAGATAGGGTCTCACTAAGTTATTAAGTTGCCCAGGTTGGGCTCCAACTTGCAATCCTCCTGCCTCAGCCTTCCAGAATTCTGGGATTACAGGTGTGCTCCACCACATCTAGATCAGATGCCTTTTTATTGGGGGCGGGTACCGGAGATCGAAGTCAGGACCTTGTGGTTGCCAGGCAGGCATGGCACCACTAAGCTACATCCCCAACCCCTCAGATGCCATTTTGACTATTTTTCTTTTGTTGAGATAGGGTTCTTGCTATGTTGCCTGGGCTGGCCTTGAATTCAACACCCTCCTACTTCAGCTTCCCAAGTAGCTGAGATTACTGAAGTACACATGAGCCTGGCTTTGATTCTGTTTTCCCAAGAACTTTCTCTTATGGAAAATTTCAAACATACACAGAAGTATAGAGAACAGTAGAACTTCACGTACTCAACACCCAGCTCCAGCGATTGTCAGCGTTTTGCCAATCTGCTTCGGTTTTCACCAACACCTCCCTCCACCCTTTATTTTGCCACAGTATTTTAAGGAAAATCCCAAGTCAATACACCTGTAAGTACTTCCATATTATTTAAATATTTTTGTATACA
>NW_004624730.1:18361247-18417464 GCF_000247695.1 Heterocephalus glaber | reverse complement strand
AATGTCTAATAAATTTATTTTTAAATGTAGTAACATCAAAACTCTCTCACTTGAAGTCTTGCCAGAATACTGCCCTGTTCACTAGAGCAGCTTGAGTACAGGGAGCTGGGTGCGGGGAGGCAGATTTGCTGCAGCCAAACACGGTTGGTGGTGAAGCAGCCTAGGGTTTGATTCTAGCAGGAAGCTGCTCCTCCCAAGGTTGGAAAGACATGGAGAAGAATGTTCTCAGAGCCCATGGGCTGTGACCAGCAGTGGATTATGGAACCATGTGTACCCCAAAAGTCATGTTCAGTTTTGATCCCTGCTACCAGTGAAGGTAACCGTACTTGGAAATAGAGACTCTGTAGAGGAAATCAAGTGAAAATAAAGTCACACTGGATTAGGGTTGAGTTCTCTGCTAGATAAAATGGCCCCGGCAGCCCTGCATCCTAAAATGGCTTCTGTCTGCAGGAAATGAGTCACTGGAGGGGAGGGGGAATGAAACCTAAATTCCCCACCACTAAAACCCTCCCGCCAATAGCCTTCTCTGCTAAGAGGTTCAAACCCACCCATGAGTTTAAACCTTGGCTCCAGCTACAGCCAATCATCTACCGCCACGACGCTCTCCCAGCCCTTGTAAACCTCACCTAGCCAGCCCCTAGCTGTTTCTCTCATTATTGTTTGAGACAGCCCAGTAGGCCTTGCCTTGGCTGTTTGCGTTTTGGCTCATTTTTTCCTCTCAAGGGTTGGCCCTAATTCCAAGGAATGATGTCTTTATAAAAAAAAGGAGAGATTTGAGCTGGGTGTGGTGGTGCATGCCTGTGCTCCCTGCACTCTGGGAGGCTGAAGCAGGAGGATTGCAAGTGGGAGATCAGCCTGGGCAATGTAAAGACTTCCTGTCTCTAAATAAATAAATAAGCAAATTTTAAAAAATAAATAAAATTGGGGATGTAGCTCAATATGAAGGCATGAATGCCCAGGGTTCAGTACCCAGTATTGAGAGAGAGAGAGAGAGAGAGAGAGAGATCGGAGTGATCCTTCAACAAGTCAAAGAACTTCAAAGGCTGCCAGCAGGGAGCAAGGCAGGAACAGTCTCCCTTGGGTGCCCCAGAAAGAACCAACTCTGCCAACACCTTGATTTCCAACTGTGAACTGCTGGTGTTGAACAGTGGCAGAATAATTTTTGGTTGTTTTAGGCCACCCACTCTATGGTAATTCATTGCAGTGGCCCCAGGAAAACAACCCAGGGGATTCCTGATGGGACCTGTGACAACAGGAGAGGCTGGGGAGTGGGAGTGGAAACTTTGGAGGAGAGGGCCCTTCTGCAGAAACACCACATGTCTGCTTGTCCAAGTCATTGGCTGGATGTGGCCAGGAGTCAGACAGCAAGGGAGGCTGGGAAATGAGGCGTCGACAGATCCGAGATACGCAGTCAAAGAAAGTATCTGGGAACAAGCAGAGTGACTGCTACCACAACTTCCATGCCTTATCCCCAGACCACCCTTTTCATGATTTGGTTTCTCTCTTAAGCACAGTGGGAGACCTCTGGAGTGGTCAGCCATGGAGCATGGTCACATCTGTGACTCAAAGGGAGCCTGCAGACTGCCGTGCGGTGGGCAGGGTGGGTGCCCGGGAGGAGGCTGCTGCAGGAGCCAGGTGAGAAGAGAGGTGGCAGCAGAGATGAGAGAAAGCAGGATCCTCAGGCTGTTCAGAAGGAAAAATGGGCAGGAGTTGGTGATGTGGAGAGTAAGGGGTAGGGATAAAGGAAGGGGATAAAGGGAGACTTCAGGGTTGTAGCTTGGAGGAACTGGTAGGCAGTTATGTCATTCACCACAATGGGGGTGTTCCCTCCAGGACAGGTGGAGTTGGGGGCCTGTGAGAGATGCTGTGGAGAGGTTTCGGGGCAGCTGGATGTGAGAGTCTGGAGCTCGGAGGAGAGGTGTGGGGGAGATGCACATCTGCACGTGACAGTGATGTAATAACTGACACAGGGATGGAAGGGGCCACCTGAGGAGACTACAGAGTGAGATGCAAGAGGGACAAGAACCAAGCTGGGGATCTTCAGCACTCAGCAGTCAGGAAGAGGGAGCAGAAGATGAGCCCAGGAGACTGAAAAGGAGTCGCCAGAGTGGTTGGGCAAGGCTAGAGGCAACCGACTCATTGGAAGTCACTCAGAGGCCATGAAGACCTAGAAGGTTAGAGAAATGACACTAATCAGGTGAGATGGAGACCAGGGGCTCCTGGAGAGGAGCGCTCAGTGGCACACTGGGGTACAAACCTGACTGGAGCCGATGGAGGAGCAAGTAGAGGCTGTGAGGGCAGTGGCTGGAAAGGGGAGGGGTACATAGTGAGGAGGGACATCGGGGAGAGGAGAAAAATATCTGGGAATGTCTTATTCATCCAGTGAGGAGGCCAAGGTTAAAATACAAGAGAAAAAAACATACAAGGTTCCCAAGAAGACAGCAGGAGGGAGGTTCAAGGCACAGATGAAGGACTGGCCTTGGGCTGGAGGGCAGCCCTGCAGTCAGAACGAGAGAAGGAGGGTGGTCTGGCTGCAAGAAGGCTTGGTGTTTGGAAGCTTAAGTTAAGGTAGTAATCATGACACGGTGTGAGCCATCGTGAGGTTAAAGGCAGGCACCAAATCCGATGAGAGCACGGAAGGGCGAGCAATGAACTTTCAGGTTTTCAGGAAATGTCAGTTTAAAATTAACCTGAAACATCATCCAACCATCACAGACGGAGTTAAGTATCATGCTTGTAAGCATAGTGTGGACCACATCTAAGCTCTTACTGTACATGATTTAAAAAAGAGACCAGAAAAAAGGTAAGTGCAAGACTTGGACTAAGAACTTGGGGTCCCATGTAGGGACTAGGGATTTGGGATCCTACTTTCCAATCCAGGGCTCTATTCATTCTGCACTCTCCATACTGTACAGCAGCTTACAGGTAAAAATATCCATCCTGAGACACAAAGAAGAAAGCAGGGATTGTATTTACAATGATTCTTGTGAAGTTTCTCATTAAAATGGTAGATTTTAAGTTTTAAATCCCATACAGTATCACAGTATAAAAGTAATTATTGAGTTCAGCTCTCTTCCAGTTAATGCTGAAACAATTACTGTGCATCTGAAGGAAAAATCTTTTCATTAACAGGAAGCCAGACCACTTTATGAGTCATGCCAAGAATAAATGGTGAGAAATTTAGCTTTTTGAGGTTAATTATTGTAGAAGGAGTTGCACATGCTTTAATGGAGGTAAAACAATCCCTGCTTTAAGTTTCTCGTTTCTGGGCCGGGGATTTAGCTCAGTGGTGGTGTCGCCTGCCTTGTAAGCTCAAGGTCCAGAGTTCGATCCCCGGTACCAAAAAAAAAAAGTTTCTTGTTTCTATCATACATTACGTTCATAAGTGTTGAAATTTGGGATCTATAATCTGGCATAATATAAACATCTTCCTCTCCAACAAGACACTGTTTAATGATGACTCCATACCCATAACAGAGGATATTCTTCTTAAATAAGGAGGCACAATAGGTGAGAGAGGAAAGTAATTGGTACATTTGAACAAATAGAAGATACTTCCTGGTAGTGATTCAAGTTGGAAATGAGTTATGGCAGATATGCAAAAGAAAATGAACTGTATGTACACACAGAATGAGATTTTATAATTCTATTAAATCTCTGGTCTCTGGAAAGTAAGAGATTTTATTAGAGGAGACCAAATAATACCATATTAGCGAATAAAAAGCAGAATTAATTCCATACAACTTATATTCGATTTGGGGGGCAGAGATGGGAATCACTTGGAAAAATGTCTTGTGGTTATAATGAAGAATGAAATAAGGGGATAGAGTCCAAGTTAATTTTAGTAGGACATAAAACACTTTATATTCTGGAATGGAGAAGTATTATGTATTTGTTACAAATTTCAGTAAGTTTGCTTCCAAAATTTTTTCTAATTGTTTCACGTTCAGTGGAGAATAGAAATAATAGAGAATTGAGAGAATGAAGGAATTATAAGAAAACATTAACAAATAAAGCATGTAGGTCCCAGGTAAATGTTCACCAGAGGGATAGGAGGAGGACTTAGTAAGAAAATATTTTATCTTTTTTTTTTTTTTTTGGTACCAGGGATTGAACTCAGGTCCTTGTGCTTGCACAGCAGGCGGAGAAACCACTGAACTAAATCCCCAGCCCTAAGAAAATATTTTAACCCCCAATTTAATAAACAATAATAACATTGGATATAGCAAATGTGATGGAAACAGGGGTCATAATGGAACGGTGGAGTTTTGCCATGTGCTAAACTAAAGAAAATGCAATGCCCCATCAGTTAGTGACACCTAAACACCTCATGCCTGATATGACATTACAAGTAATGACTTTGACATGCAAGAGGAAATTAGTAAAGCAGAATTAAGTACTATGTCATACCCACTAAAGCCCACATGTGACTCTTTGGCGTGCTCAACTTTTAAAAAGATCCGTTGTCCTTAATCCCCCTCAGAAGGCTGCCCTCACTTTGACCACACCGACCACACCATTCTTGCATTTTCTGCAGTAGTTCTGGGAGTCACCTTGAGTGTCTCTAGTTGCGCTGTCATGGCTGCCTTGATGTCCTGAATGGATGAAAAATGTTTACCTTCAATGGTCATTTTGACTTTGGGGAAGATTCAGAAGTTGTAATGGTGCCAAATCTGGTGAATAAGGTGGATTAGGACACACAATTATGTTTTTACAAACCTGCCTTTCCATTGGATGGCAGTAGGCAGCAATATTCACCATATTTTTGATCACATCTTGTAAAGGCATTCAGGAAAGAGGACTTCCAGAACTGCTTCAGAAAGTGGCAAGAGCTGGGCGTGATGATGCCTGTCTATAATCCCAGCATTTGGGAGGCTGAGGCCGGAGGACTGCTGTGAGTTTGAGACCAGCCTGGGCTACATAGTGAATTCAAGGCCCGGGTGAACTACACAGCGAAACCCTGTCTCAGGAAAAAAAAAATGATAGAATGATATCATGTAAGATATGTAAGAATGATAAGTGTGTTTGAAGCAAGGGTGAATATTTTGAGGAGGATTAATGGCAGTGGACTTTTACTGTAGTCAATTTTTTAATTTAAACATTCACCATATAGTTTGATCACACCTCATAAATGCCACTTAGAGCCCTAGAACTGAGTGTGGTCACTGCAGTTAAGGGCAAAGAAGTCAAGGGCTGAGCCCCAGAGTTCAAGGAGGTAAAGGTGATGGGGGGTTGAGAAAGCCAGTGGAGGGTGGATCTCCAAGCCAATAAAGGGAGAATGTGAAGGAAAAGAGAAAAATGGTGGCAAGAGCTGCTGACGGGTCAAGTCAGAACCAAAAACCCACCAAGGGATTTAACAACTTAGAGTCACTATGGAGCCAAGAAAGAGCAGTTTCAATGGAGTGGTGGACGAGAACCTTATTGGAGTCAGTGCAATAGAGAATGCAAGGAGATAAATTGGAGGCAGCTAGTGTCAGCTGCTCTTTGAAGAGCTGTATGCAAGGCTAGGACCTCTGGAGTGAGTGGCAGCCACAGGAGGGGTAAGGAGCACAGGATCGCTGGAGGCCGAGAGGTCAGGGACCTGAGAGGCCTGGAATTAGAAGCACCGAGCATGGGGGTTCACAGCAGTGGTGGAGCCAGCCCCTTCAAGGAAGGGGAGTGACCTAGGGCCACAAGGAGACTTAGTGAGTGGTGGGGTCTAACAGCATGAGATTCAGAGCTGAGTGTATATAAGGAGGGAGAGAGAATAACAACAAAAGAAGAAGGCATCTCACACGTGGCCAAGACTGGGGGCACGAGGGGAGCAGGAACCAGAAGCCCGAGGGGAGAAAACCAGGTTTCAGTGAGGAGAAAGTGAGGGAAATTTTCAGAGAAGGATGAGGATGGTGGGCAGGTATGGAGGAAGAGTTTTAGAAGCCAGAGAGGAGATAGAGAGATGGAGGAATAAAAGGGAATGTCAGCAAGTACTTGGAATTAGATTGCAAGAATATGGGGTGACCTGGAGAACCAGGTTTTCTGGTGTTAGCTGGTCTGGCCAGGGATGAAGGGGAGGATAAGATTTCTGGACTCAGAGCAGAGGTGGCAGCCAGCCAGACCCTGAGTGTTGGGGGCCTCGCCATGCACACGCAGATCCTAGAGCTGATGGAGGGAGGACTTACGAAGGGGATGTGGGGCCCTTTCTGCCCTGGCCCATGAGGGTGGAGCTGCGGGGGCCACTTCGCCGTGAACTGGAGGATGTGGGGCAGGTGTTGAGTAGTTGGTGAGTTTGAGACTGGAGGGTAGAGACTGTAGAGAGGACTACTTGTTTTATTTTGAGTTTTTTTTTTTTTGGTACTGGGGATCAAACTCGGGTCCTTGTGCTTTCGAGGCAGGCGGTGGAACCACTGAGCTAAATCCCTGGTCCCTATTTTGAGTTTTTGAGACAAAGGCTTGCTAGGTAGTCCAGGGGAGTAAATCTCCCTTTACTTTGCATCTTCCTTATGGACCTAAAGCTGGCTGTGGGGAGGTGGGAGGAGCCAGCACTCTTCAGCTCTGGCAGGGTGTACGCACTCACTAGACCTCTGGACTGTCCATTCCATGGAAACCCAGCACCGGCGTAGGGCTGTTAAAGTCTATTTTAAGTACAAGGTATGGGAAGGACCAAGTCAGTATTTTTTTATTCTTGATAAGATCTAAGCATGTTGTTAGGTGAGAGTTTAGAGTTCAGTGAAGAATTTCAAGGCTACATTAAAATTTTGGGGTATAATTGGGGTAGCTAGCTCCAAGATTTTGTACACTTCAAACCCTGAAAAATGTTCTAGACGATATATGGCATGAATAAAAAATCTTTTCCCTAAAAAAAAAATCACTTCTTCCATTTATGTCTTCTGCATTTTGATAAACTTCTTGAGAGTGTAGTGCTTCTAAAGAACTCCAAGGAGCTTTCTCAGATTACCTCCACAGCGGATCAGAACAAGATGAGAAACACAATTATTTTGATTTGAGTGCATTCTTGAAGAGTTGAACAATAAGGTAAATGAAACACCATTCATGCATTTTCTTGTATTTTCCATTTAGTAGCAAATGTAAAAGGGTGTTAGTTACGGTCCCAATAAGAGCCATTTTTCCTTTTAGAAACAGTTCAGGTTTATTTCATATAGAGTAAAAAACAGAGCTCTTAAATGCAGTTCGATGAGTTTTGACATATATATGCACTCATGTAATCATCACTCAAATCAAAACATAAAAAATTTCCATCAAAATCTGAAAGTTTTCTTGAGCTTTTTTCACTCAATGGGGCAATCATTCTAATTTTTATCATTATAGATTTGCTTAGTCTGTTCTTGAGCTTCATATGAACAGACTCATACAATTAAGCATGATTTTAGGGCCAGGCGTTGTGGTGCACCCCTGTAATCCCAGCACTTGGGAGGCTGAGGCAGGAGGATCACTGTGAGTTTGAGGCCAGCCTGGGCTACATAGCAAGACTCTGTCTCAAAAACTCAAAACAAAATGCTTTTGTGCCTGGACTATTTTGTTCCTTTCTTTTTTTTTAGCCAATGAGTAAATGTTCCATTACATGAATATGCCACTCTTTGTCTGTTGATGGACAACTGGGTTGTTTCCAGTTTGGAGCTATTATAAATATGAACTTGAAAAATAGCTTTGACTATCCTTTAATAAGTCTTTTTCATTGTTCTTGGGAAAATACCTAAGAATGGAATTGCTGATCCCAGAGTAAGTGTATATTAACTTTAAAAAATACTAGTTTACAGCCAGGCTTGGTGGCATACACCTGTAATCCCAGAACTCTGACAGGTTGAGGCAGGAGGATTGCAACTTCTAGCAGGGGCAGGCAACTTAGCTATTTGGAGAGACCCAGTCTCAAAATTAAAAAAATATTTTAAAGGTCTGGGGATGTAGTTCAGTGGAAAAACCTTGGGTTTAATTCCCAGGGCCACCAAAACAAACAAACAAACAAACAAACACCAAGAGGACACAACAAGAAAAACCTACCTATCTTCCAAAGTGGCTACTCCATGTTTCATTCCCACCTGCAGTAAATTAGAGCACCAGTTCTCTTACATCTTCTTCAAGATGTGTTACCACTCTTTTAATTTGAGCTTTTCAAGGGAGCTGTATACTGGTATTTCATCATGATTTTAATTTTTTTACATTGCTGGGGATCAAATCCAGGGCCCTGCACACACTAAGTAAGGAGAACACTGAGCTAAAACTCCATCCCTAATTTGAGTAATCTCTCTCTCTCTCTCTCTCTCTCTCTCTCTCTCTCTCTTCCTTTTGTATGTACTTCAGTTGGCCTTGAACTGACCACAAGGCTCAGGCCAGCCTCGAACTTCCAACAATCTTATTGCCTCAGCCTCTGAAGTGCTGCAATTACAGGGCTGTCCCACCATGCCTGGCTCTAATTTGATTTTCTGATGAGGAAGATTAGGCACCTGTCTGGTGTTAACTATCTATTTGCATGTCTTCTGTGAAGTATCTCTTCATCTCCCCCAGTATTCAGCTCTTTAAAATTACCAAGGACATGGACCCATCAGGCAGTACTCTTGTTTAATAGAGGAGCTAAATGTTGTACATACATTGTGGCAGTAATGGTAGAAGATAGCTGGGCAAGAAAAATAAATTTGGATTTTTCCAAACAGTTACTCAGGACAATTACAGAAGCAATTGTTTTATTTGTAAAAGGCTCTATATGCTATTTTAAAGTTTCAAAATACAAAGAACAGTTATTCTAGAACCTTTGCATATAATTAGAATTTGGGGAAATATGATTAATAGCCTATGTGACATCAAACTTTTTCTATATGGAATTGTATTTTGAGACATAACTTATTCAAATCAAATACTATCCAAATTTGTATCAAAATGGAGAGGTGTGCAATTTTAAAAGTCCTTTAAAAATAAAAATAAATAAAAAGTTCTTTATAAGGCAGCATATTTTCCTTTGCATCTAGAAATGGCCATGTGACATAATTCTGGCCACGTGAAGTAGACTAAAGATGCTGAGGAGACAGCTGTTCCAAGTCAAAGTCAAAGTATTGGTTTAAAAAATCCTCTTATCTTTCTCTTTACCCAAGAATGTGAATGTGATGCTTGCCTGAAAACTTTGGGACTATGAGGGGGACAGTACAAGGAAAAGCCCTCGTGCTGATGATGTCAGGAGCAAGCAGCAGAGAGCCCGGTTCCAGATGGTACCACTGACCAGATGGCCCAGCCCTGGGCTCTTCCTATCCCCGGTGTGAGACAACAAAGCCCCTATCTGTGCAAGTCAGTGTAGTCAAGTTTTCTGAGATGGGCTACTGAGTGTACTGTCAGTGTAACCACTAGTGCTTTAAAAGAAGATGCCACACTGAACGTGAAATGAACCATTTATACTGTGCACCATTATCTCTTTATTGAGCCTGGTTTAATCAAGGACATACTAGTCTCCCAAGGAACTAAGCATTGAGACACAATTATAATCCATAAGGAGAAGGGGTTAACATTTCCATCATATTATCTATTTTAGGAACCATATTTTAAAACATCTATAGGGGTTAAGGGGAGCAGCTCAGTGGTTGAGCACTTGCATAGCAAGGCTCTAGCACTGGGGGGTAGAATGGAAGGCACTGGTAAATGCTAGGGTTATCCTGCTCCAATATTGTTTTAGCATTTATGAAAAATGTACTAAAGATTTTAATATGTCAATGATATCTTCAAATTCTTATTATTTTAAAATAAATATAAACATCCTTTTCAACGAATGAGTATTCGCCTTTAGATGGATAGGACAGCTGTATCCGAGAAGACAATAAGATGGTGCTATAATAATTTGAATGTTGAATGTCATCCATAGGTCCATGTGTTAAAGGCTTTTCCCCAGGGTGATGATACTGGCAGGTGATGTGGTTTTAGGAGACGGGGCCTGTGCTCACTTCGGCAGCACGTATACTAAAATTCGGAGACAGGGCCTTCTGGGAGGTCTTGACATCCATGGGCTGACCTCTGGAAGAGGAGTGTGGGGTCCTAGCCTGTCCAGTCTCCCTTGCATCTTGTTTGCTCTGCCATGTGCTTCCCGCCCTTGTCATCTGTTGCATTCACCAGAAGCTCAAAGTTATGGCACTGCCCAATCTTGGATTGGAGCCTCCAGAACTGGAAGCTAAATAAGATTTTCTGTGTATAAGTTAATTATCTCATGTATTTTTTATAAAAATGAAAATCTAATACAAATTGCATAGACCATAATGAAATGCTTTAGCCAGTAGTTGAAAACAGAATATGTATAGCTCTAAAACACATATATAAATTAAGTTTGTATGCAGCTTTTCAGAACTAAAAATTAAAATATGTGAACAAACTTCAGAAAAGTAATTTTGGAGCAAAATATGTTCAGAGAAGGTATTCTACTAAGGTAGTATAAGCCAGGGGTAAAGAGCATGAATTCTAGAGCCAGACTGCTAGAGTTCACATCCTGCTTTCCATTTGCTAGTTTCATAACCCCAGGCAGGGATTAGTCAGCTTTCACTGCCATAAGAAATTACCATAGGGCTGGGAATTTAGCTCAGTGGTTTCGCTGCCTGCTGCACAAACGCAAGGACCGGAGTTCAATCCCCGGTACCAAAAAAAAAAAAAAAAAAAAAAAGATCCTAAAGTTTATGGGGCCGGGGATTTATCTCAGTGGTTCTGCTGCCTGCCTCGCAAGTGCAAGGACCCAAGTTCGATCCCCGGTACTAAAAAAAAAAAAAAAGAAGAAAAAGAAATTACCATAGCCTGGATGGCTTAAACAACAGAAATTTACTTTTGCAGTCTGGAGCCTGGCAAGTCTAAGATCAAAGTACTTTCAGGGTCAGCGTCAGTGAGGACTTGGTCCCTGAGTTGCAAATGGGTACCTTTTCATTGTGTCCTCTAGTGGCTTTCTCAGGAGGGAGCATGAAGAGATAGCCTCTCTCTCTGTCTCCATCCCTCTTTCATACTGGGGATGAAACCCAGGGCCTCACAAATGCTAGGCAAGTGCTCTACCACTAAGGTACATTTCCAGCCCTTCTTCCTTTTAAGGCCACCAACTATTTCCAAATATAATCACACTGAGACTAGATCTCCAGCATATGAATGGGGGACATAATTTAGCGTATAGCAGCAGGTTATCTTACTACAGTATCTACATTTCTTTAGTTACAGAGTTAATGAAAACAGGAGTGGAGTTTTGTAAAGATTAAATGAATTAATATATGTAAAGCTCTTATAAGAGAATGTGACAGTTAATACAAGTTTGATTTTGTTATTGACCATGTTTTAGCAAGTTTCTTTTCCTTTTTGCAGTACTAAAAATTAAACCCAGGGCCTCATGCCCAGTGAATTATATTCCCAGTCCTTTTTTGCTAAGTTGTCCAGGCTGGCCTTGAATTTGTAATCCTTCTACCTCATCTCGCAAGTACTTTAGCAAATTACTAGTGGGGAATTCTTGTTTCACAAAAATATTATCAAAATGTACATGAATCAACATTAATCAGAGTTTCTCAAATGCTGTTTACTTTTTGGGGTGGGACTGTCCTGACACACAGGACATTTCAAAGCATCCTGGCCTCTACCCACTCACAACCCAGATGTCTCCAGGTGTTGCCAGATGTTCCCTGTTAGCAAAATCATCCCTGGTTAAGAACCACTGCTATAAATTTATCAAAGATACAGAAGCAGCTACATTAATGTATAGTTATTTGGAATTAAAAGTATTTGGTCATTTTACAGGTATAATCAACTGGCCAACTAAAGGTTTAATAATAATAACAATAATAATATAGAATATTAATAATAATTAAAATTAATTAATACTATATAGTCTCTTTGCTAAGGATAAGATTTAATCACTAAAGGCTCATGTTCAGCATTGTAGTTTCTACAGTTTCTTTAGTTTTTTTGGCACTCAGGATTGAACCCATGGCCTTTGGACCGAGCTAAAGCCCCAGCCCTTTTTATTTTGAGACAAGATCTCACTAAGTCATTATATTGTCCAGGCTGGGTTTGAACTCGTGATCCTCCTGCTTTAGCCTCCCAGAGTGCTGGGATCACAGGCGTGCATAACCATACCCAGCTAGGGATAATCTTTTGAAGGGAAGGTTGAAGATCATTTAAAACAGACTTTCAGGTTTCCACGATTCTTAAATTGACACAATAGAACCCTTACAAAAAAAAGAATCTTGTAAATTGCACTACCCAGCAGAATTTAACTTCAACAATGGAATTGTTCTTTCAGGCTGCAAGTACAACAATCGGTGGCAGGGAGGCCGTTGCAGCTTGAGACATGTGTTGTGAGTCCAGACCAGAAGCACCTCTGAATTAAGATCCCAGATGCATCTCAAGCACTAGGACTTGAGGATGAGCGAGCTTGACCAGTTAGGGCAGGAGGCTGAGCAGCTCAAGAACCAGGTCAGAGATGCTAGGAAAGCATGTGTGGATGCAACTCTCTCACAGATCACAGACAGCAATGACCAGGTCGGGAAAATCCATATGCACACCTGGAGGATGCTGAGGGGCACCTGGCCAAGATCTAAGCCATCCACTGGGGCACAGACTCCAGGCTCCTGTCAGTGCCTCATGGGATGGGAACTCATCATCTGGGACAGCTACACCACAAACAAGGTCCACTCCATCCCCGTGTGCATCTCCTGGCTCATGATCAGTGCTTATGCCCCCTCTGGGAACTATGCAACCTGTGGTGGCCTGGACAACATTTGCTCCATCTACAATCTGAAGACTCATGAAGGAAATGTGTGTGAGAGCCGTGAGCTGGTGGGACACAGGCTACCTGTCCTGCTGCTGATTCCTGGATGACAATCAGATCATCACCAGCTCTGGAGATACCACATGTGCACTGTGAGACATTGAGCCTGGCGAGCTGTCGACCACATTCACTGGACACACGAGGGACATCAGGAGCCTGTCTTTGGCTCCCGACAGCAGACTATTTGTCTCCGGTGCTTATGAGGCCTTGGCCAAGCTCTGGGACAACTGACAAGGCACGTGCTGGCAGACCTTCACTGGCCAAGAGTCCGATATCAAGGCCATCTGCTTCTTCCCAAATGGCCATGCATTTGCCCCAGCTCAGATGATGCTACCTTCAGGCTCTTTGACCTCCGGGGAGACCAGGAGTTCGTGATCTACTCCCATGACAACATCATATACGGGATCACCTTTGTCTCCTTCTCCAGGAGCCGGTTGCCTCCTTCTGCTGGGTACGCCGACTTCAACTGCGACGTGTGGGACGCCCTCAAAGCTGACAGGGCTGGTACCTCTGCTGGATGTGACAACTGCGTCCCTGCCTGGGGGTGACTGACGATGGCATGGCTGCAGCAACAGGGTCCTGGAACAGCTTCCTCAAGATCTGGAACTAACGTTAGTAGATAACGGTTGCATACAAACACGGCATATTGGAAGAGAAAGGGTGAGAGGCAGAGTAACGAAGCACATGCTGCAACACTGAGAAAGTGGTTGGAGTCCTTTCCCTGTGCAAAGCAATGAACTCGGGCCTGGTCTCAGCCCCGCCTCACCCGCAGTTCTGTTTCTTCTCTCACCTTGGGCTCCTGTGAAGTTGGAGGGAGTCTAATCGCCCAACATTACCCACCCTGCCCACGCTGTCAGGAGCCTGTCTGAGAGATGCCTGTCCTGTGCTTGGATAGTCAGTTGGTTATTTGTGTATGAAACAATGTACAAATCAATATTTTGAAAATAATGATCTCAGACTTTCTAAGTTAAATTTTAAAAATTTGATTGTTTGCCATATTGGGTGGGCTTACTCTTAGAACCACATGCTGTAGAAATGCTCAAAGGTGCATACAGGACTCTGTCCTTAGATGTTCTTTTTCATTTGAGAAATAACCTCTTAAAGTTGTAACCGTGGCGGCTCTGTACACTTGTTGCTACTCCGTGTTGCACATGTATGAGAAACAGTGAGTGCTCTACACTCTTGAGTAGCGGGATGAGCTACTGTTTTCTTTACTTCTTTAAAAAAAACAAAAAATGAACAAACAAACAGTCCTGTTTCGAAGGATTCTGTTTCTGTTGGATTCTGAGGGAGAGGCGGGGGAGGAGGGAAGAAGCGCTCGACCTGCTGCCCAGACCTTTCTGGCCCGCCTGACCCACCAGGACAGCCTTCTGTGCCCAGGGCAGACCCGTGACCCTGCCCACAGGCCCGAAGGATCTCCCTGGTTCAGCAGCAGCATTTGGACCCCAGTGTCTCATGGGCCCTCCCTCCTCCCTGTGCCCCGCGTTCCTCAGCAGTAGTGGCTTTGCCATCCTGTTTCCTGCAACATCCTGTACAAACTGCTGTAACCGTGCAGCAGGCCTGGATCTGGCAACGAGAATACAACGAAGTCCCTTCCCTTCCCATCAGAGGACTCTGTAGAGCTTTCTGCATCTTCACCCTTTTCACCTTTTGCATTTAATTTTAACGTCAGTGTACAAGGAGCCTGGATGCATGATCGACCCTATATTAAACTGTACTGTTATTTAGGATGTAATAAAGCAGTTTGACATAAAAAAACCAAAACAATGGAATTGTTTTGTTCTACATATCGAACATGGAAGCCACTATCCACATGTAACTATTGACCACTTGAACTGCTGCTTGAATAACCAAGGGACTGAATTTTTAATTTTAATTAACTCAAATTTAATAGCCACAGGTGGCTAATGGCTACATTACTAAACAGCAGAGTTCTATACCCTTTAAGATAGAAATGATTTCCCCCACCGACATCCTACATAAAGGGCTACAGCCAGATGAAAATGCAGAGTAGAGATGGAACTGAAGGAGGCAGGCGAGGGAGTGGAAGCAATGTGAACAAGTTGTTTCAACAAGTCCCCCTACCCTCCTAGAAATGCTATGGAGCACACACCACACATTGTTAAATAAAACAGAAACAGGTGTTCATAATCCACACAAAAAATAGTTCTTGTCACAACTGTGCATACTGCAAGCGAATATGGCCTCTCCTCTCTGCTTTCCAGAGCTCACCACCTCCCTGAGGTGTAGCACCTTACACTTCTCACTTCTGTGGCCATGTTAACATCTCTAACCAACCCTGCAGCCTCTGAAGATGGAAGACTTATTTTTGTTAAAATTCTTTTTATTGCTATGGCAAAGCCTGTATATGAGCATGCAATACGTAATACATTTTTATCATATACACTGAAAATGTCTTTTTTTTTTTTTTTTTGTGGTACCGGGATTGAACTCAGGACCTTGTGCTTGTGAGGCAGGCGTGGTGCCACTGAGCTAAATCTCTAGCCTGTCATTTCTGTAAGAGTAGAAAAGCAAAGCCAGAGTTAGTACAACAGATGTTAGATACAATGAAGATTTAAGAATCACTACTAGGCTGGGTGTGACGGCCCATGCCTGTAATGCCAGCATTCAGGAGGCTGAGGCAGGAAGATTTCTATGAGTTCATGGCTAGCCTGGACTACACAGTCAGCTGAAGGCCAGCCTAAACTGCACAGTGGGACTGTCTCAAAAAAAACCCCAAAACCCAAAAACAACAACAACAAAAATAGAATCACCACGAAAGAGTTTAAGTTCCAATAAATTTATGTAGCTAGTAGGCATCTCCTTAGAGGATAGGATAAGATGGCAAAGAATTTCATTTGTGTTGAAATAGTTTCAAGAGTTTTAACTGAGATCTTTACCTAGGCAGCTTTCTTCCCCTTTGGGAATCATTGTGATAGAGTCCACTGGTGCTGACAGGAATGTGTTGGGTGGTTATTTTTAAGTCTGTACTACTAATCTGTACCAATAAAGAATGATCAAACCTATGCTCCTAAAAGCTCAAAAGTTAGCAATTTTTTTATAGGTTGCAGCTGCAAAGAAATATCACTACAAGAAATATCACTGCAAAGAATATACATTTCTCTTTTTTTCAACATTCTACCTTTTTAAAGGCTATTCTATAGTTAAGGCAAGAAGTAGTGGCAGTAATGATCTTTAATAATGGCTAATATTTATTGAGTGTTTATATGTTATAGGCATTGTTCTAGCAGTTAAAATGTATTAATTTGGAGGCTGAGGCAGGAGGATCATAAGATTAAACCCAGCCTGGGCAACTTAGACCCTGTCTCAACATAAAAAAGGATGGCTGAGTATAGTGGCACATACCTGTAATCCCAGTACTCGAGAGACTGAGGCAGGAGGATCACTGTGAGTTTAAGGCCAGCCAGGGCTCCATAGTGAGTTCAAGGCTCAAGGCCAGGGTGAACTACACAGTAAGACCCTGTCTCCATAAAGAAAGAAAGAAAGAAAGAAAGAAAGAAAGAAAGAAAGAAAGAAAGAAAGAAAGAAAGGATGATGTAGCCTAGTGCAAAGGCATTGGGTTCAATCCTCAGTACAGAAAAAAAAAAATAGTGCTGGATGTAGCTCAGGGGTACAGTGCTTGCCCAGCATCTGCAAGATCCTAGGGTTGATCCTCAGTGTTACACACATAAACAAAAGTATTCATTTGATCTTCATCACAGCTCTGTGAGGTGCATGACATTGTCAATTCCTAATTCAGTGAAGGAAATGGGCACAGAGGTTAAGGATTTTCTGCAAGGTCACACAGTCAATGACAGAACAAGATTCCGAGTGGGGTTACAGTCCTACTGCTCTGCAGCTGGACCCACCCAGGGTAGTGGTTGCTTGCAGCCAATCGACTACAGTAGGTTCTGTTCTAACTGTGATCTCAGGTTTATCAAGCATAGAGCCAAAAGAAAGCAAACAGCAGACTGGTTGTAAAGCTTACTTTTTCTCTGAAGGGCTATGAAAAGGAAAGTGGGGGCCAAATATGGTAATGCACATGTGTAATTCCAACACTTGGGAGGCTGAGGCAGGAGGATCACCTTGAGTTTGAGACCAGCCTGGGTTACATAGTAAATTCAAGGCCAGTCTGAACTACATAGCGAGATCCTGCATCAAAAAACCAAAGAAACAAAACAAAATGAAATTCGAGAGTTGTCAATTTTTGTTTGTTTGTTTCTTTTTTGGTACTGGAGATTGAACTCAGGACCTTGTGCTTTTGAGGCAGGCGGCGACACCACTGAGCTAAATTCCTGGACCTTGTCAATTTAATTGAGCGAAAGCTCCAATTTCTAAACAGATATTCCAAAATCAAGTGATCAAAAAAAATGTACCCTTACATTTGTATCTATAAAATACCAGTGAAATATTTCTACAAAGATAGAAAACATAAAATTAAAATAAGAGTCCAACATCTAGAAAACCTTTTCTAATGTAAAATCTGGAAATCATGCTGATTAGAAAAACAGAATAGGTGAGATGTTAAGGCCTCCAGTAACTGACATAAATTAGCAACAATTAAGGTTGCCTTGAATTCCCAAACCTTCTGCCTTAGCCTCTGGAGTGCTGGGGTTACCAGTATGTTTCACCAGGCTTGTCTTTTTTATAAGTCTTTCATTGACAATGGTTAGGAATGCTTTCACTGTAACTTAAAACATTTTGTTCTGAAAGTATTGTACACAGCTAAGATTGTTAGAGAATATAGAGAATAGAGAACAAGGCCTGGCCCTTAGCACAGAAAACAGTTGAGACACATTTATTAAAAGGTCAAGATTTTAAAAGGAAGAACTGGGCCAGGGAATTTAGCTCAGTGGTTCTGGCCCCTGTCTCAAAAGCGCAAGGTCCCGAGTTTGATCCCCGGTACCAAAAATAAATAAATAAATAAATAAAAATAAAAAGGAAGAACTACTACACCCACATACTTCCCCTAGGGATGAATAGCAGTGATTGATATTCTATATAGACATCTATCACCTTAACTGGGGACCAAAACCTCCCTAGCCCATTCCTTCCAGGAAAATCCTTGTTTGGTCCATGTACACTGCTTGCTATGGTCCATGTATGCTTGCTATGTGACTAGCTTCCCCATTTAATCAATATTTCCTAAGTGAGCACCGGGGAGTTAGCTCAGTGGTTTCGCCGCCTGCTGCTCAAGCACAAGGACCCGAGTTCGATCCCCGGTACCAAAACCAAAACAAAACAAAACAAAAATATTTCCTAAGTGACTATACTTGTAATCATACTGATTGATCATAGTTTTGTCCTACCTCATGATTTCCCATTGGATCAATATTACCTAAGTGACGATACTTGTAATATTATTAGTTGATTATACTTTTGTCCCACCTCGTACCCACCTTACCTCATGGCTTTGCTCAATAAAACACTTTTTTTTTTTGGTACCGCGGATCGAACTTGGGACCTTGTGCTTGCGAGGCAGGCACCGGAACCACTGAGCTAAATCCCCAGCCCAATAAAACACTTTTGAGAAGTGGGGTGGGTGGGCAACCCACTTTCTGGACTCCCTTGTCTTTTTTAGACGGAAGCTACTTTTCCCTCAATAAATTCTTCCTAGTCTTACCCTCTGTTCCTAGAATTCATTCTTCGATTTTAGAGAACACAAACTTGGTGTTTTGGATATCTAGCAGGTTGGGAGTTAGATTTCCCTTATTTGGATTATTTCCCTTGTTTGGATTACTTGGTGCCCTACATCATTTGGAGGTCCCACTGAGATAATTGGACAGAAGTAAGAAGAGTGCTTTTGTTTCACAGAGTCAAACTTTTTGTTTCATATATTGTTTTTTTGCCTCATAGATTCTAAATTTTTGTTTCATGGATTCCAGTTCTTGTTCTATAGATTCTTTCTGTTTCATAGATTCTGGACTTGTGTTTCATAGATTTTGTTTTTTGTTTCATAAATTCTGTCCTTTGTTTCATAGATTCTGGCTTTTGTTTCAAAATTATCTTAAATTGTATGTTGTATGTCTCAAATTTTTGTGAATTGCTTGTTTGTCTTATGATACATTGTCCTTTGTTAAAATTACATTTTATTCCTGTTTTGTATATGCTGCATTTGGATTTGGTTGCTAAAGTTGCATTCCTTGTTTTGTTAGACAACAGCACTACGGGAAAAGGTAGTGTTAGTGTGCCACCTAGCAGACTTTAACAGTAATTACAAGTAAATTTAGAAAATGCTATAAAATGGGTCTTTTTATGAAATCTAGTTTACATTTCAGAAATATATGTGACTATTAATAAAACACAGTACCCCTCCTGCCAGTTAATAAAGACAATAGGCCAGCAGCCATTCTTAAGACATGGGGGACAGATTTCACTGAGACATTCTGGCCCAATCCTTCTCTGTACTCTACAGAAAATGTTGAGCCTTTTCTGCCTGTTTCCTTTCTGGTCTGATCTTCCACTGGAGAGGGGGCAATCTTAGCTTTTGAGATTCCTCATTCTTGCCTTTCCACACTGAGAATCATAACTTATGAGCAAATTGTCTCAGTAACTCACCATGAAGATGAGAAGAAAAGATTTCCTTTTTATGGTCTTATTTCTGATCTTTCCCTGACTTGACACTTTCCTTATGGAGGCCTGTAAAATTAGAAAGAGAAAGGATCTCTAAAACTACCCTAACCTTCTCTCTCCCCTATTAGGTGCAGTCTTCATCATTTATGTGTGTAAGGGAGGAAAGTACTTTCATTAATAAGTTGTGGGCTTTGAACCTTTTAATGAATGTAAACTTGTAAAATGCTTTGTGATGATTATCTTTGGGTTTTTAGGTGGCTCAGGTTTTTAGTTAGACGTTTTCTCTCTTCTAGTAAGTTAGAAACTCCCCATTGGGAGTTAACTTTAGAATGAGAATAACCTTGTAGTTAGACGTCCTCTCCCTCCAAGAAGTCAGGATGAGGTAGCTTGCAACAACTGCTTGACTGGGCCAGGGATTTAGCTCAGTGGTTCCAGTGCCTGCCTTGCAAGCACAAGGTCCCAAGTTTGCTTCCCCGGTACCAAAAAACGCCCCCCAAAAACAACAAAAAAACCCAACTGTTTGACTTTCATGTGCCAGTGATTTACACTTGTGTTTTTTTACATGTTAAGTAGAATAAAAAGGGATTTCAGCCTTTCTCTTGCTTCATATGCACATAGGAAACTGATAAATGTGCCTTCACTAACATGTGAATTGTAGTTGCTAGGTGATAAGTATATGTTTAACCTGTGAAGCTTCAGAGACAAATTTTAGATTAAACCTTGAATGAAGCACAGCCTTATTTTGCTGTTAAGGAAGGTTGCCTAGTAGATAACACAGGTGCTTTGGAGGCTTCTTCAAGGGTGAAAATTCCTCCAAGCCATTTATTTGCTTCCAGAGGTGACCTCCTTTGCAGGAGGAAAAGTGCTGGCCTTTGATCTATCTGCCTCAATCTCTCTCTCTCTGGAAGAAATAGCAGTGGTTTAGAGCTCTCAGTTATTGGATTTGCTAGCAATGTTTCCTTCTTTAAAACATGATTAGTTACATCTAAATCAATTGTAACTTGTGTTTTAGGAGTTCCCACAGTGGGGCTGGGGATTTAGCTCAGTGGTTCTGGTGCCTGGCTCAAAAGCTCAAAGTTCTAAATTCGATCCCTGATACAAAAAAAAAAAAAAAATGAGTTCCCACAGGGGTAGGAACATGAGTTTCCTGGGAAGATAAGATCACATGTTGGTAAAAGGGTGGATAGTCCAGTCTGGATTTTACCTTCTGTCTTTCTCCAGAGGGCAGCTACCGGCCCTGGAGTGGAATCAATTTGGGGGATGCCTCAAGGGCATAGGAATCAAGTAGAAATTAAGGGAAGCCATTTTTCTCTTGGATTTCTTCTGGGAAAACTCAATATCAAAGTCACATGGTCTACTACCTACGCCCTAGAGCCAAAATGGAATACAGAGGGAAATATTAATTATGATGCTATTTCACAACTAGAATCATACTGTGAGAAAGAGAGAAAATGGTCAAAATTGCTTAGGTTCAGACTTTCTTTGCATTAAGCAGTAATCTTGCTTGTGTTCAAAATGTAAATGTAAGCTAAGGGAAAACTAGACACCTAGCTCTTAAAACATTCACTGCCATGAGCCTGGAGCTACTTCTAACCCTTTGGAACCTGAGGATGAGGTTTCCAAAGCAACTTTAGTCAAAGCCTTGCCCACTACTATTGAGTCTGGGGCTTCCCCTACCCGCCCTTTGGGTGCTGAGGGTGGGGCTTCTAGGCCAGCCATAATTAAAGCTTCTACAGGGCTATATGCATCCTTAGCTAATTTGTTCAGGCTCCTCAAAGACAATATCCCTTATAGGAAGTAAATGGCAAATATGGGACTATTCATGTTTAAATGTCCTCTCCTCTCAGTGACCTAACACAGATCAAATGAGACCTAGGAATGTTTTCAGACAACCCTAGTGAGTACATTGAGGTCTTTAGAGGACCTACTCAGACCTATGAATTAGATTAAAAAGATGTAATGTTACTCTTAAATCAAACATTGACTTCTAGTGAGAGACAAGTAGCATCACAAGCCATTACTACATTTGGAGATAAATATTACCTTAATTTTAGAAGCTCAAACGACAGGTGGGCTGGGGATTTAGTTTAGTGGCACCATGCCTGCCTCACAAGCACAAGGTCATGAGTTTGATCCCCAGTACCAAAAAAAAAAAAAAAGACAGGTAGCCAGGGGAACAGCTGATTCCTACTGTAGCACAAGCAGTCTCTATACAAGACCCTCACTGGCTTGCCAACCAGACATAAAATTAATATAAGTGACACTTTTCAGGCATGTATTCTTAAAGGTCTAAGAAAGATGAGAACTACGCCCTTCAGTTATTTTAAATTGTCAACTATTTATCAGGAGGAAGATGAGGACATCCCTAGCTCCTGATTTGTGATTTGATCAAAGAAAATACTATAGTTTTTCTCAAGTCATAGTCTTGCAATATGTAGATGGTATACTGTCATGTGCCTTCTCAGAAGAGCTCTCTAGCCAAGGCCGCTGCGCTCTGCTAAATTTTCCAGCAGACAGTGGTTATAAGGTTCTATATCTAAGGAACACCTTTGCAGCCTTGAGGTAAAATATTTGGGCCTTATCATATCTAACGGAACCCAAGGACTGGGGGAAGAAAGAAATCGATTCTTTCAAGACTCTAAAACAGCTAAGGGGATTCCTAGGAATTATAGCTTTTGTGTCTTTGGAGAGCAGGATATAGTGAGATTGCATGACCCCTCTATCAGCTTATAAAAGAACCCAAAAGATGGATACCCATATATTAACCTGAGAACTTGATTAACACTGTCATTTTCTCTCTCATTCTCTTTCAAGTGGCTAAAAACTAGCCATTCAGGTTCTTTGATTACTGGTTTAATTTTCTGCTTGGCAACACAGTTAAGAGCCAACCATAGGTCTTGTCTTTAGAAACATGTTTTGCTAAAGACTAGAGAGTCACTCTGGAAAAAGCTGTTGATCTTAATTGTCTTTCTGCACCTGAGATGGTTAGGATTTAGTTCTTGTCTCATATGTAGTCACTCTTCTGTCCCTTCTTCACTGCCCTGCCCCTGAGGAATAATGCAGTTTTCAATAGTGTCTGGTCCAAGGCAATTCTCTCCTCAGTGGCTACTAGATTTTGAGACCAAGCTTCCTGAATGGTGAGTTTCCTCTACCTGGGACCCTTCCAGAGTAAAGCTGAACTTCACTTATTTCTGGGCATATTAAAAAAAAAACAACACTGGTCTAGATTTAATCCTGAAACTCTCAAAGAATAAATATAATATAAAGTTTTAGTTCAAGTTTATCTGCCTTTTAGTCCTCAAGCAGATCTAGAGATTAACTTCTCTTACTTCCTTCTCCCCTCAAGAAGGATGCTGACTGATTTTTATAACACAGATAAGTTCACTGTAGAACAAAACATTCCTAGGGAACTTTATGAGTTTAACAACAGTTTTAAACAAAAACAGGTATTAAAGAATAGGCATAGCCCCAGTCACCAGAGGACTGCCTCTCATCACAATTTCTCTCCAGAACATCTTGCCAGGCCAGCTACTATTACCAGAGATATGCTAACTGAGGCTCTGAAAAAGAAAGGCCTATAGCTTAGTATAGTCCAAGGGTCACAGACAAAATGGGAAAAGCTGTCTTTGCTTTCACAGGTATAATAGATTTTTATTCCTTCCGACTCTTATTACAAGAAATCTCTGTTAATTGACCTACAAAAAGTTCTGACTAATCTGATTTATAAACTAAAAGCTATAAAAGGGTTATTATAATTCAACTTGGCCAAATACATCTGAGCGCACTCTGGTTATATAAACAAGTTGTCTTATGTGTCTTTGTCCTTCTGTCTTCCAATCTGTCCTACAGCTGTTTTATTTGAGCTCAACAATTTTTTCCTTTTTGAATTTTTTAAATTTGCCTATAACTTAAGTTGGCTTATAGATAAATGTCATTAGTGTTAAAGACATGCTTCCCTCCAGGTTGCCAGCTGATTAAAATGATATCAAGACTGGTTTTACAAATGCAATGCAAATGCATTTGTCTATGTATAATAACTTAGAAATCTTTCATTGGTCAAGAATAACATGTTACAACCTGGTTCTCATAGGTCATCTAAAAATTTATTAAGATAATTAAATGGGGACCCATAGGCTTAGGAAAACTGCTGGACAGGACTCTCCTTAGTGAATAAAGGAGTGGCTGCCTGGAAATATTTCTCCAGCCTTTGTTCACAAAGGAGAGCCCAATAATTTCCATAGCCTTATGGGAAATATACCCCAATAAGCATTGCTGAGCATATTACTGTGGTGTTTATATTGGTCATCACAAAAAGGTTAAGTTTTCTGTGGGAAAACCAGTAAAGTTTTATACCCCAATAAGCACTGCTAAGCATATTATTATAATATTTATATTGCTCATCACGAAAAGGTTAAGTTTTCTGTGGGAACAACAGTAAAGTTTTATTAGAAGATGCTCTTGAGGGCTGGGGATTTAGCTCAGTGGTTCCAGTGCCTGCCTCACAAGCGCAAGGTCCTGAGTTCAATCCCTGGTACAAAAAAAAAATTTTAAAAAAAGATGCTCTTGGTACAAAACTAAATTAAGGGATAAAGGGTTTCATATAACCATAATACTCATTATTGCTAATTTCACAATGTACTAAACGTATTCATGCCTTCCAGGTGTATAGGCCTTCTAAGATATTGTTTATGGTAATAACCTTTTTTGGACTTAGATATTTGTCTTTCTCTTGCATTCCAGCTACTTGTGATAAGAGGTACATGTCAACATGAGATAACCAGTCAAATAATAGTTTTTCTTAAGAATTTATGTGATGTGTATGTTATATGTGTCACCACACTTAGGGATGCTGAGGCACCAAACAGTCTAAATGACATCACACACTAAAATTAGAGGCTAGACATTATCAACTTCAAAGGTACATTTATAGGCTGGTATATTCTCTTTAGATGGCATCCTATTAAAGGATAACAAATTAGGTGGGAGTTTTCTTTGTGTCATTTAATGTCTTGTGATCAGATGGAGGTGCTTGACTAAAAGATTATTCTATACTAAGATGGACATTTAAGTGTTACAAATATATCATCATGATTGCCATGCTAAAATACTATGCATAGCTCTTGATCTCAAGTTTTCTCTGTAAAACTATGTAATTGTTGTCTGTTAACATTCTGCAGGGATTCAACTACTAGAACCACTATATTTGATAAAAATAAGTTCTCTAACTATACTTTATATTTCAAAGTGCTTGATATTAAGGTAAAATTATAGTAGTTGAGCTCACTGCTCCTACTGTACTACTACTAATGTCACTGATTTTCTCTTCTGGGTGTTCAACAACTAAAGTTTAGATACCAGAACTAGAAAGATAACTGGGCTAAGAGAAGAGCCAATATTTTGACCCTGACCCTCCAAGATCAATGAAGACCCAGGAGATGAGGAAACCTTTTCTACAGGATTCTAAACTTTGGAGAGTCACCCAACCTCCCCAGCAGGGAGACTCGATAGACCCCAGAGGACAAAAATCAACAAACATAGTGTGCCAAAGGAAGGTCACCAAGAAGGAAAAGTTTCCCATGCTTTTACTGGAAACAACATGGTCAAGCAAGGCCGTGACCCATCCTGATGGCTGACACTGACAGAAGAATTGAGAGGATCTATACATGGTTCCAAAGTAAGTAATGCCTGAGGAGACTTAACTGACTTTGATAATAGCAAAAGATTAATTTTGATTGACACAGGTCTCATTTTAACTTGGCCTTAAACACCCAGTAGAAAAGTATAACTAAAGATATTAAGTCAAGACCATAGTAATAAAGCTAGATATAAAAAGGGGCTCCAATTGCTGATCCTTTCTGGCAGTTTCCAGCTACACTGGTAGCTGACCACTGTCATGGGTCATTAAAAAAAACTATGGCAAAATGTGTAAGAGTTCAGCAAGAGTTTTTCAATTTCTTAGCTAAAATTTTCCTTCAAAACCCCAAAAAACTAGAGGGACTTATGACAAGATATCACTTATAGATAACCTCCATCAATAAAGGGGTCTAAGAGCCAGCAAGTTACAATCACTATTTCAGTCCCTTAAGAAGTTTCTAAACATGGCTCTTTCCCCAACTTGCTTTTCCATTCTAGTACTCATGCTTTGATTATACATGCTCTAATTTCTTTAAAAATTTGTTTATTCTTGCCCAGAGGCTGCCAAACTTCAAGCAATCACGCAGATGGAACCAATGACAAATGAGCTTGATTCCTATAACCGAGGTCCACCAGAGTGACCTTGCAAAGAAAGTTCATAACTGCTAAACTACTGACTTCTGAGGCCCATCAGATCAGCTCTCTGAAGAGGGCCCCTGACTGCAGTATCCCTTACATGGACCATTCTCAGCTTGAAGCAGTTAGACATAAACTAAGCCCCTTCTCCCCTAACTGCAGTTAGGGATACTTCTTCAGAGAGGGGGATATTGTATACAGCTAAGCTAGTTGGAGGATATTATAAGGCAGTTAGGCAAGGCCTGGCTCTCAGCACAGAAAACAATCGAGACACATTTACTAAAAGGCCAGGATTTAAAAAGGAAGAACTGCTACTTCCCCTAGAGATGAATAGCAGTGATTGATATTCTATATAGACATCTATCACCTTAACTGGGGACCAAAACCTCCCTAGCCATTTCTTCCAAGGAAATCCTTGTTCAGTCCATGTACACTGCTTGCTATGGTCCATGTACGCTTGCTATGTGACTAGCTTCCCCATTTAATCAGTATTTCCTAAGTGAGGGCCGGGGAGTTAGCTCAGTGGTTTCACCGCCTGCTGCGCAAGTGCAAGGACCCGAGTTCGATCCCGGGTACCAAAAACAAAACAAAACAAAAATATTTCCTAAGTGACTACACTTGTAATCATACTGATTGATCATAGTTTTGTCCTACCTCATGATTTCCCATTGGATCAATAAGTGACGATACTTGTAATATTATTAGTTGATTATACTTTTGCCCCACCTCATACCCACCTTACCTCATGGCTTTGCTCAATAAAACACTTTTGGGAAGTGGGGTGGGTGGGCAACCCACTTTCTGGACCCCTTTGTCTTTTTTAGACAGAAGCTACTTTTTGCTCAATAAATTCTTCCTAGTCTTATCCTCTCTTGTTCCTAGAATTCATTCTTCGATTTTAGAGAACACAAACTTGGTGTTTCAGATATCTAGCAGGTTGGGAGTTATAGTTCCTTTATTTGGATTATTTCCTTTTTTGGATTACTTGGTGCCCTACATCAAAAGGACCTTCCAGGGCTGGGGAATTAGCTCAGTGGTTCCACCGCTTGCCTCACAAGCACAAGGTCCTGAGTTCAATCCCCAGTACCAAAAAAAAAAAAGTAAAAGGACCTTCCAGGAGTGACTAAAATAAAAAAATAACACTAGCACTTACCATGTGCTAAATATAATTCTGAGTTTATTCATTTATTCCTCAATCCTCAAAATAATCCAGTGAGGTACGAATTATTTACACCATACACAAGGAGGCTGAGTTATGGAGCAGGGAAGTAACTCACCCAAATTCACACTGGGCTACTGAGTCTCAGCTCTTAATTACTAAGCAGCAAAGCACAAAGAACCCCGGTACCAAAAAAAAAAACATGCAAAGAAAATACTTTCCCTGTCAGTTATATTTTGTTGAGCAAAAGCTAACCATGGCACAAAGGGAATACGAACATGGTAAAAGAGGAACTTCCATGCAGACATTTTCATGTATTTTGCTTTCATTTAAATGTTTATAAAATAGCTTAAAATTTAAAATGTTACACTATAATTCATTTTCCTTATATCCAAACCTCTAGTGTTTTCTCTAATATAAAATATTTACTAAACTTTGAAAGAACACATTTTTCTGAGTGTAAAGCTTTTTACACTAGCTTCAATTAAACAAAAAATTTTGAATTTACTTGTTAGGCCTAGGAGGCTTTGGCAAGTGAATCTTACAACTTCATTTGTGTAATACATTGTACCTCTAATTTAAGAGTTGTTCACCCTCTAGAGTACATACAGATCAGCAAGGTTTGGGTCTATAGACTTTTTTACAAGAACAGTCATTCAAAATTGCAATCCTGGGCTAGAGGTATGGCTCCAGTAGAACCCACGCTTAACATGCATGAGGGCCTGGGTTTAATCCCCTGGACGAAAAAAACAAACAAAAAATAATAACTGATGCTCTGATACCTTATAAAAGGGTAATTTCATGCTTGGTCTAGTGGTAGTTACCAGTTATCTGAGCTTCTCAGGAGACTGAGGCAGAAGGACTCAAGTTCAAAGCTAGCCTGGGCATCTTAGTCCCTGTCTCAAAATAAAAAAGCACTGGGGATGTAGCTGAGGGCTGCCTAGTTCAATCCCCACAAAAGTTATTTCATGCCTGTGCCATTTTGGGGTGCTTCTGGGAGACTGACAAGTTTGTAATATATATGTTTGAGCACTTAAGACTACCCCACCCTCCACCCTACAAAGCCAAGAGTGCCCTGCAGATGTTTTGGAAATGTGAGGGGTTTTTGAGATGGTACAAATACAAATGGTACTACTCTTAGTGGCTGGAGGCCAGGGAAGTGTGGTGTCTCATGATCACAGTACCACATAACGAAACACTGATCAACATCCTCTTTAGAACCTAACTCTTTCATTCATATATACATATATTTTAAAATTGAAATTTACAAATACACAATAACCTTCAACCTCATTTAATCAAATAGAAAAAAAAAAACCTGTTCAATGCTTAATGTTTGTTAGAACCCACAAATAAATGTCACAGCATATCTTTTCAGATGGAACAGTATGTACCAGACTTTCAGATGGCTTTGCAGATGACTTGGGATCATCACGGGATGGGGTCAGTGATGCTCAGTCCCGTCCCTCCTCCTCTTCCACCCTCAGTTGCTGATGCAGAATATAAACAGGGCTTTGTTAGGTAGTGGGACTGGTTTTGCCCTGTGGAAAATCAACTTACTGCAACCATCCCCCAGATTTCATTTAAATACTGTCATACTGACCTGAGTAACCCGACACTCAGACTACTTCCCGCCTCACTGCAAAACCAAATATTTGTCTCATTTTATGGATGCAATCTTTCAAAAAGGTCAAACAGAAAGCTAGTAAGAGTTCATTGCACAATAATAAACACATACAAAGAACCAGACATAATTGTGCATTTTAACTTTTTTAGTAGCTAGAAAATTTTGAAAAAATTTCTTTCAGATACTGAATGGAGCCCATATAAAAAAACGCAGAATCTAATTTTTATTCAAATTATTAAAAATATCTTTACACATCTACAACCCTTAGATTTAAAAAGATTCAGAAAGCCAAGCTCTGAATCTGCAGATATGAAGATTTTAAGGTTTCTGTCTTTTAAATGTCTATCAGTAACCTCTATTACAATAGAATTCAAAATGATCCCATGGTCTGTAAATTGTAAGAAAATGACCTCTCTTGAATATGAATGAATTTGATAGAATTAAGTATTTTCTTTCACTTAATATACTGCCAGGCAATAAATGTTTTAAGTTTTACTGCCAAATGAAAGAGTGTATGAATTTACTTGATAAATTATTTATTAAGTTTAAAGTTGTACATACAATTATAACTGAAACAGAGTAAATCATTTATTATAGCACTGCATGATAAAACTTTTTGATCCAATATTACACATGAACATTTCCTTCATTAATATTTTACCAAAAATATACACTACAACATAATTTTTCCAGAACTAGAAAATACCTATCCTTTAATACTCAACGATTTAACAGTGAGATGAATACAGATCTACATTTTCTTGATGAGACAAAGATAGAGAATAATTTAAAAAACAATCAAAATCCTATATGCCTGAAAGTTAAATTCTATTTACACCTGTTCACTGGTCCAAAATTAAAATTCTCAATATATCAAATAAAAATGTCAAGGAATCTCTGCTCTTCCCACCAAAAATAAATATTAGGAACAAACTGAGGATTAAGAGTTGGGTTTGAAATTGCACTTTATTTGTTACTATAACACTCTTTTTATCTGATCAACTGTAAGCATGCAAAAAGTTCTCCTATGAACAGAACTTATTCTACAGCCCCTTGTATAGTGATAGGTAAATTATAAAGGTCATTTGATTTGGACTTTTCTCCTTTTTTACAGCACTTTTAAGCAGTGTATGTGACACACACCATAGAGGTAGGAAAAGATCATCTTTAATAAATTATCTTCTTAATTGTAGAGAATCCTGAAAATTAAGTTGACAAAATGCTATACCACGCCTCTGATGAGTCCCAGAAGACAACAGATCCATTGCCTTGTATGTGAAAAAGTAGTCCCCTTGAGTGTTTGAGCCTTTGTTGGGCATTTGACAGCAAGATCTACCAGGGTCGTGAACAACTGCACTAAGAAAGCCTCCACTACTCTCATTTGCCGATTCTTTGGACCACCCAGTCCTGCTGACAGAGAGGGCAGCGATTGTTCTGTTTCACCCACAGAGACATGCAGCAGTTGTGGAAGGAATGATTGCATTCTCCCCAAACCACTAAAAGAAAGAAAAAGAAAAGTTACATGACATTTCAATTGAAATTACCAAGCTCAAAATTAAACTTATTTTATATTATGAATAAAAGTTGAATAATGTTGAACAAAGATGAACCTTTTGTCAAAATATTTTTTCTACCTACAAAAAATACATAAACTTACATGTGAAAGTTATACTTAAAAAAATTAGTCACTGTTTGGAGTTACTTTCCATCTCTGTTTGATAATCTGTGGGTGATCCAATGACCCCTCGTTCCTAAATAGCTCCACATGCTGTCTTCTTGAAGTCAGATTAAAGGACTTGCATCTTCCTTAGATTCCAGACCTTCTCAGTCATGTACACTGACCTTAACCATCTTTTTTTTGAGCTTTACTTTATTGAAAAATGTCCTCCTGGTTTTTATTTACCAAGATATAATGAGTTCTAAATGTTTTCAATTCATACTTAGTTATTCTAAAGAGACGACATGCTTCTAGTTAGCCATTTCCTAGAAGTGATGAATTCTGTTAAGTTATCCACAAGCAGTACAATTTCTCATGTGACAAATGAAATTTTTGGCTGAGGAGAGGTGTGTCTCTCTGTGATCAAAGAAAGTGATCCCCTCTTCACAATTCCCAATTAATATTTTTAAAGCAAGCAACATGAAAAACTTTAAACCAAGAAAATCATCCACAATATGAAATAATGCAATTTCAAACTGGACTTCGTTTGTCCCTTGCTTCACCCACTGAGTGACATGAGAAGAGAATAAGACTAAATGAAAAAAACATGGAAAAAAAAAAGAACATACTACTTACAAAAAATCTACAGGCACTGTAAAAAGCAATCTAAAAATGATCATGCTGAGAACTAAGACAGGAAAAACTTTGAAATGCTTAAAATAACTATCCTAAGACAACTTTCATAGTCCAAGCTTATAAAGAGAGTTTAATAGATTTTAACACACAAACTACATTCTTAAAAAAATGCCTGAGACTTAGAACTTTTCTTCTTTATATACTGTATCATATGAGTATTGAAAAAATGCTTTATTATTAAAGCTGAGTGTGGTGGCACACACCTGTAATCCTAGCACTTGGGAGGCTGAGTCATGAGGATCATCATGAATTTGAGGCCAGCCTTGGCCACATAGAGAATCTGAGGCTAGCCTGGACTACATAGTGAGACTCTGTCTCAAAAAAAAGCAACGTTTTGACAAATTGTTTATTTTATAATTTTTTTAATAGGAGATAATTATTCCTTTTTGATCACTAAATCTTTAATATGGCCATATTAATCTTTACTATGCGACAGTTATCCAACTCTTAATTATAGCAATAAAAGGACTTGCAGATTCATTCCACTGAGGCCTTTTGAGAACACATTTTATATTAATAATGGATCACTGCTTTACAGTTTATTTTTGTGTATTGATAAAGTCAATCTTAATTGCAAATTCAAACATTCCCACTGAGAGAAAAACCTTCAGTTGAAAAAGCCAGAGAAAGAAATTATAACATACCAACACAATCCTCTTGTTTGTTTTCAGCTTGACATCTAAGACAGGCATCTGAAAGTAAAGAAATAGCAATTCTCATTCTGGTGCTCAGAATGCAATTAAAAAACCCAAACACTTCAAAGTCAAATAAAAACTCTAAGGGTTAGAGATAAATATAAAAGACTCATAGTATTTGTTATGGCTTGTATTTAGATGTCCTTCCCCAAAACCTCATGGGTCATAAGTGGGTTTTTTTCAGAGGTGACTGGATCTAGAGTGTGTGATGCTGGAATCGATTCATGGTGCAATGCTAGGCTCAAGGATTAATAGGATTAAGGGTGCAAGTGCTACCCACCCTAAGTAGCCTGGATAAGATATAAGGGATAGAAAGAGCTGCTTGCTTTGCTACCTTCTGCCTGCCATGAACTATTTCTCCTTTGCAAAGCCACGCTGCCTGGGAGGCAGCCATTATGGACTGAAACTTCTATAAACTGTGAGCTAACTAACCTAAAATCGAAATGGATCAAAGGTCTAAATATTAAAACAGAAACACTAAATCTGTTGGAATACAGAATAGGGAGAATGCTTGAGGACATAGAAGTAGGCAGAGACTTCATGAACAAAACCCAGACCACACTGGAAATACTATAAAGAATCAACAACTGGGACCTCATCTTATTAAAAAGCTTTTGCATAGCAAGAGAAACCACTAACAGAATGAAGAGACAACCCACACAGAGTGGGAAAATTTTTTTACCAGCTATTCAGATAAAGGACTATTATCTAGAATATATAAATAACCGAAAAAAATCAGACCCTCCAAATTTAAAGACCCAATGCAAAAAATAGGCATCTGAAATGAAAAGACACTTCTCAGATAAAGAATTAGAAATGGCAAATAAATATATGAAAAAATTTTCAATATCACTGGTCATTAGTGAAATGCAAATTAAAACAATGCTGAGATTCCATCTTACTCCAGAAAGAATGGCCGCTATTAAGAAATCAATAACAAATGTTGGCGGGGTTGTGGGGAAAACAAACCCTTTTCCACTGTTGGTGGGAGTGCAGACTGGTGCAACCACTGTGGAAATCAGTGTGCAGATTCCTCAAAAAACTAAAACTAGAGATTCCATTTGACCCAACTATTTTTCTTCTTGGTATCTTCTTGAAAGAATTAAAAACACAATACCACAGTGATAGATGCACACTCATGTTTATAGTGGCATAATTTGTAATAGCCAAATCCTGGAAACGGCCCAAATGCCCATCAACTGAGTGGATAAAGATGTGATTTTTTTATACAATGGAGTACTACTCTGCCACAAAGGCTGAGCTTCAGACATTTATAGCTAAATGGATAGATCTTGAGACCATACTCTAAGTGAAATAGCTCGGACACACATGTTTAAATACCGCATTGTTTCTCTGGTGTGAGAAACCTGAAGTGAAACAAGGACTGAATGTGTAGTGGATGTTGGGAAAGGGGAAAAAGTGTTCAGATGGGAAGGGGAAGAAGGGAGGAGGGAGAGAAAGGAAGGGACAAGAAAAAAAGTGAAAACAGAAGAAAAAAATAAAAACAAAGCTTTTGTACACAGGGAGGGGAAAGGGCTTGAGGGGGGGAAGAGGGATAAAATAAAATAAAATTTAATTTAAAAAAACCTCATTAGGGCCGGGGATTTAGGTCAGTGGTTCCACTGCCTGCCTCACAAGCGCAAGGTCCTGAGTTTGATCCCCCTTACCAAAAAAACAAAAACAAAAACAAAAACAAAAAAACCAAAAACCCATGAGGTAAATAAACCTTTCCTCCTTTAACTTTTTGTGTCAGGTGGGGCCGGGGATTTAGCTCAGTGGTGCCAGCACCTGCCTGGCAAGCACAAGGTCCTGAGTTCAATCCCTGGTACCAAAAAAAATTGTGACAAACTTTTGGTGTCAGGTAATTTTGTCCCAGCAATGAGAAAAGTTAACTAAGTCACTATTAATTTTTCATCTGAAAATAACTATTTAAAGAAGAATAAAGTACAA
Source organism: Heterocephalus glaber (assembly GCF_000247695.1). The sequence goes on along the minus strand of NW_004624730.1, from coordinate 18,384,077 downwards.
GGCATTTTTATTAATTTACTTATGACCAGCAGCAATTTCACAAGGATTAATGACTATTTTTAAAAGCTCTGATGAAAAGATGCCTTGACAGCACCGCTAGGAAAAAAACTGGTAGAGAAATATGCCATGTTCTACTATCTCACCAGTTACTATAAGCTCACCAGGTTTGCTTACTCATATGGATCAATTTTAGAGGTAGTTTATTTTCAAGACACCATTATAAATAAGCCATGCCTCTGTATCGGTATTTGCTTATATATAAAGAATATATGCAAGGAATCTCAAGAAACCAATAAAAAGTTTACTGGTAGGGGACAGAATGGAAAGGAGTTTTCACCATATAGCTTCTTAAAATTTTAACTATGTGACTGTAATCTACATAAAAAATTAAAAATTATTTCTTTCATAAACAAATTTTGACTCATGACTATTTATTGGCAAAGAAATTTCCTTTGAGAAATTCATAAAAAGTAATTTCTTACTTTCTTCCCTAAGATACTTGTGAGTTCCTTTAAAATAAACTATTTTGCACGTTTCCAACAGGTCACTGCTGAGGTCATACAAATAAGACTGGTGAGACTCAGAGGGAAAGCGAGGGCCAGGAAGCCAGGCAGATCTACTGTAAAATACCACCTCACCAGCTGCTCTGGACCAATTAGGGAGCTTTATGAGCCTCCATTCCCTCACCTGTAGAAAAGGCATCATTCTATGTGCTATCTGCATATAAAGTAAGAGTGATAACTACCTGTAAGAGCTTTACAGATAAAATAAGTAAATACTTGGTATACCTAAATACTAGGTTCTTTTTTTTTAATTAAAGAAAATACTCCACTTACAGGTAAGTCTGAGCACAAAGCATCCACCCAACAATGGAGAAGTAATTTAATAAACTACTTGGGAATAAATACTAGGGATGAGAACCTGTATGTTGAATCAGGAAGTTTTCAAAATTCATTCTGTAGTACTATTTGCTTGATGAGGGAGGTAATACAGAATATTTAGGAACCAATGAAATGGACTCATTCATTAGGTTGGAAGAGGAGTCAAAAGTTATTTAAAAGAAGTTCAAATCAACAGAAAAAAGTTTTTAGCATAAGTGGAAAAAAATAACTCTGTAAAAATAGAAACAGCAGAGTTGGATCCTGCTTCTCTTCTTACACTGGGTTATGCTCAGGCATTTGCTCCTCTCCACATGCTCTTACCCTTGAAAAAACACCACCACCCTGGCCTCCTCAGTGTGGATGAAAAACAACCATGCCTCCTGAGGCTTTCTTCAGTTCCGTAATTACTGAGCATCTATTCTCTGCAAGGATTTATGCTCTGGCAACACCAAAGTGAACAAGGCTGCATTTCAAGGAGCTCACTAGCAAAGGGGGAGCTAGACAAGCAAACAATGCAGTATCACGAAGATCCTGATTTATCAGGGAAGACAGTACCTGTACGTGGCTCTAGTTCTGCGCAGTCACCCAATTTTAAGAACATTAGGACTGGTGATCCTAATTACTTCTTTTACACATTAGAAAAGGCTCCAAAAGGTTATTTGAAATGTCCACGTTAACATGCAATCATGAAAGATTACTCGGACTTTTATAACCTGGCTGCACTACCAAACCTTCTCCCCTTTCTCATACTTTTTGCTCACTGTGCCATCTGCTCCTTTCCCAGTAAAGGGAGGACAGTGGGATCCAGGGGAGTGTCACCCACATCAGAATGAGGTCACAGGAGATTCTTGGGGTGATAGGTATGATAAACCATTTTGGTGTGTGAGATACATTGCAAAAATTATGCAAATGGGACAGAGTTGATTCTTGTTGTAGTAGCCAGAAAGCTGAATTATGCTCATCAAAAATTAACCCAGACCTATACAAATTCCTTGTTTCAGAGAAAAAAAATTTTAGTGAAGTTCCTAGTATCTAAAAGAGCACATTTCTAAGGAATACAATGGTAGCACTTTTTAGAACGATGCTAGGATAAGGACTAGGAAGTTTGAAAAACAATTTCCTTTGGCTGTCACCTAACCACTAAGTGACCACTAACACCCCATAAACAAAATATAAAGGTCTACTCCATAATATTTCTCTGAAACCAAAGCTTGGGTGCTGTAAATACACAAGATTAATCTTGCAGTAGCAGAATACTGGCTATAATTAGCAAGTTAATGATGAATGTGAGTCATTTATAGCCCATACTTTGACTTACTTTAAATATCACAGTGAAGTTTGTTGCTAAATTTCAATCACTATTTTAGGTTCTACAATGCTACCTACTACTGAAAAGTTTTTTCCTTTGGAGAAAATAGCTTTTTATTTTTTTATTTTATTTAAAAATTTTTTTTGGTACCGGGGATCAAACTTGGGTCCTTGTGCTTTAAAAATAGCTTTTTAAAGAGAAATCTTTTTTAAATGCCCTTTTGGGGACATTTTTATTATTATTAGTTGTAAATAGTACATATTTATAGCACATAAGGAATACAATAATCCTGGGGGTTTGTACATTTACACAGAACTTTTTTTTTTGAGATAGGTTCTCACTAGGTAGTTCAGGTTGACCTTGAACTCATGATACAGGCTAGGCAGACCTTGAATTCACAGCAATTCTACTGCCTCAGCCTCCAAATGTTGGGATTACATGTGCTGCCATGCCTAAATTTATATACAACATCTTGATCTTTATTACTTTCTCTTCTTCTCCTCTCCCTCCTTTTTTAAACTAGAAAAGTTTAGCTTGGTGTGGTAGTGCACACCTGTTATCTCAGTATTCTGAGAGGATAAGACAGGAGGACCCCAAATTCCAGCTCAGCCTGGGCAACTCAGCAAAATCTTGTCTCAAAAAAAAAAGAAAAAAAAAAAAAGCTGCAGATGTAGTTCAGTGCTAAGGTCCTGGGTTGAATCTCCAGTTTAAAAAGGGGTGGGGGGGGGTGGAGCAGACAAAATTTTTGCAAAGCTTGTCCCATAAAAGAATAAGATCAAGATGATTGGATCAGTTAAAAATATCTCTCAAACTGGAAATTACGACTTGTTCTTAAGGGGTAGGGTGGGATGGGTGAAATACAAGCAGATACTTTAAAAAACCTTATATGCAAAAAACCGGGCCATCTTCCCAAAGTCTTTAAAAATATTTGAATCCTACTGCTGCAAACCTTTGAAACAATCCCTTATGAATGTAAGAAAAAAGAGTAAGCCGAGGAATCTCTTGATTCTGGTAGTGTTAAGGTCTCATTCTCTAAGAAATGTGCACGATTCTCTTTATTTTCTACAATTCTCTCATTTTTCAGGGCAAGTCACAGTTTTCTTCAATACCCTCAAGAAACACCACTGAAGATGCTTTCACAATGTCCTAATTTAAATATATAGCTTGTATTTAAATAGCACCAGTCTTCAAGGTAGTCTGAGATCATAGAACAGAATAAAACTCAACGAGATTGAACTATTCTGAAACGTTTCGCTTGACCCAATATTTTTAAAAGCAGTCTCTCTCCACAAAGGCCCCACATCAGGGCAGTCTGGAAGAAATGGCATCCTATGGTGGGGAACAGGCAAGATGGCGATGAAGTTTTGTCTAGGGACAACGGGCTAATATTCTCCAATTCCCGTGAAACTTGAACATTCTTGAACCACATTTCAAGTCTAGCGAATTCTACCCGACCCGACCTAAATCAATTCAGACCTTTAATCCATACTTTTAAAAAGCCAGCTCAATGGCAGTAGCAATAGTCAATCAGGGAATACAATAGCTGCACACACTTCACTTCCACGCGTGCCTCTCTGAGGATATTTTTTCGTGGAAGATGAGCCCTGGATAATACGTCGGGGCGTGGCTGAATCACAGGATTTACCCTGACCCCTCTGTCCTCTGCTTTAAAAACGGGGGCTGGCCCCACAAACTAAGTGGCTCCTCCCAGCTCCCATCAAGTCACCTATTTTTCCTGGTAACGCCCATCGCTACTTGAAATTACCTCGTTCAGCGCCTCCGCTCAGGGCGCGTTTCTCTCTTTAGAACACCAGCCTCCCAGGGCTCTGCCTCAGACCCGGGCGGGATGCGCGCCGCAATGCGACCCCAGCCACTTCGCTGTCCCCCACCGCCGGAGGAGGCCGCGCAGCCGCCAGGCCAGGGTGCAGCGCTTACCCATCACCTGGACCCTGCAGATGGCGCACGTATCGCACTCCACGTCCCAGCTCCACATGGCCACCGCGTTCCACTTCTTCAGCGAGAACATTTTGTCTCCTCCCGACTTGGAGCCTGCGCTCCCCGAGTGAGAGGACAAGGCGCAGGGCTCTTCGCCGTCTTCTACGTCGGCCATGACGGCGGCGCGGAGCTGGCGGCGAAGACGTTGGGTCGGGAAAGGCGAGCGGCTACGGCGACTCCCCGGGGCCGCCCAACGGGCCACAGCGCCGCCCGCAGGCCGCAGACCACGGCGGAGCTCGAACCGACAGCTCGCGATTGGCTGGTGAGGCGCAGTGACGTCACTGGCGCCGGCGCCGGGGCGGGAACTGAGGCTCCGCCCTCCCCTCTGGGACAGCCAGCTGCTGGGGACTTCCGGCGACTTGGGCCGAAGTCTGGCTGCCCCATTCTTGGGTGTTTAGTCTGAGCAAGCGCGCAGAGTGCAGGGACGTTGGCCTGCTCCAGGCCTGTATCAAAGTTGCAGCTCCCAGGAAACCACCTTGTTAATTTATTCGTTTGTCCCTTCCTCCCAAATGTAAATTATCAGAGAAGAGACTGAGACCACTGGACCACCTTTCCTTTGGTATCTTAATCTTGCCTGGGCCACAGGAGGCGCAATTTTTGTTGAACAAATGACTTTAGCGATCTAAATGTGGTTCAGTGTTCCAGGCTCTTTGGTCTCAGGACTCCTTTACACTTCAAAATTTTTAGGTCTTTAATGAGCTTTTGTTTATGTAGAAGATACTTGGATAGACAAATAAATGATTGCTTTTTATAAAATCAAAACAAAATTTAAAATATTAATTCTTATAAAAATAATTAAAACCCATTACAGGTTATCATTGGAGCAGTGACATTACATGTAGCTTCTGGAAAATTCCACCATACTCTGAAGAGAATGAGAGTGGAAAACGGCAAAAAGCTCTGAACGTTGTTATGGAAAGAGGAGTTGATGTCATTTGTCCCCTAACAGGATCCCGAAAACCCTGGAGACTACACTTAGGGCTGGTTTAACCACCTCCTTCTATGTAGAAGTCATGAAGCCCAGAGAAGCAAGTAACTGGACAAGCACATGGCTGTGATGTGGAGGTGACAGTTTGAAACCAGTTGTACTGGTAGCCCAGGGCCATCTTTTGTTTGCCCCAGTCAAGCAGACAGCATCTCCACTTGGAAGATAAGACAGCTGAGGCTGTGAGAACGTGGGATACCTGATTCCTGTCACCACCTAGTGGGGTCAGGATTGGGATTCAGGGCTTCCCAGCTCTTGCTGGGCGTCTCACCATCTGCTGATCTTGGGAATAGGGGTTGACAGTAATGTGTAAATATGTAGAAACAAGTGACAACACAGCCACCTGTGGCTAGATGTGGATGTGTGCTGTCTGTTAAGTGTTGTAATGGGACCGGGACATCTGTGAGGACTGCTGCAGTGAAGGAAAGCCTCACTAAAGTACAGTTGGAAGGGCGGCGGGGGGGGGGGGGGCGTGGGAGCTCCCAGCAGGAGAGGAGTGAAGAGATCCAGCTGGCCTCTTCCAGCTGTTGGCAGAGTAGAGCAATAGTGAAGGTTGATGTAGATCTGACTACACTAACTTTATGAGCCATACAAAAATGTCTATAAACAAACTCAGATGAGCCATGGAAAACACATTCTGTTCACTGCAATGACCACACATCTGACTGTGGATGGCTGTAAATGTTAAGACAGCTTATAAAGAAGGAAGGCTGGAACCAGATGAGGATAAAATGCACTCAGTTGGAGAGACAGCAGCATTCTGATGAGGAAAGGGAAGCTCAGATGGACAGCTGTGAGGCTGAAGAGTGCCCAAGCGTGAGGAATGGCCTGTGTTGTGTTCAGGTGGGGAATCTGGAAAGCCTCCTCCCTGCAGTGCATCGTGAGAACTGGTGGGAGGAGAGGGCTGGGGGCTGGGAGAAAAGAAGCAATGACTTGGCATTTGGAGTGACAGGAAGGCTTTTGCAGAGTGATAGAGAGGAATGAAGCAACATGCAAGAGGCCAGTGGAACAAGCAAACAGAGCAGGGACAGACATGGGACGTCCAGGTTTGGTGGGGTTCAAGCACGGCCTGCGATATAGGGAGGAGACTCCTGTGATTTGCCTCTCTGTTTCCTGAAGTTTGTCTTAGGTCATAAACATACAAAGGACAGGAACTTAGTGGCTTTGGAGAAGAGTGAAGCAAAACAAGTACATGTTTACCTTGTGTCCTGCTCAGGTCCTCATCCAGTTCAAACCTTACACTTAACTCTCACCAGTTAGAAGGGTGTGGGAATGAAGCTGAGACTCAGGCTCTAGATCTCAGGACCTGTTTCCTCAACTCTGTAATCTGTATTCCTTATGCCCAGTACACTGAAGACAGGGTTCCTTTTGTTTTGATATTTTTCCTTAAAGCAAAATATTTAAGTCCTTTAGAAAAACCTTTTTTTCAGAGTGTTGTAAGGGTAGGGGTCTGTAGGCAGGGAAAGAATAGAATAAGGGCGTGATTAGGTTTTCAGGCCAATCCTGACTAGAAAGAGTTAAAACTTTACTGGCAAGAGCAATTAACAAGAGCAGAGGGAGAGCTGCTAAGCAAAGCAGGAGGGAACTAGGTGCACTAACCAAAACTCCCACCCCTCCCCATCTCCAGTAAAATGCAAAGGAGGCAAAAAGGGGAGGGGGCTACCTATTTTAAAGGAAAGCACTTATTTAGTATATAAAAATATATATGGATTTCCACTCTAGAGGTCGCTGTATTGCTGTACCAGACAACACACGTCCCCTTACTTAATCACTGACTCCAAGCTGCCTCGTCTTTACTCCTCCTAACCAAGCTGTAGCTCCCAGAGATAAGGCCCTGACAAAGACATGGGGGTGGGAAGAAACCGGGCAAAGCCCACCAAAAGGAATGTACACATAGGTAATGGTGCCTCGATTAGGGTCTTGTGGCCTGGTATCTAAAACAGCCCAGGGAACCAATCAGATTGTGACAAGTTCCAGGGGGTAAGGGTCCCTCAAAATATAACAAAAGAAGCTGGGGACAAAGCCCCAGGGGGAATCCATATTTCTGGGACCCCCTGCCTCCTCTCTGGGGCAGCTTTCAGTCTGCTTTTTCCTCACAAATAAAGTGTGTTCCTTTCTTAAACTCTGTCCCATTAATTCTTTATTGGTGCTGAGTTTACCTGGTTAGCTGCTCAGCCCATCACTGCACCCCAGACACAACAGTGTAAGTGAATATTTTTGTTTACTTTTTGGTACTGGGGATTGAACCTAGGGCTTTTACACTGAGCTAAATACCCAGACCCTTTCTGATTTTGAGACAGAAAGTCTAAGTAGCAAAGTTACTTAGGGTGGGCTCTAATTTGGGATCCTCCTGCCTCAGCCTCCTAGTGCTGGGATTACAGGTGTGCATTACCACACCTGGCTTCATTGTTTATTTCTTTGATCCTTACTCAGGTTTTCATTTCCTCCTTCATGCTAGTCATCTTTAGTAAAATAATTTTTTTCCTTGTTAGAGAGGAAAAACTTACTCTACCCTGTTTAGTGTTTGCATCTTGTGAATTAAGCTAACAAAAATAGATTAGTAAGAAAAAAGTCAGGTTTTTATTCACAGAAGTAGTGAAAGTTCTCAGAAAAATAGACTCAAATAGGCAGTTAGGATTTGGAGTTTATATACCATCCCAATAAAGGCAAGATGTGGGGAAAGAGATGCTTATGGGAACCAACTTTTAGGAAAGATAAACTGACCCCTACAGATATGATAGTTTTGTGACAGTGCCTAGTAGGTGATTTAGTATCTAGGTACTGATGTTTCCTGGTTTTTAAATACCTGGGGAAAGGACTTATGGCAGCTGAATTCTTTTGAGAGGTACTGCAGATAAGCGTTCAGAAACAAATCTTCTGGTCTCTGTTGATTCTCAGATGCCTTTAGCTCAAAATAATCCTTATCCTGTGATGGCATATTTTGGATCTCTTCACTGTATTAAAAAAATGTAATGATACTTATTGAGCAAGAGGATTACTATAAATTCAAGGCCAGCTTGGGCTACACAGTGAGTTCAAGGACAGCCCAAAATATACAGCAAGATCCTTTCTCAAAAAAAGCCTCGAAAGGGCTGGGGATTTAGCTCAGTGGTTCCGCCTGCCTTGCAAGAACAAGGACCCAAGTTTGATCCCCGGTACCAAAACAAAACAAAACAGCCTCAAAGAAACCCCAACAAAGTAAGAGAACTGTTCCTAGAGGTGAGAGATAAAAGTCAGCCCCAAATTTATATGGGCCCTCCTCCTTGAAATGCCCACCTAAGCAAGTCTACTATCCAGAACATTGTCACACAAGACCTGTGGCTCATTTCACTTCTTTCTTGGAAATAATTATGTCCACTCCCATAGGTCTCTGGGTATCTACCTGTCTTCTTTGGTTTGATAAAGTTCATTTGCCTTTCTTTGCCTTAGTATATGTGCTGCCGAAGTGAGCACTCCTTTCTTTGCCTTAGATGAAGGCATTGTGGCCAGAAATCCCTCAACTGGCCCTCAACTTGCAACACACACACACACACACACACACACACACACACACACACTTGAAAGCATACAAGCCAATCGGCCTTTTTGGAGAATTCCTTAAGTCCTCCAAACCATATTTCATTCAGTGTAAGATATCAATCAACTGTGTGATGGAGATCAATTTCAGATGTGAATAAGAAGATGTATAAAATAGGTGAAAAGTGATATAGAAAAACCCCTGTCTACATCTCCCTGATACCTTCTTCAGAAACCTGGTGACTTTCCTAAGAAAGTTGAGTTTTGGATTGGATTTGATGAGTTTTTCTAAAATTGTACCACACTGAATCTTTGTGAGCTCTAGGTGTGGATGAATGGTGCTCTGTGTGTGCTTTTACCTCTTTACTTAATTCTGTGGAGTTTTTGTATAAGGGGGTCATGTCAGTGGCTTATTATTGCTTCAAACTTGACAAAAGGAGTTCATTTCCTTTCTTGCAAACCATAGTTTCCCTTCAAGAGTTGCTTTTTTTGGGGGGTGCTGGGGATTTAGCTCAGTGGTTTCGATGCCTGCTATGCAGGCGCAAAGACCCAAGTTCGATCCCTGGTACCAAAACAAACAAACAAACAAAAAAACTCCAATCTAAAGGGGCCGGGGATTTAGCTCAGTGGTTACGCACCACCTACCTTGAAAGCCCAAGGACCAGAGTTCGATCCCTGGTACCAAAAAAAAAAAAAAAGAGTTGCTTTTTTTTGAGACATTGTCCCATTATGTAGTTCAGGCTGGCCTTGAACTCACTATATAGCCCAGGCTGGCCTTGAACTTGCAGCAATCCTCCTACCTCAGTGTCCCGAGTGCTGGGACTACAGACATGCGCCACCATACCAGGCAAGAGTTCCCTTTTTCTGCCATAGGTATGATTCTCTCTTGAGTGTAATTGTCCTGGCCTGAAACCATAGGCTCTTTGACTTGTCTCCCTTCTTCACCCTTTAGATGTAGCCATCTGTTCATTCTTCAACTCAGTTGGAACTCACTCTGAAGTGCCTGATTAATCTTCTGACAATCCCCTTACCACCTGGCACACTCCCACTCAAATGTTCCATGGCTCCACATTATCATCAGAACAAAATCTAAATATCCCATTTGGTTATGTTCTGCCACACTACTGGCCCAACCTACTTTCAAATGTCATCTGTAGCATTCCTGTCCAGTTCTGGTAGATCTGTTAAATTGCTTTCCTTATCCTATCTAATGACATATTATTTCAACTCTTCTACTCTAGTATTATTTTAATGGGTGAGGATCTTGTCTTCTTAGCTATGTCCTAAGATCCATAAGAGTGGAGATAATTTACTTTACCTCATGCCCACCTCCACAGTAGTTTCCATGAACTTGCAAGTACTTGTTAACCTTGGTTCCTACTGCTGGGTCATAGATGCCCATACCATACTTTCCTAATGACAATATGTACTTTAGCATAACAGAAGCTGGCTGTTCATCTCAGTAGCTGCACTAGAGGGATACAGGAAGCAATCTTTGTGTTCACCCACTTGATATGATGAACAGCAAGGTGTATATACATGTGTTAAAGTGTAAATGGGTGAGTTTTACTCACATTATGTGCCAGGTTACATTTTTGTGTATTTATAACTTTCTTATTGAACGTTTTCTTTTGATTTTTCTTGTAGAATTAGCCCAATTCAGTATAGTGTCATATGAAAACTCACATTTATAATTTTGGGAGGAGGTTGAAAGTGAGTGATTAAGTGAGTTGGCTATCGATGATGACTTGGATCATGTAAGTCAAAGAGGTTAGCAATATATGACAGATATGACAGATATAACAGATAGAGAAGTACAGAATGAAGACCTTGATTCATATGAGGAAGGAAACAGTAATATAAATAAATATTTGACTAGTCAAAATGCTGCAGAATAGTCACATATATTTGAATGATCCAGTGTTAGAACTAGGTCAGAAAAATGTTATTAGGTTCTTGCCAGGGGTGAAACTTATTGGACAGAATGCCAACACTGTGTTTCAATGTTGGAAATTGTAACAGATGATATGCTACAAGATGTTTGGAAAACACTTGTAATGGAATACAAGAAAACATTCTATATGCATCAATAGTAATACTCAAAAATGTATTTATCCTGACACCTCACTATCTGAACTAAAAGCCTTCATAGCAGGACTTTATCATTCTAATCTTCAGAATCTAAAGGATTTATGGAGAAGTGACAGATGTGGTGTTGAGATTTTTAGAACAGAAATGACACTCAAGAGATTTAGTTTCCTTCAAAATTGCTTACATTTTGACAACAAAAAGACCCGCCAAGAAAGGAAAAACAAAACAAAACAAAAAACCCCCTGACAATTTGGCTGCTATTCACTCATTTTTTGAAAGCTTTATTTCAAAGTGTCAAGCAATTTATACACCATCTGAATGCACAACAACTGACAAACAACTTGGATCATTTTGTGGTTGTTGAAGCTTTTGGCAATACGTGCCAAGTGCATCTTCCAAATATGGTATAAAAATATATGCCCTGGTAGATACAAAGACATTTTACACTTTGAATTTAGAAATGTATCCTGGAACTCAGCCACCAGATCTTTACATTGGCCTTCTATATGTCCAAGAAAAATAAAGTAATATTGATACTGTCAATGTTATACCATTATGATAAGAGTGATAGTGAGGCCTGGGATGGTAGTACATGCCTGTAATCCCAGCACTCAGGAGGCTGAGGCAGGATAGTGAGTTCAAGGCTAGCCTGGACTACATAGGCAGACCCTATCTCAAAACACACACACAAACAAAAGATTGATAGTGAATCCTTAACACAAATGAACCAACAATAGTCACATTTTACAATAAAATGAAAGGCAGAGCAGCAAGTGTAATGTCACTCAAAACACAAAACATTGATCAATGGTTGTGTTTTACTCAATTCTAAACATGTGAGCCATTAATAGTTTCATAGTTTACAAAGAAAATAACAAGCACAAAATATCATGGAGAAATTTTCTTAGAGGATTGGCACTGAAATTGATAAATGATCAATTACAACAGAGGAAGAACAATATGTATCTGACCAAAGAACTTCTCAAAAGTATTCTGGAGGGGCCGGGGATTTAGTTCAGTGGTTCTACCGCCTGCCTCACAAGTGCAAGATCCTGAGTTTGATCCCCAGTACCAAAAAAAAAAAAAAGTATTCTGAAGCAGACCAATAAACAGGTGAAACATCACAAGAATCTCCTAAGAAGACAGGAAGACCAGCAAGATGTCAACTTTGTCCTACCAAAAAAGACAGGAGAACAAAACACATGTGCTATCTGTGTGATACTTGAGTATGGAACATGCTATGCTCATGTGTAAAGACTGCCTTAGGTATAATAATTGAAGCAAAGATTATTTCTGTGGTAGAGTTTTCTTTGTATTTTTTTTGTAGTTCATATAGGAATTTATTTCTGCTGTTATTTATTTTATTTTTTTTTTGTGGTACCGGGAATTGAATCCAGGTCCTTGCGCTTGTGAGGCAGGCGGTGGAATCACTGAACTAAATCCCTGGCCCTCTGCTGTTATTTTTTAGATCTTGTAAGCAGCTAAAGAGTTGATTTTGAAAATGTTGATGTTTATTCTAAACACTCATTACATATTAAAAATTTAATATTTTATTGATATTTTATTCTCCTGTTAAGTATACATTGTTTAATATAAAAATACTCATAAAATTAAAATTAATAATTCATCAATAGAAATACTTCTAAAAAATAAACATGGTGTTATGCACCCACTGTAATGTGCCTTTCAAAAAATTTGCCATGATGCCTCCTGGGGCTACATTTGTATACAGAAGAATGAAGTTGGTTTTTTTTGAGTCAAAATAAGGAGATTTAAAGCGTTCCTTTTTTCTTTTATATTTTTCTTACATCATAAGTGAGATAGTGACAGTCCTAACACTAACAATGACAGTATACCAGCCCCTAATACTTACTTTTATGAAGAATACATTGTCCTGAAATACTTGACATGTGGCAGCTCACTCAAAGCTCATCAAATGAGCTAGGTGCTATTTTTATTTTTCTCTTACACAAGGGAAAACTAAGTTGCACAGTAGGTTTAGCAGATTTGCCCCAGGTCACACATCTGGAAAAAGCAGGTTCTCCACAGAGAATTCTGGCATAGCTAATTCCCAGTGTGTGCTCCCAAAGTCTGCACCATGTTTTCATGGCACATACAACTAAACTAACCCAATGTCTCATCCACACATCTATCAACCACACCTCTTCTATTTCCCATGGGGCTTATTCATGGTGCAATTGAGGGATCAGAAGTTTCCTCATTTGGGGAAGAGACCAATTTTTAGGGATGTTGTCTTTTAGGAAATGGTTATTATTTCCAAAAATCCCTATTTTTCCACAACTATAGGCATATTTATGAAGGAAGAGTCTTAGGTAAAGAATATGATTCTTTCAAATCATGTATTTCACATGCACGACTTATGAAAACTGACTTTTATACATTTGACATTGACGAGTGCCATCGGATTAATGCTACCTTGAACTTTCATAAAATAGTCTTATCTAATTTTAAAGCTTAGAAAGGGTTTATTTATAATGAAAAATATTATTTCAGAACAATCAGTCTTTCTAGACATGTCTGGTTCGCCATGGAAATAGATGACTTCCACAGGGAAATACAGCCTCTGTATTCAGTTTTTAGCCTGTGAAATAAGGAACAGGAAATTATAAATTAAAAAAAGGAAAAAAGGTCAACTTTACATAGTAGAGCATGAACACACATAAATCATTGCCTTCCACGAGGTTGCACAAGCTTCACAACGAGTTTAAGTAAACCTTTTCAGATCCACAACAAGCTAGTAAGAACTAGGATTTGGGTGGGAGAGAGGATTTAAAGAGGAGGCTGGGTGTGTACTAGACTTTGAGGGAACCCTGTTGTTCTCTTGCTTCTTATCTCTTGATAGAATCAGCATGCATACGAATGCAACAATGATTAGGGGAGTGTGATCTAGAACCTAAATTTTTATATTAAGTGTGAAATCTGCAGCTAATGGAGCCATCTACCCTAGTCAAATGACCAGGCTCCATACAGCGTCCCCTGGTGGACACTACTCACCAACACAAACACCCAAGAACGTACCTTATTCTTCTTTTTATAGGTAGTATTAGATTTCTTGCTATTTTTCCAAATAGATCTAAAGGTATCGGAAGAGATCTGGGGAGTGACTGTAATTTTTAAGACTGGTAGTTTACCTAAGTGGAGGAAGGACATAATCAAATAGTTAAGACATTTCACAATTCCATTGGATGTGCTGGATCTTAACACTTCTGATCCCATTTTGTGTTTTCCATCATTGAAGGTGGGACATTAAGAACTTCTTGGTGCTGGGGTGTTGGCGTAGGCCTGTAATCCCAGCACTCAGGAAGCTGAGGCAGGAGGACTGCCTGGGAGGACTGACTGGGCTACACAGTGAGTTCAAGGCCAGCCTGAACTACGTAGTGACCCCATCTCAAAAAAAAGGCCAAACAAAATAACAAGCAAAAAACCTCTTTGGTAGGCAAAGAAGTGACCTCAGGTTGTTAATTTGGATTTCATGAAAGTAGAAGAATTCCAAATTAGCTTGTTAACTTGCAAATGATAAGGACACAGAAATACTCAATAAACATTAGTTCTAAAATCAGTGATATTACTAATTACATTTAATGTTTAACATGATGCTATTAAGGCTAAGTGGCAAGTGACTGTCCCTGTGGAATCCAACCAGTTAACTTTGATTTGAGGAGTCTCCCTTGGTGTCCAAACTAACAACATGGGTGACATTCCCCATCAGAAACATCCCATAATTATTTCAGTTCAAGAGATACATGCATTATCTCTTGCATTTATACTACTAAGTTTAGAAAAAAGTTTATTGAATGGTTAATTATTTTTTATGTTTTTAAATGACTATTTGTATTTTCAGGTGGATATTTCAAAATTATTTTCTGATTCATGCAGGTTGAACCATTTACAAAGCAAGCGGGATGATTTCCAGTTCTAAATACATACTCAGTGGTAATCACTTTACACCCATCATTAGCACTCACTGAAATAATAGTCTGAAGATTGTCTGGAGTTTTATAATGTCTTCTGCTGTAGTGTGTAATGAAAAAGCTACTATGGTGCCAGGGGAAACAAAATGAAATCATTAACCTGCCTGCTGTTTATTGAGCTTAAATTAGAGTTAAATTTGAATTAAATTTAACAGAGTAATTGTGTTTAATTTCAATTCAACTCTAATGGAATAAGAAATAGATGTTCTGTTTTTTTAAAATAGGAGGATAATTGCAAAATCTTAGAATCATTTCATTGGCCATTAAAAAATGTAATAGTTTCAGTTTAAAAAGTGGCAATATAAGCTCTCCATTATAGCACACACTTGTAATCCCAGCTACCTGGGAACCTAGGGCAGGAGGAGGTCAAGTTCAAGGCCAGCTTCAGCATCTTAGTGAGATCTTGTCTCAAAATAAAATAAAAAAGCCTAGGCATGTGACTCAGTGGTAGCCTAGCATGCATGAGAACCTGAGTTCAATCCCTAGCACTGAGGAAAAAAAAAAAAAGAGTGGCAGTACAGCAGACAATAATATCATTATAAGTCTTCTAAAACACTGTTGGCATAAAAGAAAAATGCGATCTATAATTATGCCAGCCTCTAAGACCATGACCAGACACTTATGCTATGTAATTCTCACCACCTGACTTGCCAAGGAATACACCAACTTTCCCTCACTTTTCTTAACACTAAATTTCATTTTCAGATCTGTTTATGATGTTTACCGAGCTGCATTTAAATGACGTTTCTTTACCTCCCCTCTTTCAAAGGTAAGATCAACCACCATTAACTCTGGCCATGCATGCTCGTGAAAGAGAGGACAGGGGTGGCCAACCTTAATCAACCCTTTTCCATTTGTGATTCTCTCATTTTTAAAGGATTGCATGATCATAATATTCCCTTAATGCTGCCCCTATGCCAATCACAATATAATCGTTCTTTGATGATACAGAAAGTACACTGTAATCTTATGAGGGCTCTTACTTCAGTTTTCTAATTCATAGCTGGAAAAATTGGTGAAAGTTATGATGGGAGAAGAATGGAGAAGTAAGAAGAATTTCTTGGAGAATAAAGATGAGAGAAGACAGAAAAGGAAAAGGAGTAGAGAAAAATTCACTTTAAAAATATTAATTACTACTAATTACTAGATTAATGCTACTCAGTAGCATCTGTCCATAGTCCCAGCTACTGGGAAAGATAAGGCAGGTACATGACAACATAGTGAGTCTCTATCTCTTAAACAAATCATTGCTGAGTTCAGATGCCACAAATGGCATTATCAAAGTTCGTGAACTCTGTGCAGATCTCTGGGTGTACTGACACAATGATGGCCAGCCTGGGACAGTGTTCCTGGTCATCACATAGTTCAGGATTGTTATTTACATTTTTAAAAATAAAGTGGAGCACATTGTGCATAGTGCAGGGCTCAGGAATGAGGAGATATTACAGGTGGAGGGAAACACATGAACGGAAGACACTCTACCTGTCTTTCTGGCTCTCAGGGCTCCAAGGATATGAGCAGCAGCCATTTCTCCCAGGATGTTGTTCCCAAGGTCAATTTCCCTTACATGGGCAGAGTATTTGATCAGGCTGTCCAAAGAAAATGGCAAAACAAAACGGCACTATTCCAAGCATAGTTATTCAGAGAAACTCAATCCAGTCATTTTGGAGAACAATTTTTCTTTTTAGGCCCGCTCTGTTCTCCCTTCCCTTCCTCATGGGGCATTGATCCAACGTGAAATTAGAGATATCCTCAACCCAGTTTTCCCCAGTTTATTCTTCTTCCTTTAGGTAAGTTGGTAAACTACAGATTTTATTTGCCTTAAACCCTCCATTTATTTATTTATTTATTCAAAAGACATGGCATTATATTGGGCAGGAGTTTTCAGTCATTTTCATTTTACACACAGCAAAATGTCAAAAAATTTGGAGGGACTGACAAGAACTGACTTTTAGTATGTCAAATAAATAACATCTCTCACCTAGCAATACTATAAGCAAATATTTTCACATAAAGTTAAGATGGGCATAGTCTCAAAAGACACTTTTTAAATCAATTATGCTTAGCTTTAGGAAAAAGCACACTGTTTTTGTTTTACTAATGTCTTTGAGGACTATTAAAAATGCCTTCATGGCCTAGCACTGCTCTGCTGGCTGATTTTTGGGACTCTTTATTTTATTTTATTTTTTTGGTATCAGGGATGAAACTAAGGACCTTGGGCTTCTGAGGGAGGTGCAGTGCCACTGAGCTAAATCCCCGGCCCATTTTTGGGACTCTATGGCATCATGAGAACAAAATCCTAAAGTATTGAAGAGAATGAAAAGGAATTAAAATCACCACACTACCACTCAGCAACATAAACTTACAGTGTTTGGCAGCGAACACAAAGCAGGAAGACAACTCATAACCAGAAGAAAAAAATAATCAAAACTCCCAGAATGACAATGACAACAGAATTAGTAATCAAAGACATTAACATGTGCATTGTAAAGATGGTCTATATATATCTTTGAGAAGGCAGAGGAAAGTATGAACATGAAGAAGACAGAAAAGGAAGCAATAAAAGAGACTCAGTTTGACTTCTAGGAATAAAAAGTACAGTGTCTTGAGTTTAAAAATACATTGAATGGATTGAACAGCATGGTAGGCATTGCAGAAAAAAAGATTAGTGAGCATGAAGATATGGCAATAGAAACAATCAGTGAAATTGAAAAACAGAGGAGAAAGACTGGAAAAAATGGAATACTATAGTATTCAGCTCTTGGGGAAGATCAAGCAGCCTACATATAATTAGAGTTTCAGAAGAGACAGAAGGATAGGAAAAAATACTTGTAAAATAATAGTCAAAGTTTTCTAAATTTGATGAAAATTATAAATGCATAGATTCAAGAGGCTCAATTGACCACAATCAGAATAAAAAGAAAGAAAACCACAGTAAGGCATATCATAATAAAATTGATGAAAATCAGCAAAACAAAAATTTCAAAAGCCAGAGAAAAAGACAAATGGTGTACAAAAGAACAGAGATAAAAATAATGTCTCTTCAGGAAGCAGAAGATAGTGGAGCAATGTCTTGGAATTTTTAACTGTCAACCATGATTCTATACCTAACTCAAAACAAAACAATACTTTAAATATGGAGGCAAAGTACACTTGTTAGATATACAGAAGCTTAGAGCCAGGCGGTGGTGCATATCTGTAATGCCTGAACTATGGGGAGGCTGAGGCAGGAGGATCACTGTGAATTCGAGGCCAACCTGGGCTACATAATGAGTTCAAGGCCAGCCTGGACTACATAGTGAGACCTTGTCTCAAAAACCAAACACCAAAAACCAACCAAACAACAACATATACATATCTATATCTATATCTATATCTATATCTATATATCTGAGTTTAGCAAATTTGTCTCCAGCAGATCAGGACTGCAGTAAGGACTGAAGTAAATCCTTCATACAGAATGAAATGATACAAGATATAAGTTTGAATATACTCAAAGGAATGAAGAATGCCAAAAGTGATACATATATGAATATATGTAAAAGATGTCCCTCTATTAAAAATAATTAACTTCTTTTTAAGCACAATAAAACTTTTTTTTCTGGGATTTAGAACATTTGTAAAAGTAAAATATATGACATGTACAAAGGATAGGAGAAGAGTAGACAGATGGTTTTGTAAGATTCTTATACTATAAGTGAAGTAGTATAACATTATTTAAAAGTAGACTATGGCAAGGTAAAGATGAAGACTGTAAATATCACTAAAAATAAAAGACAATTGTCTTAAGTTTTAAAAAGACAAATTGGCTGAGTCAATAAAAGAGACAAAAAATTAAATTATAAACATTACTCAATCGAAAAGCAGGCACAAAACTAGCTTAAAATAAAAAAAGAACGGATGAGACAAATAGAAAACAAATGGCAAGATGGTAGATTGAAAACCCAATTTATTTATAATCACATTAAATGTAATATCTAAATAATAACATACAGAGATTGTCAAATGGATCTAAAAGAAGGTCTTAACTATAAGCCGTCTACAAGAAACCCAATTAAATATAAATATACAGATAGAGTAAAATTCAAAGAGTGAAGACAGATATATCTTGTTAATATTGATTTTAAGAAAGCTGTAGTGGCTATATTAATATTAATCAAAGTAGAAAACATCAGTCAAAGTAGATTTTGTAGCAGGAAATATTACCAGAGATAATGGTGATCATTTCATAATGATGAGGAAGGTCAGTTCAACAGACTAGCAAGCTAAATGTTTATGTAACTAATAATTAGCTTCAAAATATGTGAAGCAAAAGCTGATTAAATTGCAGAGATTTAATTACAATTTTCCCTTCCTCAATAATTGATAGAGCAAATAAATAGAAAACCTGTAAAGACATAGAAGACTTGGACAACACTGCCAACTAACTTGATCTAATTGACATTTATGGAAGATTCCATCCAATAACATTAAAATACATATTCTTAGCTGTAATTCCTGCACTTGGGAGGCTGAGGAAGGAGGACTGCTACAAGTTTGAGGCCAACCTGAGATACATACAGAATTCAAGGCCAGCCTGAACTATATAGCAGGACCCTGTCTCTAAAAATCTAAAAAATTTAATGAAACATATTCTTTCCCAGTGCAATTTACCAAGATAGATTAGATCTAGGTCATAAAATGAATAAAACAAGTATGTTCTCCAAGCATACCAAAATTTAATTAGAAATAAATGAGAGAAAATATCTCAAAAATTAAAAGTGGGCATGGTAGTGTATGCCTTATAGTCTTAGCACTCAGGAGGCTTAGGCAGGAAGATTTCAAGTTCCAGATCAGTCTGGGCTACGTAGGGAGTTCCAGGCCAGAGAGACTACAGAGATAGATCTTGTCTAAAAAAAATTAAAACAAGTATATGGAAACTAAATAGCATTCATCTAAATAACCCACAGGTCAAAAAACAATGAAAAGGTGCTGGGGATTTAGCTCAGTGGTGTCGCGCTTGCCTCAAAAGCACGAGGTCCTGAGTTTGATCCCCAGTACCGGAAAAAAATAAAACCAACATTGAAAAAGGAAATTAGAAAATAGTTTGAGGGCCAGGGATTTAGCTTAGTGGTTTCACCGCCTGCTGCTCAAGCACAAGGACCCAAGTTCGATCCCTGGTACAAAAAAAAAAAAGAAAAAAAAGAAAAAAAAATAGTTTGAACTAAATGAGAATGAAAATATAACATATCAAAATTTATAAGTTTAATGAAAGCAGTACCTAGTATTAATGTAATCATTTATATGAGAAAAATAGGATTAAAATCAATAACTTAAGCCTTTACCTTAATAACATAGAAATAAAAGCTCCATGCAACCCAAGGTAAGCAGAACAAAGGAAATAATAAAGAGATGAAATAAATGAAATTGAAAACATACAGTAGAGAAAACCAAGAGCTAGTTACTTAAGAAGATCAATAAAACGGATAAATTTCAAGCAGGGTGTGTGGTAGCATATGCCTGTAATCCTAGTACTCTGGGAGGCTGAGGCAGAGAGATTGCAAGTTGGAACCTGACTTGGGCAACTTGGTGCCTTAGTGAGACTCTGTTTCCAAATAAGAAATAAAAAGGGTTGGGGATATAGCTGAGTGTGAAAGCCCTGGGTTTAACTCCCAGTACTGTAGGGTGGTGGTGGTGTTGGATAAATTTTTAATCAGGTAGATCAGAAGAAAGAGAAAATACAAATTACCAATGTCAATAAAAGAGGAGCTGGGCATGGTTGAGCATTCCTATAATCCTAACATTTGGGAGCCTGAGGCAGGAGGATTGCCATGAGTTTGAGGCCAGTTTGGGCTGCATAATGAGTTCAAGGCCAGCCTGAACTATATAGTGAGACCCTGTTACAGGTTTTACAAAAACCAAAAGTAAGTAAAATAAAACAATAAAAGAGGAGACATCACTATAGATCCCATACATTAAAATTATCATAAGGAAATATTATGAATAACTATGCCAATGGATTTGGGAATTTAGGGGACATGAACAAATTCCTCAATAGACACAAACTACCAAAGCTTCATACAGGAAGAAAAAATAACCAGAATAATCCTATACCTATTTGAAAAATGGATTTGTTTTGCTTTTGTTTTTTGAGATAGGGTCTCACTATGTAGCTCAGACTGGCCTTGAACTCACAGTGATTCTCCTGCCTGAGCCTCCTGAGTACTGGGATTACAGGGGTGCACCACCACACCTGGCTCTGAAAAATGAATTTGTAGTTAAAAATCTCATAAGAAAGCTCTAGATCCAGATGTCTTCACTGATGAATCTACCAAATGATTTCATAAAATAAAATAGAAGGGAACATTTTCTAACCCATTCTATCAGGTCAGATCACGCTGATCCTAACCAAAGATGTTACGAGAAAAGTACAGACCAATATACTTCAGGAACATTGATGTAAAACCTGTAACAAAAATTTAGCAGTCTCAAAAGGATAATACATAGGTCATGTATTAAATCCAGTAGTATAGTCAAAAGGTAATTAAATGAAGTTTTCTAATGTAGTTAGTATAGAAAGAGCAGCACAGCTTTCTAGGTAGATAATCTTCCCATCCTTCCTGAATAAGGAAGTAAAATATATTAGGTAAGGAATCTTTTTTTAAAAAACCATAACAAGCCCTCAAACCTTACACTGTGGCTGGGTGCTTCTGCCTGTGGTCGCCCCAAGGCGCTTCAAGTGCCAAGCAAGTTTTTCTAATGTGGCTGCAAACTCTAACTCGTGGCTTGGCCCAGTGAGGATATGGGCTCTGTAGAGCTGGATAGGAAGGTACCTAAGGTTGTCAGGATAAACAGGGATAGGAAACATTCTGTTTTCTAGAAGCTTCTGAGAATAGCTCCATCCTTCTGCCTGAGGAGGCTGGGACAAATTTATTTAATCACTCCCGAGTAGGCCACCCTTCTTCCCCAGGTCACACGACTAACATTTTAATTAAATCTGGACTTTAAGGGAGAAAACCCTGGAGGTCATCGCTGCTGTCTTGACGCAGCTGCCAACTTCACCTAGTGAGATCGCTGAGACCCCACTATGGGGTCACACACAACAGTTTGCTGTTTTGGGTGCCAAGACCAAGGGGGCTTAATGCTTTCCTCTCAGAGCTGAAGAACCTAACTAGAAACCCCTAAAAGGCTGGATCATTGCTCCCATGATTCAATTTAAGCACTTAATTTTGGAAAATTAACAAATAAAACCACTTAATTTGCTACTTACCATGTCAGCATTTGAGTAAATTCCAACAAGCTTTCTCCTTCTCCTTTGCCATCTATTCCATTATCTGCCAAATGTAACTTCACTAACCAAGGACCAGCTTCAGTCAAGCGCTTTTTATTCTTGATTTCTTCAAGAAAATCAGAATATTTTGTTACTTTTAGACAACAGTTTTTCTGTTTATTACCGGGTAGGTAACCAATTTTTTTTTTGCTTACATTCTTTTATTGGTACATTTTAGGTATACAATACGTTTACATTTATCACTGGGTGCTTGTACCTGTGCATGATGTATCTTGGTTCTTATTTTTTCCCCATTCGCTTTGCTCCCTTCCCCCTCTCCACCCTTCCCTATTTACATAGACTTTGTTTCCATTTTTTCATTTTCTTATAATTTTTCCTTTCCCTTCTTTCCTTTCCCCTGCCCCTCCCACTACCCCTACGCCTTTGGACCTTTACTTCCTATTTCAAATTATCAATTATTTGTTTTAATCATTTTAATCCTTCTTTACACTTTCAGTTTCTCACACTAGAGAAACTATTCAGTATTTACATGTGTGTGTCCTATTTATTTCACTTAAGAGTATGTCCTCAATGTGCATTCATTTAGCTATAAATGTCTCTAGTTTCTCTTTCTTTATGGCTGAGTAGTACTCCATTTTATAAAACAACCACATCTTCTTTATAAGGACTATCATGTCCCCATCTCCCAATTGCCCATCAACTGGAGACTCTTCCAGTCTCCAGTTGGTGGGCAATTGGGCTGCTTCCAAGTTTTAGCTATTACAAATTGTGCTGCTATGAACATGGGTGCA
>NW_004624730.1:18335310-18351036 GCF_000247695.1 Heterocephalus glaber | reverse complement strand
AGGTTTTCAAGCTAGAAATATACTTTTTTTAATAGGTGCTATTCAAATTTTATATTTCCTCCAGAGTTAGTTTCATTAATTTGTCTTCCAAGGTACTTTTTAGAAGTTGTCAAATTTATTTCAAAAAATATTTTTACAATATGCTTTCTATATCCTTTTAAATTCTGTAAAATCTGTGGTAATCTCTTCTAGATCTTGATATTGTAATTTTAAAAATGTATAATTGATATTGTTTAATAGGAAGAAAAGGTCTAAATGAGTAGGGGAAGTGGGAGGGGTAGGGGTAAGGAAAGAAGGGGAAAAATATGAGAAAAGGAAAAAAAACGGAAACAAAGTCTTTGCAAATAGGGAAGGGTGGAGGGGGTGAAGAGAGGGCAGGGGAAGGGGAAAAAAATAAGAACCAAGATACATCGTATGCAGGTACAAGATCCCAATGATGAATGTAACTGTATTTTATACCTAAAATGTACTAATAAACTTTATGGAAAAAAAAAAACTTCATTGTCAGTGCTATGGACTGGCATCATGTACACATTTAATTTATACTGTTTCAAGCTTAGGAATTTGGTAAAGGAAAAAACAGAAAAGGGATAAGAAAGAGAAACAGCTCTGAACACTAACATGGGCTCACCCACTGAGTCAGTGTGGGATAGGAAATCTGAACCACCAGCAGGCTCAAAGCCAACTGGCTTCCTGGGGCCTTCAGGTGTTCACAGTTTATATGCACCCCTTTATCACTAGAAAGCTACTGCATCTTGGGTTCAGCCAAAGAGTGGGGGATCTGCTAAAAGCCAGGGAAGAGACAGTGGTAGATAACATATCTGTGGATTGTACAAAGAATGATCCAAAAATATAGTCGTTTAATTAAAAAAAATTTATTATAGTAAAAGACACCACATTCCCCTTAATCCCCCTCACAATAACCCCTCCTGCTCTGAACACACTTATTCCATCATTCTTGCCACTTTCTGAAGCAGTTTTGAAGTCCTCTTTTAAGAGTGTCTTTAGTTGTGTTGTTGTGGCTGCCTTCATCCTTTGAATTGTTTCAAAATGTTTACCTTTAAGGTCATTTTGACTTTGGGGAAGAGCCAGAACTCATAAAGGGTCATATCTGGTGAATAAAGTGCACAAAGACACACCATAATGTTTTTATGAGGCTGCCTTTTCATTACAGGGCACTTGGCGATAACAAGCACATTATTTATTTATTTTTTTCTGTAACTAGTTGTTAATCTGTATTTTTTAGATAACAATGACAACAGGAAAGAGTCCATACATGCTCAGTACACATGCAATCTGTTTTTGAATATTTTTGATACTAGGTGGCCAGAATGCAAGGATTAGAGGGCCAACTATACCCCACTGTATTTGCACACCACAGTTTACTCATCTGGGCATCTGCTGACACTTGGGTTGTTTCCACCTTTTGGCTTCTGTGAAGAATGCTGATAGGCACAACAGTGTACAGTATCTGAGCTCTGCTGTTGGATTCTCCAGGGTGTACACTAAGAAATGGAATTGCTGACTCACAGAGTAATTCAATGTTTAACTTTTTGAGGGAGAGAATATCATGCCACACAACTGCTCACAGCAAGCCGCACACTTTCACATTCTCAGCCTTAAAGACCAAGGTTTCAACTTCTCCAAATCCTCACCAGCACTTGTACTTTTCAGTTTAGCCATCCTCATGAGTCAGTACCTCAAGATGAGCTCCATCTTCATTTCCCTGATAAATAATGATGTTGAGTTCTTTTCATGTGCTGATTGGCCATTTGTATATCTTCTTTAGAGAAACGTCTATTCTTTGTCCATTTTTGAATTGGCTTGTTTTGTTGTTGTTGTTGTTACTTAGTTGTAAGACTTTCTCTGTATCACTCTTAGTTAATCAAGAAAACCTCTGGTCCATTTGAGAGATGCAGATGAAAACAATGCTGAGATTCCACCTCACCTCAGAAAGAATGGCTGCTATCATGAAATCAATGAATAACAAGTGCTGGCGAGGTTGTAGGGAGAAAGGAATCCTTCTTCATTGTTGGTGGCAGTGCAGACTGGTGCAAACACTGCAGTGTTTTCCATGGTGCTGGCTCTGCTTTCCTCTCCTGGGACTCTCCATCAGGACTGCTGTATTCTTCAGCAAGGGCTTCCTCAGCTAGTGGAGCACTTCCTTCATCTTCAAAGCCAGCAATGCAGAGTTGAGTTTTCCTCCACCGTGTCCCTCCAACATCGACCCGCATGCACATTTTTTATCACACTTCATAAAGGCTTCCAGAAATGCTTCAGTGAGAAGAACAATGGGATAAATGTGTGGAGGGGAAGTGTTTGGAGGGAGATTAATGGCAGCATATCTTTTACTGTAATAAATTTTTAAAAATTAAACATTCTGTTTATATTTTGATCATCCCTGGAATTGTGCAGGCATTTAATGGATTTAAAAGGGTCATTTAACTCTACCCTACTGTGACCACCATGCTGACTTGAGAGCTTATCCCCAGTGCCTGAATTCACTCAGCATTCCACAAATACTTTTGAATGCCAAGCACTGGTCTAGGTGCTGGGGCTCTAAGTGGGAACAAGAGGAACAAATAGGCATGTCTTTTCTGAGCTGACATTAAGTGAATGCTAACCAGTGTGTGGGAGGACTTGATGATAGTCAAATAAGTGTTCAGTCCTTGGAGGAAAACTGATGCTTTATGGAAAGGTGGTATATGTTTGTTGAAGCTGGGCACACCTATAATACCAGCACTCTGGGAAGCTGAAGCAGGAGGCTGACAAGTTCAAGCCCAGCCAGCAGAAAGGCCCTGGGTTCAATCTGGGTATCACTCCCCCTGCCAAAAAAAGTTTGTTGATTGAATGAATGACTAATAGACTAGAGGATACAATCATATTGTGAAAATTTTTACTGTTCATCGTTTTTTCAAGTACAATGTGATAAATAATGTCTTGATTCCACTCATAAACATGAACGGAATATGATTTTTAAATTTCTAAGAACTTTTCACAGACATGCATGCCTTCAAAAGCTTCAGTCTATGGCCCTGAATGATTAACAATGTAGCCATTGATCACATATGGACCTCTTTTCTTTTCACCCCTCCTGGAAGCAGTGGGTGAAACATGAGCCATTGGGCCCCAGGTGAAGGATGAAGGCTAAATTCCTATACAGCTGCTCAACTTTTCTTTCTTTCTTTTCTTTTCTTTTTTCTTTTTTTTTGGTACCAGGGATCAAACTCTGGTCCTTGCACTTACAAGGCAGGCGGCAGCACCACTGAGCTAAATCCCCAGCCCTAACAGAGTTCTTTTTTTGGAGGATACCGGGGATCGAACTCGGGACCTTGTGCTTGCGAGGCAGGGGGCAGCATCAACTTTTCAATGAGAGAAACTCCCTCAGCCGGTCTGCACCCCCAGTGGAGCCAGTGTGGGACAAATGTGCATCCTCAGGGAGGAAGGGAGCCCCAAGTCTGTGATAGAACGGGTAAAACATGCATCATGTGGGGAAAAACAGTACATTTCCCCCATCAGACTGGTGTTCAGACAGGCAGTGATGTCATCTTTGCCTATGAAGAACAACCAGTTTGGAACCAACCAGTCTGCTCTTATGAGTTCCAGTGCCCCTTGGAGAAGGTGGGACAGTAGAACAGTTTAGGCAGGGGTTTCTTGCTCCAGGGCTTTAATCAAAGGGCAAGATTCTTCTCTCTTGGCTTAAGGATGAATACATAATACTAGATCTACCCCAACTATTCACCCTAACCCATTTTTACCTCATCTTACATTTCTCTACCTTAAAACAAAAACAAGCTCTATTTTAATTTGCTCCTTCTGTCCAAGAAAAACTCAGCAATTCTGAGTTCCCAGAAAACTCAGCAGTGGCGCAATCACACCTAATTATTTTAGAGGCTGAGTGGTGTGATGTAATGTACAGAGTGCCCAGGTTTAACACCTCTCTCTCAAAAGTACCATGTGATTCCCAGAAGGTCACTTAATTACTCTGAACTTAAATTTCCTCATTGATAAACAGAGATAATAATACCCATCTTCTCAAAGCATGGAGGACTGACTAGAAAGCACTGTGAAATAACAATGGTCAAGGCTCACAGTACACAGTAAATATTAATGCTTTGGCTCTTGGTGTCATTTCTAGATTTTATGAGTCCCTGAAACAGCAGAATGAGAGCAACCTGGTGGAGAAACTCCATAGGCAAGGTGTCCTCCCTGCCACCCTGCTCCCTGAGACGCCTTCCCTGGAGCCATGCACAGATCCACTGCGGGCTTCTGACCTTGTGCTTCCATCTCTTCTCCTTAGTTAATTACCAAGCAAGCTGCCCCAACTGTCCTTGAATCCAGGATCTTTCTCAGCACCCTCATTAAACTGTACGTATGTAACTCTATCTTTCATCATTATACTCTGTTCTCCACTTTATCTTCTCCTGCCCGAAATGGAGTAAGAGCCTCCTAATCTCCATCCTCCAGATATTCTGCTTGCAAGTTCTTCAAAGCTGTCTCTGCACACAGGAGAAAGCCTAACTCCTCAACACTGCTCATGGCTTTCAGCCATGTGGGCCCACTGGCCACACCTCTAGTCACTCCCGCAATGACCACTGTGCTGTGAATGTCATGCTTCTGGGACGTCTGACATTCCCCGCCGGGTACCTACACCTCCAAGCCTTTTCTCCTGTGGTCCTCTCTGATTAGAATCCTGTCTTATCAGCCAAGAAACTTCTCACTCTTTCCAGCAGAGCTCTATGTGGGCCAGTATCCAATGGTCAGGTGTTAATTTTCATGGGAGCAGCATTACTCCAGGGAGATTCCTCACTCCTAGTCTCTCCTGGGGCCACCAGAGCAGGTGGGCACCACACATTCTGGGGGGCACTGTACTGTTCTGCTACACCATGACCTCCTGCTCATCTGTGGGTGCCAAGTCCTCATAGGACCTTCTCCTTGTGGTAGAATTTTTTTTAACTTGTTAAAAATAACTTCTTTCCATTGACAAGGAACATGTGTAATTTCCTGTGTAATTCTCACTTTCATAAACCAGAACATAAACTCCGTTTGCTTGATTACAGGACTCAGGAAACACAATGTAATTAGCGTTGGACGATTCACATCTTGGATCTTGGAACCTGTGTGTAGAGGTTGGCATTGTTCAACCATCACCCAAGGATGAGGCCCCAAATAAAATAATTTCAGGATTCTAACCAGCAACTCCCTGTTTTGGAAATAATAAAGCTATTTTGAAGATTACATCTTGACTTTTGAACTTGGCCCTTGCATTCCTTAATGCTGCTGGCATTTCTGTGGATTGTAGCTATGATATAAGCAAAAATACCTTATTTGGAGAGGCAAATTTACCACTTGGTACTGTAGTAAAGGCTTCAAACTTATGGAAGGAGCATTTAATGGTTGGATGTTTTACCCTCTACATGTCTAAGCTGCTTACTGGCTCTCTGGGTCTTGAGTCCTCCAGAATTAAAACGGCCTGGGAGACCATAGTGTGGGGTTGGGCTGGGCCTGGAACAGGCCCGGCTGACTCCTTGGTTCTCAATGGTTCTTTCAGGAATGGGGCAGGGCGGGGGGGCATTGATGTGACACAAAGGCCTTGCTGGAATGGGGCTCAGAAAAACCACTCTGCAATGGCTATGTGACTGTTAGCCATCTGCCATCTTCTATCTCTTTATAGACCCCACAGGTTTGTCATCAGACATGAACCAAGCTGGACACCACCTGTTTGAGGGTAGATCAACCTCAGGCCCAGGATTCCCCTGATCCTGTGTCCCTGTGGTACCAACAGCCATGACTCCAGGAGTGAGCCCACCTGAGAATGGATAAGACAAGGACATGAGGACAGAAATGAGCCTAGGCCTGTTTCTTCTGGGGTTTCCAGGGCAGGAAAGGAATCTGACTCTGCCCTCTGATTTTCTTCACTGAGCAAAATAAATCAAGAACAGGCAATCTAATTTTTGTGAAGTCTAAAACAGTGGTTCTCAAAGAGTGGTCCCTGGAACAGCAGTATCAGCATCCCCAGGGGAGTTGATAGAAACACAGATCTCTGGCCCTTCCTCAGATCCACTGGCTCAGGACCCTGGGCAGGGGTGCCCGGTGCTCCGGGTTTTAACAGGCTCCCCAGGTTCCTCTGAAGCTGCTCAGGTTAAAAAGCACTGGGCTAATGATTCTTCATGTTCACTGAACCTCTGAGGCAGGACAAACGTCTAAATGGAATATTGTGCTTCTTCTATCAACTTGTAAATACCTGCTCCATGTAAAATTGTCAAGTTTGTGTAATTATTACTCCAAATGTTCTTATGACTCCAAATGAGAAGAGTAATGGGGGTGGGGCTCAGGGTTGTGAATGGGGTTTTGATTCGTGCAGTATTGTGAGGAGAACTTTCCAAGCAGCAGGCCAAAAGCCTCCAGTCCACAAAAGGGAGTACATAAGAATAGCTTGGCTGTTTCCAATTAGGACCAAATGGAAACCATCTGGACTCCTCACCCTGGAGGTTGATATAAATCAGCTCAATCTGACCCTTTATTTTGGGACAAGTAGAACTCCTCTACCAAAGACCAAACTCTTCCCCAAACACCTTATGACTGTAGAAGTAGTTGTCCAACGTGGAAAGGCATTTTAAAGCTTGTCTTGTGAACTCTGGAAATATAAGATAAATATATATTGGATATGAAGTTGTTTCTTTTGAGTCCCCAGGAAAAGAAAGACTTTAATGGCTTCTGTTGTCTACTGGGTTAAGTCCAAACTCTTGGCCTGACATGCAAGGTTCCCCTTAATGTGGCCCTTCCTCCCACATCCTCTTGTTCTAGCTAAACTTGCCCACTCCTGGCTTGCATCATCAAGGGTTTCCTTCCTCAGTTAAGCCCTTTCTTTCTGCACCATGTCAGCTTGTTCACAAAGCCTGTCCAGTTCTACCCCTGAGATAGAATCCCCTTCTCTGAATTTCCAAAACCTACCAGCACTGTCCAGTGGGAAGACTCTATTTACATCAGGCAGCAGAGACAGGGTCAGATACACTTTTGCACTTTATATCTTCCTTTGGCTCTTTAGACCAAAGAATTTGTAATTTTCTAATTCAGTGATATTTCACAGAGGAGATACAAAGATATTTCAAGGCCAGGAAAAAAAAAAAAAGGTTGCACATGACCAGATTAGAATTGAAGAGAAAGCCAAGTGACAAGTTTCAGTGGATGACCGCTCTCCTCCCAAACAGAGCAACGTAAATTTATTTTAGCTTCCTGGAGGAGTTTCCCAAAGGCCATGTTCTTGACACGCCCAGTGATGATCTCATGCTGTGGCTTTAGACTTTCAATATGGCAATACTGGAGCAATGAACCCGTGAGCATGAAGCCCTCATTTTGCAGTGCAGGATGCTGAGATCCAGGCCCTGGTGGAAATGTCAGGAGTAGGACTGTGGTCCCAAATATTTAGCTGGGACCATTTAACACTGGGTAGCTTCTCATTTGGTGTAACCTTGCTCAGAGACTACGGAGTTGTGATTTCTTAAATTTCCTTCAAAATCCCTCAGTTTCTGATTGTAAGTAACAATCATAGGAGAGGCTTGAAGTTGAATTTATGAGGTCCTGTTAGTTGTTCATTGCAGAGCTGTTCACAAACCATGTCCGGCCTCATAATTCCTTTTTGGAATGTTGACTGTGTCCAAGATTAATTCCCCTAGTGGATATGATGAAGCCATTCTTGTTTAGTTTGTAGGAGATCACAAGACACTGAGTCTTCTTTTTTTCCTCTGCCTGAGTTTTTCTCTTGGGTAATTATCCAGGAGTAGGAACACATATCTCATGAAAGGGGAAGTGAGTTAAAAGATGAAGAGAATGGAAGGAATGGTTGGAATGGACAACAACAAACAATATCTTTTTTTCTCTTTTTCTTCCCTAAAGTAGTTGTCACTGTGACAGCTTGAGATGATTTTGCAATCTGGCTCAAAGTAGAACTTCCCTTCTGGCTGGCTGGTTGGAAAAAAAATTGGAAAAATAATAGTAGCCTGTTCCCAGTGAGAGAGTGGGCTTGGGATGCTGTTGTTGCTAGTTATCGCTCTCACTTTGTGCACTCTGGACAGAGGTGTTTCGCACAAGAGAGAACTGGCTGACCTGATGTCCCAATCACTGCAGGTCAGGCGGGCATTGTTGCATTTCTCTCCTCAGTCTTGGGGTAGATATGGAACTAAGTGGGGCCCCAATCAGCATCCTGCTAGGCCTCATGTTAATGCTCCCTTACATGCCATGGCAGTCCTTGATAAAAGGGGCTCTATATTCCTGGGGTAAGAAAATAGCAAGGAAACATACTTTGGGGCCTCTTTTAAAAAATATTAAAACCTTCTTCCTCTGGAGTCATTCTGGACTCTTCCTTTCTCTTGTACCCCACATCCAGTGTGCAGGAAATGGCAAAGCGCAGAATCTGACCCTTTCCACCACTTCCCTGCTACTGACACAGGTCTCCCTTTCATAGACCACAGGCCAGAAGCCCCTGGCAGGTCTCTCTGCTCCCCAGCCTGTGTGCTGCATAGATGGAAGGTTCCTTCTTAAGCGTAGCCCCGGAGCTGCTCCTCTGCTCCTTCTTGGTCACAGTGCTCTTCCCCTGCAGGGGCAGCTCTGGCACAGGCCACTCCCTCTGCCTGGATGCTCTTCCCCATGTATGAGAGGGCTCCTTCCTCACCTGCTATGGCTGTTCTCAGAGGTCACCTCTGCCAGGAGCCCATGCTTAACTGCCCATCTAAAATCCTGTCGGACTCTCACACTCCATGCCTCTCTCTACCTTTTTGTTTTCCTCATCAGTATCACCTTCTAACAAACTGTGGCACGTATATATTTATTATACCTTTTTTAAATGGCCTAGACTGTACACACACACCACCCAGGCACACATTTGCACAGGCACATGTGTTCCCAGCCTCTCCCTAAGACAGAGATATTGTTTTATGCACTAATGTATCCCTAGCACTTAGAAGAGGATTTTGTGTCTATCAGACACACATGCACGTACAGCACACAGAGAAGAAAGGCACATCATTACTCAGTTTGCTTTTGCAGATTATAACACATAGTTAAGAAAACAAACTTGTTGCTGAGTGGTGGCACACACCTGTAATCCCAGCTACTCAGGAGGCTGAGGCAGGAGGATCACAAATTCCAGGCCAGCTTGAGCAAATTAGTGAGAGTCTGTCTCAAATAAAACATAATTTAAAAGGGCTGAGGACATAGCTCAGTGGTAGAGTGCTTACCCATGAGGCCTTTGGTTTGATCTCTAGTATTACGGAACAACAAAACACCAACAAAAGACTTGTGATTGGGTTGTTAGTCATTTGGGCCCCCTAGGTTGTCAGCAGGACAAAGCCATCATGCCTGACTCTGGGCTGAAGACAAGATTACTGAGAGGTCTGGGAGTAGCTCACAGGACAGGAGGGGGATCCAAACATTTGGGCTTTATAAAGCAGTGGTCCCAAAACATTTTTGTAGGTTGTAGATGTAGCTCAGTGGTAGAGCGCTTGCCCTGGAGTCCATGCTTAGTACTAAAAAGAAAAAAAAAATTATTTGCTCTTATAATATCCTCAAGGAATGTTGAAAATCTTATTGTATTGTCTGATACACTTTTAGGTTTATTTTATTTTACTCTTTGTGGTACTGGGGATTGAACCCAGGCCTTTGGACTGAGCTACATTCCTAGCCCTTTTTAAATTTTAAAACAGGATCTTGCTAAGTCTTTAACTTGCCCAGGGTGGGCTTGATAACTGGCTCATGCCACCACACCCAGCTGATAATAACATTTTTCATTATAAGCTTTTAAATTTCAAAGAATAAAATTTCTACCATATGGCAAATGTTGACATTTAAAAATAAAATCTTTTATATCATTTTCTTAACTGGATTAAGTGGAACCCTAACTCCAAGTGACGTGAAATAATATAAAACACAAGCAAACTCTTCTTTTGCAACTGAAAAATTTACATTATTCTCTTTTCTTCTTGTGCTTTTATTTGTATTTCCATTCTGTCCACTCTGTATATTTTATATTTAAAAGTCTTAGCCAGCATGGTGATACATACCTGTGATCTCTGTAGTAACCTGGGAGCCTGAGGCATTATTTATCTATTTATTTATCTATCTAGTATACGCAGCATATAGACTGTATTATTTATTCATGATTTTCCCCCCATTACTTCTCTTTTCTAGCCATGGTTTAGTGTGGAAAAAAAAAACTACTTCCATAGTGGCTTTTGCTTTGGCCAAGAAAATTTTTTTCTTGACAGGAAATTTCAAGACAGTAATTTCCAGAGAGATTGTATG
This sequence comes from Heterocephalus glaber, assembly GCF_000247695.1. Next base: position 18,340,737 of record NW_004624730.1, on the reverse strand, counting down.
ATTCCATTCATCACTTTTGCTTTCCTGTCTTCTATTAAGAGAAATACTATATAAGATATTTTCCTCTTCCTGATTTTTCCAACTTGCATCCAACAATCAAGTCCAGCTAAGCACAGAAGAGATAAGCCCACAAGAGCTCAAAAGACCCACAGCAAAACCCTCTTGCAATTTTTCTTCTTTCATGATAACTTCACATCCCAGACATGAAGTGCTTCTCAGTCTCTTTAATGTAAGTATGCAGGTTTGCTGACTGACTCCCGTCACAGAAAAGGATTTTCAGGATGCACCAGTAATAGAAGCATGAGGAGAGTTTATTAGGGGTGGATAGAGGATGCATTCAAGAACAATGAGGGGCCGGGAATTTAGCTCAGTGGTTCCTGCACCTTTCACGCAAGGGCAAGGTCCCGAGTTCGATCCCTGATACCAAAAAAAAAAAAAAAAAAAAAGAACAGAGTGTGGGTGCTCAGAGAAATGAGGCACAAGGAAAAGAAAAGTTAAAGACTGGGGATGTAGCTCAGTGTGAAGGGCCCCAGTTCAATCCCTAATAGTAGTACAAAGAAAGAAAGAAAGAAAGAAAGAAAGAAAGAAAGAAAGAAAGAAAGAAAGAAAGAAAGAAAGAAAGAAAAGAAAGGGAGAAGAAAAGAAAGAAAAGGAGACTCTTATGGATTATTCAGTATGATTTCTGTGGAATAAAAATGCTAAATCCCCAGCCTACAAAAATAAAATTTTATTTCTTGGATCTTTCAGTGAGATGGATGTTGGCCTTTTATCTGTTTTTACAGTGACTTCACATATTCACCAGGGAATAGGACTGTTGGAATGAGGCAGAGTTGAGCACCATTCTCTATTTTTGGTGGTCACTCTTTGCAAGTGGTGAGAAATCTCATGCACACAGGATGGAAATGGGATAGGGCCTCTCCTCCATCCCTCACCCCACTCCTTCCCAGCAGGACACCCAGTTCAACTTGAATGTCAGATAAACAAAGAATAATTATTTTAGCATGGGGACAGTCTAAACATTGCATGTGACATACTTAAATAACTTCTTTTTCAACGGAGTAAGCCTAGGAGTTCTATCCTAGCAGTACTATTCAATTCTTTGGATTTTTGAATTATATGCTAAAAATCACACAGTAGTCTATCACACACATAAAAATGGATTTTAAATAACCTGTCAGCTGATAATTTGACTAGGTCCTCCTTCATTTTTTTCCCTTTTTTGGGGGGGTGGGGTACCGGGATCAAACTCAGAACCTTGCACTTGCCAGGCAGGTGTGGCTCCACTGAGCTACATCCCCGGCCCCCTTCCTTCAATTTTGTTTAAATCAAAAATTGGAAAACAACTGATGTGTAATAATGGTCCATCATTGAGTTATAGAGTCATTCACTTTTGTAACATTTGAGGTAACATTTTGAATTGTCTCACTGCTTTTGTACCCCTCAGCCAGATACCCTGCTAAGATGCTGACTGGGAAGAGATGGGCATTTTTTTGAAAAATAGAATGAGATGATTATGACCAAGGATAACTTAATCCCAGGAACACTGTCCTTATGAAAGTGGAGATTTCTTTAAATCCATCCACACCCCTCCCAACACACTCCCAGGAAAGCGTTCACATACCCTCATTCCAGGAACAGGGTTAGGCAAGAACAGTGCCCAGGAGAGCTCCAAGGATCTGGAAAATGCCACATTTAAGGTGGCAAAAGTCCACGTTAGTTCCCCCTACTTAGCCACAGCCAGGGAAGGGCCAGCACCTCGACTGAGCCCCTATTGCTGCTGTAAAAACAACCACAAACCAAGTGGCTTACAATAATTCAAACTTATTATCGCACAGTTCTGGGGGTTGGAAGTCTGAGGTGGGTCTTACAGGCAAAAGTCAAGGTTTCAACAGAACTACCTCCTTTTGGAGGCTCTGGGGAAAATTAGTTTCCTTCCCTTTTCTAGCTTCTAGAGGGCACCTACTTTCCCCACCTCCTTCCTCACACCACTCCAACCTCGGCTCCCACAGTCACATCTCCTCTCTGACTCTGACCTTCTGGCCCCCCTTTTACAGAGATTTTTGTGCTGGGGATGGTGGCACATGACTGTATTCCCAACACTCTGGAAGGATGAGCAGGAGGATTCCAAGTTCAAGCCCAGCCTGGGCAACTGAGCAAGACCTTGTTTCATAATTTAAAACCAAAACAAGACTCTGATGATGAGGTTCAGACTGACTGCTCATAAAAGAACAAGTCATTTTGTCCAGTGATGATGATGATGACAATGACAGGAGTAACAGAAGAGATAGCCTATCTCCTCAGCCTGCCGACTCAGCATGTTCTTCTCCAGCACCATCCACCAGAAAAGTAGAAGCAGCACTGAATGAAAATCACTGCAGAGCCGAGCGTCAGCCGAAAAGCATTCCAGCAGAATCAGAGCTAAACACCATCACATTGCCAAGGAAAGCAAGAATAAAGGACCAGTTTGGCAATCCTATTATCACCACACCTCTAAAACGTCAGAAAGTCAGTTCTCAAGAAACTTTAATTGATCCTGTACCTTTAAGCTGCCAAAGTCCCTTTGAAAGTGTCATTTTAAGCTGTCGAAGTATACGAGTAGGAACACTGTTTCAACTATTAATAGAGCCTATAATTTTTTTTCTGTAGATTTTATCAAGATACATCTGGATGAACCAGAAAGTGATCCTGTAGAGATCATTTTAAATACCTCTGATCTAACTAAAACCAAACCAAAACAAAAATCCCCCCCAAAACAAAGAAAGAGGGCCAGGGATTTAGCTCAGTGGCATTGCACCTGTCTCGTAAGCACAAGGTCTTGAGTTCAATTCCTGGTACCAAAAAAAAAAAAACAAAGAAAGAAAGAAAAGGGCTGGGATGCAACTCAGGGGAAGGCCCTATGTTCAATCCCCAGTACGATAGATAGATAGATAGATAGATGGGTAGATAGATAGATAGATAGATAGATAGATAGATAGAGATTCTTGTGATTACATTCACTGGGCTAATCCAAGATCATCTCTCCATTTAAAAATCCTAAATTTAATCTCACCTGCAAAATCCCTTTTGCCATATGACATATTCACAGGTTCTGAAGATTAGAACAAAGACAACTTTGGAGGCCATTATTCTGTCTTCCACACATACTCAGGAAGAAGAATCTCCATTGACCACTAAGGAAGCTCATTTTGCGGGGGGGGGGGGTGTTTCCCTGGGGATGGAACTAAGGGCCACTCTACTGCTGAGCTACATTCCATTCCTTTTTGTTTTTTAATTCTCACTAAGACAGGGTCTCACTAAGTTGCCCAGGTGAGACTCGAACTCACATTCTGCTGGGATTTCAGGATGCACCACTGCACTGACTAGAGGGGATCACTTTTAATCACAAAACAGTTTCCTCTTCCAGATGGCTCCAAAGAGGAACCAAGGGCCAAGTTGCCCTGCACCTACTGTGGAGCTGCTGAGTGGGATTTCTCGTGTCAGGAGAGGCTGTGGCTGGCGGTTCTTTCCCCTGCATCTCTGCATACTCCGCTAAGGGCCTGAGCAGAGCCAGAGATCCAGAGCACTGCAAATAGTTGCCATCGAGGTGCAGCTTGCTGGAGAAGAGGGCGAGATACATTGTTTATGGGATATTAGTTCCACATCCTCAAACTTGGATTTGAGGTCTTCATCTGATAAAATAATATGCTCATCTATGAAATAATCAATCAATAATCATAATAAATAAAAATAGGCCACATCATAAAAAATAGACCTGATGACTTCATTAGTTGGTCAAACACATGAACTCAGTGTGACACCCTTGATTCTCAAGCTTTAACAGATTTTTCTCTTATAGCTAAGAAAAGGCAAACAAAAATAATGATCAAATGGATCATGCAACTTAAGACAACAGTGGGGGGATCTCACCAGATGGCACTCTGGCTAATGATGGACCCCAGCCTCTGCCCACTCCATGGTCCCAGCCCACAGTAACGCAGACTGAGGCCTTGAAGCCTCTTATTGTTCTCCAGGCCTGAGAAGATACGCTCTATTTCTTCATTTCCAAGTCTAAAGAGAAATGACAAGAACAAATTAGGGACATGTAAAGTTCATGTCACTGAGTGCATTACTAATTTTAAAGCCCTCCTTAAAATGCACTTAGAGGCTGCTGACTCCCAGCATGGGTTTCCAGAGCCACAGTGGCTGTGGGGAGAGCTGGGTCGGCCCTGTGGGGAGCCTGGGTGTAGACGGAAGGAGGCCCAAAGTCTGCCTCCTGGGCAGAGGGAGCAGAGGACAATTTGAAGGACCCTCTCAAGGGAGAAGCTGGAGAAAGAGCCCTAAACCCTGAGGTAGCACCAGACAGGAGTGAGAGGCCCCAGCCGCAGCAGGACTCTGGGAGAGGGAGGGATTAAAGCCATCCAGATGGGTTCAGGAAAAGTTTCACTCTTTATCCCTCCTCTCATGGTTCTGGGCTGCCTGACCAGTAGGCACAGGTTTTAGTTTGCAGGGAGTAGGATTGGTTATCAATTTTATCGGCCAGGAAACTGAGATTGAGGGACGTAAGGTGACATCTTCAGGGAATCTGGAATGATAAAGTTAAAAGGCTTGACTTTTAAGATGAAGTGAGTCATGTTCAGTAACTTTCAAAATTTATTAGCTCATTAAAAGTAATCACTGAGGGCTGGCAAGGCCAGCTCCCCAGGTGAGTGTGGGGATGCAGCTGTGGTGGAGAAAGAAGGGCGCCTTGCTTGAGGTCAGCTGAGGAGGGTGGACAGGAGGACGGTTGGGGGCATCTCCACCCTCAGCCACTCAACCCTGACAACCCCAGGTTTCTAAGCAATGGCAGCATCATTTCAAGAGACAAAGCAAGCTGATTCCTGAAGATAGGAATTTCTTCTTTCTTCCTTCTCCCTTCCCATGAGCACAGGTCTCTGGGTGTCCCTCCCAGGACATGGGGTTTAAAGGGATCTCTTAGCAGTGAGTCTGGTTCTGCTCAGTAGAGTGATGGGGTACGGGGATCCCAAGCAGATACTTCAGAGTGTCCTGCAGAGCCTGGCCTTCTGCCACCTTCTGTTGGGAAACCCTACCTAATGATCCTGCCAGTAGTACAGAATCCTGGAGAGCCTCCCCAGAGAACTCCTGCCCCTGGTTTCTGCTGAGGGACTCACTCATCAGTTGCCACCACAGACCCTAGTTTCTTAAATGGCCTTGTGTGTCTGCAGTGCTACTTCTCAGGCACAAATAATCTCTTTCACCTCATAGACCTCTGGCTTTGGGGGTACAAGGTCCCATCTGACAGCATGGACTTCTGAGAGGGAGATCAGAAAGGTTTATGATTTACTTCAGTTCTTTTTTAAAAAAAATTTATTTTATTGGTACATTTTAGGTATACAATATAATGACATTCATCATTGGAAATTTGCACCTTTACATAATCTCTCTTGGTTC